>OU342740.1:274460003-275660003 GCA_910589775.1 Avena eriantha | reverse complement strand
TTGGAGATCTCTTCAAGATCTACAACTTTGATTAAGGGGGTTTCCTCCAATGAAGACCGTAGATGACGGGAACACGGGAAGAACAAAGTGGATTCAGTCGTGTGTCCAGAAACAGAAAATTTGCCTCGACTTTATCCGGTGATTTCTTCGCCTATGGAGCTCTGATTGGGTCGGTGTTTGTTCCTGGAGATAGCTGGTAGGTAGGAGATCATCTTTGGTGTATGGGGTTTCGTTAGGGGAAGATTGTAGGCGCCGAGAAAAATATGAGAAGATGGGGGCCTGGGAGTAGCTCTCGCTGCTACAAAAGTCGTTCACGTTCCTGAGCATGGCGTGTGCGGGCGCGGCGGTGAGCTGCGCGAGCGGGGCATGGGCCAAGAGAGAGGGCGTAGAGGGAGGTTAGGGAGAGAGAGAGGGAAGCAGCCTCACAGTGGTTGTCGGTATGGGCAGACTCGGTGGAGAGGCGACGATGGCGGAACGATGACGGGACGGTGACCAGCGCGTCCTGAGCGGTGACCACGGCGAGCAGCGGCGACGACGTCCGAGTACAACAGCTCCGGGCATCCTTGCTGCGCCGGGGTAGCAGAGACCGACGGTGTTGCGGTGCTACAGAGAGGGGGCGGATGCTGCCTTGGGGAGGAAGAAGATGACAGGGAGAAAGGAGAAAGGAAGGGGCTGCTGTTTTGTTTTTGCCTTTCTTTAATAGCGAGAGCAAGCGGGGCAGCGGAAGGTGAGCGAGGCGTGCTACACTGGCTTGCTGTTGTCATGCGCAGCACGTGGGAGTAGAGCGAGGCACGCGCTATGGGTTGAATTGCCGGCTTGGTGTGGGGTGCATCACTGATGTGCATTGGTTTTCAGGTATAGCCACACTTGCTACTGCTAGCTGCTGCCTGTGTGGTGTTTCTACTGCTTAAGATAGGTAGAATTAGGTGTAGTAGATAGATATAGGCTTGTGGAGTTTAGAAGTAGGTTTAGGCTAGAAATTAATAGGGGGAGGGGTTAGATAGACATATGGGTGTTTTACCAAAGATTAAAAGAGTAGATTTTAAATAGAAGATAAAAGGGGTTTTTTAGGTGTATATGGGTATACACACATAAGAAAGACAAAGAGAGAAAGATCATAAAGGAGTAAGAGGGACGAGAGCACGAATATAACAACAAGCCAAATGCAAATAAATGGGAGAGTGGATCGTGTGTAGATGAATACATGGGCAAGATTTGAAATACGAATAATCCAACAAGAAGCCCACATATATAATAGAAAGATGATGACGAGATTGTTATCATGTTAGTAGGAGGAAGGGAAACAAAGAGAGATGCCCTCAACTCCAATTGGGCATTGTAACAATTTAATAAAAGCTAAATACAATTATATCAAGAACCAAATCAAATGCCAGCAAAGAGATATGATGCATGCATGATGAAGGTAAGAAATGCACAAACATGATCAAAAGGTGGGGACTGAAACCTTGGGATGTCACAACACGCCCCTCCTTGAAGGAATCACGTCCCGAGATTCTAAGAAGAGGTGAATAGAGCAGGGTACTCGGATCTCAAGAGATCTTCGCGCTCGTAAGTTGCTTCTTTATCGGAGTGATGTGACCACTGAACTTTGAAGAACTTGATGGTTTTGTTTCTTGTCTTTCGTTCAGCCTCATCCAGAATGCGAATGGGATGCTCATGGTAAGAAAGGTCTTCCTTGAGCTCAGTAGAGGAATGATCCACGGCTCTACTGGGATCCTTGAAACACTGCCTCAACTGAGAGACATGGAAGGTGGCGTGAACATTTTTGAGATTCACGGGCAACTCCAACACATAAGCAAGAGGACCCAATCTTGACAGAATCTTGAAAGGACCGATGTATCACAGGGCAAGCTTCCCTCTGATACCAAAGCGGTGTGTGCCTCTCATCGGGGTCACACGGAGATAAGCAAGATCACCCAGTTTGTACACCATATCACGGTGCTTTCCATCATAGTAGGCTTTTTGCCGATTTTGAGCAATTTTCAAGTTGTCACGAACAATCTGACACTTTTCTTCTGCTTCTTTGATGATATATGGACACATTTCAGGATCTAGAGGATCTTTGTTTCTCAAGATCTTCCTTTCACCAGCTTCTGACTAGTAAAGAGGAGTACGACACTTGCGGCCATAGAGAACTTCAAATGGTGACATATCCAGACTTGATTGATGACTGTTGTTGTAAGAGAATTCGGCAAAAGGGAGGCATTTTTCCCATTTCATGCCAAAGAAGATGACACAAGCTCTGAGCATATCTTCAAGAATTCGATTTACTCTTTCCACTTGGCCTTGAGACTGAGGGTGATACGCAGTGCTGAACTTGATGTTAGTTCCCATGTACTGCTCAAATGATTCCCAGAATCTGGAAGTGAACAAGCTTCCACGATCAGATGTGATTTCTTTAGGAACACCATGGAGGCTTACGATCCTCGCAACATAGAGTTCTGCCAATTGACTAGCTGTAATAGTTTCTTTGACAGGCAAGAAGTGAGCCACTTTGGAGAAGCGATCAATCACCACAAAGATGGCATTGTTGCCCTTTTGAGATTGGAAAACCGGTGATAAAATCCATCTCAATTTTATCCCACTTCCACTCAGGAATCTATAGAGGTTGAAGAAGACCAGCGACTCTTTGATGTTCTGCTTTCACTCTTCTGCAAACATCACACTCAACAACATACTTGGCAATTTCGCGGTTCATGCGCATCCACCAATAGTAAGGCTTCAGATCATGGTACATCATTGAGCTACTAGGGTGAATAGCAAGAAGAGTTTCATGAGCTTCTTTGAGAATTAGATTATTGAGTGCTTGCACTTTTGGTACAATAATGCGCCCTTCGAATCTGAGAGTGCCATTAGCATCAATGGAATAGGATTTGTACTTGGAAACACCCAATTCCAGATTTTTCTTGACTTTGAGGACCATAACATCAGTCAACTGGGCCTAACAAATTTTATCTTCAAGACTAGGAGCCAAGCAAAGATTTGCAAGATGCCCCTGAGGACCAATCTTAAGAGTCTACAGCTGAATTTCTTTGAAGAGATACTTATTATTGTCCTTGATCATGAGGTTATTACAATAGAATTTTCGACTGAGGGCATCAACCATTACATTAGCTTTCCCTGGAGTATAATCAATAGAGACATCGAATTCTGGGATGGTTTCCATCCATCTTCTCTGTCGCATGTTCAGGTCAGGCTGTGTGAAGATGTACTTCAGACTTTTGTGATTAGTGAAGATTTCACAATAGTTGCCAAGCAAATAATGCCTCCATGTTTTCAACGCATGAACAACCGCTGCAAGCTCGAGATCATGAGAAGGATAATTTATCTCATGCGGACGCAACTGTCGAGATGCATAAGCCACGACTTTTCTTTCTTGCATTAGAACAACACCAAGACCTTGAATGGAAGCGTCACATAATATCTGGAAAGGCTTGGTGGTATCTAGAGGAGTCAGAATAGGATCTGAAGTGAGCTTTTTCTTCAGAGTTTCAAAGCTTTCTTGACAAGTGGAGTCCAACAGAATTAATTATCCTTCTTCAGAAGCTCAGAAAGAGGTTTTGCTATCTTGGAAAAGTTCTCAACAAATCAGCGACAATAATTTGCCAAACCAAGGAAGCTTCTAACTTCCTTGACATTCTTAGGAGGAACCCAATCCACATTTGACTTGATTGTTTTTGGATTGGTTGCAATGCCTTTATCAGAAATGACATGGCCTAGGTAGACAACTTTAGAAAGACAGAACTCACACTGGAGAACTTTGCATATAAGCAATGCTCACAAAGCTTGGAAAGGATAAGCCGAAGGTGTTCTTCATGTTCTTCCTTTGACTTGGAGTAGATGATGATCCACAAGTATAGGGGGTGTATCGCAGTATTTTCGATAAGTAAGAGTGTCGAACCGAACGAGGAGAAGAAGGTGCTGGCTAGTGGTATGGATCAGGAATTCTCTGCAAATACTTAGCAAACGGATTTTTAGGGGTTTTCGATAAAGCAAGTAAATAAAGTACGAGCAAATAAAAGACAGTAAGAATGAATGCAGCAAGTGGCCCAATCCTTTATGCAGCAAAGGACAGGCCGGTTGTATTTCTATAGATGACCAAACGTTCTCGAGGACACATGGGAAGACTGTCAAGTGCTTTCACTTCATATAGTCGATTAATCTTCTCTAGCTTGCTAAGTGTTGTGTGGGTGAACCTGTGCTAATGTACCGCCCCATCCAAGACTAAATACATACTTGTGATTAAACCCCCTTGCAAACATCCGTAAGTACAAGAAAGTAATTAAGATAGAAACCTAACCACAACTTTAAACTCTAAGAACCTTACGTCCCTTGTGCAATGGTTTCCTAACGGGGGTTCAGGTTTCTGTCACTCCGGCAACCCCTACGGTTAGTAGCCAAATACACAATGCATTCCCCCTAGGCCCATATAGGTGAAGTGTCATGTAGTCGACGTTCACATGACAGCACTAGAAGAAGTACACCACAACTTAAATATCAAACTATTGAATCTTTCTCAACGCAACTCCACTACTAACAACAAGACTTCTCCCATGTCCTCAAGAACAAAACAAACTACTCACAAGACATCATATGGATCATGATCAGAGATGAAATAATGATGTATAACAATCTGAACATAAACAATAATTCAATGGTTCACTCAATAGCATCAACTACAAAGAGTAATCAACACCGGGAAAGTTTCCCTATGAACTATGCAAGATTCAACGCAATTGTTACAGCGATATGGAGATGGTGATGAGGGTGCTGATGGTGATGATGATGGTGATGATGATGATGATCCCGATGAGGTCCAGCTTGATGGTGGTGTTGATGGCGACGATCTCCCCTCTCCGGGAAGGAATTCCCCCGACAGAAATCTGTCTGCCGGAGAGATCTTTCTCTCTCAGTGTTTTCCGCCCCGCAGAGGCGGCGGAATCTTCTGTGGTCGCACCCCGAGTCTTAGGGTTTCGTGGGGATAATATACGCCAGAGGAGAGAGGCTGGAGTGGGCCAGGGCGGCCACACCACTCCCAGGCGCGACCTAGGCCTGCCCGCGCCATGGGGTGGTGTGGGCCCCCTGTAGCCCACCTCCACTCCATCTTCTGGCATCCTGAGTCTTCTGGAAAAATAGAATTTTCCGTATATTTTCCCGGATTTTCTGATGTTCGCGAATTTTGCCTCCAAATAGCACCTTTTCCATCAGAATCCTGACTGCAGCGGTCTATGCTCCAAAAGTCATCAACCATGCAAAAATAGATGAAATAACATAAGTATCACCTCTCAATACGAAATATATCAATGAATAATAGTGAATTAAGACATAGAATAGTGATGCGAAATGGACGTATCAGTAGACAATAATATCATCAAGATATACCACGACAAACTTGTCAAGACATTCCATGAAAACCGAGTTCATGAGGCGAGAGAATGTTGCATGAGCATTTGTGATAAGTGTACTCATACAAGTCGTATCTGGTGGTGAAAGCTATTTTTGGAATATCCTCCTTTATGATTTTGATTTGGTGGTATCCACTTCTCAAATCAAGCTTATAGAATACTTTTGCTCCAGCGAGCTGATCGAAGAGGTCTGTGATGCGAGGTAGAGGATACTTATTCTTGATTGTCTTTGCATTGAGACCATGATAGTCAACCACTAGACGATCAGTTTTGTCTTTCTTCTTGACAAAGATGGTGGGGCTTCCCCACGAAGAAGTGTTATGCTGAATATGGCCTTTACTTTCAAGTTCATCAAGTTGCTTCTTGAGCTCGGCCATTTCATTAGGACCCATCTTATATGGACGCTTGGAAATTGGAGCTGTTCCAGGTTCCAATTCAATCACGAACTCAATGGCCCGGTCAGGTGGCATTCCTGGCAGCTCCTCAGGAAACATATCTAGAAATTCGCACACAACTAGCACATTCTCTAGAGCTGGAAGAGGATCACCATTGAGAGCAAAGACTTGTGTTGAAGGAATAGCATTTGGAGAATATACTATCTTTCCTTTGGAGTGAGCAAGAGTTACTGACTTATTCACATAGTCAATCAGAGCACCATTTGCTTTGAGCCAATCCATTCCAAGGATAACATCAATTTCCATGGATTTAAGCTCAATGAGAGAGGCTTGGAACAAGTGACCGCCAATAAGAATACCATTGCCATGGCTTATTTTTGTGGCATACATCTGTGCTCCAGGAGATTTTACCGTGAGATTATCTGCCAAGGACTCAATAGGAACACTGTGTGCTTGAGCAAACTTTTGGGACATGAAGGAATGAGATGCCCCTGTATCAAAGAGCACCTTTGTTGGAAAGGAGTTCACAAGAAAGGTTCCAAGAACCACATCTAGAGATTTTTCTACTTGTTGAGTTGATATGCTATTCAACCATACACTTTTAGTATTCAGCTTATTGTTGATTTGCCAAGACACTTGAGGAGGTTTCTTGATATAGCAATTGCGAGAAGTGTGTCCTGATTGACCACACCCATGACAAGGCTTATAGGAAGGAATTTGCTTCTTCTGCTTTGGCACAACTTTAGCACTTGGCTTATTCTGCAGCTCAACTCTCTTCTGCTGCATTTGAATATTTGGCCTTTGTTGACTTTGCACTTGCATAGGAATCGACAAAGGTGTGGGTGGGCGGGAAGAGAAACCCAGTGGTGCTGACAAGTAGGTGGGTTGTATAGGAGCATACATCACAAGAGCATCATGTGGAACCCAAAACCTACGTTTCTCAGAAGGCAAAGCTGTTGCTAAAAGATTAGCCTCTTGAATAGAGCACTTTTGGTGCTTCACCAACTCTTCTTTACCATACTCTGCTTTCAAAGCCAAGTCTACAAGATCATCAAAGTTGTTGCACTTGTGCAAATTGATAGCATACTTGAGGGATGGTTTTAGGCCTTTACGGAACCTGTATTGCTTCTTCTCATCAGTTGAGATATCATCACTAGCATATCGAGAAAGATCAATGAAAGCCCTGCGATAAGAAATCACATCATTGCTTCCTTGAGTGAGATCACGGAATTCCTCTCGTTTCATCTCCAAGAGAGTATCAGGAATGTAATGACGCTTAAAAGCAGTCTGGAATTCATCCCAAGAGAATACTGCATCAGTGCCTCTATAGTTCTGACAAGTCTCCCACCA
Organism: Avena eriantha; assembly: GCA_910589775.1. Classification (NCBI taxonomy): domain Eukaryota; kingdom Viridiplantae; phylum Streptophyta; class Magnoliopsida; order Poales; family Poaceae; genus Avena; species Avena eriantha. Next base: position 275,652,832 of record OU342740.1, on the reverse strand, counting down.
AGCAGACGACTATCCTTGAAGCAAGAAGGTTGCATAGGGAACACGATCAACATCCGCAACACGGGCAACTGCAAAAATCTTGTTCGTCTCACGTAGCCAATCGAGTTCCTCAATTGGCTCCGAGGGAACATCAAATCTGCTTGGTTTTAGCTCGAGAAATTGCTGGATCGTTACTCGGTTGCTTGCAAGCATAGCCTGACTCAGTCTCACTATAAGCTCAGTAAAAACTTGAGATACTTTAGTCAAAGCTTTCCCCCAATTAGGTGGAGGATTTTCATCACAACTCTCCATCCTGAGGAAGGAAAAAGGAATTTGGTTAGCACAACAATCGGATAAAAATCCAACATCAGTGCATTAAGATAACTTGGATACAAAAGATACATGAATATGACATAGTTATCATCAAGGTACACAGTAAGTACACAAGAACTAGCCAGTATAATATGTGAAATTTAGAATGATAACATCAACATATTTCACCCATTACAAGTGTCATATTTGCTAAAGAAAACCAAATTACAATTGCAAGCGCCGGAATGACACAAGTTATGTATTTAGCCGATTAAATTGATAGCTTTAAACATATTTCACTCATGGTAAGTGTAATATAGCTATACTCAAACGTTACAATCACGAGAGTCAAAAACAACTCAAGCTATGCATGTATTGGGGAAGAATTGAAGAATGAAGTTAAAACTTTCGGTATTCGCGTCAGTATAAAATGAACAAGTCAGCAAGACCATGCCAACAAGTCGTAAGGTTTAAAACTTTTTGATTAAAACAGATGGAGTTGATGAAAACATTTTGAAGAAAACCAGGAATTCAGAGGTTACAAAGAATTCAAGAGAACAACGGACTTTAAGAGACAAAGGTTTTTGATTTGAAGCAACTTTACTCTGACACAAGAACAAACTTACGATGGTACTACGGATAGCCAAAGACGTTCGAACTTAAAGCAGGTGATGAGAATAGATAAAACGTTGCAGTTCCTTACCAGAAAAAGGGGGAGGGTGAGAAAAGGAATAAAGAGCAAGAAGTCCTACTCTCTTATTAGTTTTTCACTAGTATATAGCTACCAAAATATTTTTCTATACTCAACAATGTCCGCTGCAAGGGTTCCTAGCAGGTTGACCATGCTCTGATACCAACTTGTAGAGCTCAGCCATCCGACGCGTCTAAACCCCTAGCCGGTATAACCCCACTACAAGGTTATAGCTTCTAGGGTGAGCACACGTCGGCCCGGTAATCGTGCCTCGGCGTACACAAGTGAGTATGTATGACGGCACATACAAGCGACATACCAGAGCACGCCATGTACAAAGAAAGGAAATATAGTCAACAAGATCCAAATATATATAGATAGGTAGCACACAGAGAACAGAGATCCAAACAGTACATCATACATCAAGCGGAAAACGTGATATAACATCCGAGTACGGATAAGACCCAAATTGGCATAAGATGCCTAGAAATAAGCAAGTGAGCTCCATGCCCACATGTCTCAGAACTTCCAGGAAGGATCCCAACTAATCATGGCTGACGTTAGAATGGGTAAACCTGTGCATCTCGGATCAACACGTACCTATACAGCGGGAATGAACCCAAAAGCAAAAAGAACAAACAAGAAAAGCAAGAGCGTCAGTACTGAGGCTAGCATATGGCGAGACTAGAATTCAGCGGTCCTTGTCGACCAAGGTATGGTGGTGTTTAGCGGTAGCGAAGCTTGCACTATCTAACTTATAGAGACACACTACAACTTTAGCTATTAGAGCGAGATAAGAGAGCGTTAACCGGTAGCAGTAAAATAACTCTAGGTATAACCCATCTGAGGTTTTCCTCATGAAAACCAGTCAAGGAAGTAGTCCGACGGAACACACACGTTGCAATTTTATTTATCCAATTGTTTAGTTGATAAGGCTAATTACTAGTCATATTATTAGAGCAAGGCATTAGTGGCGTTGTCTATGATCATGACACTGTACTCCTGAGGCATCCATAACCGTGTACACTCGGCTTCTCGAAAAGATTTACCCTGCAGGGGTGCACAACTGTACCCAAACTCATGTTCAACCATTCAAGCACTAAAACGCAAATAGACGTTCCTTCCAAGTCTCACAACAAGAACTGTCCCATAACTACGCGCGTATCCAGAGGTATCACCTACTATATTGACCCAACCAGGAGGTACGACGATTCTCAAGGGTGGTACAGAGTTTGCGACCACGGTCGAGAAGGATCGGAGCTCCACTATGGAAGATGACCTCTCGGCCGAACCACGTTTATGTATGTAATGTCGCGACAATCCACCAAAATCAAGTCCGAAGACATATTCAACTCACCCATGTCCGAGGACATATTATGCGTATGCACCAAATGGAAAACCAATTTGTGACCCTCTGGATAAACGAATAGCGCCGGTAGTTGAGGGGGGATCCTAGGGGCCCCCACGTTTGGTTAGCGCGATTAACTCAGAACTGATATCATAGAACGAACGGTTCCTAGGTCGACTCAAGCAGTCCCCAAAGGTGGTCGCTGCCGGGGCCTTATCATTAGGTGAAGCCATAACCAACAACATCAGGTTTATATTCGTATCACCAACAATATCCAGATATCAAGTTCCACCTGTATGAGAGCAGTACTAAGCATGCCTACGACTCGCAAGGGCAAATCTAGCTAATCAAACAAGGCAATAGGATAACCAAAGCAGTATAGTAGGGCAGGTAAAATAAAGGTGCGATACTAAAGCATTGACAATACGGATAGCAATAGATCAACAAAAGGAAGTAAAGACTATAAATTCAAAATAGGTAGAAGGAGGTGACATGCTCGCAAAGTACGAAGTCGGTTCAAACTCGAGAGGCTACTCGTAAGACTGTTCAAACTCCTGCTGATACTCGTTGGGCTCGCCTTCTACCGATAAGAACCAAATGACATACATAAAAGGAAATAACATAATCAACACAAGATCAGCACAATGCAAACAATAACGTAGCATGGCAATATATGATGCGATATGTTTAATGTGTCAAGATTAAGTGGTCGAGGGACAAGAGCATAGCGATAAAAGTAAATCGGCCACATGTTACTTAGGGGTTCGAGTGTGAATTCAATTAGGGTTCAATGAGGCATGGTGCAAAAGAGTAAATAGATACCACGGTTAGATTCATGTTGTCAAGCTGGTCGATTTAGACATATCATTTGTCAAATTTGGAGTTACGGATTAAAAGTTATTAAATTGTAATTTTATGGCCAAAAGGGAAAACATGTCAATGTTGTAATAGTTATGGGTGTTTCTGCAAAATTTCACTTAAGCCATTTTATTCATCTCAGAAAACTAATTACTTTTTATTTTGAAAATATTTGCATAAAGTCCCCGAATTCAGGTCAATATTCCAACAAAAGTAGAAAGAATTTGGAGATGACGCGAAAACACAAATTGGAGATATCTTCAAGATATACAACTTTGATTAAGGGAGTCTCCTCCGATGAAGACCGTAGATGACGGGAACATGGGAAGAACAGAGCGGATTCAGTCGTGTGTCCAGAAACAGAAAATTTTCCTCGACTTCATCCGGCGATTTCTTCGCCCGTGGAGCTCTGATTGGGTCGGTGTTTGTTCCTAGAGATAGCTGGCAGGTAGGGGATCATCTTTGGTGTACGGGGTTTCATTAGGGGAAGATTTTAGGCGCCGGGAAAAATATGAGAAGATGGGGGCCTGGGAGTAGCTCTCGCTGCTGCAAAAGTCGGTCACGTTCCTGAGCATGGCGTGTGCGGGCACGGCGGAGAGTTGCGCGAGCAGGGCACGGGCCGAGAGAGAGGGCGCAGAGGGAGGTCAGGAAGATATAGAGGGAAGCGGCCTCACAGTGGTTGTCGGCATGGGTGGACTCGGTGGAGAGGCGACAATGGCGGAACGGTGATGGGACGGTGACCAGCGCGTCCTGAGCGGTGACCACGGCGAGTAGCGGCGATGGCGTCCGAGTACAGCAGCTCCGGGGGTCCTTGCTGCGCCGAGGTAGAAGAGACCGACGGCGTCGCAGTGCTACAGAGAGGGGGCGGCTACTGCCTTGGGGAGGAATAAGATGACAGAGTAAAAGGAGAAAGGAAGGGCTGTTGTTTTGTTTTTTCCTTGCTTTAACAACGAGAGCGAGCAGGGCAGCGGAAGGTGAGCGAGGCATGCTACACTGGCTTGTTGCTGTCGTGCGCAACACGTGGGAGCAGAGCAAGGCGCGCACTGTGGGTTGAACTGTTGGCTTGGTGTGGGGTGCAGCGCTGATGCACGTTGGTTTTCAGGTACAGATGCACCTGCTACTACTAGCTGCTAGTTGGTGCCTGTGTGGTGTTGCTGCTACTTAAGATAGGTAGAATTAGGTGTAGTAGATAGATATAGGCTTGTGGAGTTTAGAAGTAGGTTTAGGCTAGAAATTAATAGGGGGAGGGGTTAGATAGATATATGGGTGTTTTACCGAAGATTAAAAGATTAGATTTTAGATAGAAGATAAAAGGCGGGTTTTTAGGTGTATATGGGTATACACACATAACAAAGACAAAGAGAAAAAGATTATCAAGGAGTAAGAGGGACGAGAGCACGAATATAACAACAAGCCAAATGCAAATAAAAGGGAGAGTGGATCATGTGTAGATGAATACATGGGCAAGATTTGAAATACGAATAATCCAATAAGAAGCCCACATATATAATAGAAAGGTGATGACGAGATTGTTATCATGTTAGTAGGAGGAAGGGAAACAAAGAGATATGCCCTCAACTCCAATTGGGCATTGTAACAATTTAATAAAAGCTAAGTACAATTATATTAGGTACCAAATTAAAAGTCAGCAAAGAGATATGATGCATGCATGATGAAGGTAAGAAATGCACAAACATGATCAAAAGGTGGGGATTGAAACCTTGGGATGTCACATATGCCAATCGACCTTTTCGTCGTGCACCATTCCCAAAGCCATCGAAATCTCGGTGCCGCTCTTCGACTACGTCATACTGTAGCCTACCAGCGGATTCAGATCAGCGCTGAAAACAGCAACAAGATCGCTCAAATCCGCCAGCACCTTCTTGGTCAGAAAAATCTCGGCATGGAGACTCTTGAAGGCATGGCGTGAACAAATCAGAAGATTGCGCCCACGAACATTTTTGGCTTCTAAAGTACCAATAGCATCCGATAAAGGGTCAACCCTCTTGTCCTTGTCCAGCACTAGAGACTGACCAGTGAGCTCTGCAATATAGGGACTTATGATATAAGACCAAGAAACAAAGGAAAATATCAGAGACAAAATACAAATTATCTTTTGAAGATAGGAAACTTACGAGTCAAAGAAGTATTGAGGGTTTCCAATCGCCTCTAAAGATTTTCATCTTGTTCGGCAAGAGCAACTATTTGTTTCTCCCTCTCTTCGGTGTTAGCCTTGGCCTTCTGATTTGCCTCCTCCAGAGCTTTCTTAGCGACCTGCAGTTTTGCCTCCAATTCATCGACATGCTTTATTGCCTCGTCCCGGATAGCCCGGACTCTTTGGTAGGGGCTGAACATTCACAAGGGGGCATAAAATCAATAGAAGTGAATGGCACAAATATCTTTTAACGGATGAAGGAAACAAACCTTTGGATTCTTCAGCTACGTTGCAGATCTTAATAAAGAGAGAGGCCGTATCAACTATCTCATGCATCAGTGGCTGTAAATACAAAGAGCAGGAAGTCAGAAAAATAAGAACAAGGATAAGCCATGAAAACAGCATCTGCAAAAGTACTTACATCCTGCATGTCAACCTCGGCAGGATGTTTACATATAACTACACCTTTGTCCGCAAGTTTTCTTCTTTTCTGTGGCGGTGGTTTCGGCAAAGTGGCAACATATTCTAGGACCACCTTCCCCGCAAGAGATACATGCGTTTTCTTTGGATCCGCTGATGGCTCAGGTGACTTGACCGGAGGAGGAGCAACAGAAGTACCAAGGGGAGACACGGGAGGATCTTTCTTCTTCATCATCTCTACAAAAGCAAAGTACAAACTCTGGGAAACCACCACTAGCAGAAACCAAGAGAGAAACAAACAAATACTCACGAGGAAACATTCTGAGTCATATGGAAGAGATTCATTTGGGGTGGAGCCAATGATATAGGAGCAGTGCGCAGCGGCTTTGAGCCAGTCAAATCATCCGAGTCTTCAACTGTTTCCATAACCTCAGCGCGTTTCCTTTTTTCACCAGCAGGAACCCTTCAAAAATCTTCAGAAAGAGTTGAAGCAACAGACTGGGTATGCTAAGAATATTCAGCAATAGATGTCTCCATTTCTTCATCAGCAACAGTCCTAGCCCTAGTAAAATCTTTGGATAGAGAGGCACTGGCTGGGATCTCACCACTTTCAGGAAGAGGAGGAAGTGTATAGAGGTGATCATAATCCTACACCATCAAGGGGGGAAATATATAAGCGGCAGACTATGATGGCATGAAAAAACAAAGGGGAAATCCATCGAAACTTACGTCTAGGAGAGACGATTTTTCTTGCCAAAGGGCGCTACCCTACAATCTGAAGGAACTAGAATTTTCTTGGTCAATGTGGTGAAGGAACAAACCCTCTTCTCGTACATCTTGAGAGTGAGGTCATCCGAAGAAATGCTCATAGGATAAGCCCACATACCAGATAACCTTGCGTAAAGAGGCTGAATACGCACCCAAAGAAAGTATGCCAGGATCTGTAATCCCGACAACCCCTTGCCAATCTTAGTATGGAACTTCTCTATCCGTGTTAGCAAGGGTTGGATCTCCGTCATTTCTTTGGGAGTTGGGCGCTGGTCCCATGAATCAAGCCTTCGGCATGTCTTTTTTGGGTTAAAAGGGGACAACCCGAAGGTCTGGCCCTCGTTTTTCTGGTCCTTGATGTAAAATCATTTGGTTTTCCACCCTTGGACGGAATCCAAAATTTTGAAGTCGAAATAATCAACTTCAGAACAAACAGAGAAAATGGTGCCACCAACATCGTGAACAAGAGTATCAGTGGCATTGCGGTGGACATAAAAGAAATACTTCCACATGCCCCAATGGGGATGAATCTCGAGGAAGCACTCGCAAAGAGTGATAAAACAAGCAACATAGAGAATAGGATTGGGCGTGAGCTAGTAAAGCTGCACGCCATAGACAAAGAGAAGACCACGGAGGAACTCATGAATGGGAAGGGAGAGGCTGTGATACAAGAAGAAAGGAACATTACTCGCTAGCCAGATTCGAGGGTCGAGGCAGCCTCGTCCCCTGGGATCTTGAAGGAGCCCTCCTCAAGGAGACAGTTGTTGCATGCTTCGCATAGATCTCGTGGAGTACATTTCGCGGGAGCCCATCTGAGGGATATCTTCTTCATGGTCTTGGCGGCAACAGTAGAAGTTCCAACCTTGCTTTTCCCCATGGTGGCTGGTGAGTGACACATGTGTGCAAGGAGGAAGGAATATGCGAAAGCAGCGAGCGCAGGTGCGACGCAAGGAAGAAGAAGCAGGCAGCAAGGGGAGGTAGTAAAATAGTAAAATGACTCTCCCTTGTTTATAAATAGAAGAAACACAAATCTCAACCATTCGATAAAAACAACGAACCGTCAAAACACACAGGGTGATGACACATGTCAAGATTTCACAGAAGGATAAAAATCATGGGCAGTTATTACCATGGTAAACACAGAGGAAATATGCACGATGCCTCGATCTCCATGCGTAAAGGGGGATGTGTGGTCAAAAATCTCTACTGACACGCCGCTCAAGCGACATCATTACTATAGCACGGGCCCACAATTGAAACGTCCCATCGGGTCTTATCTCTCGGAAGCCATGGCGTAACAACTTCGTCAGCAATGACATCATAAAAAGCAGTGACAAAACTTACGCTCTATTTAAGTAAGGACTCGAGAAAGTAGTTACAAGACCTAAGTTGAAGTAAATTCCTCAGCAGAAATAACTTGAGCCTACAATCGAATACAAATATTCGACTGTAGCCTCGAGGGCTACTCCCATCGGGAGCGCTGGACGCTCGCCTGACAAAAATATCATGATAGTTCTAGACAAATGAACTGAAATTGAAGATTTCCGTGGATGACTAGAAGCTTTGATCCTATGTCCTGATGAAGACATCCGAATATAGCCTCAGGGGCTACTCCCATCGGGAGCTCTATCGTGCACCCAATAGAAAACTATGTTATGCATATAAGATCAAAATATGACCTGAAGAAATACTATCCTCACCTATGAGTATTACATTAGTGTATCCTCAAAATGTTACTGCCATTGGGAGTGTCTACAAAACATCATTTGAGAAAATAAAAAGCTAATAAACTTCAGCTATTTCAGCAGCCAAACAAGGTAGTCGATAAAATCAAAAAAAATCTCGGATCACGCCTGACGTGATAATATCCGAATGATGTGTCCATGATATAAAGGTAAGACCCCGGGATTCATCCTGTGTGGCCTGGTAATCACACAAGAATTCACATTACCAGTAAATTATCCGTATCGACAATACAATGAAAAATCCCGATAGACGTGTTGGGTACCCGATATTATAGAACTGGAATTTAGTATTCGATAAGACCTCAACGGCTCGAACTGAGTTACACCAGCAAATTTATGAGTTCAAGCCTGGGGACTTGAATTTGATGAAGGTCTATAATGTTTTAGCCCAGGAGCAATTAACTGATTCCCGATCCATTGGATGGATTAGGCCCGTTGTACCAAATCCCTACAACTTAAACATAAAACATATAAAATATTTCTTAAAAACTTCGGATCATAAATACTAAAAATATCTTTGAGACTCAACCCGAATCTACGATTCGGATGGAGTCTCGGGGGCTACTGACATGGGTATGATTACTCGGGTGCTTATGTTTGGTTACCTTCGTTACATGAGGGTTCACGACCCATGAAGACCAAGAAGAAGGCTCAGGAAGCATCCGATGGAAGACTTAGTTTTTTAGATAAGGAAATAGAAACCGACATTGTATTGGAGTTGTAATCATAAGTGTAACCTATCCGTATATGGCCTCGGGACCCAACCTATTATATATAGGCTGGGAGGAGCAAGCGGAGAGGTACCTAAAAAATCCTTGAGTGATCTGTAATCGATTGGATCATAAGCAATCAGATGACTTCAACTCTCTTGTTTGTCTAATCAGCTGATGAAATCTCCAGCGTTCTATTTTCCTCAAAACCCTAAGTCCATAACCATAGGCATTGCCGAGGTTACCCCTCGTCAGTCTTCCTCATCCATGAAGTTGCATGCGTCATCTTAGACGTCAAGTCTTGACGTTGAAGCTTGATGACATGGAAGAAGGCTTGCTCTTGGTGACATCTTGGTGGTAGCACGAGTGGTTTAAGGTGTCCTATGATGGTGTCGATGGAGTGTGCCTTGCCAAAGGTTGATGTAGGTGGCACACTTGGCCAACCACATGACACTCGCGACGATGCCCCTTTTCCTTGGCACTCTTCTTGTGCTTTTGGCGCCTTCTTGAGCTAGATTCATTAATTTTGGCGAGCATGCTCATGTTCTTGGCGAAGTTTTCGTCCATGTCCTTCTTGAAGTTGTTGAGGGCACTTTGGAACTTGTCCATTTGATGGTGAACCTTGGCGCTCTTGAGGTGGAGGCTCCATCTTGGTCGACGTGACTTGAGGATCTTGTAGTTATTCACTACAAGAAATGTGTTAACTTGTGACCTTCTCATAGTGACGGGGAATGGAATTGTCATAGATCTATGACGATTTCGCACAAGATGGTCATAGGCTATCTAGAGAGTTGGTAAAACCTTATGGAATTACAATGTTTTGTATCGGAATCGTTGTAATTTCATCATATTAAATCGTCATAACCTATATGGTATAACTTAGAGCCTTATTTATACCCCATTATGACCAATTTAAATCGTCATATAGTCTAAAATATGATACGTTGAATTGACTAGATAGCCACATCAGCAATATGTCTATGTGTCCGTTTTTGGCTATGTGTCATATCTATGTGTAAATATAGGCCTATGTGGCACTAATTGAATCGAATCTACTACCCAACTGATGCATGGAAACGGTCAGAAAGAAACGTGTTTTTGTCATATCTATGTGTAAATATAGGCTTATGTGGCACTAATGGAATCGAATCTACTACCCAACTGATGCATGGAAACGGTCAGAAAGAAACGTGTTTTTATCCGCAAAAAGGAATAGAGCAGGTGTTTGAACCCGCAACCTCTCACACACACAACAGAGCACCTAACCACTAGGACAACCAATCATTGGTGTACTACAATTGTAACTCTAGGTATAAGTCTTTTGAGACCGCCTCCCTCTTTCAGATAGAATGAGCAAAAAATAGCTCCCGCTGGGGATCAAACCCACAACCCCTTGGACTCCTTCGCTCAAGGGAACCGCCAAGCCAGCCTTCCTTTCTTGTCATCAAATAACACGCCTTGTTTATTAATGTTTAGCTCGTCTGTTGGGCCTTGGCCACGGAACTCGATTATGTCAGGTCCGTAAAGTAGATATTGTTTTCTTGGGCCAGTTTTAATTGACACACGGTAAATTAAATCCGGGCCAGCTCGGCTGGTCCGGCTACGTTTTTTTCTTTTTCTGTTTTCTTAATTTTTTTGTATCTCTTTCATATGAAGTCCAAATGAATTGATTTTTGTCTCTCTCTTTTTATAAAATTTAGTAGATCGTCTTAGATTATTAATTAGGAACACTTTTATTATTTAATAATAGTGGATTTACTAATTCCACATAGTCCATAGTAGAGACACTAGAATAATTCAAAATATGATCTTGAAATTAGGGTTTTTATTTAAAAAATTTAGGTGAGTGCAATTAATATTTGCAATATTTGAAGTTTGATATTTTTCTTGCAACTATGTCAAATAAAATGATGCGACACGAAGGTTTTATATTGTTCGGACCTTTTTGAATTTCTTATGACCGTTTCAAACTATGGTTAAAACAGCGGGCATGAAGATTCTTAACTAGGGGTTGGGCCTCGCTAAACTTGCATTGGATCTCTGATGAAATGGCATATTGTGAGCCTAAAAATGATTTTTTCAAAAATCACAAGCATTAGATCATGTACCTGTAGTTCAAACCGGACCCACTTCCTACCAATTCGGCAGGAATTTGTCTTTTTCACCAGGGGTAGATAAAAATGTTTTAAAACCCCTGGTTGGGACATTTTTCATGTAAGGTGGTCTAGTATTTTTTAAAAATAGGGTGGTAGCATTTTTTAATTGAATATTTGGTGTTGCTTCACAAAACGCCTGATTTTGGCACTCGAAAAATAGAAAATGGATTTTCTGTGCGATGAAAAGGAAAACTTCCTCTTGCAACATTGTTTTCCATCCCAATATGCACATGCATGCATAACATCAGCACATTACAACAAACTATGCCATGATTCTAGCTATAACACTGGTTGTTTGGCCCGAAAGCCATGAAACCTCGAACATGACAGGTCATTTATGGGAAGGTTTTTTCAAGATGCAATCCATATACTAAGTTTGGTATTTTTCCTTGAAACTATATCACATATTATGACAGCACGCGAAAGATTTACATTGTTCGGACCGTTTTTAATTTTTTATGTCTCTTTCAAAATTTTCTCGTTTAAAAACTATGGCCAAAACAGCGGGCATGAAGATAGGGGATGAGCCTCTCTAAACTTGCATTGTATCTCTGATAAAATAGCATATTGCGAGCCTAAAAATGATTTTTGCAAAAAATCACGAGCATTAGATCATGTACCTGTAGTTCAAACCAGACCCACTTCCTACCGATTCGGCAGGAATTTGTCTTTTTCACCAGGGGTGTACGAAAAGGTTTTGAAATCCCCGGTTGGGACATTGTTCATGTAAGGTGGTCTAGTATTTTTGAAAAATAGGGTGGTAACTATTTAAATTAAACATTTGGTGTTGCTTCACAAAACGCCTCAATTTTGGCACTGGAACAATAGAAAATGGCTTTTCCTTGCAACAAAAAGGAAAACTTCCTCCTACAACATTATTAGCCATCACAAGATGCACATGCATGCACAATATGGGAGCATTATCACAAACTATGTCATGATTCTGGTCATAACATTGGTCATTTGTCTTGAAAGCCATGAAACCTCGAACATGACAGGTCATTTCTGTGAAGGTTTTTTCGAGATGCAATCAATATACGAAGTTTGGTATTTTTACTTGCAACTATGTCACATAATATGACACCAGGTGAAGGATTTATATTGTTCGGACCATTTTTGAATTTTCATGTCCGTTTCAAAATTTTCTCGTTTTAAACTATGGCCAAAACAGCGGGCATGAAGATAGGGGATATGCCTTACTAAATTTGCATTAGATCTCTGATGAAATGACATATTGCGAGCCTAAAAATGATTGTTGCAAAAAATGATGAGCATTAGATCTTGTACCTGTAGTTCAAACCGGACCCAGTTCCTACCGATTCGGCAGGAATTTGTCTTTTTCTTCAGGGGTAGAAGAAAAGGTTTTAAAATCCCCGGTTAGGACATTTTTCATGTAAGGTGGTCTAGTATTTTTGAAAAATGGGGTGGTAGCATTTTTGAATTGAACATTTGGGGTTGCTTCACAAGTGAGCTAATAACGGGACTTGTGCGACGGAGAAAGTGAGCTAATAACCAAATGATTACCTAGAGAAGACTATAAGCTCGTGTCTCACAAGTGCAAGGAGAGATGCTAGTTCGATTGCACAAAACTTGGTGGGCTACATGCACAATAAGTACCACCTATATGATGTTTATCGAGCTTGCGCTTCCTATTCTATGAGGCACTTATTTCTTTATTTTTCTTTATATTTTTATTTTTTCTATAGTTTTTATTTTCTCTCTCTTTTATTTTATTTTTCACTTGCCTCTTCCTGGTGCCAACAACTATATAAGAAAACTATATGAGATAGCGCGCTCACAATGTTTGCTCGAAATTCTACAAGGTATCAAATGTGCATAGACCAAGCAATCATAGGAGGAACTAGTCTCAATAGGTATTTGTTGGTCGCAAAGATAGTGGAGTTCAATAAGGAATGCAAGTGGGGAGAAGTCACGGAATTTTTATACCTTTCATCGTCGATCTTCACCCTTTATTGTTGGATTCTGCCTTGCTCACAGAATTTTATAGCATGAACCACTTAGACGATGATGTAGAGCTCTTCTCCTCTTCGAAACGAGCTAAAGAACACCAAAATCCAAGTTCAGATGCAAAGGTTATGCTCAAAACAGTGTAGTGCTGAAACTGCTGGCGGCAAAATTGGTCGCGCCGGAACTGGTGCCGGAATTTCCGACGGTGGGGCCGGTTGCACAAGAATTCTCGCCGGAAGTTCCAGTGGCTGGTCCGGTTCACCGGACCTAGCGACAGAACGAGTTCGTGAACGCGAAAAACGTGATTTCTATGGAAAAACTCGATGGAAAACTTTAGATCTGAGGGGCAAACGATGGAATTAGGCTATGGGAACGCAGGGGAAGGTAGATCAACAAGTTTATCAAGTAATCCATGGATCAAAACCTACCAAAACATACTCAAATCACAGATTGATCCAAAACACAAATTGGGGCTTTTTTGGTTGGTTTTTTTCGAATTTATGGGGAAAAGACCAAATCGATGTGAAATCCATGGCAACCAAAAGCTGCTAATACCAGATGATAAGGGGTGACATCAATGGTGGCCTGATCTTCATGGATCCCGTGGTCAAATTGATGGGAAAGCGAGGGGAAAGGGAGAAGGTAGCGGAAGCAGACACACACCTCGCAAAGAACATGATGAACACATGCAAAACTCACATGATACAAGGCCAGTTTCTCCTATCAGTGGCCACTGGTCTGATAGAATCCTTGCAAGGAAAGATCAGTCAACGTGCTTCCTTCGATCCCAAGCGGAGAGGGAAGAACACCTTGGAGAGGTTCTTTACAACTACGCTCACACACTCGTAAACATAGGCCTTGTACAACGATGGATGCGCAATGCAAACTCCAACGAGGTTGGTGACGATAATAGGTCCCCTTAGTAAAGGGGATGAGTCAAAACTAGAGATTCCACAAAGGGGGTTGTCTTTAGTCTATCATTTATGCCTAAGGGATACATGAGGGGGTGGGGGTTCTATTTATAGACCAGACATTAGAATGGGGGTACGTTAGGCAAAATGGTAAGTAAAGGGAACATTCTAGGGTATCAAACCTAGATCCGTGCGCAAACGGGTAATTCCAGCAGTAAATCCGGTGGCGCCGGATCTGGTGCCGGAATTTCTGGTTGGCACCGGTTATTCCAGTCATTTGCCAGAATGGCACATAGAAGTGTGTTCCGGCGGGATTTCAGGTCTGTCGGTCCTCGCACTGGTTTGGTCGGTGCGTGTTCCGGTCCACCGGTTCTAGCGTCGGGAGTTCCAGCGGCACCGAGACCTTCACTGGTTTGACTGATTCTTCCTTCTTCTCTTCCAAGCCTCCGTCTTGTCGGGAATGAGTCCTCGGGCTTCCTCCCTTGTCTCTATACTCATCGGTGTGAACCTATCATGGTCATAGGATGGAGTATGAAGTAGTATACCATTCAATAGGTAGGAAGTGGGATCTCATAGAGGATAGGATTCACCTTTGGAGTCTAAGACAACTTGGCATAAGTTGGAGACCTTGATGTGGTAACGACTGTAGGTTGGGATACATCACTACACCTCGGTGGTCGCCATCACACCGTCCATGGCTAGCCAGAACCCTAGAGGGCCGCCCATCATGCCTTCTCATGGTCTGCCCTTTCTCGGGGCTACCTATGCAACCTCTATTGTGGTTTGAGATCATTTGGCACCAGATCATCAACCTATTGCTCTAGTTCATGTCTTTGTACAGACAATTTCTATTGATGTGGTTGAGAGATAGATTGCTAGGAGATGTTTTGTTCAGGCTCAATGGAAGTGGGAGGCTATGTTGTATAGATAGAATGCATTCTTAATTAGCTTCCTTATTTTGAGAATCTGGATAGGGTTGATGGGATTGAAGTTTCAGTGTCATTGAGTAATGCTCAGATCACTATATCTTCTTACAGATCATAGGAGGTTCCCATAAATGTGAGCTTCAAAAGGTATGGTTACATGTTGAACTTCAACAAATCTGTTGCATTGGCAACTGCGGAGCATCCAGCAAGAGTTCGTCAGCTACATACGATTTATCTTCAACATCCAAAGTAGTTCCCATGAACCAGTCTTCGCCACTCCACTTCAAGGTTAACGACAAGGTTGACGATAAGGGATGCGAAAGTGTACAAAACCTACTTCAATGCTGTGGTGCCGGTGCTGCATCATCTGCTTTAGCTGCCATATCATGGTCCACCACCATTGGGATTCGGTGGGGTGCATGGCCCCGGATTCGTTGGCGGACAGCCTAATTGGGCCGAGGGTCATGTGCACCTTGATGGTCAGCCAGGTAATGTTCCATTGCAGCTCGTCATGGCACGGGTGTCGTCCGCCTCACAGCTAGCTATGGGGTGGGTGCTACGGCGTCAGCTGTTTCGAAGAGGAAGAAAAAGAAGAAGAAGCCGCAACCACATGTGAACTAGGGGCATCTGGTGAATCAGTTGCAGCCTGGTCCTCAATTATTTACTCAGCAGCCGGTTTAACATCAGTATGGGTATCCACAGGTGTAGGATCCTGGTGCGTATGTTTCACCATATCCACCTCAATGCCAAGATACATAGTATCAGTTTAATCCACAAGGACAGCAGCATACCCAAGGTATTATCACTCATGTTGACACTCCCCAAGTAACAAATACTGTTTTTGTGGCCACTGATATTGGCAAGAAGAACAAAAATGTGGTGCGGTGCTGGAAGTGTGCAGTTGATACCCATGCTTTGAAAGATTACAAAGTTGTGCATTACTGTTACATTTGTGATAACTCCGCTCATCCTACTATGAGATGCCCTACTTTGAAGCAACCACATCTTACACCTTCTATGGTTGGTATTGTAAATGAGCTAACTTTATTCACATAGTTCCTAGATAGTGTGGTTCGAGATTATTTGGCGAAAAATCAGCCACCTATTTCTCTAGAGCATGTCTTTGTACAGACAATTTCTATGGATGTGTATGAGAGATAGATTGCCAGGAAATGTTCTGTTCAGGTTCAATGGAAGTGGGAGGCTATGATGTATGGAGAGAATGCATCCTTAGTTAGCTTCCCTTCTTTAGAGGATCTGTATAGGGTTGATGGTATTCAAGTTTTGGTGCCATTGAGTAATGCTCAGATCACTATATCTTCTCACAGATCGTAGGAGGTTCCCCAAAAATGTGAGCTTCAATAGGTTTGGTTACATGTTGAGGGGGTACCACACACTTTATGCTCCTTTTTGGGGTTGTGGGATGTTGGTGGCCTCATGGGAACTACTTTGGATGTTGATTTGTTTAGACTGCGGAAACACAGTGTTGTTCATATTCTGGTTAATATGTTTGATACCAAGTTTTTTGAGAAACAAGATGCATTAGGATTTTATATCTTGTCTGGTGATGTGGTTAAGTTGAAAGGTTAGGAGTTTCACTTTAGGATAGAGCTAGAGGGGTATATCTCGAAGCCTGAGGTTACTCCTTTTTTGTGGAAGAAAGGTGATGATGATCCTGAGGATGATGCTAATGGGAAGTCTTCTGATCATATTATGGATACATCTGAACCGGTGAATGGCACTCAGAACACTAGATTGAGATCTTCTATGGCTATGGAGGGGCAAGGAAACTCGGCACCATCCTCATCTAGGCAGGTGGCGGAGGTTATGTTTGCAGTCACACCCTTTAATGCCTCCTCGAGGGATGGAGCTGGTGGTGGCCCTATCGGTGAATTCACCTTTACGTGGGAAGTGTACTTCTCTAGCAAAAGAAATACTGTGTGATCCTATGTCCTTGCCTCGTGTCACATAGAATTATCTACAAGTGGCTCTTCAGGTGGCTTCTGTGTTTGCTGCTCTGGCACATGATGGCCGACAAATGGCTTCTCCAGCTCGTTCTAGGCCAAACATCATGCATTGTTCAATCCGACGAGATCGACCTTAACAGGTTCTCTTTGAGGTTTGTACTGTTGACGATGTGCGCAAGCTAGCCAAAGAGGGGCTAGATGACCGCGACGCTGAAGGGAGGTCACTGGACTAGGCGAGGCAGGCGCCTCTAGGGCTGGCCCAGGAGGTTGTTGAGCTAGCAGATCAGGCCCAGGCGGGGCAATCCTTCTCAGATGGGCTGCTGACGGGCATCAACCAGGGAGGGCCGGCAACTAGTGGCGGGTCAATCTCTAGGCCTGCACCTTCTATTGTGACAGCTGTAGTGGCCTAGACATGCCCAGCGGTTGAGTCCTTGACTCCCACTGTGGTCTAGGTGGAGCTACGAGGAGGCCTGCTAGGCCTATCGTCAGCCTAGGGAGGTGAGCGCCAGATTTTGGACACCCAGGCAGGGCTTCCAGCAGTTGGTGGTAGGCCTATCTAGGAGGGGTCGGGCTTGCCTCTTGATGTTGCGAAGGCCTTGAAGATGGATGGTGGTCTCCCTACAACTTCGTTAGGGGGGACACTATCGAGGCAGAGTGCTCATCATGGGATAGACACTCTGGTGTGTCTACCACTGATGAGGATTCATTGGTCAAGGCGATGCGTCACAAGGCGGAATTTTTTTAGACTCCCCTAGTATTTAAGCAATCTTCCAAGTCCTTTCTTTCTTTTTCTACCCTAGTTATTAATTCTAAGTTAACCAACATGGGTGTTAGCTTGGGTAGTTCAATAAAGGAAGTTTTGTTTTCTACTAATGTTTTGAGACATATGGAGTTTGACTGTTTAACGGTTACTCCTAAGCTTTCGCCTTTTCCTAACTCTTTACCGATGGAGGAGCAGGAGTTGCGTGCCACAATAGATGGTTAGCTCCTCTCTCACTTAGTTGGTGAAGTGTCGGAAGTGGACTTTGATGAGGCTGAGCTAGGTTCGATGTTTGAACTTAAAGCTTTTTCTCGTAAATCAAAGTACCAAAAGTCTCGAAAGAGATCACATGTATCCAAATCTCCTATAGTTTCTCATTGAATGGAATGTTTTAAAATAGCAGAGGTCTTTGTGACTTGGCTAAACATTTATTATTTGTTGATTGTCTGAGAGATTATAAGTTGGATTTTCTACGAATTTTTGGAACTAGTAGACATGATTTCCCACAAACTTTACTCAACCGCCTCTCCGGTGGAGTGGAGTTCACATGGATTTCACGTCTGCCTCGTGGTAGATCTGGTGGTATCTTAGTAGGCATTAGGAATAAGACTATGGAAGCTTGCTAATGGGAAAGCCCATATTGAAACAAGCAAACAAAGTAAAAAAGAGAGGATGGTATTATGTCTAAAGAGGCTAAAGACATAATAAAGATCTTGATCCAAATAATGACATGTGAGCTTGCTAATAAGGACATGTTATTATGTCTATGCTTGTTAATGGGAAAGCCCATATTGATCCAAATAATGTTCCTTTAGCCTCTTTGGTTGCTCAAGAAGAGCAAGTTGATGTGAACTTCATAAGAAATAACAACTTTGGCAGCAATGCTTATGGTAATAATGCTTATAGGAACAATTTTGGTAACAAAAATTATAAGCCATATCCTCCCAACAATGGTAATGCTTATGGAAATTCTTACAACAATAATAAGAGTGCTCCCTCTGAACTTGAAGTTATGCTTAAAGAGTTTATTAGTAAACAAACTGCTTTCAATAAAACTATTGAGGAAAAACTCTCTAATGCTGAAAGAAATATAGCATCTTTGGCTGAAGCTCAATCTACTTTCAATAAAATGGCTGCTAAACCTGAAACTAATGAGAATCCCTTTGCAGCTACTAATGCCATACAAGTAAGAATTGATGAAAATGTTAGACTATTAGCTGAATTACATGCTAAGTTGGAAAGAGAGGATGAAATTGCTAGAAACATTAGTGTTTCTACTATCACCGCCACTAGTGTTGAGGCTAGTAATAGTTCTACTACTTTAGATGATAAAGTTATCTTGATGGTTGCAATATCTCTGAAGTTATTAAGTTCCTACAAAAGCTTGCTAAAAGTCCTAATGCTAGTGCTATGAACATGGCTTTCACAAAACACATTACTGATGCTCTCATAAAGTTTAAAGAAGAAAAGATGAAACATAAAGCTTCTATTCCTATAAAGCAAGAAGATGGTTGGGAACCCATCATTAATATGAAAGTGAATGACTTTGATTTCAAAGCTTTGTGTGATCTTGATAGTAGTGTTTCTATTATGCCTAGACGGATTTATGATATGCTTGATTTGCCTCCTCTTGAAGATTGTTATTTGAATATCCCACTTGATGATAATGCTAAAAAGAAACTCATGGGGAGTCTTAATGATGTTCTTATTATGGTTAACGATTCCTATGTCCCCGTTGATTTCTATGTTTTGGATGCTGAATACAATGCGTCTTGTCCTATTACTTTGGGAAGACCTTTTCTTAGAACTGTTGGTGCCATCATTGATATGAAAGAAGGCACCATCAAATATCAACTCCCACTCAAGAAAGGTATAGAACACTTCCCTAAAAAGAGAGAAAATATTTCTTTTGCTTCTCCTATGAAAACAAAATTTTGTCTTAATGATTCTTCATTTGAGAACACTTGATTCTTTCTTTGCTTCTTATGCCTAACTTAAAGGCGTTAAAGAAAAGTACTTGTTGGGAGATAACCCAAGAGTTTTAGATGAGTCTTGGAAGTTATTACCTCTGTAATAACCTCTCCTTATCCTTTTTATTTGCTTTTTGTGCCAAGAGTAACCTCTAATGAGAGAGAAGTAATGATTGGGAAAGTTGTTGTCCCGAAACAGATTTCTGTGCTTCACCGTAAAAGTTCGTGAGAGAGATGTGTATGTCAGATTGAGCTGTAATCTTTTTTGCTTTTGCCCCAGGTTGTTATCTAAGTTTCGTTAGTTCAACACTTTTTGATTTGAGCAACATAAGGTCTTCAAAAAAATTCGTGTTTACCTGCTGGTCTGTTTTGACAGATTTCTGCCATTTTCTGTATTTGCTTCTTGTTGGTTCCTTCTTGAGTTATTTTGGGGAATTGAGATTTTTGAGGGAAGTGCTACAGTAGCTAGTGTTCTAATGGAAGTTTATTTGGTGTTAGAACTGAACCTTGAGACTTATTTATCTTAAGTGCACTAATGTTGCTAATGAGATTGTGTGAAGTTTTGTATGAAGGAAAAATTTCAGGTGTATGGAAGGAATGAGTAATGAGATGAAGGATGAACTAAAGCTCAAGTTTGGAGATGCCATGCGTGTCACCCCAAGAAATATCCAAGAAGTACAAGCGTCAAAGCTTGGGGATGCCCAAGGCAACCCCTTCTTCATCAATAAAAATTCCAGGTTTCTTCCAAACGCTTCATTTTTATTGTTTCATGCAGTTGTGTTTGTCTTGGAGCGTCTTCTTTCTCGTTTTTATTTTTGGTTTTTAGTTTGCTTGGTTTGCTTAGTTTTCTGAATAAATTGGTTGGACCCCCTCTTTCATACATTGGTTTGCAAATAGTTTGGTTTGGTTTGGAAAAGAGTAGGAAAGTTCATACTTATGTGGTAAAAAGAGCTTGTTTTTGACTATGGCCTATGCTTTGTCATGCCATGCTTGATATTTTTTGGCTTTATGCTTAGTATTGTTTGCTGTATCATGACTTGTTATAAACAATTGAGATTTCTTCATGTGCCTTGGATGAATCAAGCGTTGTTTTAACATATTAAAGCATACTATAGTGGTATTCCCCTTTGATGCTTTATTTGGGTTGACTTGGCACATGCTCACACCATGTTATGACTATCTCAAGTCACAATAACCTTTATGATCCTTTAGTTTTCAACTTGTAGTATCACTTTATGCTTTGATCAATGATGTTTTGTCGCTCTGCATTATTATGGCCATTATTGCTCTCTTAGTTTGTCGCTCCCAGTCTTTTGCTAGCCTCCACAATAAAGTATGAGTTCCACTCATGCATCCAACTCCCTAAACCAAGTTATTCCAAAGAGTCCACCATACCTACCTACTATCTTATGCTATTCCAAGTATATTCATGCTTTTGTTTACCTTCCACTTGTTATGAGAAAACTAGTGATTAAAGCTCTCACGAACTTGATGGCACACTTTACTTTTTTGCCTCTAATAAACTTGAACCATTGGGTCCTTCTTTGTTGCGTATATGCTTGCGCTTTATAAGTTGAAATTAGCAGAACCATGTACCATGGGGAACGCTTTCAACATTGCACTTGTACTTGTACCCGTTGATATCATGTTCTTTTGCTTACGGATCCCGACGGTGTGAAATAAAAGTGGAACTTGTAAGATCATGGAGTTTGTATGTGTGTTAGAGAAACGCCTGGGCCGCTAGCCTAAGCCATACCTAATCATGGTGGAAACTTGCAGCATCACCATAATGAGCACTCTATGAAGCATCCTCAATAAAAACCTATGCAAATAGCAAATAAAAAGATCGCTGAGATGCTCATTGTCTGCTTACCTTGTCATTTTGATTATGGGAAGGCTCCCGTATCATGTGCAAGGGGTACCCCGTTGGCGGTTCTTAATGATACACATATACTTACAATGACAAGAGCTTACTCGTGACTGAAGTTGAGTAGCATGAGGATCGGTCTTCGTAAGTAAGAGGCATGAGATTTCGGTTTATAACTTGTCAAGCATATCCTCTTAGTTGTGTCACTTTAACCTTAATCACCTTCAAGATGCTTATGATAGGGGCAATGAGAGCTGAAAGCTACAAGTACCATAATTTTTGAAAGCTCTTTATGAGACTTGAATCCCTACTTCCTTTTACAAAAGGCTTTTCTTCCACCATTATATTGAGTCTCCACCTTCTATCTTTATGCACCTACTTTGAGAGCATAGTGGCCATTCTTAGTTCTATGTGCATTGTCCCAAGACTAGTTGATTGATGCTTAACTTGTTATTGCTTGTTTTAAACTATTGTATCTAGTCACTCTTATGAACTTTGAAGGTGTCCTATGCATTTATATTTGCTACTCTATTGAGGGACAAGCTGAGTACTTTTATGCTATGTTTTATTTATGTGAAACAAACAAACGTCTTGAAAAGCATTGTTATTCATGAATCTTTTGTTTGTGCCTTTTCATGTTGCATCATGGTTTCTTTGCTTATTTCTAGAACTTTGTCTTTCATGTTATGATTGAAGTACTATGATCCCAGCTTTGAATGTTTTGCAAATACTTTGATCAAGTCTTTGATGGTGCATGTCACCTAAAAAATTATTCTTTCTTTTTATCACTTACCTACTCGAGGACGAGCAGGAGTTAAGCTTGGGGATGTTGATACATTGCAAATGTATCTATAGTTTTTGATGTTCCATGCTTGGTTTTATCCACTTTCTTGTGTTTTGTTCCAACTTTGGAGTACTTTTCATATGATTTCTTGGACTAACCTATTAACAAGAGCCATAGTGCCAGCTGCCTGTTTTCTGCTGTTTTTGGTTCTATGAAAGTCAGAAAATGAATATTCTCGGAATTGGACGGGACAAAAGCCAAAGTGCCTATTTTTCCGGAAGTGATCAAGTGCCAGAATACGAGACGGAGAAGGGCCAGGGAGCCACCACACCACCTGGCCGCACGGCCAGGCCTGACCCACGTCAGGGGGTGGTGTGGCCGCTCCCGGCTTCCCCTCGGCCTCTCCTTCCGCCTATATATTTCCCTCGGGACGAAAACCCTAAGTGCCTGATCAAAAATCCACGAAAGAGTCTGTACCCGCTGTCATCTCCATCCCTAGATCGAGAAGGATCTGAAGGTCTTCCCGGCACCCTGCCGGTGAGGGGAATTCACCCTGGAGGCCTTCTTCATCACCATGCAAGCCTCCGGTGTGATGCGTGAGTAGTTCATCCTTGGACTACGGATCCATGTAGTAGCTAGATGGCTGGTTTCTCCTCCTTTGTGCTTTCATGTTTAGATCTTGTGAGCTCCATTCATGATCAAGATCATCTATTTGTAATTCATACATGTTGTGTTTGCGGGGATCTGATGGATATTGAGATGCTATTTCAGATTGATTATTGATTCTATCATGTCTTTGTTATTTGAGATCTTGCATGCTTTGCGTTGTTAGTAGCTATCTTGGCCAAGTAGATGCTAGCAACTCTAAGAGTTAGTATTTATGCTCGATAGTGGGTTCATGCCTCTGGTAATCTGGGGAAGTGACAGAAATCTCTAAGGTACTAGATGTGCTGTTGCTACTAGGTTGAAACAACAATCCTTTGTTCATAGAACAATCGTATTGTTTACTTTACATGCAGTTCGTAAAGCAATAATCTATTGCTTGCAACTTAATACTGGAGGGGGTTCAGATGATAACCTGAAGGTGGATTATTAGTCATAGATGCAGTTGGATGGCGGTCTATGTATTATGTTGTAATGCCCAATCAAGTCTTAGAGGAGTAACGATGATTAGTATATGCATGTATTGCTTTCTCGGTGTTTGTCAATTGCCCTACTGTAATTTGTTCACCCAGCATGTTATCTATCTAAGGAGAGCCACCTCTAGTGAACTATGGATCCCGGTCCTTTTTCTTTACATAAAATCTACAACTGTTTACTGCTTTGTGTTTACTTTCTGCAAACTTTTACTTCCTTCCATTCGATACGTTTAATCCTTTGTTTTCCGCGAAACACGGTGAGATTGACAACCTCATCGCAAGTTGGGGACAAAGTTCTGTCGTTGTGTTGTGCAGGTCTCCACGTTGCTACTAGCACCGGTAGTGCGCCCTGCCAAAGCTCAGCTAGTAACACCTTTGGGGTGTTTCCTTGCTCCTACTGGTTCGATTAAACCTTGGTTTCATAACTGAGGGAAAACTTACTGTTGTGCTCATCATACCTTCC
Source organism: Avena eriantha (assembly GCA_910589775.1). Taxonomy (NCBI): domain Eukaryota; kingdom Viridiplantae; phylum Streptophyta; class Magnoliopsida; order Poales; family Poaceae; genus Avena; species Avena eriantha. The sequence continues at coordinate 275,628,935 of OU342740.1, read as the reverse complement.
TCTTGGGGTTCCCAACGAGCTCTACGTTGAAAGTCGAGCGCATCAGTACCCAATCTTGAGATCGACACATGTACACCTTCATCAACAATGTCTGTCCAGGAACGTAATCCCGCTTACGATCTTCGAGTGTGAGTTACTCGGTTCTACCATCTCGTAGATGATCTTGGCTAGATAGTGCTTCACATGTAGGAATTTTTTATTTTCCATGCTTCGAACCTATCAGTGTTATCAGAGCCATGTCTAGGCATAGATGTTATGCACGAGTAAAACACATGGAGATGTGGGCATTGATGATCATGTTATTGCTTTCTTCGTGTATTGTGGATCATAGTGTCATAGCGAGATGAAGCGTCCCAAGGCTAACCTTACATGTCCTCGCACATGAGACTTGTCCCACGTTTGACATGCAACTTGTTTTGCATAAGTCACTCAGCGCATGCATGTCTCTCCCACTATAGTTATGATCTAATTTACAAAGGATTACTAATAATATTTTTATCACCGTTGTGGTTACATGTTCGTAGGTAAGAATAGTTCTTCCCTAAAAAGCCCTAAACCATGTAAAATATGCAAGACGAATTAGAAGCGTTTAACTTGTTTTTGCCGGGCATGTGATGTGATATGGTCAAACATTAAAAATTGCATGCAATGATACTTTTTGTAAGTTATAAAAAAATGGCATGAGCCTTATGGTTGTCATTTCATTTTATGGCCAGCGTGATAAATATATTTATCCAAGTGATATATGGTAATGGAGGAAGACAATCAAGGTGGAGGCACCATGGACCTTGGTGCTATGCTGATGGAATGATTGGATCATGGTATGATGCACAAGATGGAGATCGAATGCGTGAAGGACCATATCATATCACATTATATATGCATGTGATGTTTATCCCTTTTATGCATCTTATTTTTCTTATGTCTTCCTTAGTTCTTGGCGATAGAATTATAAGATGATCCCTCTCACTGAATATCAAGATAATAATATGTTCTTCCTTGGTATGCATCGCTAAGAAAGTTTGTCATTTTGGAGCACCATGTGATGATTGGGTGTGATAGACTCTACGTTCGCATACAACAGGTGTAAGATAATTTTACACACGCCAGTACTAAGGTTCTTACTTGGCGAGCCTATCATGTATAGACATGGCCTCGGAACATGAACCTAAAGGTAAAGCCCGAGTCATATGAATGATATGATGCTCGCCATTGCAGCTGCACCACCTCACATGATGATCGTTCGTGGTGTAGTGAATTTGGTTTGTGTAATCACTAAAAATGACTAGAGGGATGTCGTTTTCTAGTGAGAGTTCATTTAGTAATTTATCTTAATTAGGACTCAATTTATCATAAACTAAATCCTCGTGAATTTGCATAGTTCTTTGTAGTCACTAGCATTCATTTACTACCATGTATTTAGCTGTAATTAAAATAATAGAACTATAGAATTCTAGATTTTTACTTTATGAACTGGTATCATATTATTTTATGAGTGTCAATCGAAATTTTAAATTACTATTGCAAACTTTCAGCAAAACCTCACTTACTTCGTGAAATTCAATAAATAGTATTGAATCAAGAGTAACAAATTCTAGCGTTAGTATCTTAGTATCATGCTTGCCTCCATGATTCTTGATATTGAAAAATCTTTTTAATATCAATGTTATCTAGGAGCCGAAAGAATTTTTTTAGAAACCATCATGCGTGAAAGATATTGTGATATCTGAAAGAATGCTTAGTTGCAATATGATAAAGTATAATTTAATAAAATACATATTCTTATATTATATGAGAATCAAAGGCTAGAGACATTGGGCGTCTTGATCACCCAAAAGGTTTTGGGAATTAACATTATATTCATGATTCGTACTTATGAGCTATAGTAGCTTGATCATGAAAGTTTTCATGATAAGGATGGATAAAAGATGTAGGTAAAATGTTTACTACATTAAAAGGATTACTAGAAGGAATGCAATTTGGAAGAGCGCCAAACATTTGATGGTCGTGATTTACATCAAAAGTGCAAGTATAAGGATATTTGTGTTTGACTAATAGGATTTGTACTATGTGTCATGTGAATGGCACCACTATTAATGTTGATAGATTTTTTTAAAAAGGAAATGCTGAAATAGAATCTGGTAAATATTTGGCAGAAAAGAATAAGTCTAGAAATGTCCAGCTTAGGTATATAGATTATATACATGTTGTGGATATATTCTTTGCTTGTTAAACAATGTGGTTCTTAGGTATTGGATATTGAATTGGTTGGTGTGAAGTGTCATACAGGACAACACAATTCATGAACTATAATGTCCTAAGTAACTAGCAAAATACTAGGGGATGATGTTCATCGGAAACAAATAAAGTGTTGTTGTGTTTCTCATTGACATCAAACCTAGCCTTTAAGATTTGTTTTAATAAATTTTTATATTTTCCCAGTATTATGAGAAAAATTGTTGTCCAAATAATTACTATATTCCATAGAAGATGGATGAACTCTTACAAGTCTATTATGAGGGCCTCTGCTAGTTTGGAACTGGCTGAAGCGCACTCCATCGACCGCCTGAAGCAGCCGGTGACGGTGATCATGCCGTGGGGTCCCAGCATCTTCGTCTTGAGGTATGCGTAGTGGGGGATGGCCATGAACTTGGCAAGGGCGGGGCGCCCGAGGAGAGCGTGGTAGGAGCTCGTCCGATTTACCACCTCGAACCAGATTGGCTCGCGGCGGAAATTCTCCTCGGTCCCGAAGATGACGTCCAGCTGGATTTTCCCCACTGGGGCACAGGCTGGCCCCAGCAGTACGCCGTGGAACGTCGTGGTAGTCGGGCGCAGGTCACTTTCGCGAATGCCCAGCTTCTCTAGCAAGGACTGGTAGAGGAGGTTGACGCTGCTGCCTCCGTCGATGAGGACGCGCGAGAATCGGCAGGTGCGCGCGTTGGAGACGATGAGAGGGTCGAGCACCATGGCGTAGCCCCCGGGAGTCGGTAGATGCTCAGGCTGATCCGCCCGGCTCCAGGTGATGGGGGTTTCTGACCAGTTCAGGTACTGGGGGACCGGAGAGACGATGGCATTGACCTCCTTGGAGCGTCGCCTATGGTTGTGCTTGTCGTCCTGCTTCGCCTCGAAGATTTGGTAGGCAGCGTGCGGCTGGGGGTCGCCGTTGTTGTTGTTGTCGCCGTTGCCGCTGTTACCATCATTGCCAGCTCCCCTAGCCGGAGGTGGAGGTCCACCCGGTGGGGGAGGCGGGGGACGAGGATGGTTGCCCTGGTCCTTCAGCTGGCGGGTCCAGCTGCAGTTCCGAGTGGTGTGCGTAGCCGGCTTGAAGGGACCGCTATTCCACTTGCACGGGCCGTCGAACATCTGGTCGAAGGTGAGCCGTGGCTTCTGCCTCCTTGCCTCATTAGCCGGTGCGTCGGGTGCACCCTCCACAACATTGACCTGCCACGCGTGATAGCGAGGCTTCTGCTGTCCGGCCTGGCGGTCCCCATGGAACCGGTTGTCGCTGCCGTGGCGCCTGGAGGATCCGGCTTCTCCAGCCGGTTGCTTGGTCGGTCGCGAGCCGGCTCCGTGGGAGTCGGACGGCCGTCCGCATTTACTTGGAGGGGCTTCTTCATGGCGGCATCCGCCGTGGCGTACTGGTCCGCAACAGTCATGAGCTCCGCCATGGTTTTCGGCTCATCACACAGTAGCCGGTGGCGAAGCATGGTGCCCTCTCGGCAACCCTCGATGAAGAAACTGATGGCTTGGCTCTCCAGGATGCCCTCGCAAGTGTTGTGCAGCTCCGTCCACTTGGCGAGGTACTCGCGGTCGGTCTCGCGGTCGCCCTGGACGCACAAGGCTAGGTCGCGCGGGCGCCCTGGGCGCTTGTACGTGCCGTTGAAGTTGCGGACGAACACCTTCTCGAAGTCAGGCCAGTCGTTGATGCTGTTGGGCGCGAGGCTATTAAGCCATCTCCTTGTCGACCCGGTTAGCATGAGGGGGACGTAGTGCATGGCTGTGCGCTTGTTCCCGTGGGCGATGCCTACTACCGTAGCGTAGTCGGTCAACCAGTCTTCCGGCTTCATGCTGCTGTCGTACTTGGGGGTGTCCCTGGGCAGGGAGAATTTATGCAGAAACGGCTCGTTCCGGATGCGGGGTCCGAAACAAACTGGGCCGGTCGAATCTTCCTCCTCCGTGACGCGCGCTTGAGAGAGGAGCTCGATGCGGTCGCGGGCATCCGGACAATCCGGGTTGGGCGCTCCCACCCGGCCCGATAGACGGGAACCGGCCGGTTTGGGCGCTCCGGCTAGCGGAGGGGGAGGTGGCGGGTTGCTGTTCACCGTCTGCTCCTGGCGCGGCTGGACCCTGTTGCCAGAGCTGCGACGCCTACTGCGGGCCCTGGGCGGCTGAGGGGAGGACGCCTGCTGGGTGTCACGCGGCGCGCCCCTGCTGTTGGCGGGTGGCTTGCTCCCCCTGGAGTAGCTAAGGTCTTCCTGCATCTGCCGGTTGGCACCGGCCTGCGCGTCCGCGATGCGGAGGAGCTCCTGTACGCGAGCGTGCTGGCGGGCTCGCTCCTCGCCCTCCAGGCTGGGTAGTTCCTCTGCCGCGGCTCGCGCCGCGCGCAAGTTCTTGATGGGCGTGCTGTAGGTGGGCCGTGTGAGGGCAGGCGTGGGATCCGGTTCCCCGTCCTTTTCCATCCTACCGCCTAGCTCGCCGCCCTGACGCCGTACCTGGCCGCGCCGGCTCGGCTCCGCGGTAGCCGGAGTGAGGCCGTGCGCGTGGTCATACTCGCGCCGGGTGATCTCGAGCTGCTTGCGGGCTGCCGCTAGCTCCATGGCCTCATGGAGGAGGATCTGTCTCTCCATGCTGAAGTTGACCTCCGCCTCCTCCGGGTTATCCCCGAGGTTAACCGGCGTCAGGAGCCGATCAATGGCATCCTCCACCGGGTTCCGAGGCTGCGTGGGAGCGGAAGTTCCACCTCGTCCGCGCCTTGCTCCCGCGGCTGGCGGGGATGGGAACTGGAACTGGCCATCATGACCTCCACGCCGCGGGACGTGGCGGAGGCGCTGCCGCATGAGCGCGGCAGCTCCGCGACAGAGACGATTTCCCTAGGGAAACGCTCCGGGACGGTGGCGACATAAACGGGGAGATCGCCGAATAGCAGGACGGTGCCGTTCGCCGGGAAGGAGGTTCCGGCGAAGCAGGAGGCGTTGTCGATGATGCAGTCGAACTTGCCAAGCGTGAGCACCAGGCCGGAGGCCACGCGCTCACCGGCTGAAGTGCGGGGTCCCGTGCGGAACGTGACTCCGGTCGAAGCCATCTTGCCCCATGGTAGGCGCCAACTGTCGTTGTATTGGGAACGGCGGTACCTGAGGAGGTTAGATAGAGGTGTGGGGACTAGAAGGGAAGCTATCGACGGCGTCCGCAGGCGAGATTGGATACAAGCGAGCGTAGCGGGACGCAAGAAGTACCCAGGTTCGGGGCCCTCGTGGTGAGGTAAAGCCCCTACTCCTGCCAGATCTGACTATGTGTAATACTCGAACAACAAGTGCTCCTCGAGCTATATGTGCTAGCTACTGCCTTAAATGCTGTAAGACCAACCCTTTCTACTGAGGCCTTGCCTCTCCTTATATAGGCAAAGAGGCAAAGGTCTCACTGGCTAGTCCGACTGGTGGGCCCCACAGGCGGGTCCCAGCCGACTAGTCATCTACAGTATCCAGTATGGCCTGTCTTATCGGAGTACGAGCGGTATGGCTGTCGTAGGCACAGTGGACGCTGTGCGAGCCTGTCGTCAGCACAGGCCATTGTTCCTACGTCATCCACGCAGAGTCTTCGGTATGGCCAGGTGGTTGCCAGTCTTGTCAGCGTACAGGGCGTACCGTGCACTGATACGCACGTCGTCCTGTCTCACTGATTGGGTCTGGCTACGTCGTCATATCCAGCTGCCTCTTGATGATCCGGCTACCGGGTGGTAGCCGACCTGTCCTGCCCTGTCCGGCTGCGTCTGGTCAGCCGGACGCGATCCGATTGTCTTGTTTCTTATCCGGTTGGGGTACCTGGGGATCATCCCCCTGACACATATGATGTCTTGTGAGTAGTTTGTTTAAGTCTTGAGGACATGGGAGAAGTCATGTTGTTAGTAGTGGAATTGTGTTGAGAAAGATTCAATGGTTTGATATTTAAGTTGTGGTGTACTTCTTCTAGTGGTGTCATGTGAACATCGACTACATGACACTTCACCTATATGGGCCTAGGGGAATGTATTGTGTATTTGGCTACTAATCGTAGGGGTTGCCGGAGTGACAGAAACCTGAACCCTCGTTAGGAAACCTTTGCACAAGGGATGTTAGGGTCTTAGAGTTGAAAGTTGTGGTTAGATGTTTATCTTAATTAATTTCTTGTACTTGCGGATGCTTGCAAGGGGTATAATCACAAGTATGTATTAGTCCTAGGAAGGTCGGTACATTAGCACAGGTTCACCCACACAACACTTAGCAAGCTAAAGAAGATTAATCAACTATATGAAGCGAAAGCACTTGATGATATTCCCGTGTGTCCTCGAGAACGTTTGGTCATCTTAAGTAATACAACCGGCTTGTCCTTTGCTAAAGAAAGGATTGGGACACTTGCTGCATTCATTCTTATTGTCTTTTATTTACTCGTACTTTATTTACCTGCATTACCAAAAACCCCTAAAAATCCGTTTGTTAAGTATTTACAGAGGATTCCTACTCCAAGCCACTAGCCAGCACCTTCTGCTCCTCATTGGGTTCGACACTCTTACTTATCAAAAATACTACGATACACCCCCTATACTTGTGGGTCATCAAGACTATTTTCTGGCGCCGTTGCTGGGGAGTGAAGCGCTATTGGAGAGTGGAACTGGTAAAGGAAACTTCTACTGTGAGTATTGTTTATTTATGTTAGTTGCTTCATTTTCATTATGGATAATTCACTAAGTTTCTTATTTCGTAATGCTACTACCACTGCTAAGGTAGTATATGAACCACCACCTACCGAGAATGATACTTTTAAGATACCTACAAGAATTATTGATCGTGTTATGGATAACTATTATGTTGGAGATGGAACTGTCCATCCCGGTGATCATTTGCTCTTTATACACGAATTATGCGGGTTGTTCAAGTGTGCAGGTATTACAACAGATCGAGTCAAGAAGAAGTTATTCTCATTATCACTGAAAGGAAGAGCTGAGGAATGGTATAAGCTGCTGAAGAATGGCCAATCTCTTGAATGGGAGGAAATAGTGCCTCTCTTTTATTCAAAGTTTTATCCTCCTAGTGAGATTCATAAAGATCGGAATCAAATATACAACTTTTGGCCTCTTGATGGAGAGACTACAGCACAAGCTTGGGGAGATTGAAGTTACTAATGCTCAAATGTCCCATTCATGAGCTCCCCAACAATATTATTATCAATAACTTTTATGCAAGGCTTTCTCTTCATGATAAGGATTTATTGGATGCTTCTTGTGCTAGATCATTCACTCGCATGAAAGAAGAAGCTAAATGGGATCTTCTAGACCGTATTCAAGACAATGTTGAAGCATGGGAGAATGACAAAGGAAGAAAGTCAGGTATCAATTATGATTATGAATGCATTGAATCTTTTATGGGAACTAATGACTTTCAAAATATTAAAAATGCTTATGGTCTAGACTCTCAAGCTATTGCAACCTATTTTAAGGCTTTTGCTTCCTATATTGAAGTGCCTAAAAAGAAGTGGAATAAGTATCATGAACCATATAAAGATGTTACTAAGAGTGTTCCTACAAGAAATACTGAAGTTTATACTGCTAATCATGTTTCACCCGAGCCTTACATTGAGAAAATGCCTTTCCCAGCTAAGATAAAGGAACATTCTATGATAGCCAGTATGGTTAATGAAAGTACAAATAAAGCTATTGAACCTGATAAACAAATGGATGATGAACCTATAATAGCAAATGTGAAAGACTTTGTCACTAAATATGTAGAAGAGGGACACACTATCCTTTGTAAGGATACCTCTAATATTGTTTCACAAAGTAGTGTTATAAGAGCTAGTATTCATGTGTTTTCTGTTAAAATAAGTGATCATTGCTACGATGGTTCTTGTGATAGTTATATTGTTAAGTTTATGCATGATACTAAAAGTTATTATGAGAGAGGGAAAAATGTTCTTATGCATTTCAATAATATTAAGTTTCCTCTCTTTATGCTGAAAGTCTTTATGTTGCACTTGTTTTGCCTTCCTATGCCAGTAGCCTTTGGTTTCAACAATTTGTTTGCTTACAAAATTCCCTTGCATAGGAAGTGGGTTAGACTTAAAGATGTGTATTTTTGCTTCTTTATGCTCTCTTTTTCTTCAATTCAAATTCTTATGTGAGCTTCATTAAAATTATCATGCCCATCTTAATGGCTATAAAGAAAGAGCTTTTTGGGAGACAACCCAATTTATTCGTGTTTTCAGTTTGCTTTCGTTAGTTGAGTCTTGGAAGTTATTACTTCAGTAATAACCTCTCCTTATTTTTTTGTTTGGTTTTTGTGTTAAGATCAACCACTAATGAGAGAAAAGTAATATTTGGGGAAGTTGTTGTCTCAAAACAGATTTTTTTGCTTTACTATAAAAATTCGTGAGAGATTTCTGTACGTCGCTTTGAGCTGTAATTTTTTGTACTTCTGCCCCAGGTTGTTATTTAACTTTCGTTAGTTTTGCACTTTTTGATTTGAGCAACAGAAGGTTTTCTAAAAAATTGATATTTGATGGCTGGTCTGTTTTGACAGATTTTGACCACTCTTACATTTGCCTCTTAAATCGATTTCGTTTTTGAATTCTTTTGGGCTTTCGGAAGGAGTTGTTTCAGTAGCTTATGTTTTGATGGATTTCAGTTGAAATTGGACCTAAAAGGTTTATTACCTTTCTTATACTAATGTTGCTAATGAGAATTGTGTGAAGTTTTGTGTGAAAGAAATTTCCAGGTTAGTGGAGAAAATGGTGTAATAAGAAAGTGAAAGGTTTCATGACTCAAACAATATGTGTATAAAGATGAAGATATTGATGCTATTAAAGTGGTGACTTCGGAAGAATCTACTAAAGACCAAATTCAGAGACCTGCAGAGTCCGTTTTTGAATAGGTAACAGTTCTGGTAAGAAAAGTTTCGTGAAAAATCTGTCCAGTTATATTCTTGCAGTTTTTATCTAACAAGATAAGCTACGAAGCGAAAGAGGGACGGAAACGGAGCCTGGGTGGCTCACACCACCCTGTGGCGCGGCCCCCTAGACGCGCCACCAGGTGGTGTGGCCGCCCCGGACTCCGTCTCCGACCCGTTTTCTCCCAGTACCTTCCTTGTGTTGTAAAACTTCATAATATATAATCCCCCGGATCCCCCGAGGTTTGTATATTGTGTTCTCGTCATGTTTTCGTTTCGATCTGTTTTTGACAGGTAGAGTCCCAGTTTTGGAGCCACAGTGGCTTCCTCTGGATCAGCCAAGGAAGATTCCTCAGTGGATATCACTAACCCATACATGCGTGAGTTGAAGATTCATCCCAAGGAGTTGTTGCTTGAAGATGGGGAGGTATGGATAAAAGAGTTTCAAGGCCCTAAAGGTGAAGGAAGTCTGGAGGATAGGATGGAAACGCTAGAGCAAGAAGTTTTTAGGTACAAGAAGATGGCGGAATGCGAAGTGGATATCATCCATAAGATTTGTTCCGAACTCATCGCCGAGCACCAAAAGGAGACTACTGAGCTCAAGGACGAAATTCTCTCACTCCACCAAACAACCAACCAACTGTAAACATAGCTCTACGACGTTCAAAATCAAAACTGTGAGTATGAGGTTAGGTTTAAACGCATAAGTGCTGCTGCTAGTTTCAGGATGATGGAGACCAGGATGTCTTTTGTTGATGGGGAGTCTTTACGTTGGAAGTCTAACAACGATGAGAGAACACCACCACCACTGAAGGAGTAATTTGTCATCAGGTTTTGGCATCCCATTGGTTTGTTCCAAGCTTGGGGGAGTGTCGCGGTATCACATCACTATCTTCTATCTTTTTACCTTTTTAGTAGAGTCATATCATGAATAGGGAAGTTATTATGTAGGATGGTTTGCATTGTGGAAGTGTCCCCTATCTTGTTAGATATGTATCCCTTGGTGTGATTTGCCGCTATGGAATATTAATGAGAAGTTCTATCATTTACTCTTTTGCATATCTTATATTAGTTTTCAATTGCTACTATATGATTGATCTTGTTGTTACGATTGGTATCACTTTGGGATCATTGAGTTAATTTAGTTGGTTTTGGCAAACCTGGCTCGGTCCATAGCAACACTATTTTTGAGAGTTGAATGAAAAAGATAAATAGTACTCTTAAAGAAATATAATTTCATCATCTTTCTTTCTTGATTTGCTCATAAGCTTAGTATTCTCTAGTTAAGATCTTTTGTGCTTCCAAAGAATATTTCATGTTTGTTTTTATCGCTTGTATGTTTGTTTGTTTCCTTCAACTCTTATACTTGCTACCCAGACTTGCTAGCCAAAAACCTGTACTGAGAGGGAATTCTTCTCGTGCATCCAATCCTTAAACCGAAACCTATGCCATTTGTGTCCACCATACCTACCTATTGGCATTATTGCTATTCCAAGTAAATCCATGTTTTTCTCTACCTTCTGAATTAAACTTGTTATGTGAAAAATAGTGATTAAAGCTCTTACAAACTTGATGGCACACTTTAATTTTTTGCATTTAATAATCTTGAACCATTGTGTCCATCTTTGTTGTGTATATGCTTGCGCTTTATAAGTTGAAGTTAGCAGAACCATGCTATCATGGGGAACGCTTTCAACATTGCATTGGTACTTTGTACCCCGTTGATATCATGTTCTTTTGCTTATGGATCCCGGCGTTGTGAAATAAAAGTGGAACTTGCAAGATCATGGAGTTTGTATGTGTGTTAGAGAAATGCCTAGGCCGCTAGCCTAAGCCATGCCTAATCATGCTGGAAACTTGCAACATAACCATAATGAGCATTCTATGAAGCATCGTTAATAAAAACCTATGCAAATAGCAAATAAAAAGATCACTGAGATGCTCATTGTCTGCTTGCCTTGTCATTTTGATTATGGGATAGCTCATGTATCATCTGCAAGGGGTACCCCGTTGGCGCTTCTCTATGATACATATGTACATACAATGACAAGAGCTTACTTGTGACTAAAGTTGAGTAGCATGAGGTTCGGTACTCGTAAGTAAGGGGCATGAGATTTCAATTTATAACTTGTCAAGCATATCCTCTTAGTTGTGTCACTTTAACCTTAATCACCTAAAGATGCCTATGATAGGGGCAATGGGAGCTGAAAGCTAATAAGTATCATAATTTGTGGAAGCTCTTTATGAAACTTGAAATCCCTGCTTCCCTCTGCGAAGGGCCTTTTTTTGTTGAGTCAGTAAACCTATTCCCTTCTATCTCAGCAAGTATTTTGAGTTGTTGTGTTTCATTCATTCATATGATGATTTATACAATCATGTTTCTTATGTTCCTTGTTTTGCACTTTGCTCTTATATTAGTGAGTATTACTTTGAAAGCTATCTTTGAGAACCAGTTATTTGTGAACTCATGCAAATTGTCAACTATTCTTCGACCAAGAGCTAAGTTTGCCATTACCAAATATGATTTACTTTATGTATCCTTATTGTGTTTCCTTTACTTATTGCAAGTTAAGTTATATAATAGTGAGTTGTCTTCTATTATGATTTATGTATTGATGAATGTGATGCTTCTTGTCCGTATTATTTTATCGACTCTTCACTCCATAAACTTGAGGTCATGTTTATTGAGCTCGGTTTCGCTTGGGGACAAGCGAAGTCTAAGCTTGGGGGGAGTTGATACGTCCATTTTGCATCACTATTCTATATCATAATTTACTGTTATTCATTGATATATTCCATATTAAGAGTTGATACTTATGTAATTTCATATGTTTTTGCATGGTTGATGACTTTTGGAGCATGGACCGCTGCAGTTAGGATTCTGATGGAAAATGTGCTGTTTGGAGGCGAAATTCGCAAAGATCAGAAAATCCGAGAAAATACATGGAAAATTCTATTTTTCCAGAAGACGAAGATTGCCAGAAGGAGGACTCCGCTTCCGGCTGGGGGACTTCCGAAATTCTATCATTTATCCTCCCAAAATCCTAAGACTCGGGGAGCACCATAGAAAGATTCCGCCACCTCTACAGGGCAGAAAACACCGAGAGAGAAAGATCTCTTCGGCAGACAGAATTCTGCCGGGGGAATTCCTTCCCGGAGAGGGTAGATCGTCACCATCAACACCACCATCAAGCTGGGCTTCATTAGGATCATTATCATCATCATCACCACTATCATCTTCATCAACACCATCATCACCGCCCTCATACCGCTGTAACAATTGGGTTGAATCTTGCATAGTTCTTAGGGGAAACTTTCCTGGTGTTGATTACTCTTTGTAGTTGATGCTATTGAGTGAACCATTGAATAATTGTTTATGTTTAGATTGTTACACATCCTTATTTCATCTCTGATCTTGATCCATATGATGTCTTGTGAGTAGTTCGTTTAGTTCTTGAGGACATGGGAGAAGTCATGTTGTTAGTAGTGGAATGGTGTTGAGAAAGATTCAATGGTTTGATATTTAAGTTGTGGTGTACTGCTTCTAGTAGTGTCATGTGAATGTCGACTACATGACACTTCACCTATATGGGCCTAGGGGAATGCATTGTGTATTTGGCTACTAATCGTAGGGGTTGCCGGAGTGACAGAAACCTGAACCCCCGTTAGGAAACCTTTGCACAAGGGATGTTAGGGTCTTAGAGTTTAAAGTTGTGGTTAGATGTCTATCTTAATTACTTTCTTGTACTTGCGGATGCTTGCAAGGGGTATCATCACAAGTATGTATTAGTCCTAGGAAGGTCGGTACATTAGCAGAGGTTCACCCACACAACACTTAGCAAGCTAAAGAAGATTAGTCAACTATATGAAGCGAAAGCACTTGACGATATTCCCGTGTGTCCTCGAGAACGTTTGGTCATCTTATGTAATATACCCGGCTTGTCCTTTGCTAAAGAAAGGATTGGGCCACTTGCTGCATTTATTCTTATTGTCTTTTAGTTACTCGTACTTTATTTACCTGCATTATCAAAAAACCCTAAAAATCCGTTTTTTAAGTATTTATAGAGAACTCCTGCTCCAAGCCACTAGCCAGCACCTTCTGCCCCTCGTTGGGTTCGACACTCTTACTTATCGAAAATACTGCGATACACCCCCTATACTTGTGGGTCATCGGTGAACTTGGGGACCACCATAGTGTTGGCGACCCATTCAGCGTAGTTGACCTTGCGGATGATGTTGGCCTTCACGATTTTCTCCACCTCCTTGATGATGAATTCTTGTTTTTCCGGTGCCACATGATGCACCTTCTGCTCTACTGGACGCCCAGCGGGGCACACTGCCAAGTGGTGCTTGATCACCTCCCTGGGTACACCGGGCATGTATGAAAGTGTTGACGCAAATATGTCAGCGTTAGCCCCCAGGAAGATGACGAGTGTGGTTTCCTATTTGTTAGGCAGGTTCTCGCCAATGGTGAGGGTAGCCCCCAAGCCGCAGGCATCCAATGGCACCTTCTTGGTCGCGGCCTGCTCCTGGGAGAACAGCTGCTTTTTCTTCACAGGGAGCTCGATGGCGTCTTCGTCGGGTGGGGTGGGTGGTAGTGGCAACCTTGTATGCATGCTCGATTGAGCACACATCTTTTTCGTCGCCGTGGACAGTGATGGTGTCGCTGATGTCGGGTAACTTGATGATGTTGTATACGTGATGAGTTATTGCCATGAACTTTGCCAGTGCGGGGTAGCCGAGGGTGCTGTTGTAAGGAAAGCTCACATACGCCACATTGAAGTTGATGAGCTCGGTACGATAGTTCTCGCGGGTCCTGAATGTGATGGGAACTTCACATGTCCAACGGGCACCCAGCGGGGCACACTACCAAGTGGTGCTCGATCACCTCCCTGGGTACGCTGGGCATGTATGACGGTGTTGACACAAATATGTCAGCGTTAGCCCATAGGAAGGCGACGAGCGTTCTTTCCTATTTGTAAGGCAGGTTCTCGCCAATGGTGAGGGTAGCCCCCTGATGACTGTATTCCTGCACCAAGAATAGGGTTATTGCAGTACTTGTAACCGCCAATATTTAAGAGTTTGTCCCGATGGGAGATCATCGAACAGAAACAACACGACCCCGTAGCCACGTTGTCAAGCAGCCACGTTTCGCACCCAAACCGTGGTTTGGAAATAGCCTATTCTATAAGTTAATAGAACCGTGATAATTAAAAGAGGTTTAAAGTATCTAATAACAAAGACCTTTTAACAAGAAAAAAATAAACTAAGACGGAAAGTAAACAGGAATATGAACTGAATTAAAGAGGTTGTAGTTGTAGGATTGAATGGAATGAGAGAGGGTTTCTAGCCTTCGGTCTCACTAGTGCTAGATGGGCAAATATATGTGTGATCTATAAGAGATTTCTCAAACAAATAAACCTTCCCCAATTGATTACCGGGATGTCACACTGTGTGCACTATGCATGGTTCTCGCGCGTCATCGCAAGGCAAATGGCACTTCTGGACCAAAGGATCACATAAACTCATCTTACATCACAATAAATTTTAACTTAGCGCACTAGATCATACCTCAACCTAGAATTGAATCAATCACTCACACATGGATGAACAACAAAGCATATATAAATATATAATGATATCACAACCATGTTCAATCTTACAATTACTAAACACAAGAGAGAGAGGGAGATGGAGATGATGATGGAGAGGGAGATTGATGCGTGGTGGTGGTGATATCTTCCTTCTCCTCCCCTTCTTCTTACTTGGATGCCTTGATGGTGATGGTGTTGAGAGAGATCTAGATCTCGAAGGTGTGGTTGAGGCAGAGCTCTGCGGCAATGGAGATCGGATGGGTGGCGGCGGTGGCAGAGCTCCGCCCCTGAAGGGATATGGCTTGGTGGTTCTCTCTTGGGTCCTCCCTCCTTTATATAGGCCTTGGGGTGCCCTAGGGTTCCTCCAATACCTTCATAGACTTAGGGAAGGTTCTGGAGCTTTTCTGGTGTCAAATCCCGTCGTTTGCGACCTTTTTGGCAACTACGGGCGGAGCTATACGACCAGAAAATAGCTCCGGCCATATAGTTGCTCGTTAAACTGTTTGTCCCCTTTAGTATTTTGGCCACAATTTTCTTCATACAAACTCCGTTTTGGGTGTTCTTGGGCTCAATGAGCTCATATCATCGAGGGCTACAATCCTGTGGTATTGGATATTTATTTTGAGAAGTTGGAAAAATTCACTTTTTCAACCTCTCAAATGGCTAAGGCTAGTCCTTGCAGCTCCTCCATACTATGCTCTCTTTGTCCCTTTTTCCTTTGTTTTATCCTTAATCATCATCAACACCTACACACATGTCATAGACAAGGAAAAGTGATAAAATTCTACCTAAACTACTATATGTGCAAAGCTCATATGAAAGTAAATAAGAACTAGAAGTCATGCATATAAGGCATAGCTATAGCTGAAAGAAACATGATATGAGAGATAAATGGATCATTTTATATGGCTAAAAGAGGTGGTATTTCATAGCTATCAACTTCCCCAAGCTAGACCTTGCTCGTCCTCGAGCAGGAAGGGTCGGTAATAAATTAATGGTTGTGAAATAGCTTATCATTGGATATCAATGCCCTGCATCCTTATTTCTTCTACAAGCTTGAAGAGAGAAAACATGTATTCATATAAGAAAACACAAGCTCAGTTATAAAGACCACTAAAGATTCATCAAAACTTATCCTCCCAAAATCCTAAGACTGGGGGACTTCCGAAATTCTATCATTTATCCTCCCAAAATCCTAAGACTCGGGGAGCAACCACAGAAAGATTCTGCCACCTCTACCGGGCAGAAAACACCGAGAGAGAAAGATCTCTCCGGCAGACAGAATTCTGCCGGGGGAATTCCTTCCCGGAGAGGGTAGATCGTCACCATCAACACCACCATCAAGCTGGGCTTCATTAGGATCATTATCATCATCATCACCACTATCATCTTCATCAGCACCATCATCACCGCCCTCATACCGCTGTAACAATTGGGTTGAATCTTACATAGTTCTTGGGGGAAACTTTCCTAGTGTTGATTACACTTTGTAGTTGAAGCTATTGAGTGAACCATTGAATAATTGTTTATGTTTAGATTGTTACACATCCGTATTTCATCTCTGATCTTGATCCATATGATGTCTTGTGAGTAGTTCTTGAGGATTCTGTGGTTGCTCTTGGGGAGCAACCACAGAAAGATTCCGCCACCTCTACGGGGCAGAAAACACCGAGAGAGAAAGATCTCTCCGGCAGACAGAATTCTGCCGGGGGAATTCCTTCCCGGAGAGGGTAGATCGTCACCATCAACACCACCATCAAGATGGGCTTCATTAGGATCATTATCATCATCATCAACACTATCATCTTCATCAACACCATCATCACCGCCCTCATACCACTGTAACAATTGGGTTGAATCTTGCATAGTTCTTAGGGGAAACTTTCCTGGTGTTGATTACTCTTTGTAGTTGATGCTATTGAGTGAACCATTGAATTATTGTTTATGTTTAGATTGTTACACATCCTTATTTCATCTCTGATCTTGATCCATATGATGTCTTGTGAGTAGTTTGTTTAGTTCTTGAGGACATGGGAGAAGTCATGTTGTTAGTAGTGGAATGGTGTTGAGAAAGATTCAATGGTTTGATATTTAAGTTGTGGTGTACTGCTTCTAGTAGTGTCATGTGAACAGCGACTACATGACACTTCACCTATATGGGCCTAGGGGAATGCATTGTGTATTTGGCTACTAATCGTAGGGGTTGCCGGAGTGACAGAAACCTCAAGCCCCGTTAGGAAACCTTTGCACAAGGGATGTTAGGGTCTTAGAGTTTAAAGTTGTGGTTAGATGTCTATCTTAATTACTTTCTTGTACTTGCGGATGCTTGCAAGGGGTATAATCACAAGTATGCATTAGTCCTAGGAAGGTCGGTACATTAGCACAGGTTCACCCACACAACACTTAGCAAGCTAAAGAAGATTAGTCAATTATATGAAGCGAAAGCACTTGACGATATTCCCGTGTGTCCTCGAGAACGTTTGGTCATCTTATGTAATATAACCGGCTTGTCCTTTGCTAAAGAAAGGATTGGGCCACTTGCTGCATTTATTCTTATTGTCTTTTATTTACTCGTACTTTATTTACCTGCATTATCAAAAACCCCTAAAAATCCATTTTTTAAGTATTTATAGAGAATTCCTGCTCCAAGCCACTAGCCAGCACCTTCTGCTCCTCGTTGGGTTCGACACTCTTACTTATCGAAAATACCGTGATACACCCCCTATACTTGTGGGTCATCGGTGAACTTGGGGACCACCATAGTGTTGGCGACCCATTCAGCGTAGTTGACCTTGCGGATGATGTTGGCCTTCACGATTTTCTCCACCTCCTTGATGATGAATTCTTGTTTTTCCGGTGCCACATGATGCACCTTCTGCTCTACTGGACGCCCAGCGGGGCACACTGCCAAGTGGTGCTTGATCACCTCCCTGGGTACACCGGGCATGTATGAAAGTGTTGACGCAAATATGTCAGCGTTAGCCCCCAGGAAGATGACGAGTGTGGTTTCCTATTTGTTAGGCAGGTTCTCGCCAATGGTGAGGGTAGCCCCCAAGCCGCAGGCATCCAATGGCACCTTCTTGGTCGCGGCCTGCTCCTGGGAGCACAGCTGCTTTTTCGTCATAGGGAGCTCGATGGCGTCTTCGTCGGGTGGGGTGGGCGGTAGTGGCAACCTTGTACGCATGCTCGATTGAGCACACATCTTTTTCGTCGCCGTGGACAGTGATGGTGTCGCTGATATCGGGTAACTTGATGATGTTGTATACGTGATGAGTTATTGCCATGAACTTTGCCAGTGCGGGGTAGCCGAGGGTGTTGTTGTAAGGAAAGCTCACATGCGCCACATTGATGTTGATGAGCTCGGTACGATAGTTCTCGCGGGTCCTGAATGTGATGGGAACTTCACATGTCCAATGGGCACCCAGCGGGGCACACTACCAAGTGGTGCTCGATCACATCCCTAGGTACGCTGGGCATGTATGACGGTGTTGACACAAATATGTCAGCGTTAGCCCACAGGAAGGCGACGAGCGTGCTTTCCTATTTGTTAGGCAGGTTCTCGCCAATGGTGAGGGTAGCCCCCTGATGACTGTATTCCTGCACCAAGAACAGGGTTATTGCAGTACTTGTAACCGCCAATATTTAAGAGTTTGTCCCGATGGAAGATCATCGAACAGAAACAACACGACCCCGTAGCCACGTTGTCAATGCGGCCACGTTTCGCACCCAAACCGTGGTTTGGAAATAGCCTATTCTATAAGTTACTAGAACCGTGATAATAAAAGAGGTTTAAAGTATCTAATAACAAAGACCTTTTAACAAGAAAATAAACTAAGACGGAAAGTAAACAGGAATATGAACTGAATTAAAGAGGTTGTAGTTGTAGGATTGAATGGAATGAGAGAGGGTTTCTAGCCTTCGGTCTCACTAGTGCTAGATGGGCAAATATATGTGTGATCTATAAGAGATTTCTCAAACAAATAAACCTTCCCCAATTGATTACCAGGATGTCACACTGTGTGCACTATGCATGGTTCTCGCGCATCATCGCAAGGCAAATGGCACTTCTGGACCAAAGGATCACATAAACTCATCTTACATCACAATAAATTTTAACTTAGCGCACTAGATCATACCTCAACCTAGAATTGAATCAATCACTCACACATGGATGAACAACAAAGCATATATAAATATATAATGATATCACAACCATGTTCAATCTTACAATTACTAAACACAAGAGAGACTGGGAGATGGAGATGATGATGGAGAGGGAGATTGATGCGTGGTGGTGGCGATGTCTTCCTTCTCCTCCCCTTCTTCTTACTTGGATGCCTTGATGGTGATGGTGTTGAGGGAGATCTAGATCTCGAAGGTGTGGTTGAGGCAGAGCTCTGCGGCAATGGAGATCGGATGGGTGGCGGCGGTGGCAGAGCTCCACCCCTGAAGGGATATGGCTTGGTGGTTCTCTCTTGGGTCCTCCTTCCTTTATATAGGCCTTGGGATGCCCTAGGGTTCCTCCAATACCTTCATAGACTTAGGGAAGGTTCTGGAGCTTTTCTGGTGTCAAATCCCGTCGTTTGCGACCTTTTTGGCAACTACGGGCGGAGCTATACGACCAGAAGATAGCTCCGGCCGTATAGTTGCTCGATAAACTGTTTGTCCCCTTTAGTATTTTGGCCACAATTTCTTCATACGAACTCCGTTTTGGGTGTTCTTGGGCTCAATGAGCTCATATCATCGAGGGATACAATCCTGTGGTATTGGATATTTATTTTGAGAAGTTGGAAAAATTCACTTTTTCAACCTCTCAAATGGCTAAGTCTAGTCCTTGCAGCTCCTCCATACTATGCTCTCTTTGTGCCTTTTTCCTTTGTTTTATCCTTAATCATCATCAACACCTACACACATGTCATAGACAAGGAAAAGTGATAAAATTCTATCTAAACTACTATATGTGCAAAGCTCATATGAAAGTAAATAAGAACTAGAAGTCATGCATATAAGGCATAGCTATAGCTGAAAGAAACATGATATGAGAGATAAATGGCTCATTTTATATGGCTAAAAGAGGTGGTATTTCATAGCTATCAACTTCCCCAAGCTAGACCTTGCTCGTCCTCGAGCAGGAAGGGTCAGTAATAAATGAATGGTTGTAAAATAGCTTATCATTGGAAATCAATGCCTTGCATCCTTATTTCTTCTACAAGCTTGAAGAGAGAAAACATGTATTCATATAAGAAAACACAAGCTCAGTTATAAAGACCACTAAAGATTCATCAAAACTTATATGCTCCATGTCAACAGTGAATCTACTTGCAGACAAACTTGTGATCCTCTTATTGCACCTTTTGTATAACTTTTCTTATCATTATTTTTTTATGAGGCAAAACTTAGTCACAAATAGATGTCAAGCATAAATAGGAATCGATTCTACCCAATCATGTCATCTACTTAAGGCTCTCAAGTGCAAACATTAGTTATTGAGCTTTCAGAAAGTTTATCTCTTAGTAACGAGATTCATGCCAAAAGGAAATGCGAGAACATGTCAAAATAAGCATAGCATTAGAGTGTCTCTTTTTGGTCATCCACATCAATGAATCATGGCTATCAAACAATCATTTTATATTCTTTGTCTTTCCAAAACTTTAGTTCATTAGTAATGAGATCATGCCAAAACTTAGTGTGTTTAATCAAATTGTGCAGGCTAAGAATGGATACTCATGACCATTACCAAGGTTTCCCTTTTCGGTATAATGATTTCTGATAATGGTCAGAGGAGTATTCCCTCTTTCGCTTTGAACGCAGGCCCATGAGAATACCAATGCATACCCAAATATAGCATTTACGCTACATATGTTGGGCAACTCATAGCCAAACTCCGAGAGTTTCCTCTTTTTGGACTGTTCAAAGGCTAGCAGAGTTGTTAGCATCCCATGTTGTGCGACAGTGGTGCAGACACGCATAAAGAAATATCATACTTTAATCAACAGGTCAAGATTTGGCATGCATCTCAATGACCGCTAAATATTAGTTTCTTCAAACAAATCCTTTCAAAGAGTACTATCAAGTCGATCATCACATCTATGGTGTTTAGTATCTTTAAGGCTAAACTCTTAAGACAATTAATAAACACCTTATTTAGCATAGAACTCAAAACTTCAAAAAATCATTTCCAATTGACAACTCCTTCCGTAAGCAAACTATCAAGTCTGTTGTTTTGACATTATGCGGTCGAGCATAACCTATTCATTTAAGACAAGGGTATTTAGTGACAACCAACAAATTTCAAAAGATGTTGATCAAGTATTCATTCTTTCCAAGTGTAGATATTGTGGCAATGTTTTCTAGAGGATCACAAAAAGTGTCACAAGCTTGATAAACAATTTGGCAAGATGCATACAAGCTCAAAGTCAACTCCTATGGTGCCTATCATGAGCAAGTGTATCCCCATATGAATACAGAACTAGACTCACTTAAACAAGCATTCAAAAATAGGGGGATACATGATTGCATTAAACCTTCATCGAATATGAACATTGCACAAGACTCTACACATGCAGAAGTAACCTCCCCAAGCTTAGAACTTTGCAAGAACTAAACTTGAGTATGTCACCAAAATAAAAGAGAAAATATTGTTTCCAAAAGAGAGTGCGATAAGTGGTTACCTCCCCAAGCTTAGTTGAAAACAAGGGTGACACACTTTACCGTTAATATACAAGTAACCTCTCTTTTGATGGACAAAGAACCTTTGCTTCAACATGTATTTCTTGATATGGCCCGGTGTGCCTTCCTTGAGGACCTGCTTAAAAACTAAAAGGAAAAAAAATATTTTTGTGTTGCTAAAGACACGGGTTTAGCTCACAAGTGATAAAAATACAAGTCCCACTGAGTCGGTTCATCAACCTAAGCACCACGCTTAAGTCAACAAACTAGTTCTAGAAGATGCCTCTCCTAGATTTTTATGAAGTGCAAGTTAGGAAAAATATGAAACACAAGTGTGCGACTCCTATGTGTTTAATAAAAGAGGTTCGAGTTGGAAGGTTTTACTAGAAACTGATTGTTGAAGCATTGAATTGAAGCAACCAAGTGGCTCATGTGAGTGTTTGCACGGTTGGCACTACCGTACATGTCGTCACCCAAGGTTCAAGTCCCTGTGAAAATAACACAAAAAATAAAATGCATCAGTTTGGTATACAAAAATAGTTCGTTTACCCCACCGATAAAAGGAAAGTAAAAAGAAAACATGAACTTCTAAAGGGAATTACATCCTAGGAGGTTTCTGAGGTAGAAATTTATTGCTTACATATGCTCAGTCTCTCTAGATCATGGGAGAAGCTCCTAGGTGGTGTTTCAAGGTTTTTAGAAGAAGAAAGAATAAGATTTTGAGCAATGGTTACCTTCCAGTTGGCGTTTGAGGGGTTTTCTCAACTATATGGGCGCAACTATATGGCTGGAACAATGCGTTCCCGCCGTATAGTTGGCCTTCTGTCAAGTTTTACTGTTTTCCCTGGCGGCGTAGCTATACGGCCGGAACTATACGGCCAAAACAATATGTTCCCACCGTATAGTTGTAAATCCAATGAGTGTCTGCAGGATTTATATCATACTTTTTTTCTAAGACGCGCCCGCTTGTGGTGCATTGGTATCTTGTAAGTGTTCTCGTTGCCATGTGAGGATGGATGCACCAAGCTCGGTAAATATGTATTATTTCCTTCATGTGTAGAGGGTGTTAAAGATTTATTATCAAACTTTGAATCTTTACCTTGATTACTATTTTGAGGATATAGCTCATAAAGTTCTTTTGGATCCAGTAGCTTGGTCTTTGCCACCGGAATTTCCTACACCTCATTAGTAAAACAAAAGTCATAGCAAACAGGTATGGGAGGCACACATGATTCCGTCTTTGGCTCATCATAATTGATTTCTCCGAAAAGAGTATTTAAACAAACACTACTAGAATCATCAAAAACTTCTTTAGGGAAATCATCAGGGATTATAGAATAATTTAAGTCCTCATCATCACTAAAATCAGAACAACAATAAAGATCAGGAATAGGTGGGGAATAAGGTTTGAGAGGTACTTTCAATTTATTCCATTCATTGATTACTTTTTCTTCTTTCTCCTTGATGTGTCTTTCATTTCTCTGATATTCTTCATAATTCCGTTTCACATCATCTGCAGGTGTCAGATTTATGGGATATTCAACACGAGGCTTCTTATTTTTGTTTTTCCTGGTTTTAGGCTTCTTGGATTTACCCTTCTTTCCTGCTTCAATGATGCAACAAGTGGAAAATATGGGAGTAATAGTAGAGGGCTGTTCTCCATCGTTAGTAGAAGCAGTTCTAATATGATTAAAATAATCAGCTATGAAAGGCATTGCTTTAGAAAGAACATCTCTAACTAAGGTACCATCATAATGAATTTTTCCTTTTCTAATTTCATCTTTAAGAAACTCGTTGACCAAGTTCTCTAGATCAGTAGGGAGAGGTTTTTCTTCATGCACAATTTCACACTGCCATTGATGAAAATTATTATGTATATCTCTAAAGAGTTATCAAGCTTCTTCCAAAGTTTTTCCAAGGAATGCACCATCACACATCATGTATAGCTTACCCTTAGAAGAGTGATTTAAGCCTCCATAAAAGTGATTCAACAATAACCAATCAGGTAAATTATGATGTGGACAATCATGCATTAATTTTGAGAACCTACTATAAGCTTGTATTAAATCCTAATTGTTTCTTTTCTTGAATTCAGGATATGAAGCCTACGCTCATAAGTTTGCTTTTGTGATAAAAACTTACCGATAAAAGTTTCGGAGATACCTTTCCATGAATTGAAGTGTCCCGTGGGATGCGATTTTAGCCAATATTTAGCTTTTCCTTTCAGTGAGAACCAGAACAGATATAACTTCAGCTTATCATCTGTCCATCCATTTGCCTTCACCGTAGAACACAATGAAGTAAATTTGTCAATATGCTCATATGGACCATTGTCCGGATCTCCTACAAAAGCTATTTCCACGATCATATTTATCCACATAGGATTAGTCTCATATTCATCCACATCAATAGCGGGCTGAACAATAAGAGCATGTAAATGTTCAACACTCGGAGCACCATACTCCGCAATACTTTTGGTTTCCATAGTTCTTATGTTTTTGAAATTCCTGTAACTAAAATAAATAACAAGACTACTAACAAAAGGTAAACTAATATTTTTGTTCTTTTCAAATAATCAAAAGCATTAATATAAATAGCAACAAATGGAAACAAACTATGTGCGAGTAGGAAGGTAATAACCGGACACTTATCTCCCCGGCAACGGCGCCAATTTGATGACTGTATTCCTGCACCAACAATAGGGTTATTGCAGTACTTGTAGCAGCAAATATTTAAGAGTTTGTCCCGATGGGAGATCGTCGAACAGAAACAAAACGACCCCGTAGCCACGTTGTCAATGCGACCATGTTTCGCACCCAAACCGTGGTTTGGAAATAGCCTATTCTATAAGTTACTAGAACAGTGATAATCAAGAGAGGTTTAAAGTATCTAATAACAAAGACCTTTTAGCAAGAACAAAATAAACTAAGACGGAAAGTAAACAGGAATATGAACTGAATTAAAGAGGTCGTAGTTGTAGGATTGAATGGAATGAGAGAGGGCTTCTAGGCTTCGGTCTCACTAGTGCTAGATGGCAAATATATGTGTGATCTATAAGAGATTTCTCAGACAAATAAACGTTTCCCAATTGATTACCGGGCTATCGCACTGTTTGCACTATGCATGGTTCTCGCGCATCACCGCAAGGCAAATGACACTTCTAGACCAAAGGATCACATAAACTCATCTTAGATCACAATAAATTCTAACTTA
The DNA here is from genome assembly GCA_910589775.1 of Avena eriantha. Taxonomy (NCBI): domain Eukaryota; kingdom Viridiplantae; phylum Streptophyta; class Magnoliopsida; order Poales; family Poaceae; genus Avena; species Avena eriantha. The sequence goes on along the minus strand of OU342740.1, from coordinate 275,604,325 downwards.
GCGCACTAGATCATACCTCAACCTAGAATTGAATCAATCACTCACACATGGATGAACAACAAAGCATATATAAATATATAATGATATCACAACCGTGTTCAATCTTACAATTACTAAACACAAGAAAGAGAGGGAGATGGAGATGATGATGGAGAGGGAGATCGATGCGTGGTGGTGGTGATGTCTTCCTTCTCCTCACCTTCTTCTTGCTTGGATGCCTTGATGGTGATGGTGTTGAGGAAGATCTAGATCTCGGAGGTGTGGTTGAGGCAGAGCTCCACCGCAATGGAGATCGGATGGGTGGTGATGGCGGCGGCAGAGCTCTGCCCGTTAAGGGCTATGGCTTGGTGGTTCTCTCTTGGGTCCTCCCTCCTTTATATAGGCCTTGGCGGTGCCCTAGGATTCCCCCAATACCATCATATGACTTAGGAAGGTTCTGAAGCTTTTCTGGGGTCAAATCCCATCGTTTGCGACCTTTTTGGCAACTATACAGGCGGAGCTATACGACAAGAAAATAGCTCCGGTTGTATGTTGCTCGTTAAACTATCTGTTCCCTTTAGTATTTTGGTTGTCATTTCTTCATACGAACTCTGTTTTGGGTGTTCTTGGGCTCGTTGAGCTCGTATCATCGTGGGCTACAGCCCTGTGGTCTTGGATCTTTATTTTGATAAGTTGGAAAAATTCACTTTTTGAACCTTTCAAATGGCTAAGTCTGGTCCCTGCAGCTCCTCCATACTATGCTCTCTTTGTCCCTTTTGTCTTTGTTTTATCCATAATCACCATCAACACCTACACACAAGTCATAGACAAGGAAAAGTGATAAAATTATACCTAAACTACTAAATGTGCAAAGCTCATATGAAAGTAAATAAGAACTAGAAGTCATGCATATAAGGCATAGCTATAGCTGAAAGAAACATGATATGAGAGATAAATGGCTCATTTTATATGGCTAAAAGAGGTGGTATTTCACAGCCATCACCCCCAAGCCACTAGCATCCAGTGGCACCTTCTTGGTTGCGGCCCGCTCCTAGGAGAACAACTGCTTTTTCTTCACAGGGAGCTCGATGGCGTCTTCATCGGGCGGGGTGGGTAGCAGTGGCAACCTTGTACGCATGCTCGATTGATCACACATCATCTTTTTCGTCGCTATGGACGGTGATGGTGTCGCTGATGTCGGGTAACTTGATGATGTTGTAGACGTGATGAGTCATTGCCATGAACTTTGCCAGTGCAGGGTAGACGAGGATGGTGTTGTAAGGCAAGATCACATGCTCCACATTGAAGTTGATGAGCTCGGTACGGTAGTTCTCGTGGGTCCTGAATGTGACGGGGAACTTCACATGTCCAATGGGCACGGTTGTTCCTTCAGTCACTCCTGAGAAGGGTCGGGTAGGCATGAGGCGCTCGTAGAGCACTTGTAGTTTCTCGAACACCTCCACAGAGATGACATTGAGGCATGTGTCTCCATCGATCAATGTCTTGGTGATGGCGACATTGTTGATGGTGGGCGTGCAAACCAGAGGAATAGTGCATCTTTGTAGATTTGGGGTGATCCCTAGTGTCCAAGGTGATGGGGAATTGCAACCACTTGAGCTTCGGGTCGTCCGTTGCGGGGAGATCCAGAATAGTTTCGCGAGTGAGTTGCTTGAGGTGACGGTTCAAGAGCGAAGCTTGTGCTCCACCGAGGATACACGACATCTCTTGGGTTCTTGATACCCTCCACCTTATTCTTTGGGGAGGGCACTGTTCCCCTCGGCGAGGCACTACGGGGCAGCGTTCGCTTGGTGGTGCGGCTAGAAGCTGCTGTTGATATTGTTGTTTCGTTGTGGTTGTTCCAGCGGCTGCCATTGCTCCATCGACCGCCTCCTCGGTCGCCTCCGTGACCATAACCGCGGTTGTTCCATTGGCTCCTTTGGTACTCACGCAACCTGTGGAGCTTCTCCAGATCAAAACAGTCGTTTGTGCTATGTGAGTGCATTTTGTGCAAAATGCAGTAGGGATAATCGTCTGTCTTCTCATCATTACCGGTGCATTGGTGCTTGTTTCCAGGCTCGGCCACGAGCACGACCGCAGCCATGCACTTGGTCTCCGCAAGCTTGTCTATGGTTTCGCTCTTGCTCTTAAGCGTTGGGGTAGTGATCGCGTTAGGGTCATTGTGCTTGAACATGCGTTCCTCTTCGTCCTTCACGCACTTGTCCGCTAACTCAAAGAGTTTGACCATGGAGCTGAGCTCATCGTTCATGGCGATCTTCTCAAGCATCCTGGTATCAGTGACACTCGCGGAATGGAGATGATGGCCACGATCATGACCCTTAGCACTTGTTCCGCACCTGACTGAAACATTAAATGTACTCTCGGAGCATCTCACCTGACTCTTGGTGCACAACGCAAAGGTTGTTGAGCGTGAGCAGGCAGTCATATGTCCCCTTGAAGCTAGCAACGAAATTTTCACAGAGGTCCCTCCACGAGGTGATGAATTTTTCCGAAAGATTATTCATTAGCTAAGAGCAGTCCGCATCCTTGAGAGCCATAGGGGACAAATTAGCCATGACCTTGTCGTCGCCTCCTGTAGCTTGGACGCCCACGGTGGACAGCTATAGGAAGTCGAGAGGGTTCCCTTTGCCGTCGTAGTAGGGAGGGAGGTCTGGTTTGAACTTGAGGGGCTAGACCATGGTGCGCAGTTCCTTGGTGAATACGATTCATTGGTTCCTGTACGAAGGGGTACCACCGGCGAGCGCGACATGATTGCCGTTTCCCGCCATGGCAGCGTCGGTGACGGTATGATCTTGGTGCTTGCGGCATTTTTCTATGGATATGCGGACATCCTTCGAGGATCGCTCGATGATGCAGTGATGGGGAACCATGAGAGCGAGATGGAGCTCTTGCCACACCTCCACCAGCAGGCGATGGTGGCAACAGGGGAGTGTCGTACGTGACTTAGAACACTTGAGGAACTTGCGTTGCCGGAGGCACCACTGAGTGAGACCGCGCCAGGGTGATGCCGGCAACACCATTGAGCTCAGAGATACGCTAGAGCCATGCATTGTGCTTGGTGGGGTCATGTCTGTAGCGTAACAACTCTTGAGCCATGAGCAGCGCCACCTCGGACGAGGGGTCGCTGCTATGTCCACCGTGAGAGGCAGGCGTGGCGCGGGAGAGGGCCTGCTGCTACTACGGTGCGATAGGGACGGAAGAGTGAGCTTCGTCTTCTCCCGTCCCGCGCTCTTGGTGAGGCGAGGCGTCACTGGCGCGACGAGGGTTGCCATTGGCGACGGGTTCCACATGGGCAGCGGTGCGGAAACATGCACGCTTGCTATGGGTTTCCTTGGCCATGTGGATGAAGGGGTTGGGGATATGCCTCAGCCCCTACCCGGCACGCCAAATGTCAGAGATTTGTCCCGACAGGGTATCTCGCGAAGTAGGATGAATCGAACGTTGGGGTTGAACACGATCTCCCCAAGACTTCTCAGTGACCTTGGCGAGGAACAACGGAAACACGACAATGAGGACACGGGGAGTTTACCCAGGTTCAGACCACTGTTCGGTGTAAAACCCTACTACTACTTTGTTGTATTGCTTGCACTGCTTGGCGAGGTTACAAATACAAGAGGCTGATCATGCACTCAGGTAGTGGCTCCTGGGAGGAGAGAGCTAGGGTTTCCAAGATGGAAGAAGGTCACCTCCTATGGTGCCCTTCCCCTCATTTTATAGGAGCCTCAATCCTCTTCTCGCCAATATGGCGGTAAGGGTTCCCACATGGAGAAAAGGAAGGGGCAGGTGAGTCAAAGATGCTCTCCCGCTGGGCGTGATCCGTGCTAAGGTTTTGATGATCTCGATAGTTACACTCCTCTCTCTTGAGAGAGAGGGTGCCCCTCGGATGGCAGCAGTTGTCTTCCACTTACGGCTTGCGAAAGGGGAAGATGCTATCCTTGGGCAACAAGCGTGACATGGACAACTGCCCTATCCCTGGTCATCATTACCGAGCATCGCGGAGATCTCTGACAGGAGTTTTGTCCCTCTAAAAATGAGAAGTGTTGCTTGACAAGGGGAGTCCTTTGGTTACTCGGTGACGATCACTTATCATCGCGAGGTGGTCTCTCTAAGGCGTAGTGATCTCGCTGAGAACCAGAGCCCAGTAGAAGATGGGCGATGGTACCCTGGTTACCACTGTCCCGACACAAAGCTATCTCAAACTGTAGGTAAGTTATTATTTCAATCTATGTTGGCGATTCTGCTACCAGCAACTTCGTTCGTGTCTACATCCTTCTCTCAAAAATTTGAGATGAGACGAGATGGAATAACTAACCCCCACATGCATCGGTGAAAAGGATTGAGAGAAGAAATTGTTAATTCATTTTGGCCTTTTACCAAGGCAACAATGCATTTCATTAGCATTTTCCTTATCTCAAAAACTTTTGATGTTCTTACTATTGACATGATTAGCATTTTATTTCTCTCAAAAAATTGTGTTGTTCTTACTATTGACATAACATTGTAATCTATGATATTATAGTATGAATGTAATGATTATGAATAAGATATGTTGCAGTTTTCACGCTTCTGCTATCAACATTTTACCATGATGTGATTTCCCCCCTATGGACACACAAAAATATCCTTATGCAAATGAGTGAAAGCAAAGTAATTGTAACTAATGAGTTTTACCTTAAGGAAATGTGTAGAAGACGAAAACCCTCTTATCGGTAATGGTCTTTTTGGCTCCGTTGACCGATGTCTTCACATAATTGATAGGTCCCTAACAATATATCGCTTTTCCATTGCTGATGGGGATTTGAACTAGTGTCCATAGCGTCGCTCTGTACTAGTGATTTTTTGGCATCCATGTAGCAAAATGAAAACATAGACAGCAAATCCTTAGAACCCTTCCTGACCATTTTGTTACATGAAACATTGAAAAAGGTGTGTTGTTGCTTTCAACATTTTGAACAGATTCATGTAGCAGAAACCAACAAGTTGTGCAAAAAAATCCTGATTTGGTCGAAGCGAAACTTTTAAAAAGTCAGGTTTGTGACATGTAGCAAAAAAGGTTGTGGACTTTGAGTAGCACAAAACCAATAATGTATGCAATAAGTCACAGTTTGGTTTGAGCGGAATATGGAAGAGTGTAGCTACATCTTCAACACACTCATGTAGCAGAAAACCATACTCCCTCCGTTCCAAAATATAAGGATTAGTCAAAAGTCTAGTTTTGCTAATTTTAACTAAATATTTAGAAAAAAATATCTACATCTGTATTTTACAATATTAAATAGACACATTAGTAAAATAAACATTACGGTGAATCTATTAATATTAATTTAGTATTGTAAATATTTATATATTTGTATATAAATTTGGTCAAACTTAGATGCCTAAAAGCTTGCATTACCGTGTCAGTGGTAGTGGCGGCAGATGTGAGGAAGAGAGGAGGTACACGCGTGTGAAAGACGAAAGAGAGCGACACAATAGGTACCTTTATTTAGGGACCGGCTTGAGACACATCTTTTTTCCAAAATTATATATTAGGCTAAATAAAACAAAACAAAATGGGCTTTCTTAGAAAATATAATGGGCTTTTGAAATTGGACAAAATTATCATGTCCCCATTAGGCCTATCGTCATCGCGCAGATCAAAGACTTGGCCCAAACACTTAATGGGCTGTTGAAATTGAATAAATAAAATATAATGGGCTGTTGAAATTGCAAGTGTTGGAGCTTGGCAGGGAGAAAAAAATTCGGGCAATTTTTTTTTCATCCTATAATCCTCCTAGGACTATTCCCAGACACTTGTTCCAAAACTTTTTTTAATCAATGCAAAATGCCAACTTTTTTGCGTTGTTTTTCTTTAAAGAAAATCTAAAGCTTGTCTATAAAAATAGTTAGCTCTCTCTGATATGGAAGGTTATATTTTTGCAGAGAGCAGGCTAATATCGAAGGTTATCTGGCTTGTCCTTGTGGCGTGAAAGTACAGAACTCGCTACCGTGGCTAAACAAGACGAGAAAGGCTAAAACGCCGTCTACATCGTCCGTACGGGCGCCAGCTCTATCCACGTACGTAGCTACGGCATTAGAAGTACTCCGTGCATAAATAAGTGACGCCCACAAGAAGATGCGCTTGTTTGATTTGTTAGCAGGGTAAAGAAAATGTTTGTAGGTCTATTACTCCTATAAAAGAATTGTTTAGTTAGTTAGCCGTCGTTCCACGACAAAAACAAAACCCTAAGTATCCAAACGCGACTCCAGCTCCGACGCCAACTCCAAAGTCCACATCGTCAAGTACTAGAAGAGCTGATTTAAAAACCTCATGACTAACACACAGTTGTCATCAGATACCCACAGAGCAAGAGATGATCGAGTTTGTCAGTTTCTTCTCTTCTTCCTTCTTTATTTTAAAGTCAATTCTTGGGCGATGGAGGGGGGTCCCAACTCCAAACCAAGATCAATCATGGCTGGATAGTTATTAAACTGGCGACAGTTAGCGGTTACTGTGGCGCTTCCACATGGGCGCTGACGATCGATGGCAAGTAGGTCCGGTTTCTGGTTCTAGAAGAGATAGCTAGGCACAGGCAGGGGCTGTGGACCTGGACGGCGCCGTGGCAGTTTTAGGATTTGTAGCTCCCGCCTCCCGGCTGGCCGGCGCGTGTGTGATCGGTATCCTGTTTGCGTGTTTCGGCCATGCATCAGCGTGTATGCCGCACGCACGGCCGCCATGTGTTGTCGCGCGATTGCACCGGCCTGCACTAATCAGCTTGCGATTTTGTTGGGATATCGGAAGAAGAAAAAACCAACATACGTGCTGACAAACGGGGTTGGATGTTTCTTCACCTACACATTGCTACCACGCCCATTTGTTACATCGATCGAACTGGAAAACGGAAATCTAGCTACTACGGTATTACCGTTTTTGACGGGGCAGAGTTTTTTCTTCACCTGTCACGATTCACCGATTCGCCAACTTCCCAAGACCCGCGACCACGATCGAGTCCAAGTAGGATGAAATCAGGTCATAGCTCCACACACACGGTGGTGAAATCGTGGTCTTGGCACCGCAGGCAGTTACCTCCCTGTCCACCCTCGGCCGGAGCATCTGCATACGTACCCGCGCTCCTATTTGGGCAGTTGCTGCCGAGTCAAACTCGCAAGTCACCACGCCTCGTCCCCATCAACCATCGGACTCCACGCGGCGAAGCAAACTAAACCATCACAGCTGCCTCCGGCTCCATCCACTTCCCTTTTTCACCTTGCCGTCCCTGCCGGCCTTAAAACAATCCCGCCACCCAACCCAACTGCCCGATCACCACCACAGCTCCATCGCAACCCAACGCCCTGCCCGCGGCAGCCTCCTCGCCGTCATCGTCCATTCGTCATCTGCTGTCTATATACGCGCGTTCCACTGGCCGCCGGCAAGGCAGCTTCTGGTGGCGGCCCGGCGAGGGGGAGATGGAGAAGAAGCTGCCGCTGGCGCTGGCGCTGGCGCTGGCGCAGAAGCACGGCGCCGGCGAGCCCATGTGGGCGCGGCCGTGGCGGTGGGCCAAGACGGCCTTCTTCCTCGTCGCCATGCTCGCCTCCCTGCTGCTCGTCTGCGCCCCGCCGCTGCTCGTCGTGCTGCTCGACCTCGCCCTCCCGCCCGCGCTACTCTCGGCGCACCTCCGAGCCGGCGCTGACCCACCGTACCGGTCCTTCGCCCCTGTCGTGCTCGACCAGGCGCGGGCGTTCGAATTCCGGTCCTCCCTCGTCGACCTGCCCGCGGTCTCGGCGGCGCGTGCCTTGCTCATCCTCTGTGAGTTTTGCCAAATTGTTTTCTTGGCATTGTTTCGCTTCGATTACTTCTCGACATATATACCTGAACTGACCGGTCGAGGTTTTGCTTGTGGTGGCTGCAGGCGCGTACACGGTGTGCGGGGGAGGCGGCGCGTACTTGTGGGTGGTGGTGGCGAGCGTCGCGGCGTCTGTGTCCTACGTGCTAGCCAAGGCCGCGGCCATGCCCGTCGCGCTGCAGGGGAAGGGCGCGGACGGACCGGAACCCATGCTATTGCTGTCTCTGTCGCTCGCTGCCGCGCACCTCGCCGCGGCCTACCGGACCAGCTGCCGCGAGCGACGCCGTCTGCTCGTATACAGGATCGACGTCGAGGCCGTGAGTACTCGCCCTCTTTCCCTCCACTTTCTTCTCTGCAAATTCTTGAGAATAATCCAGGCATTAAGTGGGGTTTATCGTACTCGTGTGTGCTTTCGGTGAGAAAGAGGGTCGAGGAACCAAATACGATTCCCTCGCCAAGTCATTAACGCGTATCTGCCCAATTGTTAAGGCAAAAAGGAATGGATAAGACACTTTTGGCAATCTTTTTTACAGAAGCATCGTCTGAAAAAACAATCTTTTGTGCAGGTACGTCTGAAAGGAGGCCACCAGACACCCAAAGGGCTGAAGCAGTGTAGCGTCTGACACGATGTTCTGAACTTTCTGTTCGGCACCACTAGTACTAGGTTTCTAGGTGTGGCGTAAACCTAGCGAGCGATATATAGGCATAGAAGATTTTTTCCTTCGTAGCCAAATTTTTGTCAAGGTCTGCTTTGTGAGGGAAGTACATTTGGACGGTTACATGTAAGTTTGAGGATACTGTAAATATGGAACAAGCGTGTTTTGTTCGGCCTCCTGCAATGCAATGCTACGGAATGCTTGGACGAGCCATGTGGAGTGGCCATCCGTTGTTTCTGATCTTACTTTTCCAGTTTTCCTGCAATTGAAAATCTACTTACATCAGTCCTACTCTCTTGGTTCAAAAATATAATACATTTTAGTCTTGTGAAATGAATGTATCTACACACCTTTTAGTGTATAGATTCACTCTGAAACTTCGTGAACCTATACACTAAAAAGACATCTAGATATATTCGATTTACAAAGCTAAAACGTCTTATATTCTTCCCGGAACCAATTGCTTCTCCATCACACACGAAGAAAATTCAGTTATGTGCCTAACATGTTGGTACGCAACTCTGTTTTCAGCACAGAAGTTTCAGAAACACGGCGCAGACCTGGTTAAGTCTAGCCGGCGCCTGGTCAACATAAGGCGGCAGTTTTTTTTTTCCCCACTACCCCGTTTCATACAGAACTAGACGATGTTAAAAAAGTGGAAGAGACACATGTGTTTACGAAGCCAGGAACATGCCGTTGCCATAGATCTGAACTTTTGATCTTTCCCTCTGGTTTGCCATTTGTGGCGATACAGTTCAGAGACAAGACAGTTTTCTCAAGCCGGCCAGACCGATTTGGTGGCATCACATCGGGCCACCCTGATTAGAGCATCTCCACTCTAGTTTCTAGCAGGATTGTTTTTTCATCCGGACGTCGAAAATTGGCTCAACCGTGTTATCAGAACGCCGGTTTCGTCTGGATTTGGTTCAAAATAAGTCTGGAGATCCCAGGCCGTTCCCGGAGCGATGGGAACATGCTGGGAACGTCGGACAAAGCGAATTCAGGGGAGGGAAGCGATCTCGGCGCGTGGACCCGCCCAGTCAGTGACCGAAGGCCGTTCGTCGTCATCCTTCCGCCTCGGCTCCCACGAAGGACCGCCGGGCATTAACTGCCCGTCTCGTCGACCACGCGTCGGCGTAATGGCGCGCCACCGCCATCTCGGCTTCTCGCCGTTTCCCCTTTTCCCGCCACGCCGCTACACCCCTCCCGTCTTCACCGCCCGCCCTCGGCCTATAAAACACGGCCACACCGCCGGTTCGCAGCACACTGCCCCCTCCACCCCACACCACCATGAACTCCGGCGAAAGAAGCACTCGTCGAAGAAGAAGATGGCGGAGAGGTTCCCCGGCGACCCCGAGGCGGCGAACGGTTTCGGCCAACGGATGCTCCAGCCGTGGGAGGCGAGGATGCTCCACGACACCGGGTATATGGCGCCGCCAGACTTTCGCTGCCCGCCCGGCTGGAAGCTTAGCGCCGGCGGCATACCGGTGCCGCCGATGCCGGCGGATGATGAGATGGTGGAGAAGATCCAGGCCGCCATTGCGGCGATGCCGGATCCCGAACTCACCGAGGACCCCAGTAACTACGTGTACTGGGAACAGTTCTTTGCCGAGCACCGCCTCGCCGAACTTGCCGCCCACCAGGGACCTCCGGGCGAGCCGCTGAAGCGCAACAACGCGGCGAGCTGCCACCGATGGTGGAGCGTGCCAGGGTGTACTCTTAGCTACATCCTCGAGCACATCCACGCCGGCAACATCCCCTGGCTGGGCTTCCCCCGTTCGCCTAGAATAGCGGCGAGACCCAGGCGTCCCCGGCGAACTGGGCGCCCAGGAGGATGGGCGCCCTCACCTCCTCCTCCGCGGCGGCGTGCTCGTCTGGGACGGCGCCGGCGCAGTCCCAGCGAAGCAGCGGCGAGTTCTTTTGGCCTGCCAAACGGGAGGCCGACACGCCGAGGAGCTCGCCGCCGAGGACACGTGCGCGGGGGATTGTCATCAATGAGCCCGCATGACGCCGGCCCCGCCAACTGGCCGGCTTCGCCTGCGCCGACCGAAGATGGAGCCCGTCGACGCCGATGAGGACGCCTTCGCCATCAGAATGGCGATCGAGCGTTCTCTGCATGAGGCCGCGCCGCCACCGCCGATGGAGGAGCCGAACATCCTCGCCTGGTCCAGGACAGACTGGGAGCAGGAAGAGGCACGATGCGCCCAGCGCCAGCAGGAGGTTGCCGAACGACAAGCCAGGGCGCACCGCGGACCAGCCTACCAGGGCGCGCCTCTCGTCGTCCTTGAGGACGACGACGACGACGCCGAGCCTTCCAGCCAACCGAGGAGGTACGGCGACGCTGGCCAGGGCAGCTCGCGCCCCCGCAGCCGCCGAGCGACAACGACGGCACGACGGACCCGGACTACACCAACTTCTACCGTAACTTCGGTATGTGAGACGGCGTCCGGCGGCATCGGTGAACGGCATCGGCATCGGACTTTTCCAAGTTCTTTTAGTTTTCTTTACGCCTAAATGATGTAATAGTACGAATATGCCCGTTATTAATGAAATCCGCCTATATTCGTCCAAAGTTCACCGAGTTTTGTTAAAATTTGCCCAAATCTATAAACTCGGTCTGGGAACGCGATTAAAAAATCGGTCATTTTCAGATTGAAAACTTCCTCCGTCCGGCGCTATTTAGCTCCGAATTTCAGCTCGAGAACGGCCAACGAGCAAAGATGCTCTTAGCTGAGGCCAAATGCATGTCATTCGTCGTGGGGTGGTTTGGGCATGGCGTTTTCATCGGTGGCGTGGCCAGGACGTGGTACCTACCGTCGGAGCTACAAGGAAAAGTGGCGTTGGTTTGCCAACCACGTCTCTCTCTACCTGCACTCTTCAATAGTACTCACGGATCAAGTTTGAAATATTGATTTAAAAAATATTACAGTTAACTAATTTTCAGTCTAAAAAAAGGCGACAACTAATATGAAACCGGGTGAGTAACAAACAGGGTCTGAAAAGATATACCATTTGGTCCAAAAACATGTTTTCAGAGATTAAAACATGTTATCGGGTTCAAAAAAATTCATAGAGAGAAAACAAATATGTTTTACTACATTATTAAACTGACTTTATACTATAAATAAGAACTTGGTAATTTATTTGGGGTTTATTAGAAAATAAATAAACACAATACCTTTCTATTGGACAAGACTTGATGTAGCCATGAAACCCCCTCTAACAATGCAACTCCATAGAGTATCTCCAATCCCGTGCCCCAAACGACGCTCCAAAGGCAAATGGGGCACACTTGGCAAAAAAACGTGTCCAACGACATGTCCTAAAGCCATTTTCAGTCCGGTGCGGCCTAATACCATGTTCGGCCCGCCGAGACCATCCCTGCTCCACATGGGACTTGCTCGACACCCCGGACGCAAGGTGCCGCCCTCACTACGTAGAAAAAAAGGCAGCCAGGTACCACTTGCCAGCGTCCGAGCCCTACCACCGCCCATTTCCCTCCCGCGCCTTGCCTCCCACTACCCCTAAATCATCGTCGCCGCCGCCAGTTTTGACTCGGCAGTTCACATGCACCTCCATCCCAACACTTCTTCCTCACCTCCCAATGATCTCGTCGCCGGCTGTGTAACACCCAAGTTTTAATTAATTTTAAATTAGAGTTTGTTTGTGCATTTCATGAGGCTAAGAAAAAAATCAGAACCCTAAACCCTAATCCCCTCTCTCTTTGTAAACCTCTCAAATGGTTTTGATATTTTGAAAAAGTACCAAAACGTATGGAGCCCAAATACACCAAAAGAGCCCCACAATATTTCAATAATTTTACAAAGCCCTCTGGTATTTTTGAAATGATCAAAACCTATTTTGAAATGTTTTTTACAAAAGGGAAAGTGAGAAAAATAAAAAGGAAAACAGTTTTATAGAAACAATATGGAACCAGAGCTCCTATGCCATCCCATCTATTTCTCTCCCTCTCTTTGCCACCCGCGCGCGGCAGCCGCAGCCCGTGGCCCGGCCCAGCAATGGCCCAACCTGCGTACCCCTTCGGTTCGTCGTATTCGTCGACGACGGAAGCAACTCCATGTCGCTGGCACCCTCTGCGCCAGGATTCGTGCATGTCGTCGCCCTAGGAGAAGGGGATAAGACCCCAATGATGCCCCGTCTTCGTCCTAATCCACTCACTCGCACGCGCTTCCTCTCACTCTCTCTCGTTCTCCATTTTGGAGTCGAACCCTAGCTTTGGAACTCGCCGGCGCCCCACCATCCTGTGCCTTGCCTCGCCTCCCTGAGCATCCCCGAGCTCCACCTCCTCGCCAGCAACCTACCCGCAGAAGGAATCGATGCGGACCACTCGGAATCACCGCCGCTAAGCTCGTCTTCCCGCCTCTGGCTGTCGCGTACGTCGTCGTTGCTGATGCCATCCGACCCCCCTGCCTTGTCGTCACGCCCTACTTTCTGCTGGTGAGCTCACGCTCCTCTCTAGCCTGTTTGATTCGCCCCTAGCCCCCTATGTCGCCTCCTCCACGGTGACCTGCGCATGCGGTCATTGGAGCTCGTCGAAGCCAAAGCTCCGGTGACCAATTAAGGGTGGTGTTGTAACTCTCATGTCCACCTCGTCGCACTCGTTCTAACGAGCTAATCCGCATATTCTAGCGTGGCCTAGATCGCCAGCGGTGACCGCCATCTACCGTGTTGTCCGACGAGCTATCATGGATCCAACCTGGATCATGTGTGGCTGCCACGTGGACCCGACGTGGCGCTTGTGTTAGCACCGCAAGGTTTGCCACGGTGGCAAGCCGGCGTGGCCTCAGGCCCATCTTTCAATGTTTGAGGCTAGCACAGTCTCTGTACAAAACGGTTCGGTGCCCTTGATGATGCAAGCCATGCGTCATAAACATTTTTATAATTTGTTTAATAATTTCAGAAAAAGGTTTAATCTTGTAAAATCAATAACTAATTTATTTTAACTTGGAAAAATATGTATAATATATCAAAATGTTCAGAAAAATAAGATATATCTATTAGCATTAAATTCATGCATTGCTAAGCAATTTCAACTAACAGGTTTATTAGAAGAATATGATGAACCCCCGCAGGTGATTCTGAGGTAATCCTAGAACTAGGGTTTATATCCCTCGGGCCCTGTTTAAATTGTCAAGCATGCTTTAGAGTTTCATCTCAGTAACCTTTAACTTGTCATATCATCCTTCTTGCTTGATCATTGCATCGATGCCATATGTTAATTTTTTCTATTTCTTTCCGGTGTTTGGTCTTTCAATAGAATACGATATCATGATTGAGATCGAAGGCAGAGATCAACACCATCGAAGATTGAATATCAATACTTGACCTACTGTAATAAAGTCAAGTACAAGGTGTCCGAAGATCTAGTTATTGGTTATCAACGGGAAAAGGCAAGCATAGCCCCACCATTATACAACCCTATGTTTTTGAAATTATTTCAGTTATTGACATGATGCATATGATACTAATGTGGTCTTTTATCGATAGATAGAGTATCATGTCTGTTGCATTACTCCCTTTGAGATTATATTACCTTATCCACTACTCCTAGCATAACTAGGTCTGGCTTGTGTGCACTGCTAGAGCTTATATCTATGTCCTGCATAGCCATGCTTAGTTGTCGATGCTGGTTCATCCTAATGATGTATTAGATGCAAGAATCCAGTATGGCAGGAGAATGTGATATGAGGTAAGATTAGTGATGAAGGTTAAACATGCTAAGGCTTGTATATGAGGCCACAGTGGGATGTAGTTTTTTTGTAGTCTCATACTTGCCACCACTAGGAACCAAGTTCTTGCCTCTTGAACCAAGACGAGCGTGCAACCACACGGGGGCTAGAAAACCCCTCGACTAACTAACTTGCCTAGTATATTCCACAAGTCACATAATTTGGGTGTTCCATTAGACATATGCATTTTGGTTGTTCTCGAAGGCGATGAAGGAGGTGCATCATAACAAGTAGGTAAGTGTGGCCGGGGTTGCTTGGGGTCGATAGAGACCCTGGTGAACCAACCTCGACTCACATCTCTAGGGACTGCCTTCGAGACTTTTCCCGTTAACATGGAACCCTCCTTAGGGAGTGACTCATGGTCTCGGCGAAAGCAAGGTCAAGGTTGTGTCTAACCACCATCTACTGGCCTTCCAAGGAAGAGGGCTAATGTACTTTCATTAAGGGTCGGTTAGTACATGTGGGTAAAGTTGTACACCCCTGCAGGGTTAAATCTTTTCGAAAAGTCGTGTACGCGGTTATGGACATGGGAACGTACGTGATAATCATAGAGAACATAAACCTAATCATAAAACTTGGCAGGTAAATGTGTGCTTAAGGATGTTTCCTCAAGGTACGAGGGGGTGATCCTAGTTGATAGGTGATGGTGATGATTTGGTGGATATCAATATATGATGATCATTATAGTTGGAAATGTCACTCTCGTATCCCCTTTTAAAATGTTCTGATTAGACGAGTTTCTACACCCTCTCCGTTTTATAAACAAAGATAGCTTTATGCAAAATAACTCCATCAGCCATAAGTATTGTGGAGTACCCCATGTAGTCACCCTTTCTATGTTGATACCCTTGCCGCGGAGTAAGTGTTCCCCTGAAGATGAGTTCTTACGACATTGACACCGATTAGTAGCTTGGGGTTTCCGGCCGACAGCCTGGAATCTATTGGCTAGGATGTCATCGTTATGCTTCAAGCCTCTTTGGCCATTTGCTAAGTTAGCTATACTTAATAGCATAATCTGCCTTCCATTGTTTGATGTTTGTGTTTAGTCACCTCTGCTTGTAATATTTTGGTTCTCTACTCAGTTATGAGCTTGCTGTAATAATTTTTGTGTCGTAGGGTCACTTTTGTGTTACTAATTCTCGCACTAGATATCCTCGAGCTCTAGGTTAGGCTTATGTTAGGCTGAGGTCTGGGATTTGTCTATCCCTGATCCCGGGGGTGTCACAGGCTTTGGTATCAGAGTAGTACTGGCCATAGGAAAACCTTGCTAATGGTCGATGTTGAGTCTAGTGTTTATGAAAACTATTTGAAAGATGAAAGTAATTGCGAAAACTCTAGTTCTTTTAATCCTCATCTAGTATCGCTGTAACTCTGTTGTGCTGACTTTGGAAAAGTTTTTACGTCTCCTCTACTCTTTCAAAGCTTAGGTGCCTTCTGGGCATGTCGTTTCTCAAACCTGTCGACCTAGTTGTTGAGTTATCTAGAGTTTTGTGTTGTGAGTTCCTTGTTCCCCTTGCTATGTTTCAACGGAGAGATTTCTTTCCATCATGATCCCTCTACCTTGTGGTCCCACAACATTATGTTGTAAGTTACATAGTATTCTTCGAGGTTTCCTTTCGCCTCGTGTGCCTCCTTTTTATTTGTTTGGGTACTTCTGAAGTCGTTTCTTCTATTAGAAGCTACCTCGTGATTACTACCTTTTAGTGTATGTTGTATCACTCAAGCAGTAGTTACTTCTTTCTCGGGTTTAACCCTTGGACTTGAACCAAAGGTCCCAGATTGTGCTGGATTCTGTTGATGTGAATCTTCTACATCAAACTGACTTTTAACCCAAGATCCATTTTGTTGACCCTTGTTGTAAATGTTCAAACATTACCTCGGGATGGCCACACTACAAGAAATATTTCCTTCCGCAATGATTTGGCCCGACGGTCGTCGTACAAGGCGCGTCTTCCGCGACGAAATTCTTGGATCGACTGTGGCTGATGGAAAAGTTTGTTTTCTAGTTTCGCGACCCTCTACTATAACGGAACCGCTAAAAACATGGAGGAAGCTCGGTTGGCGTGTGGAAGAAGCAAGATTTTCGGTTCCTCGCACGATGTTGACTCGCCGAAGTCTTTTGAGGCGTGTGGGTCCAGGACGTTAGTGTCTCTAGCGGACCATACTTTTCGGTCGCGCCTCCCTGATTTGAAGTCGATAACGTTGCTCGATGCGTTTGTCGTTTAGTCAAGCTGCTGGGTCCCACATGTTAGCCTCTTATTAGAAGAATCGTGTGTATGACAGATTTTTTTCCTTCGCTCGCGCTACCCTATTCCGAACTTGATAGCGTTGCTCGATGCATCTGCTGTTTAATCAGGCTGCTAGGTCCCACATGTCATTCTCTCATTAGAAGAAATGTGTGCATGATGGAATTTTTTCCTTGGCTATTTCCTACCTGATTTCAACTCAATAC
This sequence comes from Avena eriantha, assembly GCA_910589775.1. NCBI lineage: Eukaryota > Viridiplantae > Streptophyta > Magnoliopsida > Poales > Poaceae > Avena > Avena eriantha. The sequence continues at coordinate 275,587,647 of OU342740.1, read as the reverse complement.
GTTGCTCGATATATCTACCGTTTAGTCACGCTGCTGGGTCCCCCATGTCAGCCTCACATTACAAGAATCATGTGTATGATGGATTTTTTTATTCGCCCGCGCTACCCTGCTCCGAACTTGATAGCGCTGCTCGATGCATCTACCAAATCAAACTCCTGGACGCCACATGTCATCCTCTCAACGTGTGTATGATATAATTTTTTCCCTCGGTCGCGCCTCCGTGTTCCGAACTTGATAGCGTTGCTCGCTACATCTACCGTTTAATCACGTTATTGGGCCCCATATGTCATCCACTCAATGGAAGAAACGTGTGTGTGATGGAATTTTTGCCCTCGGCCGCACCTCCATGTTTTGAACTTGATAGCGTTGCTCGATGCATCAGCCAATTTTAGGCTGCTGGGTCCCCCATGTGAGCCTCTCATTAGAAGAAACGTGTGCATGGACTTTTTCCCGCTCGCACCGTCCTGTTTCGAACTTGGCAACGTTGCTCGAGGCATCACTTGTATAAGGCTGCGCTACTGAGTCCCACATGTCAGTCTCTCTATAAATAAAACTTGTGCATGATGAACATTTTTCAGCCGCGTCTGATGTTTTGACCTTGGCAACGTTACTCGATGCGGTAGCCGTGTATGGTCTTGCTGCTGAGGCCCCCATGTTAGCCTCTCTGGTATGTTCTGGCTTGCGGGTCCCTACTGCAGCCTTGTATGTTCTGGTGGGTGGGTCCCCAATGACAACCTCTCTGTACAAGTATTTAACTTTTTTTCAAACCCGACCCTTAAACTCGAGGGATGCTGTAGGCTGGTGGGTCCGTGGTGTCAGCCTTTCCATTATGCGATAAAATGTAAACCCTTTCTCAAAAAAAAGCATAAGATATATATAAATATGTACACACAGGGATTCGAACTAAAGACGTTCAAAAATCAAATCACATAGATGTAAACTGAGTGCTTTGCCACTACACTAAAGATATTTATAGAAATTAAATCATTAAACATGTATTATTACTACAACTTATGTATCAGTCTTCTAAAAAATATTTTATATGTCTATGTTTATCTATTTTATTAAAATATAAAATAATAGCACTCAGGCATCTCAATTTATAAAATGCCACATAATGGAGCAGTTTCAAACATGGGTAGGCAGAGTTTTTTTTATTTGAGAGGTGGGGTGCAATGCCCAAATGGCCAAATTAAAAAGAGTTTGCCTATCTACATGGGCTGCTCTACATAGGCTATACTACATAGGCTATGCTCCATGGGCTCCTTTCTCAAATTTCTCTGGGCTGTGCTCAGCAGTCCACCATGTCTTTCTCACACAAAAAAACAGTCCCCATGTCCCTCTCATTAGAAGAAAAGTGTCCATGCTGGACCTTTTCCTCGCTCGCTCCTCCCTGTTTCGAACTTGGCAACATTACTTGATGCAGCACCTGTATAAGGTCTCGCTACTAGGTCCCACATGTCAGTCTCTCTGTAAATGAAACATGTGTATGATGGTTTTTTTCGACTGTGTCTGCTGTTTTGACCTTGGATACATTGCTCGATATCGCATCTGCTTGTGGTCTTGCTGCTGGGGCCTACATGTCATCCTCCCTGGTATATTCTGGCTTGTGCATGTCAGCCTACCTGGTATGTTCTGTCTTGTGGGTCCCTGATGCCAGCCTCTCTGTACAAGTACTTAACTTCTTTCTTTCAAACCTGCCCATTAAACTCGAGGGACGCTGTAGGCTGGTGGGTCCGCAATGTCAGCCTCTCCGAAAATAGTATTGCTATATGAAAAAGTAAACCCAAATAAATATATGTCAAGCACACATGATTCAAACTCAAAACCTCAACAAATATAAACCGTATGCATTGCCACTACGCAAAAGAAATTGGATGAAAATTATTATTAAAAGCTTTATAGTACCTATAACTTATCTATTAGTCTTCTTAAAAATATTTTGTGTGTCCATGTTTATCTCTCTTAAAATAAAAGGGCAGTGCTACTGGAACCTCAATTTATAAAAATCCACATAATGGATTAGTTTCTGACAGAGTTTTTTTAGATGTGGGGGGGGGGGGGGGAGGGGGGAATGCCAAAAAGGCCAAATTAAAAAGTTTTTAGGCTATGGTTAATGGGCTTCTATCTCAAATTTCAATGGGCTGTGGCTCGCCGGATTCAAACACAGACCTCACCAAGGGAGGAAAAAAGGGATAATTCATTTGACAGATATTCATGTAAAAATATCTTAAAAACACACACCATATACGCTAAAATAGGGTTGGTATCCAATGACTTCACTTGGTAAAATCACGATGTATATCTTTACCCTCTAATCTCTGACCAAAACACATCCAATGGTTTCGATGACACACAGGCAACATCTCTAGAGCAAGCAACCAACAACAACGATAGAACTTTTGACAAATTCAGTAGCATCCAAAAGATTAAGGAGTACATAATAATAAGACATAAAAAATATCGACAGATTCCTAGTTCATATCCAGCAGTACTTGACCAATTCAGAAGTATTTCAAAGTGATTGATTCAGCAATACAGACACTGAAATTCAATATCAGTACAGAGAGAGCAAGTTCTTGTTTCAGCTCTAAAAACCATATCACACAATCAGTTTGCCCTTTCCTCCAAATACACTCGATCACTGGAACACATTCATTGTCATAATATTTGGTCATATAGGGAACCATCATATAGATACAAATATACCATACCGGTCCGTACTACTCATAGCTCCAATCCAGCAAAAGGCTATCACAGTTTTACCACCCATATATGATCAGTGGAGATAAGACAACCACATAATTAATTACAATAGCATGCGACCAAAGAGGTAGACAGCTAGGAAGTTCATGAACAACATGTGGCATTCAGGACAGCCAGATACATCGACCTTGACCGTTCTTCCAATGGTAAGTTTGGCTGCTTTACGAAACTTGATCCACCTAGAAGTAGCTGCCAAGCGCCCATCAGTCGAGTTAATGGTGTATCGTCCCTAGATTTGCAGTCCTTCGCTCTGCATCGTGAAGATTATTGTGCCCTTTCGTCTGGTCTGGAGTTTCTTTGTGGTACTCTTAGGCAATTTCTGAGTCAAAGCAAGAGATAGACGCATAATTACTAAGAGCAATGCACTGAATCATGTGAAACTTGAGAAGACATTTAGACCAGTTTATTTGCCGCCATATAGTCACAAACATAATATAGTGTGACCTTGGGATGACACAAGTGTAGGATATGGTCTAATAAGGCACTTCTTGGGGTGATGAAGGAGCTTGTGCCGGTGCCTGTGCTGGGGTAGGTGCGGTAGTTGGTGCTGGTGCAGGAGATGGTTCCACTAATTGTAGAGGGGCTGGTGCAGGAGCCAGAAGGCCTAGAACTTGAGCCGGCGCTAGTAGCTTGATGCTAGATTCCTTCTGAGGGGTAGCTAAGCGGACTGCAGGGATGGTAGAGGCAGATGAGATGTGTAGAAGCAAAATGGTCTCTTATACAATAGTTACTCACAAGATAGTGATCAGATGATATGATGAGTATACAAGAAAATTAAGTTACTACCTCCATTCTTTCTCCTTAGATCAAGAGGTGCTGGAGCAGGAACTAGGGCCAGTGCCGGTGCGGGTGCCAGCAGCATGTTGCTGGTTACCTTCTGCGGGGTAGGTAAGGGGACTGCAGGAGTGGTCAGAGAGGCATATGAGATGTGTACAAGCAAAATGGTTTCTTATACAACAGTTATTCCTAGACAGAGATGAGAGTATACAAGCGAATTAAATTACTACCTCTATTCTTTCTCCTACTGAGGTCAACAGGTGCCGTTGCAGGAACTGGGGCCGGTGCCGGTGCCAACAGCTTGATGCTGGCACCCTTCTGGGGGGTACACAAGGGGAAGCGGACTGCATAAGTGGTCAGGGTCATATGACGAGTAAAGAAAATGGTGCAGAACATTTAGTCGCAAGAAAATCATTAGAGTAAAGACAAGGGACATCCTTCATGAGAAAATTGATAGCGAAGCAAGGCGACAGAAAAAAGTGAGATACAAGATCTTACATCAAGTCGGGCTAAACCACTTGGAATCCATACTTGATACCATGTGTACCCTTTGCGAAGGGTGGCCATGCACCATTTTTCTTCCTTCTACCTTTGGAAGGGCATACATGCCCCCATGTCAATCCACAAGCTTAACAAGAGGACGGTAGCAGAAAGGGCTAAGAAGCTGGTGCGTGGTACTAATTGAAATTAAGTGGAAAGGTTAAATTATGTAAAGATCAAGTAAATATAATAATATAAGACAAAACCATTGCTTGTAAAGCAAACATATTAGATTTTTGTGAACTTATGATGAACGTAAAGATATAGTACATCTGATAACAATAACATGGAAAATCATAACATGTAAAATTATGGATTTCCAAATTATACCCACTTCTTAGAGAGGTCACTGCCCACCTGGGTACTATGTTGAAGCTTCCTTGTCGTGTAGATGATGTCTGCTTTTTGTGCGGACATCAACAATCTACTAGCCTCTACAGCAGCCCCAGCCTCTACAGCAACACCTTCAATCTGCATAAATAGCAATAGAGCTCAACAGTTCAATATAGTACATAGTAGTCATATACTTACTGTATGAGACAGTCAGACAGATCCAGATCTGGATTCACAAAAACACAGTGTCAGAATTAATAAAATCACACATATGTTTCTGAACATCTGATAAGCTACATGACACCAAGTGGGTAATGATTGAATCAGACTACACCATGGTAATAAGGGTATTAAGAAAAATACCCTGTCTTTAAGCTGGGCCCTCCCAGCTAGTCAATGGCCTTGCGCTTGTTTGGTGAGTAGTGGTACTGGCCGGATCCTGCGACATGTGGGGGTATCATCCTGTTTGACGCACCTGGAGCACCACATGTTCGTAGGTATGTACCACCATGCTACAGTAAATAAAGTAAAGATGGTATCACAGAGGCTTCCACAAAAATTGGATGCAGACAGAGACAACTTTTAGCATAGGGATACATCCAGGTTGCACCCAACCCTTTTAGCATTGGAAAGAATGGAAGAATGCAACGAATATACTTCTACATTACCTTTTTTAGGAAACTTTTAAGGGAATTGACAGGAACATCCCTGTCCATAGTGGCCGTGCGTGCCACTGACCCATAGTTCTTGATACAGAATCTGATGCAAAATCCACTGCACATTACGAGTAGCAACTAAAGGTTACAGAAGTGAAGAACACCGAAATCGAACCCGACCAAATGCCCCAATCAGAACAGCGGTGACCATGCCCCGATCCCGAATCCATACGAAATCAGTACCCCCAAACCCCTACCACCACCCCCACCCCACCCAAATGACCCAATCGGTCAGAGCAGAAGGAAAATATCCTGATTAGGTGATTCTGAGGTGAGCAATAAGCAAGAACTCGACAATCAAAGCATACTGAATACTACTACTAGTACTAATAGTACCCACAATGGACCAATCGGAAGCAAATTAAACAAAGATGAATTTCAAGGTGAGAAAATACACCCACCTATTTCAGCAAGAACTCCCTAATCGGAGGTTGCACCAGTTCCAATAGTTGCTTGCTAGATGCGAGCTAGCTAGTGGTGGTTTCTTGTCTTGTCGTCGGTAGAAAGGCATGGGCAGGAGAGTAGTAGTACTAGTAGTAGTAGGGCTGGTCAATACACTTTTTCTACAGTAAGTATTTTTAACTGCTAGTGGCGAGAACATTTTGCTGGGAGAGATTCCCGAATTTTTGATCCTAGCTATCACGTGGTGGCCTACAGGTGTTTCTAGCAGGACCCATGTCAGGGGTGAGTTAAAGTGGGTCCCACATAAGGGGGGGGTGAGATAATTGACCGAGCCAACCTCCTCCTTCCCTTGGTACTCCTTCCAAGGAACGAGAAAATCACCCCTCTTCGAATCAAATTGATCCCACCTTATATAGTATATCCTTTTACTGATTCGGCTCACGGAGCATTGAGGGAGGGGAAGGGCTAGCAACATAGGGCACCAGTGCTGGGGCCTAAAAACCGTTTAGGAACCTATAAAAGCATGAGCTCGGATTTCGGACTAGAAACACACAAACACACACATATATATACTAATATACGGAATAGTTTCCAATTACAGTTAGCAATCATAAGATAGCTCCATATTATAGAACTACGATAGTAGCAAACCAGTCATGGGATAGCTCTAGACCCCAAGAGTTTTGCAAATGGACTAGTGGTCATGAGACTACCCAGACGACACCAAAAGTACACCCCTGATGATCAGCATCCCTACATCAAATTCATCCAGAAGCAGTGTACCTGATCCATAGCCTCCGGTGCAGGATCATCAATGAACAAGTCATCATCATTACCATCAAAGTCCTCTTCGGTCGTCCGGTTCTGCGATTAGTAGATTAAAAGATACATTTATAGAGAAACATCAAAGACACACAACCTGAACATTTGTCGTTCTACAGATATACCTTGTCATCTGGCATAGCGGTAGTACCAGAAATGAAACCCATTCATGCAGCTTGCGCTTTTTCTCTCCTCCCCATTCTCCAAGTTGTTCTAGATGCTCAGTGATACGTTGCTAACATATCCATAATTTTTGATGTTACATGCTTGGTTTTATCTACTTTCTTATGTTTTGTCCACACTTTGGAGTAATTTTCATATGATTTCTTGGACTAACCTATTAACAAGAGCCACAGTGCCAGCTGCCTATTTTCTGCTGTTTTTGGTTCCAGGAAAGTCAGAAAATGAATATTCTCGGAATTGGACGGGACAAAAGCCAAAGTCATTTTTTCACCGAGGGACACCTAGAGCCAGAATACGAGACGGAGACGGGTGAAGGAAATATGCCCTAAGAGGCAATAATAAAGTTGTTATTATATATTCCTTATATATGATAGATGTTTATTTTACATGCTAGAATTGTATTGATCGGAAACATCAATACATGTGTGTTTAATAAACAAAAAGGGTTCCTAGTTATGCCTCTCTTATAGACTAGCTTGTTGATTAACAAGATGATCAAGGTTTCCTGATCATGGACATTGGATGTTGTTAATAACAAGGTCACACCATTGGTGGAATGATTTGATGAACATTCATCCGAAGTATAGCATTACGATCAAGTCATTATGTTTATATTGCTATAACATAATACGAAGTAATCTTTATCCTTAGACCATGAGATCATGTTAATTGCTAACACCAGAAGAGTATGTTGATAACATCAAACGTCACACCGTAATAGGGTGACTATAAAGATGGGTTCAGTACTACGAAGGTGTTATGTTGAGGCTCATGGATCAAGAGTGGAATTTGTCAATCCAGATGACGGATAGATATACTCTGGGCCCTCTCGGTGATATCACATTAAGATAGCTTGCAAGCAAGTGATGTGATCACTAGAATGTTATATCACGGGAACGAGAAAAGAGTGCATGTCGGTAACGAGCTCAAACTAGGTATGGAGATACCGATGATCGAATCTTGGACATGTAATATATCGAGAGACAAAGGGATTTAGTTACAAGCGTTAAAGGTTCTCAGGATCACAGAAGTCATCGTTGAATGTGTAGGAGTCAGTACGGATCTCCAGGTCCCGCTACTGATTATTGATCGGAGAAGGGTCTCAATCATGTCTGCATTATTCGCGAACCGTAGGGTGGCACACTTAAAAGTTACCGGACTCCATTTTGGAGCATATATGTTTCAGATGAAAGAATTGCAATGCGCAGGAATTGTTTCAATAGAAACCGGAAATTGTTTCGGGTGAAATTGCAGAAAGTGGTTCTGCATGTGATATTGAAATATTGCAAGGGGCTATATGTGAATGTTTGTTAATTAAAGTAATTAACAAAATTCTGAATAAATTTAATAAAAAGATTTTTATTAAAGGAGAGAGCATTAAATTTAGAGAAATTTAATGCATTTAAAGTGGAGACTTTAAAAGGGAATGTGAAGAGGCATTTTAATGTGGAGGGGTTACCACCACATGAATGGGGGAGGTGAGGGGTCACCCCCCATGCGCCGGCCATGGAGAGAGGGGGCACCCCCTCCTCCTATAAAAGGCCACCCATTCCCTCCTTCATCCTCACACCTCCTTGTGAAGGATCTCTCTCCCCCTCTAGAATTATTCCCCCATGGTCTCGGATTAGCGAGATATATGTTCCTGGTGGCATTTCGTCTGGAAGGAGTTGCTGCTTCCGCTGGATCGCTGGAGCGAGGAGGTGGAGGTTGTCCGGTGGCTTGAACGTGTGTGCGAGTGCGGATGCGCTGCTGAGTTGCGGTGCTCGGACTTCCTCACGATCTTGAGATCGGCAAGTGTACGACTACATCAACCACGAGTTCCTACTCGTTAACAAAACTCGTTGTCTTCGAGGGTAAGTTCTCGTTGGATGTATGTCCACCCGTTGCTTTGTACCTAGTAGATAGATCTTGGCGTGTAGTTCACACCGTAGGAAATTTTTTGTTTTCTATGCTGCGGACCCAACAGTGGTATCAGAGCCTGATCTATGCGTAGGTGCTTTGCACGGGTAGTACACATATGTTTATATGTGGGCCATGATGATCATGTTATTGCATCTTCTATATATTTTGGATATTGGTGGCATAGTGGGATGAAGCGGCCCGGACCAACCTTACATGTCATCGTACATGAGACCGGTTCCACGACTAACATGCAATTTGTTTTGCATAAGTGGCTAGCGGGTGTCTGTCTCTCCTACTATAGTCAATATCTGATTTACAACGAGTTGCTAATAACTTAGTTATCCTCGTTGTGGTTTATGTTCGTAGGTGAGAACGGTTCTATCTCCGAAAGCCCTAAGCCACGTAAAACTTGCAATTGATAAATTAGAGGCATCTAGTTTAGATCGTTGCTGGGCTAGTGTATTGATATGGTATTGTTGTAAGTAGATGTATGATAGATACTCTTACAACACACTCAACGTGTAAGTTCCATAGACCTTGGCCTTACACACAAAGGAATGATAGAGATCATACCACGATGCAAGTGATAGAGATCAAATGCATGGACCATATCATCTCACTTTACACATTAGATGTTAGCATCTTATACTGCTAGTTTGGCGCTTTTGGTAGCATTATAAGATGATCCCTCTTTTAGATATCAAGATAAAAATGTGTTCTTCCTTAAGTATGCACCGTTCTGTGGATCGTGTTTCGAGACATCACGTTATGATCGGGTGTACTCGAATCTACGCTTTCATAGGAACGGGTGTAAGACAGTTTTACACACGTGAATACTAAGGTTCTTACTTGGCGAGCCTAGCATGTACAGACATGGCCTTGGAACACGGACCGAAAGGTTAAGCATGAGTCATATAGTTGATATGATGCCCATATAGATGCTCGCCTTTGAAGCTACATCAACTCATGTGATGATCGGACTTGGTGTAGTGGATTTGGTTCATGTAATCACCAAAAAGACACGAGGGATGTCGTTTTTGAGTGGGAGTTCATTAGTAATTTGGATTAGTTGAACTCAATCTATCATAAACTTAGTCTAAATAAACTTTACAAATTCTGTTGTAGATGGCACCACATGCTTTTAATTTCAATGTGTTCATGGAGAAAGAGAAACTTGCTGCGAATGGTAGCAACTTCACCAACTGGGCTATGAATTTGAGGATTCTCCTCACTGCTGCACAAAAGAAATATGTGCTAGATGCGCCGCTAGGCCCCCACCAGCTCCTGATGCCCCTGACAAGGAAAAGAATGTCTATGTGACTCGTCAGGAGGACCACAACTTAGTTCATTGCGGCATACTGTATGGGCTAGAGCCAGAACTTCGAAAGCGTTTCGAAAATGGCAATGCCTTTGATACCATGGGAGAATTGAAAATGATTTTCGATACCCATGCTGCCGTAGAGAGTTATAATGCTACAGAAAAGTTCTTTAGCTGCATGATGGAGGAAAACAGCTCCGTTAGTGAGCACGTACTCAAAATGTCTGGGTATGCGGATAAGCTTGTGTCCTTGGGAATAACGATTCCCATTGACTTAGGCATACATCGTGTTCTCTAATCTCTGCCACCTAGCTACAAGAGCTTCGTGATGAACTATAATATGCAGGGCATGAAGAAGTCTCTTCCCGAGCTTCTGTCAATGCGTAAGACTGCAGAAGTGGAGATTAGGAAAGAACATCAAGTGTTGATGATCAATAGGACCACCGGTTTCAAGAAAGACAAGAAAGGCAAGCACAAGGGAAAGAAGGGTGGCAAGTCTGTTGCCACGCCTGAAAAGAAACCCCGAGCTGGCCCTAAGTCTGACACTGAGTGCTACTATTGTAAGGGGATTGCCATTGGAAGCGCAACTGCCCCAAGTATTTGGCGAACAAGAAGTCCGGCAAGGAAAACAAAGGTATGTGATATACATGTTATTGATGTGTAATTGACTAGTACTCGCAGTAGCACCTGGGTATTTGATACGGGATCGGTTGCTAATATATGTAACTCGGTTTAGGGGCTACGGAACAAGCAACAACTAGCAAGGGATGAGTTCAGAATGCGGGTCGGCAATGGATCAAAAGTTGATGTGATCGCCGTCGGGACGCTACCTCTCCATTTGCCATCGGGATTAGTTATAAACCTAAATAATTGTTATTTAGTGCATGCACTGAGCATGCACATTGTATCTGGATTGTGTTTGATGCAAATTGGTCATTCCTTTAAATCTGAAAACAATGGTTGTTCGATTTATAAGAATGATATCTTTTATGGTCATGCATCTATGTTGAATGGTTTATTTCTGTTGGATCTCGATAGTAATATTACACACATTCATAATGTTAATGCTAAAAAGATTAAACTTGATGATGATATGTCTACATATATGTGGCACCGCCGTCTAGGTCATATTGGCGTTAAACGCATGAAGAAACTCCATTCTGATGGACTTTTGGAATCACTTGATTTTGAATCATTTGATACATGTGAGCCATGCCTTATGGGCAAGATGACTAGAACGCCGTTTTCCGGTTCAATGGAACGGGCGACAGATCTATTGCAAATCATACATACTGATGTGTGTGGACCAATGAGTGTGTCGGCGCGGGGTGGATATCGTTATTTTGTTACTTTCACGGATGATTTGAGTAGATATGGGTATATCTATTTGATGAAACACAAGTCTAAAACTTTTGAAAAGTTCAAGGAATTTCAGAATGAAGTGGAAAATCATCGTAATAGAAAGATCAAATTTCTATGGTCTGACCGTGGAGGAGAGTATCTAAGTTACGAGTTTAGCACACACATGAAAGAGTGTGGAATAGTTTCACAACTCACGCCTGCCGGAACACCACAACGTAATGGTGTGTCAGAACGTCGTAATCGTACCTTATTGGATATGGTTCGATCTATGATGTCTCTGACTGACTTGCCACTGTCATTTTGGGGTTATGCACTAGAAACAGTTGCATTCACTTTAAATCGGGCACCATCTAAATCCGTTGAAATGACACCGTATGAATTATGGTTTGGAAACAAACCTAAGCTGTCATTTCTTAAAGTTTGGGGATGCGATGTTTATGTGAAGAAACTTCAACCGGATAAACTCGAACCCAAAGCGGAAAATGCGTCTTCATAGGATACCCTAAGGAAACAATTGGGTATACCTTCTATCACAGATCCGAGGGCAAGGTTTTTGTTGCCAAGAATGGATCCTTTCTTGAGAAGGAGTTTCTCGCGAAATGTGTGAGTAGTCAGAAGGTAGAACTCGAAGAGGTTATTGAACCTTCTCTTCATGGAATGGCGAGTGGTGCAGCACCGGAAGTTGTTTCGGAGTTTACTTCACCTGATGAAGAGGGAGCTAATGATAATGATCATGAAACTCCGAAAGAGGACACTACCGAACCTCGCAGGTCAAGCAGGACACGTGCAGCTCCTGAACTGTACGACAATCCTGTTGTGAATTTCATGGTTGATGAAATGGATGACCCTGCAACGTATGAAGAAGCGATGATGAGCCCGGATTCCAACAAATGGCTAGAAGCCATGAAATCCGAGATGGAATCCATGTACGAGAACCAAGTTTGGAACTTGGTGGACTTACCTCACTACCGAAAAGCCGTTGAGAATAAATGGATTTTCAAAAGAAAAACTGATGCTGATGGTAATGTGACCATCTATAAGGCTCGACTTGTCGCAAAGGGGTTTCGACAAATTCAAGGAGTTGACTACGATGAGACATTCTCTCCCGTAGCGATGCTTAAGTCGGTTAGGATTATGTTAGCAATTGCTACATATTTCGATTATGAAATATGGCAGATGGATGTCAAAACTGCATTCCTCAATGGTAATATTGAAGAAGAGTTGTATATGATACAACCTAAGGGTTTTGTCGATCCTAAGGATGCTAATAAGGTATACAAACTTTAGTGATCCATCTATGGACTGAAGCAAGCATCCCGGAGTTGGAATCTCTGCTTTGATGAGGTGATCAAAGAGTTTGGATTTGTCCAAACTTATGGAGAGGCTTGTATTTATAAGAAAGTGAGTGGGAGCAATGTGGCATTTCTGATATTATATGTGGATGACATATTATTGATTGGAAATGATATAGATCTTTTAACAGTGTTAAAAGTTATCTAAACAGCAAATTTTCGATGAAAGACCTTGGGGAAGCATCATATATATTAGGCATTAAAATCTATAGAGATAGATCAAGGCGCCTAATTGGGCTATCGCAGAGTACATACCTTGATAAGATATTAAAGAAGTTTAATATGGACGAAAGTAAGAAGGGGGTCTTACCTATGTTGCAAGGCAAGACATTGAGTAAGACTCAAAGTCCGGCTACGGTGGCAGAAAGAGAGATGATGGATAAGATCCCCTATGCCTCGGCCATTGGCTCTATTATGTATGCCATGCTATGTACAAGACCGGATGTGGCACATGCTATTAGTTTGACTAGTAGGTACCAATCTGATCCAGGTTCGGAACACTGGATAGCGGCAAAGAACATCCTCAAGTACTTGAGAAGAACTAAGGATATGTTTCTTATATACGGAGGTGGAGAAGAGCTAGTCGCTAAGTGTTATGTCGATGCTAGCTTTGACACCGATCTGGATGACTCTAATTCTCAATCCAGATACGTATTTCTCTTGAACGGAGCAGCAGTTAGTTGGAGGAGTTCCAAACAACCTGTGGTGGCTGGATCAACGACGGAGGCGGAATATGTTGCTGCTTCAGAAGCGGCGCAGGAGGCGGTTTGGATGAAAGAGTTCATTACGGAACTAGGTGTGGTTCCCAGTGCGTTGGACCCAATGGTGATCTATTGTGACAATAATGGAGCCATAGCCAACGCAAAGGAACCGAGGTCTCACAAGAATTCCAAGCATATTAAGCACCGATTTCACTCCATCCGCGAGCATGTCAAGGATGGAGATATAAAGATTTGTAAAGTACACACAGACCTAAATGTAGCAGATCCGTTGACTAAAGTTCTCCCTAGGGCAAAACATGATCAACACCAGAACTCCATGGGTGTTAGATTTATCACTATGTGAACTAGATTATTGTCTCTAGTGCAAGTGGGAGACTGAAGGAAATATGCCCTGAGAGGCAATAATAAAGTTGTTATTATATATTCCTTATATATGATAGATGTTTATTTTACATGCTAGAATTGTATTGATCGGAAACATCAATACATGTGTGTTTAATAAACAAAAAGGGTTCGTAGTTATGCCTATATTATAGACTAGCTTGTTGATTAACAAGATGATCAAGGTTTCCTGATCATGGACATTGGATGTTGTTAATAACAAGGTCACACCATTGGTGGAATGATGTGATGAACATTCATCCGAAGTATAGCATTAGGATCAAGTCATTATGTTTATATTGCTATAACATCATACGAAGTAATCTTTATCCTTAGACCATGAGATCATGTTAATAGCTAACACCGAAGAGTATCTTGATAACATCAAACGTCACACCGTAACAGGGTGACTATAAAGATGGGTTCAGTACTACGAAGGTGTTATGTTGAGGCTCATGGATCAAGAGTGGAATTTGTCAATCCAGATGACGGATAGATATACTCTGGGCCCTCTCGGTGATATCACATTAAGATAGCTTGCAAGCAAGTGATGTGATCACTAGAATGCTATATCACGGGAACGAGAAAAGAGTGCATGTCGGTAACGAGATCAAACTAGGTATGGAGATACCGATGATCGAATCTCGGACATGTAATATATCGAGAGACAAAGGGATTTAGTTACAAGCGTTAAAGGTTCTCAGGATCACAGAAGTCATTGTTGAATGTGTAGGAGTCAGTACGGATCTCCAGGTCCCGCTGCTGATTATTGATCGGAGAAGGGTCTCGATCATGTCTGCATTATTCGTGAACCGTAGGGTGGCACACTTAAAAGTTACTGGACACCATTTTGGAGCACATATGTTTTAGACGAAGGAATTGCAAAGCGCAAGAATTGTTTTAATAGAAACCGGAAATTGTTTTGGGTGAAATTGTAGAAAGTGGTTCTGCATGTGATATTGAAATATTGCAAGGGGCTATATGTGAATGTTTGTTAATTAAAGTAATTAACAAAATTTTGAATAAATTTAATAAAAAGAGTTTTATTAAAGGAGAGAGCATTAAATTTAGAGAAATTTAATGCATTTAAAGTGGAGACTTTAAAAGGGAATGTGAAGAGGCATTTTAATGTGGAGTGGTTACCACCACATGAATGGGGGAGGTGAGGGGTCACCCCCCATGCGCCGGCCATGGAGAGAGGGGGCACCCCCTCCTCCTATAAAAGGCCACCCATTCCCTCCTTCATCCTCACACCTCCTTGTGAAGGATCTCTCTCCCCCTCTAGAATTATTCCCCAATGGTCTCGGATTAGCGAGATATATGTTCCTGGTGGCATTTCGTCTGGAAGGAGTTGCTGCTTCCGCTGGATCGCTGGAGCGAGGAGGTGGAGGTTGTCCGGTGGCTTGAACGTGTGTGCGAGTGCGGATGCGCTGCTGAGTTGCGGTGCTCGGACTTCCTCACGATCTTGAGATCGGCAAGTGTACGACTACATCAACCACGAGTTCCTACTCGTTAACAAAACTCGTTGTCTTCGAGGGTAAGTTCTCGTTGGATGTATGTCCACCCGTTGCTTTGTACCTAGTAGATAGATCTTGGCGTGTAGTTCACACCGTAGGAATTTTTTTGTTTTCTATGCTGCGGACCCAACAACGGGCTAGGGCCCGGCCACACCACTGGCCATGTGGCCAGGCTTGGCCCGCGCCAGGGGTGGTCTGGCCGCCCCAGGCACCCCCTCGGCCTCTGCTTCCGCCTATATATTGCCTCCGATACAGAAACCCTAAGTACCTGATCAAAAATCCACGAAAGAGTCTGTAGCTGCCGTCGTCTCCATCCCTAGATCGGGAGGGCTCTGAAGCTCTTCATGGCACCCTGCCGGAGAGGGGAATTCGCCCTGGAGGCCTTCTTCATCATCATGCAAGCCTCCGGTGTGATGCGTGAGTAGTTCATCTCTGGACTACGGGTCCACGTAGTAGCTTGATGGCTGGTTCTCCTCCTTTGAGCTATCATGTTTAGATCTTATGAGCTCCGTTCATGATCAAGATCATCTATTCGTAATTTTGCATGTTGTGTTTGCGGGGATCTGATGGATATTGAGATGCTATTTCAGATTGATTATTGATTCTATCATGTCTTTGTTATTTGTGATCTTGCATGCTTTCCGTTGTTAGTAGCTATCTTGGCCAAGTAGATGATAGCAACTCCAAGAGTTAGTATTTATGCTCGATAGTGGATTCATGCCTTTGGTAATCTGGGGAGGTGACAGAGATCTCTAAGGTACTAGATGTGCTGTTGCTACTAGGGGGAAAACAACAATCCTTTGTTCATAGAACAATCGTATTGTGTACTTTACACGCAATTCGTAATGTAATTATTCGTTGATTGTAACTTAATACTGGAGTGGGTTCAGATAATAAACTGAAGGTGGATTATTAGTCATAGATGTAGTTGGATGGCGGTCTATGTATAATGTGGTAATGCCCAATCGAATCTCAAATGAGTCACAATGAGTAGTATATGCATATTACTTTCTCGATGTTTGTTAATTGCCCCGCTGTAATTTGTTCACCCAACGTGTTATCTATCTTAAGGCGAGCCACCACTAGTGAACTATGGACCCCGGTCCTTTCTTTTACCAGCAATCTACGATCAACTGTTTACTGCTTTGTGTTTACTTTCTGCAAACTATTACTTTCTTCCACTCGATACGTTTAATCCTTTGTTTTCAACAAAACTAGTGAGATTGACAACCTCATCGCAAGTTGGGGACAGAGTTCTGTGGTTGTGTTGTGCAGGTCTCCACGTTGCTGCTGGCACCGGTAGTGCGCCCTGCCAAAGTTCAGCTAGCTACACCTTTGGGGTGTTTCCTTGCTCCTACTGGATTGATAACCTTTGTTTCATAACTGAGGGAAAAATTGTTGCTGTGCTCATCATACCTTCCTCTTGGGGTTCCCCAACAAGCTCGATATATTTTGGGCCAACAAGCTATTTTTCTGGCGCCGTTGCCGGGGAGTCAAGGACATCTTCACGAGGAGAGTCCCTCATAACCAATCTCTTTACATTGTTGTTTTTTTGCTTAGTTTACTTTTGCTTAGTTTTCTTGTTTCTTTATAAAAAGACACAAAAAATAGTTTTACAAGTTTTCTTTCTTTATTAAAAACACAAAAAATGTCTACTCTTGAAAATACTAAGTTGTGTGACTTCACTAGCACCAACAACAATGATTTTATGAGCACACCTATTGCTCCACCTGTTCCTGAAGCTACTTTCTTTGAAATAAAACCTTCTTTACTCAATCTTGTTATGATAGAACAATTTTCTGGTATTGGTAATGAAGATGCTGCTGCTCATCTAAATAACTTTGTTGAACTTTGTGAGATGCAAAAGCATAGGGATATAGAGGGAGATATTATTAAGGTTAAATTGTTTCCTTTCTCTTTGAGAGGAAAAGCTAAAGAATGGTTAAATTCCCTAACTAGGAATAATATTGATTCTTGGACTAAATGCAAAGATGCTTTTATTGGAAAATACTATCCTCCTGCTAAGATTATATCTATGAGAAGTGAAATAATGAAGTTTAAACAATCTGATAATGAACATGTTGCTCAAGCTTGGGAAATAATGAAATCTTTGGTAAAGAATTGTCCCACTAATGGACTGACTGCTTGGATGATTATCCAAACTTTTTATGAAGGATTGAACTATTCTTCAAGAAATCTATTGGATTCTGCTGCTGGAGGTACCTTTATGACCATTACTTTGGGTGCTGCAACAAAGCTTCTGAATAATATGATGGTTAATTACTCTGAATGGCATACTGAAAGAGCTCCACAAGGTAAGAAGGTAAATTCTGTTGAGGAAACCTCCTCCTTGAGTGATAAGATTGATGTTATTATGTCTATGCTTGTTAATGGGAAAGCCCATATTGATCCAAATAATGTTCCCCTAGCCTCTTTGGTTGCTCAAGAAGAGAAAGTTGATGTGAACTTTATAAGAAATAACAATTTTAGCAACAATGCCTACAGGAATAATTTTGGTAGCAACAATTATAGGCCATATCCTCCCAACAATGGTAATGATTATGGAAATTCTTACAAGAATAATAGGGTGCACCCTCTGAACTTGAAGTTATGCTTAAAGACTTTATTAGTAAACAAATTGCTTTCAATAAAACTATTGAGGAGAAACTCTCTAATGCTGAAAGAAATATAGCATCTTTGGCTGAAGCTCAATCTTCTTTGAATAAAATGACTGCTAAAACCGAAACTAATGATAATCCCTTTGCTGCCACTAATGCCATACAAGTTAGAATTGATGAAAATGTTAGACTATTAGATGAATTGCATGCTAAGTGGGAAAGAGAAGATGAAATTGCTAGAAACTTTAGTATTTCTACTATCACTACCACTAGTGCTGAGGCTAGTAATAGCTCTACTACCTTAGATGATAATTGTGATTTTGATCTTGATGGTTGCAACATTTCTGAAGTGATTAAGTTCCTACAAAAGCTTGCTAAAAGTCCTAATGCTAGTGCTATGAATAGGCCTTTACAAAACACATTACTGATTCTCTCATAAAGATTAAAGAAGAAAAGATGAAACATAAAGCTTCTATTCCTATAAAACAAGAAGATGATTGGGAAACCATCATTAATATGAAAGTGAATGATTTTGCTTTCAAAGCTTTATGTGATCTTGATAGTAGTGTTTCTATTATGCCTAGAAGGATTTATGATATGCTTGATTTGCCACCATTGGAAGATTGTTATTTGAATGTCCCACTTGATGATAATGCTAAAAAGAAACTCATGGGGAGTATTAATGATGTTCTTATTATGGTTAACAATGCCTATGTCCCCGTTGATTTCTATGTTTTGGATATTGAATGCAATTCTTCTTGTCCTATTACTTTGGGAAGACCTTTTCTTAGAACTGTTGGTGCCATTATTGATATGAAAGAAGGCACCATTAAATATCAACTCCCACTCAAGAAAGGTATAGAACACTTACCTAAGAAAAGAGAGAAGATTTATTTTGCCTCTCCTATGAAAACAAAATTTGCTTTTAATGCTTCTTCATTTGAGAACACTTGATCCTTTTTCTTGCTTCTTATGCCTAACTTAAAGGCGTTAAAGAAAAGTACTTATTGGGAGATAACCTAAAAGTTTTAGATGAGTCTTGAAAGTTATTACTTCAGTAATAACCGCTCCTTATCCTTTTTATTTGCTTTTTGTGCCAAGAGTAACCTCTAATGAGAGAGAAGTAATGATTGGGAAAGTTGCTGTCCCGAAACAGATTTCCATGCTTCACTGTAAAAATTCATGTAAAATCTCTGAACGTCCTTTTGAGGCGTGATTTTTTGTGCTTCTATCCCAGGTTGTTATCTAACTTTCGTTCATTCAACACTTTTCAATTTTAGCAACGGAAGGTCTTCACAAAAAATCGTCTTTACCTGCTGGTCTGTTTTGACAGATTTCTGCCATTTTCTGCATTTGCTTCTTGTTGGTTCCTTTTTGAGTTCTTTTGGGGAATTGAGCTTTTTGAGGGAAGTGCTACAGTAGGTTGTGTTTTAATGGAAGTTTTATTGGTGTTGGAACTGAACCTAAAGACCTATTATCTTGAGTGCACTAATGTTGCTAATAAAGATTGTGTGAAGTTTTGTATGAAGGAAAAATATGGAAGTAATGAGATAAAGGATGGACTAAAGCTCAAGCTTGGGGATGCCACACGTTTCACCCCAAGAAACATCCAACAAGTACAAGCGTCAAAGTTTGGGGATGCCCAAGGCATTCCCTTCTTCATCAATAAAAATCCCAGGTTTCTTCCAAACGTTTCATTTTTATTGTTTCAATGCAGACTTGTGTTGTTCTTGGAGCGTCTTCTTTTTCGTTGTCGTTTTGGTTTTTCATTTGCTTGGTTTTCTTAGTTTTCTGAATAAATTGGTTGGACCCCCTCTTTCATACATTGGTTTTCAAATAGTTTGGTTTGGATTGGAAAAGAGTAGGAAAGTTCATGCTTAAGTGGTAAAGAGAGCTTGTTTTTGACTGTGGCCTATGCTTTATCATGCCATGCTTGATATTGTTTTGGATTTATGCTTAGTATTCTTTGCTGTAGCATGACTTGTTATAAACAATTGAGATTTCTTAATGTGCCTTGGAAGGATCATGTGTTGTTTTAGCATATTAAAGCATAGTATTGTGGTATTCTCCTTTGATGCTTTATTTGGGTTGACTTGGCACATGCTCACACCATGTTATGACTATCCCAAGTCACCATAGCCGTTATGATCCTTTAGTTTTCAACTTGTAGTATCACTTTATGATTTGATTAATGATATTTTGTCTCTCTACATGATTATGGCCATTATTGCTCTCTTAGTTTGTCGCTCCTAGTCTTTTGCTAGCCTCCACAACCAAGTATGAGTTCCACTCATGCATCCAACTCCTTAAACCAATTTATTCCAAAGAGTCCACCATACCTACCTACTAGCATATGCTA
This sequence comes from Avena eriantha, assembly GCA_910589775.1. Classification (NCBI taxonomy): domain Eukaryota; kingdom Viridiplantae; phylum Streptophyta; class Magnoliopsida; order Poales; family Poaceae; genus Avena; species Avena eriantha. The sequence goes on along the minus strand of OU342740.1, from coordinate 275,567,577 downwards.
TTCCAAGTATATTCATGTTTTTATCTACCTTCCAAATTAAACTTGTTATGTGAAAATTAGTGATTAAAGCTCTCACAAATTTGATGGCACACTGTACTTTCTTGCATTTAATAAACTTGAACCGTTGCATCCATATTTGTTGCGTATATGCTTGCTGAAAGGGAAATGGACGTCGCCTAGAGGGGGGGGGGGGTGAATAGGCGTTTTAAAATTATTACGGTTTAGGCTCTAATAAATGCGGAATAAAACTTAACGTTTAATTTATCAAGCCAAAACCTATATCCACTAGTTTCACTAAGTGCACCAACAACCTATGCTAAGCAAGATAAACAACAAGGTGATAGCAAGATATAGTACTTCAAGCACGAAGGTATCACAATGTAAATTGCATAGGTAAAGGGGTTCGGTTGAGAGATAACCGATGGACGCGGAGACGATGATTTGTTTCCCGAAGTTCACTTCCAAAGAAGCTACGTCTCCGTCTGAGAGGTGCGGGGGTGCAATGAACTTCGAACGCCACAAATGGCTCACCTCGAGGTGTGGTGGCTCGATGATCACCCAACACCACACAAGGCCTCACCAAGGATGCGAAGTCACGCAACACACCGACGCCACAAAAGGCTCACCCTATTCTCCCATGAGCTCGCCACAAAGGCCTACTCACGTTCCATTATGGGACACTTGAGGGCGGTCACCGAACCCGTACAAGGCTTGGGGCAATCTCCACAACTCAACTGGAGGGCTCCCAAGAAACGCCACAAAGGCTCTACAATGCCACAAAAGACCAACAAGCTTGGGGAACCTCCACAACTCAATTGGAGCCCCAAGAACAATGCCACAAAGGCTACAAAGCCACAAAAGGCAACAAGGCCACAAAAGGCTACAAGACCATAAAAGGTCAACTATCCAACCACACAACCATCTAGGGTTCCAAGAACCCACGAGAAACAATCCCAAGGGATTGAACTCACCGAATCTCCGAGGAGAACTCAAACCTATGCACCAAATGCAAGAGGCAAGTCCTTCTCTCTCAAATTCCACCAAAGCTACAAAAGCTATTGGGGGAATAAGGGAGGAAGAACACAACAGGAGAACACAAAACTCTCCAAGATCTAGATCCCAAGGATTCCTTCACAAAGAAGGGATTTTGCTTGGTGGGGCTTGTAGATCTAGATCTCCTCTCTCAAATCCCTCAAAAAGATGCAAGAATCATAGGAGGGAGAAGGGGAGAGGGCAAGCTCTTCAAGGTCAACAATGGAGGAGAGATAAAGCCAAAAACCAAGAAGAACAAGATCGTAGGGCCAGAGGGGAAAGGGGAGCTCCTTTTAAAGGGCTCCCCGATCTGCCCGTTACTCACAGATTCGCGCACGGCCACCAAAGCTACAAAAGCTATTGGGGGAATAAGGGAGGAAGAACACAACAGGAGAACACAAAACTCTCCAAGATCTAGATCCCAAGGATTCCTTCACAAAGAAGGGATTTTGCTTGGTGGGGCTTGTAGATCTAGATCTCCTCTCTCAAATCCCTCAAAAAGATGCAAGAATCATAGGAGGGAGAAGGGGAGAGGGCAAGCTCTTCAAGGTCAACAATGGAGGAGAGATAAAGCCAAAAACCAAGAAGAACAAGATCGTAGGGCCGGAGGGGAAAGGGGAGCTCCTTTTAAAGGGCTCCCCGATCTGCCCGTTACTCACAGATTCGCGCACGGCCGGTAGTACCGGTGGGTGGCCGGTACTACCGGTGGCACTCAGCCAATGGTCCAAAAACAAGGTTCAAACGAACACAACAACGAGGCTGGCCGGTACTACCGGTGGGTCACCGGTACTACCGCCTAGGCCGGTACTACCGGTGGCACCCAGCCAACGGTCAGAAAACAACGAGCCAAAGATCAAAAACGCGAGCTTGGCCGGAACTACCGCTGCTTCGCCGGAACTACCGGTGGCAAGAATATCCTAGCGGTACTACCGCCTGAAAATCCGATCCAAGTTCTGTCAAATAGCGCTAACCAGGCAGAGAGGGTACTGAACCAAAATTTGGGTTGCCGGAAGTTGGGCCGGAATTAACACCGGTACTACCGGCGGCATTTCTGCCCGAGCGGTACTTCCGGCGTCTGGCCGGTACTACCGGTGGCCCACCGGAACTACCGGTCAGGCAAAAACTTCAGAACCAGAACTGCCACAACTTTTGCATCCGAACTCCAAATGAGACGAAACCAATTTTGTTGGAAAGATAGCGACGCGTAGAATCTATATGTGAGATACCTCCCAAGGTGTGGAGCCGGAAAACCCGCAAGATCAAAAACGCAATAAGATATGCAAGGGAAATCCGTTTTTGATGATCTAGAGCTTGTTATGAAGATAACCACAAGCTCTAGATCCTCACATGGACAAGAACCAAACAACAACCAAGAAAGATGATGCTACGTATGCAAAGGTTTGAGCTCTCTCCAAAAGATACGAACGAGTCACCCACTCGAGAGCCCCTCTTGATAGTACGACTATCTATCCTAAACCCGGTCTCCCAACACTACACGAGACCGGTAAAATAGAAACCCTATCAAGATCATACCTTTGCCTTGAGCATCCCACTTGAGCTTGATGTAGACGATCTTGACACCTTCAAGATGGAACACCTTTCTTGATTGCACTTGCTTGATGAAGTCTTGCGGATGGCTCCCCATACTCCATGGGGAAACCACTTCCTTGACCTTGTATTCATCACTCCATGAATGCCGAGGATGGAAAGCTCCAAGCATGAGATCTTCTAGAGATGGTGCATCTTGAGCTTGCACAACATGTCTTGATGATGTCTTGAAGAAAGCCATGAGGAACTCTGTATTCTTCTCCTTCTTCTTCAAGGCATACTTGATCTTCTTCTTCTTCTTCTTCTTCTTCTTCTTCTTCTTCTACTTGATTCCAATAGGCACAAAGCCCTTGGACGATGCTTCTTCTTTTTCATCCTTGAAACCAACACATGGTCCAAGCGATGCCAATGGACAAACCTACAAGTGAAACTCAATTTGCACATTAGTCCATAGGGATTGTCATTAATTACCAAAACCACACATGGGGGCATACATGCCCTTTCACTTGCGCTTTATAAGTTGAAGTTAGCTGAACCAAGTATCATGGGGAATGCTTTCAACATTGCACTTATACTTTGTACCGCGTTGATATCATGTTCTTTTGCTTATGGATCCTGCGGTGTGAAATAAAAGTGGAACTTGTAAGTGATGGGTTCGTAGCATGGAAAACAAAAAATTTCTACCGCAAGAACGAACAAAACCCAGATCTAATCTAGATAAAAGCCAAGATCTAATCTATTAGACATGTTCAACGAGATAGATCTGTACTAACCCTTGTAGACCCGAAAGCGTTACGAGATTGGATCTCGTGGTTGATGTAGTCGATCACTTGCCGATCTCAAGATCGTGTGGACGATCCTTCCGGCGCCGCGTTCCGGCAGCGCTTCCGCAGTCGGTCACATGTGCGGAGTCGAAGCAGACCTTCGTCTCCTCGTTCTAGCGAGCAGCGGAGGTAGTAGATCTTCTCCACGGAATCCCAGCAGCACGACGGCATGGTGGTGGTGGTGGAGTAGAGAATTCTGCAGGGCTTCGCCTAAGCCTGAGCAGAAGAAAGGAGGAGGAGAGAGGCGGCTAGGAGCTGGAGTAGTCGAGGGGGCCAGGGGGTGGCGCCTCCACCCCTCTATTTAAAGGAGGGAGGCGCCATGGGAGGGGGAGTCCTAGTAGGACTCCCCTCCCTTCCTTGGCCGGCGGATTGGGAAGGGGGGAGGAGTCCTCCTCCCCCACGACTCCTTGTCTTGCCCCACAAGGACTCCTTGATCCTTTCTTGGTTTTCAAGCAAACTCCAAGAAATCTTCCAGAACCTTCCGGAACATTCCGAAACCTTCTAGAATCCTCATACAAATACTCTGGAACATTTCCTAACTCAGAAAATGATCCCCAATATATGAATCTTATTCTCCGGACAATTCCGAATCTCCTCGTGATGTCCCGGATCCAATCCGAGACTCGGAACAACATTCGGTCTCCAACGCACATTCCATATCTACTTAAAACAACTTCGAACCTTAAGTGTGTCACCCTACGGTTCGTGAATATGCAGACATGATGAAGACACCTCTCCGATCAATAACCATCAGCGGGATCTGGAGATCCATAACGGCTCCCACATACTCAACGATGACTTCGTGATTGATAGAACCATTAACATACGAAACCAATTCCCTTTGTCACACGATACTATACTTATCCGAGGTTTGATCGTCGGTATCTTCATACCTAGTTCTACCTCGTTACTGATAAGTACTCTTTACTCGTTCCATGTTATGTCATCCCTTGTGACCCAATCACATGCTTGCAAGCTAATTAGATGACATTCCACCGAGAGGGGCCAGAGCATATCTATCCGTCATATGGATGGACAAATCCCAATCTTGGTCCATGCGCTTCAACACATACTTTCAGAATACCCAATGACACCTTTATAACCACCCAGTTACGAAGCGGTGTTTGATGTCATCAAAGTACCCATCCGGTGATGGTGATTAACACAACCTCATGGTCGAAGGATTAGGTTACTATGCATTTAAAAGCTTATAGCAATACAAACTTAATGACTTGATCTTATGCTACGCTTACTATGGGTGTGTGTCCATCACATCATTCTCCTAATGATATAACCTTGTTATTAATCACATCCAATGTCCATGATCAGGAAACCATGATCATCAATTAATCAACAAGCTAGTTCAACAAGAGGCTTACTAGGGACTCTTTTATGTTTACAAAACACACAAGTATTAATGTTTCCGGTTAATACAATTATAGCATGGGATGTAAACATTTATCATAAACATAAAGATATAATAATAACCACTTTATTATTGCCTCTTGGGCATATCTCCAACAGTCTCCCACTTGCACTAGAGTCAATAATCTAGGTAAAAAACTTGTGCATTCAACACCTATGGCTTTCTGGTGTTGTATAGACACTATTGCCAGTGGTAAACATAATCTTTGGATCTGACACTTCCAGGTCCGTGTGTATTTGCATGTCCTTGCGTCTCTACGCATTACTCATTCTCCAATGAGATGGCATTGTATAAATTTGGTCCTTTGGTGAGACCATTAGTTCCTTGGGATTAAATCATGTTGATACAATTGTCGTACAATGTATCTTCATAGTATTATCCCGCTATGAACCACACCTAGTTTGATAACAAACTACTTAACACAAATGCCCTCCTTTGCTACTACTATAGCAGTTATATACTTAGCCTTTTGTTGTAGTATCCGTCACAATATCTCAACTTTGGAACTCATCCAAATCCATCATGGAACATCCTTTCCATTATATTGTGCCACCCATAGTCTAAATTGAGATAAATTTAATTTGTATCTTGTGACAAAACTAGTATCAATGTAACACTTTACAATGAACTACCTTTAACTATTTGTCACTTATACATGATATATTCTTAGTTCTTCCAAAGCTCATAAGAATATCTTTACTATTGTCCAATGATCATCTTATGAATCATTCTGGTATATGCTCATAACATTTAGAGCATAGGACATATCTGGATGTGTACATCTCAAAGAATGGTTGATCAAAATATTCTTGTGATTTCACCAAGTGTAAAAACACTTGAATCTCGTGTCAACACACTTGAATCTTGATTTAGTCCTTTCCATGCGTCAAGAACCTTTCTTGTTGTTTCCATACTGAACTCATTCAACATCTTATCTATGTACATTTGGCAAAACCATATTAGCGCCTCAATCTATCCATATAAACATTGATACCTAATTCTTGAGTTATGCCTAAGTCTTTCATCGAAATGAAATTCTTAACCTGTGTCAATAAAAGATACATTATTTCTAATCAACAATATGTCTTTCACATAATGTATTAGAAATATGTCTTAGCGCTCCCACTTAATTTCTTGCAAAATGCAAACATCTTCATCGTCTGATGAAATTAAACCTTTTAACGGTTTCATCACGGTGAAGATTCCAACTCCGCGATGCTCACTTCAACCATTGAAGTTTTGCATACTCTTTTAGCATCCTTTGAATTAACAAAACCCTTTGGATCGTGTCATGTACACGTCCTAGGTAACCATTCTATTAGAAGAACTTGTTTTGTTTGTTCAACTACCATATACCAAAATATATGTAGTGGTTGCTACATTAATCCGTCCAGACTAAATATCGCTATGAAAGATCAAATCTTATCATAGTCAATTCCTTGAACATTGTCGTAAACTCTTTCCGACATGTCGACTATTTCATAGATTTGAAACATCCATGTCTATTTCTTTATAGGTCCAAACACGACCGATAGGCTTCACGCCTTTCCGGAGGGTCTTCTAAGTTCAGAAACTTGATTTCTCGTGTATGGATACTATCACGGATTCCATGAATTCTAGTCATTTTATGGAGTCAGGGCCCATCATCGCTTCTTTGCATGTAGTCGGTTCATCATTGTCAATACAATAACGACTTGCTTATCAAATCTTACTATTTGATTCTTACCGACCCATACGATTCTATAGGAACTCTAATCTCCGAGATCACACCTTTTGTAATCACGAGAGCCATGAGCATTGTGGCCGCCACCAGGACACTTTCCGGCGCTGCGCTAATTAGCACATATAGCTAAGGTTCAACAACCTTATCAAAGTTCTATTGTCCTCCCACTTAACTTTTCACGAAAAATTCCTTCTCAAGAAACTCGACGTTCCAAGCGACAAACTCTTTTGTCCTCGGCGTTATGGAGAAATTCCCAACAAATTCTTTGGAATAACCTACAAAGACGTGCTTATCCGACTTTGGTTGTAAACATTTTATTTATGCATAGCATACCAAAATTTAAGAAAAGACAATTCGGGTTTTATCCCAAACCATAACTCATATGGTGTCATTTCAACGGATCACGATGGAGCTCTTTTCAGTGTAAAAGCGGTAGTCACTAAAGCTTTAATCTTTAATATATAATGGCAGTTTTTATAAATGACACCTTTGATCTTACCATGTCAAACAAGGTTTCATTACATATCTTGAACACTACATACTCCTATGGTGTTTTGGGAAATGAAAATCCATGGAACGATTCCTCAAATCTTAGGTGTTTTGCTAAACTTGTAACTCAAACATCTTTCTTTATGATCCAATCATAAACTCTTTTATTTTCTTGTTACAATGATTTTCCACTTCATCTTGAAAGTCTTTGAACATTTTTCAAATGTTTCATACTTCTTCCTTATTGAGTAAGTATATACATATACTCACTCAAATCTTCGTAGAAAGCATATGAAGTTGAAATCCATCACCCACGACCACACATAATGGACTATATACATCAATATGTACAAATTCCAATCAGTTAGTCGTCCGTTCCTCTTTTGGCCTACGAACGGAGTTTTAATTATCTCCAGGAAAGTATCACAAGCGTCATTTGATCCAAATCAAAGACTCCAAAAATCCATCAACACGGAGTTTCTTCATGTATCCCTTTCAATATAATTTAAACAGCGATGTCACTTTGCAAGTGATCTTTCAATCATTTGTCTTGCGACATTTTAGCATTAGTTTTATGGTCGTTATTTCTCCAACTAGACTTGTATATCATCCATCTATTATGGAATACGGTAATTATTTGAACAACCTTTTGTCGTCATAATACCTGATCAAAATAACAATTATTGAAACAAATCTTGAAGGCAAGCTTTGATGTTAACGAGCAACACGACAACCCTTTGTTTGTTTTCGATGAACATCATCACATATTCTCTTGCTAGTTACTTAGGCCATTGCAGTTCATGAGTTGTGTTGTCCTGTATGACACTTTATACCAACCAATCCGGTATCCAATACCGCAGAACCACATTTTTTAACAACCAAGGAATACAACCATAACATGTATATCTTCTATATGCCTAAGTTGGACATCTCTAACCATTTATTTTCTGCCAAATATCTTATAGATTCTCTTTCAGCAATTCCTTTTCTTTAAAAAAAAATCTATCAACATCAATAGTGGTGTCATCAACATGACACATGGTACAAAGCGTATATAGTCAACTACTAATACCTTTGGACTTGCACTTTGAGGTGGATCACCATCATCAAATGTTTGGTGTTCTTTCAAAAATCCATTCTTTAGTAATCTTTTAGTGTAGTAAACATTTTACTTACATCTTCTATTCATCCTTATTATGAAAACTTTCATGATCAAGCTGCTATAGCTTATAAAGGTGAATTGCGAGTATAATGTTTCTTTTTCAAAACCTTTTGGAGGATTAGGACGACTAGCATCTCCAACCTTCACAAATTCTCATCAAATATGAGGACGTATACTCTATCATGTTGTAACCAACACATTGTTTTAGATATCGCAATACCTTTCACATATGATGGTTTCTGAAACATTGCTTTCAGCTCTTAGATAAACTTGATATTAAAAACAATCTTTTGAGTATCAAGAATCATGGAGGCAAACATGATACATTAGAAACTAACACTGGAATTGTTACTCTTGATTTAATACTATTTATTAAACTTCATGGAGTAAATAGAGTTTGCTGAAAGTTTGCAATAGGACTTATAAACTTTAAATTGACATTCAAAACAATACGATACCAGTTCGTAAAGTAAATATCCAGAATATCTATAGTTCCACTATCTCAACTATAACTAAGCGTAAGGTGGTGAACGGATGCCAATGACTACAACAAACTATGCAAATTCACTTTGATTGTGTTTATGATAAATTGAGTTCGACTAATCCAAATTACAAATGAACTCTCACTCAAAACAACATCCCTCGAGTTGTTTTAGTGATTACACGAACCAAATCCACTACACCAAGTCCGATCATCACGTGAGATGATGTAGCTTTAAAGGCGAACAATCAACATGTTCATCATATCATCCATATGACTCATGCTTTACCTTTCGGTATTCCGTGTTTCGAGACCATGTCTGTACATGCTAGGCTCGTCAAGGTTAACCTTAGTTTCCGCATGTGCAAATCTGGCTTGCACCCGTTGTATGGACACGTAGAGTCTATCACACCCGATCATCACGAGATGCTTCGAAACGACGAGTCTTAGCAATGGTGCCAACTAAGGACGAACACTTTATTACTTGATACTTAGTGAGAGGGATCATCTTATAATGCTACCGTCGCGATCTAAGCAATACAAGATGCATAAAGGATTAACATCACAGGCAATTCATAATATGTGATATGATATGGCCTTTCTTCTTGTGCCTTTGATCTCTATCTCCAAAGCATGGACATGATCTTCATCATCACCAGCATGGCGTCAAGGTCAGTGGAGCCGCTTCATGGTTGTCCATCATCACTAGCAACTATTACAACTACTTGGAACAAAGCTATTACAAGATGAATAGACACGCAGGTCTTAACAGAATTGAAGACAACCATTAGGCTCCTGCCGGTTGCCATATTACAACAAGGATCATTGCATACATCAAATATAATCACAATCACATGATGGCCATATCACATCACAAAACCCCTGCAAAAACAAGTTAGATGCCTCTAATTTTCCTTGCATGTTTTACGTGGCTTGGGGCTTTCGAATAAGAACGGATCTTACCTACGAACATGAACCACAACGTTGATACAAGTGCTATCAAGTGCAAAGTGTAGATTGGATCTATACTATGGTGAGAGAGACAGACACCCGCAAAGCCACTTGTGCAAAGAAAGTTACACGTCAAGCGTGGAGCAAGTCTCATGTGCGATGACATGTAAGGTTAGCCCGAGCCGCTTCATCCCACCATACCGCAAGATGTAAAGTACACAAAGCAAAAGACGGCACGAGCACCAACGCCCACAAAACCATTGTGTTCTACTCGTGCAACAGATCTACGCATAGACACGGCTCTGATACCACTGATGGGTTCGTAGCATGGAAAACAAAAAATTTCTACCGCAAGAACGAACAAAACCGAGATCTAATCTAGATAAAAGCCAAGATCTAATCTATTAGCCATGTGCAACGAGATAGATCTGTACTAACCCTTGTAGACCCGAAAGCGTTACGAGATTGGATCTCGTGGTTGATGTAGTCGATCACTTGCCGATCTCAAGATCGTGTGGACGATCCTTCCGGCGCCACGTTCCGGCAGTGCTTCCGCAGTCGGTCACACGTGCGGAGTCGAAGCAGACCTTCCTCTCCTCGTTCTAGCGAGCAGCGGAGGTAGTAGATCTTCTCCACGGAATCCCAGCAGCACGATGGCGTGGTGGTGGTGGTGGAGTAGAGAATTCTGCAGGGCTTCGCCTAAGCCTGAGCAGAAGAAAGGAGGAGGAGAGAGGCGGCTAGGAGCTGGAGTAGTCGAGGGGGCCAGGGGGTGGCGCCTCCACCCCTCTATTTAAAGGAGGGAGGCGCCATGGGAGGGGGAGTCCTAGTAGGACTCCCCTCCCTTCCTTGGCCGGCGGATTGGGAAGGGGGGAGGAGTCCTCCTCCCTCACGACTCCTTGTCTTGCCCCACAAGGACTCCTTGATCCTTTCTTGGTTTTCAAGCAAACTCCAAGAAATCTTCCAGAACCTTCCGGAACATTCCGAAACCTTCTAGAATCCTCATACAAATACTCTGGAACATTTCCTAACTCAGAAAATGATCCCCAATATATGAATCTTATTCTCCGGACAATTCCGAATCTCCTCGTGATGTCCCGGATCCAATCCGAGACTCGGAACAACATTCGGTCTCCAACGCACATTCCATATCTACTTAAAACAACTTCGAACCTTAAGTGTGTCACCCTACGGTTCGTGAATATGCAGACATGATGAAGACACCTCTCCGATCAATAACCATCAGCGGGATCTGGAGATCCATAACGGCTCCCACATACTCAACGATGACTTCGTGATTGATAGAACCATTAACATACGAAACCAATTCCCTTTGTCACGCGATACTATACTTATCCGAGGTTTGATCGTCGGTATCTTCATACCTAGTTCTACCTCGTTACTGATAAGTACTCTTTACTCGTTCCATGTTATGTCATCCCTTGTGACCCAGTCACATGCTTGCAAGCTAATTAGATGACATTCCACCGAGAGGGGCCAGAGCATATCTATCCGTCATATGGATGGACAAATCCCAATCTTGGTCCATGCGCTTCAACACATACTTTCAGAATACCCAATGACACCTTTATAACCACCCAGTTACGAAGCGGTGTTTGATGTCATCAAAGTACCCATCCGGTGATGGTGATTAACACAACCTCATGGTCGAAGGATTAGGTTACTATGCATTTAAAAGCTTATAGCATTACGAACTTAATGACTTGAACTTATGCTACGCTTACTATGGGTGTGTGTCCATCACATCATTCTCCTAATGATATAACCTTGTTATTAATCACATCCAATGTCCATGATCAGGAAACCATGATCATCAATTAATCAACAAGCTAGTTCAACAAGAGGCTTACTAGGGACTCTTTTATGTTTACAAAACACACAAGTATTAATGTTTCTGGTTAATACAATTATAGCATGGGATGTAAACATTTATCATAAACATAAATATATAATAATAACCACTTTATTATTGCCTCTTGGGCATATCTCCAACAGTAAGATCATGGAGTTTGTATGTGTGTTAGAGAAACGCCTAGGCCGCTAGCCTAAGCCATGCCTAATCATGGTGGAAACTTGCCGCATCACCATAATGAGCACTCTATGAAGCATCCGCAATAAAAACCTATGCAAATAGCCAATAAAAAGATCGCTGAGATTCTCATTGTCTGCTTGCCTTGTCATTTTGATTATGGGATAGCTCCTGTATCATGTGTAAGGGGTATGCCGTTGGCGGTTCTTTATGATACTTATGTACTTACAATGACAAGAGCTTACTTGTGACTAAAGTTGAGTAGCATGAGGTTCGGTCTTCGTAAGTAAGGGGCATGAGATTTCAGCTTATAACTTGTCAAGCATACCTTCTTAGTTGTGTCACTTTAACCTTAATCACCTTAAAGATGCTTATGATAGGGGCAATGAGAGCTGAAAGCTAGTAAGTACCATAATTTTTGTAAGCTCTTTATGAAACTTGAATCTCTGCTTCCTTCTATGAAGGCCTTTCTTTTACTTTTATGTTGAGTCTTCACCTTCTATATTTATGCACCTACTTTGAGAGCTTAGTGGCCATTCTTAGTTCTATGTGCATTGTCCCAGGACTTGTTGATTGATGCATAGCTTTGATATTGCTTGTTTTAAACTATTTGTATCTAGTCACTCTTATCAACTTTGAAGGTGTCCTATGCATTTATGTTTGCTACTCTATGAGGGACAAGCTGAATACTACTATGCTATGTTTTCTTTATGTGAAACAAACAAACGTCTTGCAAAGCATTGTTATTCATTAATGTTTTGTTTGTGCCTTTTCATGTTTCAACATAATTTTTTATGTTCCATGCTTGGTTTTATCTACTTTCTTATGTTTTGTCCACACTTTGGAGTACTTTTCATATGATTTCTTAGACTAACCTATTAACAAGAGCCACAGTGCCAGCTGCCTGTTTTCTGCTGTTTTTGGTTCTAGGAAAGTCAGAAAATGAATATTCTCGGAATTGGATGGGACAAAAGCCAAAGTGAGTTTTCACCCAGGGACACCTAGAGTTAGAATACGAGACGGAGAGGGGCTAGGGCCTGACCACACCACCTGGCCACGCGGCCAGGCTTGGCCCGTGCCAGGGGGTGGTCTGGCCGCGCCAGGCACCCCCTCGGCCTCCGCTTCCACCTATATATTGCCTCTGATACAGAAACCCTAAGTACCTGATCAAAAATCCACAAAAGAGTCTGTAGCCACCGTCGTCTCCATCCCTAGACCGGGAGGGATCTGAAGCTCTTCCCGGCACCCTCTCGGAGAGGGGAATTCACCCTGGAGGCCTTCTTCATCATCATGCAAGCCTCCGGTGTGATGCGTGAGTAGCTCATCTCTGGACTACGGGTCCATGTAGTAGCTAGATGGCTGGTTCTCCTCCTTTGTGCTATCATGTTTAGATCTTGTGAGCTCCGTTCATGATCAAGATCATCTATTTATAATTTTGCATGTTGTGTTTGCGGGGATCTGATGGATATTGAGATCCTATTTCAGATTCATTATTGATTCTATCATGTCTTTGTTATTTGTGATCTTGCATGCTTTCCGTTGTTAGTAGCTATCTTGGCCAAGTAGATGCTAGCAACTCCAAGAATTAGTATTTATGCTCGATAGTGGGTTCATGCCTCTGGTAATCTGGGAAGTGATAGAAATCTCTAAGGTACTAGATGTGCTGTTGCTACTAGGGAGAAAAAAGCAATCCTTTGTTCATAGAACAATCGTATTGTTTACTTTACACACAATTCGTAATGCAATTATCCGCTACTTGCAACTTAATACTGCAGGGGGTTCAGATGATAACATGAAGGTGGATTATTAGTCATAGATGTAGTTGGATGGTGGTCTATGTATAATGTTGTAATGCCCAATCGAATCTCAAAGGAGTCAAGATGAGTAGTATGTGCATATGTCAATACTCGGATTTTTAATCCCAGATGCCTGTTATGCCATACATCACAATCCAAGGATTACCATTTTTGCGAGACATAACAGATTGGATATCACAGCACATCATCCATTACAAACGATAATAAGGTCTTACACAAATAAAGGATCTCATGATCCAGTCTTAGTACAATCAAGTAGCGGAATAAATAACGTAGCGGTGGGGTCCATCTTCAGAGTCACAGGCAATGCTGACGATGGGAGATGATTCTAGTTGTCATAGCCGACCTACTGTCCTACATCAGGGTAGTCCTCCTCATAGTCTGGCCACGGGAATAGCCTGGGATAAAAGCCATGAGTACTATTTAAGTACTAGAAAACTACCACTAACAATTAGGATAGTTCTAGTAGGAAATGCTAACTCTAAGTTTACTTGTAAAGTTAATTTTGAAAGCTAAGATGAGTTCAGAAATAAAGAAAGATAGAATAAAGTTTGAAAACACCTAAGTGGGAACTTAATTTTCATAGTCACAACTCTGTTGTGGTCAAGTCAAGTCACAATTCATTTCATAAGTCATTTTTGAAAATATCTGACAACGGAACAATATGGCCACTCCAACTGTCCATAACCGTGGACGCGGCTATTTGAATAGTTTGACACTCTACAGAGGTGGTACACTTTCACCACAAGATTCGATACATCTGTCAGGGATAACCCTGAATCATCATACTTAGTATGCAGATAATCAAACATAACCTTTCCTTTACACACTCTAGTATAAGCACCTCTCCTATGAGTATGGCCTCCCAGCCATGACCATTTGTCATCCTGGGCACTGCATAGGTGGACAACATTGAGAGGTACCCTCAGCTCAAACCTCTCCCGCGAGGGAACTAATACTAATGCATATAAACTTCCGGCTAAGCCTTACCCAATTCAGGTATTGTGGTTGTACGGTAAAATTGGAATGGTATCGCATCCGAACCCAACCATCAGTTTTGTAAAAGGGCTAAGGCTCATGCCTTAACATTTTCATCATCATAAACCAATTGTGTTCCTCAACACATGTCAAAACATTTCAATAGAATGACTCATCATTCCAAGGTTTTCACAAGTCATTTTCACCAAATATTCCCATCTAAAGTGAATCAAGTTTTGGGTTTAGCTCTAAACTACTAAGTTAAGAGTGTTCACTAATGTGGGATGCTAATCTCAATCTCACGCCATGGAATGACATCTAAGTCTCACTAGATAGGTGAAGTTTTATACTCTTTATGCTACCTATAAACAAGGTAAAAGACTTTGGTAAAGTAAAGAAAGTAAAGCTTGTAAATAAAACTTGGAGTAGGTTTAAGTCAAAGGGGTATAACCAAGCATGCCTATTTCATCTTGCTTAAGTTATAAAGCTTGCATTGTTAATGATGGCTTGCCTTGTGTAGTGCAGTGGTTGAAATTTTCTTCGTCCTCCTCTTGGTAGAACTCCTCCTCCTCGAAAGCTTGGTCGGTACTATCGTCTATAAATACATACGGGATACACAATCACCAAACAATGCTTAACTCGTTTACTTAGCACACTAAGGCAAACATTTGATGATCTATTATCATCACAAGCATCACAAGGTTTAATGAACTAGCTTCATTCTTTTTATTTGAGAAAAGTAATTTCTACTCATTGAAATTAACTAAGAATTAATATTCTCCAATTAAAATATGGGATCATATGGACACATGTCATCACCACATATTCTAATATATGGGAATGTGATTTAAAGGTTGGATCATATTTTAATGAGTTTAAGTTTAATAATTAATGATTTAAAGTGACTATAAATGCCTATATAGCATTATTTTGGTACTAGTCCAAAGTCACTGCATGCAAACCTTAATATTATTACATATTCAGATATGTATGGTTAAATGTGATTTTTGAGAGTTGGAGTCAACTCAAAAGCTATTATGGTTGATTTTATCAAAATGTTTGAATGTGCAAAAGCTTTTATTTTGTTATTTTTACTAGGAGCAATCTCTAACTCTAAATGATTTACATCCAACAGGCTTGGATAGAGATGTTCATTACCTTTCCAACAAAATTGGAATCACTCAGTTTGGATTTGTAAAACTCTCTGAATT
The DNA here is from genome assembly GCA_910589775.1 of Avena eriantha. NCBI lineage: Eukaryota > Viridiplantae > Streptophyta > Magnoliopsida > Poales > Poaceae > Avena > Avena eriantha. Next base: position 275,551,888 of record OU342740.1, on the reverse strand, counting down.
GATTTTTAAACTAAGGGACAGAACTAAGTCTAAGTCTAAAAAGAAAAAGAGATATTTGAATTACTAGGTCAGCGTGGGAAACTAAATGGGCCGGCCCGTGTACACTCCGCGGCACTGAGGGCTGCTAACAGGGGGGTCCCGCCTGTCAGTGACTCATTAAACGCGAAGCGGTACGGGACGATATGGACCACACGATTAGATCCTAGATCAACGGCTCACGGTCGTCATCGACGACGGACATGTCGCCGGTGAGACTGAACCCTAGCGTGGTCGGTGGTGGTGCAGTAGGGATGTACCAGGGCTCCAGCTAGTGCGGCGATGGGGGAGATCGAACTAGACGGCGACGACGAGCTCAGGCGAAGTTGCGGCAGGGGCTGAGGTGGACGAAATTGACGGGAGCTTCTTCCCCTCTGCTGCAGCTAACTTCGGTGCAATTCCGTGATGGGATGCTCGAGCGGCTCCGGCGAGAGAGGGGGAAATGATCAGTGGAGAGAGGGGAGTGGAATGGTGTGGCGATTGAAGTTGGGGGAGGCCTCCTTATATAGGCTCGAGAAGGGGACCAAAGGGTGTGGGCGGAGCTCGTTAGTGACGACGGGACAGGGGCTACCGGCGTGGGCGAGGTAGGCGGACAGTGGGTGGTTCCCTAGCGATTATCTAGAGCTTAATGGCGATGCTAGGGGCGGTGGCAATCGGTCGGGAGCGTCGCACGCTTTGGGGAACAGAGGTGGTGCTCGACGTGGTTCTCGGCGATCGTGGGTCGCGCGGCGGTGCACGGCCGTGTCTGGCGGGGTGAGGGGGTCAAGGCGGAGCGACGCGCGCGGTCTGCGGTCGAGGCACGGTATGTGGCATGCTGGCGGCGAGGGCGCTCTGGCGTGCTCTGGCGGCACGTAGAGACTTAGTGCGCGGCGTTTCCTCGATGGTCCAGGGGCTAGCATGGGCCGTGGGGTGGACTGTGGGCGGCGGTGAGGTGGCGCCTTGCTTCCTAGAGCGGCGGAGAAGGGCTGGCGGTCTGCTGCGAGCTGCGCATGCTCGACCGGCGAGTATGGCGTCGGGGTGGCGTGGTACTGGCGCTGGGGACTAGGGGATGGGTTAGTTTAGGCTTGGTTAGAGCTAGGAGGGACAGAGGGAGTAAATTTGGTTCAATTGGGTGGCAAACTTCTGTAGAAACAGTGATATCACTAGTGAGTTAGTTATGTGCATGCCAAGTGTTCGATCAAAGGGCCGCATGAACAAAAGATTTGAATTTTTCAAAGATTTTTTGTGGAGTGGTTTATCTTATGCTTAAGCATCTAGGTTTGCTTGGGATTTTGAAATGGAGTTCATTTGGATGGTTTTTGAAAAAGGGTGATCTAGATACATACACTAGATTCAATTTTTAATTGTCATTTAAAATTAGAGTTTGAATGTTTTTGGGAGATCACAAAGTGGGCCTTGGCACATCACTACTTGTAGTAGCAAAGGGTGCAAAGATCCACAATTCTCTCTGTTGGAAATTGAGTGCTAGGAACACCCAAAGTGGGCTAGGTAATTAAAATGGCAAAAGTGACCATTTCCTTTATTTAATTCTTTTTGATTTCTTTTTCTTTGGTTTTGGCATGGGAATGATCTAGATGATGTGTAATTCACCTTAGAGTCATTTTACAACCAATAGATCACTCAAGCATGGCAATTCAAATCAACTCCTATTTAAATGCACACACATATGAAGGCTTAAAGATTTTAAATGGGAAAAGTTTTTGTTAACCCTAAATTGGGTAGATTTGATCTTGATTAACATTGATTAAAGATTTGGGATGTTACATCATATTGCTTTCTCAATGTTTGTCAATTTCTCTGCTGTAATTTGTTCACCCAACGTGTTATCTATCTTAAGGAGAGCCACCACTAGTGAAGTATGGACCCCGGTCATTTCTTTTACCATCAATCTGCGATCAACTGTTTACTGCTTTGTGTTTACTTTCTGCAAACTATTACTTTCTTCCACTCGATACGTTTAATCCTTTGTTTTCAGCAAAACCGGTGAGATTGACAACCTCATCGCAAGTTGGGGATAGAGTTCTGTGGTTGTGTTGTGTAGGCCTCCATGTTGCTGCTAGCATCGGTAGTGCGCCCTGCCAAAGTTCAGCTAGTTACACCTTTGGGGTGTTTCCTTGCTCCTACTGGATTGATAACCTTCGTTTCATAACTGAGGGAAAACTTGCTGCTGTGCTCATCATACCTTCCTCTTGGGGTTCCCCAACGAGCTCGATATATTATGGGCCAACACTCAGGAGCTGCCTCTGTCAGTTGATCTAGTTGATCAACATCTGCTTCCCCTACTTGACCTTGATGATAAAGATGTGCTTCCCCCAGTTCATATGGAGGATCATATGGTACCATGAAATACCCATCTAACATATGTGCTTAGCATCCCAAATGTAAAAATATCGTCTTCCATTATACTTTGAGGTAGCACCCTATGATTCACACACAACCGGCATGGGCAATGTACTTTTGAGTTGTCACAATGAGCTCTAACAAACCCCATAAATCGTAAAACACTAAGGATATGTTTAGCGCTGCCTAATGGAGCAATGTCTATCCAAAATCTGCCCATCTGTTTAATGATGACATACAAGGTTGGTTATTATTAAAAGAAAAGTAGGAAACATCTAGATGGAGTACAAAACTATATATGCCTATGCATTTCAGCAAACATATTGACAACAAAAATCGTCGAAGGTTTTTAGGAACACAGATCGAGCGCGGAATAAACTATGACCATGCAGATTAAGGACAAATTAAAATACGTATTTGAGGAGGCAGATCGGGTGAAAGGGCAATAAAATGTCAACCAGATCGAGCAGAGATAAAAGCACTACCATGGGATCGATGTGCCCACTGGTGCATCTCAAGAAGACCGTCAGGAAGGGAAAGCTTCTTCGCGCACGGTGGTGATGAGGAGCGGCTGTGAGCGCGTCTGTTTTGTTGGCAAGGGGGTGAGGACCTAGGCGGCGGGGGGTGGAAGTTATTACACAGCATGAAGGGGTGGGGAGGTATAACTTTGGAATTTTTGACCTACCCTTCTTTGGGCACCACCATATACGTCGCCCACCTGCTAGTCACCATAGATCAAAATTGATCCAAAAGTTGTCAAAATACAAGTTTATGTTTTACCATAGATACTAATGCACATAGCATTACACTTTCCAAACGCATGGCTTTATTTCAACATATATTTAATTTCATCCCTATTTTTTTGAAAAGGGGCCTAATTTGGAAATCGAAAGTAAACTTCAAATTTTGAACCAGACATATTGGTTGATTTGCCAAGATGCACCGATATACCAAATGCGGACACGTCATCATAAATTATGGGCATGACCTTGGTGACCTTTTTTTGGACGATGGTCATCTTTTTGAAAGCCTTGAATTGTTCGATAACTTCAACAAATTCCAAAAAAATCATTTAAATATTGGAAAGCAACTCTCATTAGCATGCGGGTCTAGAGTGTAACAACTCATCTGAGCGGACCCATGTCGGAGCAGCGTATGTTTGAAGCTTTGGCCTCAAAATTTTGGTACTGCGCCCAAACATCGCACACATCCATTCAAATATCCTGCGCATCCATTCAGACATACTTCATGTTTTTTAGAATGCATAATTCCTCTTCTATCCCTGCTCCTCTTGTTTGAAAGCCTTGAATTAATGTTCATTAATTTCGGCAAATGTCCATCAAGTCTTAAAATACTGGAAAGCATACATGCCTGCGGGTCTATCTGATGGGGACAAGATCCCAAGTGGGAGTAGCGTGCCTTAGAAGCTTCAAATTCAAAATTTTGGTAGAGCGCCAAAATATCCCGCCCACCCATTGAAACATCCCGCCCATCCATTCAAACATCCAGCCCCAAAAATTATTTTATTGCACAAATTTAGCCTAGAAGCTTGAAAGGGCATTATACATTGTGTGTAAAAGGGGGCGGTGGCATTTTGAGCCATCATCTTTGTAGTTGCCCCACACAAAAACATATTGTTTTTACTTGGAAATTCAAAAAGAAACTTCAAAGTTGGAAATAGACATATTGGTTGATTTGCCAAGATGCACCGATCTACCAAATGCGGACACGTCATCATAAACTATTTCCATGGCCTTGGTCACATTTTTTGGACGATGGTCATCTTCTTGAAAGCCTTAAATTGTTCGAAAATTTTAGCAAACGCCTAGAAACTTGTTTAAATACTAGAATGCAACTCGTTTAAATTAGACGAATGTAAGCATATATCCTGAGCATTACTGAAAATTCAATAAACCCTAAACCAGAAATAACCCATAAAACTAAACCATAAAACCATAAACCCTCGACCCATAAACCCTAACCAAGCAGGTACCGTGCACAAATATATGCATAAAGCTTGAACATTATTTAAAATTCCCGAAACCCTAAACCCTTATCAAACACAAAACATGCACTTATAGATCAAAATTTGATATACTTTCGTTAAATTGGTAACGCCATTCTATTCGACAAATATAAGCATAAATCTTGAGCATTATCAAAAATTCCCTAAACCCTAAACAACCCCTAAAACCTAAACCCTAAAACCCCAAATGCTCAACCCATAAACCCTAACCAAGCAGATATCATGCACTTATAGATCAAAATTTGAGATACTTTCAATGAAGTGGGTAATGGTATTCTATTCGACCAATATAAGCACAAACTTTAAGAATTATTGAAAATTCGCTAAACTTCCTAAACCCTATACAATCCATAAAACCTAAACCGTAAAACCGTAAAACCCTAAACCCTCAACCCATAAACCCTGACCAAGAAGGTACCATGCACTTATATATCATAATCTGAGATTTTTTCATTAAATTGTGGTAACGCCATTCTATTCCACAAATATAACTATAAAGCCTGAACATTATTGAAATTCCCTAAACCCTAAAACCCTAAACCGTCAACCCCGCCTAAACAACCCTAGCAAATGAGGTATCATGCACTTGTAGTTCAAAATTTTAGATATACTTTCATCAAAAATTGCTAACACCATTCCATTCCATGAATATAACAATAAAGCAGCTTGACCATTATCCAAAATTCCCCAAAAACCTAAACCCTAAACCCCTAAACCCTAAAAACCATAAACCCTAAACCCTCATCGTCTCAACCCCTTACCAAGCAGGTATCATGCACTTATAAATAAAAATCCACTATAAGAAAAGTTGTCTTTTACAATAGACAAATTTCGTGGTTGAAGGCCCGTTTTCGTGGTTAAAAAGTCTTCTACGATGGATACCCTTCATGGTAAAGCCCCGTCACAAAAGAATCTACCATAGATATTTTTGGATCGTGGCGGATCGCACCCTTTAGCCACGAAAACTTGTTCCATCGTAGATCTATTCACCACCTGCGTTGACTTCTGACATCATGCAAAACACCACATGGAAGCCGCCATTAAGGCCGGTTACCACTGTTAACAGTCACAGAAACTATGGTAGAAGCTAGGCCCATCAAAGGCCTGCTAAATATTAAGTGGGCCGACCCATGAGAAGAGCCCAATAAGAAGACGACCTGTTACTGTTTCGTCCTGCACTGTTTGAAATTGGCCCAAAAGATGCAGCCAGTAGCGGCCCGCAAATTTCAGGCCCGTAACTATTTCGGCCTACTGAGGCCGACATTGTCCGAATATTGTGTGGTCCATTAACAGCCTGCGTCAAGTAGGTCCAATACTATTAAGGCCTATGGTCGGCTCATCACTGATCTCACAGCTTGTCCTAGGCCGCCTACTAACGACCCATAGTTGAGACGGTCCGTTACTATTCTGGACTTTTACTGTACTATCCGTCAACCTTTCAGGCCCATAGGCCGCCTGCAACTGTTCTGATCTGATACTGTTTTGGCCATGCAATATATTCGACCTGTTACTGTTCCTGTCTTGTAAAATTTCGGCCATTTACTGTTCTGGCCATTTACTGTTCATGCCATTTACTATTCAGGCCATTTACTGTTTAGGCCATTTATTGTTCAGGTCCATTACTATTGTGGTCTGTTACTGTTCTGACCCGTTACTGTGCTTTGCTGCTGCTGTGTCTAGCCTATTACTGTTTTGGCATGTTATTGTTCTAGCATGTTACTGTTACTACTTGTCACCTGAGGGTAGGCCCGTTACGGTCGCGGACACCTACAGTTTCGGCCTTTCTGAAGCCCATGCAAATATCATAAAGGAGTATAATTAGTGGGCATCTTTTACTGTTCATGGTAGGCCCAATACAAGAAGGGCAAATAACAAAGCCCTATATTGTTACCTAATCGACCTGGCTGGTACAGTTATGGTACCGCCTACCGCCATGCATGGACGATGTCAACTAAATTCCTACATGGCCTATGCGAGTTATCTAGATATTACATCAGCTGCAAACTTCTTAAAAATATTACATAATATCAACGCTCAAGAAATAAAAATTCAGCATTTCAGTTAACAATCAAGTTGATAGCATTGTCCTCAATTTTCTTTCTCAATCCATCAACTGCATCTCCCTTTGAGTGTGACATCTACATTGGAAAACCACCTTGAGACATGATCTTGCAACCCCCTCATTGGTGGCGATAGCAATAATTGCAGTCTGAAACTAAGTAATAACAAGTTAATACATCAAACAAGACAAACTAGTTATTTGGCTGATATGACAGGAGCTATGAACTGGAGTTTACAACCGGTCAATGGTTCCGTTATTTACCAACATGTCAAACAAACAGGACAAGCAAGCATGCATTAAACTAGTGTGCCTAATGTGAAACGAGCAATAAAAAAATATGTGTGCGTGGCTTATAATTTCAGCAAATATAAACTAACCAGGTCATTTGAACAAATATGTATGGAAGCAGTTGTATATCCTAGAACGCAAGAGACATTGGGTGACTCGGAATTTGTACTGAGCTACACAATGGCATGCATTTACTGTTGTAGCTAAGTATGAACCAGATAGAAATTATAATCGCATCATACGAGAACTTGTAGAGCAGGAATGCAAAACAAGAATGAACTATATATAGTAGATGATAGTTATGTCATTGCTTAGGACAAAACAGAACTAGGTGCGAGATATAGTAGCGCGCACGTGAACCTGTAGAACAAGAAAAACAATCATTAGACTAGTGTGCCTACTATGAAATGAGCAATCAAACAAAGTGTTTTTTTTAGAATTTCAGCAAATATAAACTAGCTAGGTCATATAAGCAAATATATATGGAAGCAGTGGTATTTCCTGGAATGCAAGAGACATTCGGTGACTCAGAATTTATGGTGAGATACACAATGGCATGCAGTTACTATCATAGCTAAGAATCAACTAGATAGAAATATAATGGCATCATAAGAGAACTTCTAGAGCAAGAATGCAAACCACGAGTGAACTACATAGTAGAGGACAATTATGCCATCACTTAGGACAAACCAGCACCAGATAAGGAAATAATGCCATCGCTTGTGAACCTATAGAATAGGCTATGCAAACCATCATGTTCATTGGTCCATTCTGGGCTCTATGCAAGAAAAATAAAATAGTTAGTGTTGCATCTTTTGAAGAACCAAATGGCAACAACAAAATTACAATCGAATTAGTATGAAGAGTCTATATGGGTACTATAGGACAACATAATGATACCAAGGAGGAAATACTAACAGGAACTTATCTCAAGACGAACCAGATAGATTTAGTAATTGTTGAGCAGGGAATCCAAACTAATATTTTCCACTGATTTTACATTTTGCAAGAACTACACGATAGCAGGTAATTACTGTTGTATGGAGTAGATAAGAACATGTGCATGACTTCAAAATTTGTAGCGCAACAAATGCAAACCGACATGTCTAGTGACCTACTCCGTAGTATGTAGCACGAAGAACATGCGTGCGGTTTGACTAGGTGTACAACACAATTATAAAAATGTAGTTCACTACAACAAGCTTGAACCTGCTTTACTACTAACAAAACAAAAAAATGAGTTGGAGATTTGGTTACCGTGGTCGGATAGGCTTCTAAGAATCATCTGTACCAGCACGGGTGACATCCTTGTCACCCAGGGTGCTGTGGTTGCGTCGGCTGTTCGCATCGGGGAAGCAGATCTTGAGCGCTCGATGCCGGCTTGAGCTCGGTGGATGAGGGAGAATCGGTGCATTGCACGGCGGTACATGTACGGTATGGGTGGGGAGGATGCCAATGGTGTTGATGTAGATCTTGTGCAATCATTGACGGATTCGGCACCGTGGATGGGGAAGTGGGAAAAGGAAATTAGGTACGATGGACGATGACGGACTCGATGACCTTGGCCGGGTGCGGTGGACGTCGGTGAAGCGGCAATGGTGCTTTGGATGAGACCACAGCTGATGAAGCTTCGGTATACTCCTGGGTGAGGAGTGCATGGTGTCGAGTTCTGGCAGGCAAAGCCAGCAGGAGAAGTGCCGCAGGAGGTTCCGGGCACGAGAAATTTCGCATTGTTTGAAATGGAGGTACACGAGGGAGTGGGGACCACATGATTTGGGTATTGTTTGAAATGGAGGGGCGTGAGAAATTTCGTAGTATTTGAAATGGAGGGGCACGAGGGAGTGGGGACCATGTGATTTTGGTATTGTTTGAAATGGAGGGGTGCGATAAATTTCACAGTGTTTGAAATGGAGGGACGTGAGGGAGTGGGGACCACGTGATTTTGGCCGTCTAGCAATCATTTCGGTCCATCCCAAATCAACGGGCCAGAGGGGATAGCTTCCCTTCAAAGGCTATGGCACGGACGCCTATGCAAGCAATCACTGGGTGTCCCAGAGTAGACTATAGGGGTAGATGTGTAGGTTACTGTAGTACCAGACCATTAATCGGGCTAGCCGGGGCGATATCATTTTAGCATTCCACGAGTTCAAACTTTTACTTATGGTGTTTAGGAGTAAATGCATGCAGTTAAAAAAAGATACTTACGTGATTATGTGCATGATATTATTAGGATATTGAGTTGCATGCATCATGTAGTAATGAGTGGATTCTATTGGGTTGATCATTGTATTACTCATATTCTCTCTCCATATATACATTGATCATAGTCTAGTTACTGAGTTGCATGGATGTGAACACAATTTATTGAGTGATAAACCTTTTTTTGTGCGGTCGAGGCCCCTGTCTGCTGATGACCCTCGCTAGTCAACGCTGCTCACACATACTATAGTTTGCAGTTATAACCAGACTTGTAATGAAATCAGTCTAGTAACTCATAAGCACAGTTACATTTGTTTTTTTAGAAGTGTATTTTACGTAGTAGTAGTAGGAACATCATCTATGGAGATAGAGTTCAGCGTCTAGAAATCTTGTTCGTCCAATCCAAAATCAACGGGTCAAAGCGGATACCTTCCCCGCGAAGGCTCTAGCGGGAATGCCTATGCAAGGAATCGTTAGGTGTCCCTGGATAGACTAGGGGTAGCTGTGCTTGTGACCCAAAGTGCTCCAAACAATAGCTGGGTGTCCCTAACCCTGACGGTGCATTTTCTTTTCTAGATAGACACCGTTCCTCCTGATAGTATATATGTCTAAATGGTGGAGCAGTTGAGTAAGAAAAATATTTCCTAAGGTGAGTCTAGTACTACTATACAGAATGTCTACTGCAATAAAGAAATGAAAAAAGGAACCAAAGAAGAGAACAAGGTTGAACAAAACTTGTAAGTTAAACATAGACTATAACATGCATAAGTTATTAGTCTATGTTAATAGAGGAGTAGTTCATTTATTAGGTAATAGACTCATTTCATCTTGGTATGTGTGAATAACTCACTGCCACATAAGCAATTTTACTGAGTTGGACCCTTAGTTACTCATGAAGTTATTTGCACTATGACTAGCCTAAAAAGATTCTTCCCCTAAATTTTGCTTATCTCCAGTAGCAACCCTATATTATCTCCCCTATATCATAACCACAATATTTTAATAGGGAAGAGCAAAAAAATCACCCAATAACTCACTCAACGATGTATGGGACACATGAAGGGAAGACATAAGAGTTGATAAGTATACTAGACACTGGATCCCTACACATCTGACAAAGTAGAAAGTATGACCAAATTTAAAGATCACTTATTGACGATTTAATTGTTTTGATTTATCAGACATACTCTCCTTCCATCCTATTTTTTCTGAAAATGCCCTCCAACCTAATTAAAAAGGATGTCACATATTTGACTAAAGTTGAATGTATATGTACACTAAACAGTGACTATTATTCGGCAAGTATATCGTTACAAAAGCTCCATAGAGCGCATTCGGTTGTTAAGAGTGCAATATAATTATGCGAAGACGGATGAGAAGAAAAGATCCATGCACCCAAAACAAAGAAAAAAGAGGGCCACGCCGGGAAGTCCTCTCCCTTCCTAGTTCCTACTCCAAGATTTGACGATTGCAACAGTGTGGCCGCCCTGTAGGGGCAGGGCCTCGACGACCTCCGCAATCGTCACGACCTCGATGGCCAAGATGAGATGGATTCTCTCTTCCTACTTAGTGGGGCATAACCTAGACGATCTTCACAATGGTAGCTGCTGGTTGCGGAGCTCCGTGACTTCCTTCTTCAAATTTTCGCACTCAGCACTAAGCGTCGAGGAGTCACACTCGTAAGATCGTGCGAGCTTCATTTGAAAATCCAAATCACAATCTAGGTTGAGCTTGAAGTTTTTATGCAGAATGTTGATGTTATTGCTATGGATATCATCTACTTTGGCTGAGATTCTCCCCCTGACTTCCTGCATGGAAAATACATCATTAGTAAGAGTGCATGTAGTGCATGCACAGAAGAACATAAAATGCCAATACATGTATAGTGACTACAGTACCTCTCTTCTTTGACCAAGAGCGAGCATGAGGGGATCACACACGTCAGATATATCCGTCATGCTATCGACCTGTGGGGTGGAAAATTCGACGCTCGAGCCGCCTGCCCTGGAAGATGTATAGAGAAGGTTCAATAATAGGAGCAGATAGCCCAGGAATCAACGGAAGTACAAACCTACCCGGAATCTTGGTCCCCATGATAGCCGCTCTTCGGATACATGCGCGAAGACGATCCCTCGCCCCATGGCTGGTCTTCTTTCTCGGTCCGAGCCTGCATGTCACCCTGCTAGGGGGATTTCTCCACAGCTCTAACTACCACCATCTTGCTGTTCTTCCGACGAGACAAGATATTTTGTGACATTGCTGGATGAAGAATTAGAGAAGAAAGGGAGGATTAGTGGAAGAAAATAGTTTCTACGAAGGTGGAGCGAGGTAGTACTAGTAGGAGGAGAGAGCAGAGTGAATATGGAAGAAAAACGTCAAGATCTGGGTCTCGTCGCCGGCCTTCGAGCAAAATCATTGGTCCATCATAGCATCTGTGGTGTATGTGGTTGAATTTTCCATAAGGTGGGACCTAGTGCCTAGGCTTAGAGAAAATTGTCTCCACCACAATGTATGTGGTTAAAAGCAGACCACAAGGTGGGGCCAAAGCAGGTTTATCTGTCGCTCGTTCATTGGCCTCTGTCCTTACAGATGTAAAAGTAATAATATTATATTCCTTGTGGGTAGACCACAAGCTTATGGGTTGGTCTTAAGATTTTTTGCTTATGGTCTAGTTCCACAATGTATATGGATGACCTTAAGGTGCACTTTTTAGCTTATGGTCATCTTGTGGCACACATTGCGGATGCCCAAGCGATCGAGCTACTAGCTACAAATATTTACAACCCACCCAAATTTTATGGACAAATTTGGCTAGATACATAGTGGTGCAATCAATTGGCTTATGTTGTACTAAGTGGGTCCCATCTTTAGGATTGGTTTTTACCGGCCAGTCTAGGAAATTTCTAGTAGATTTGGAAAAAAAGTCTAGTACATACATTTCTTAGCCACATCTAGTAACGGCTGACGCTATACTTGCTCGTAGTAGTAGTAGTAGTAGTAGTAGTAGTAGTAGTTTTCACATTGAATATTAGGTCTTGACACATAAGCATCACAAACGGTCGCCAAAAGATCGAATGTCAAACTTAAAGATAACTTAGGCCTTCTTTGGAAACAAGATTTAAAAACACGGGAATTTGACTTGGTCACAGGTACAAAACAATGGATTGCAAAACATAGGAAATAGCTTTCTTTGGATCATAGATTTTCAAAACACAAGATAACAGGGTCGGAGGTACAAAACAAAGGAAATCTGCAGGCTTAAAGTCATTTTGATGAAACACAGGAAACACGGAGGAAAATTGCCTCAATCCTACGTGAATGAGTGTAAAAAAGTGGATGTTGAAATTCTGTGGGATTGGGGTGTAGAAATGCAATCCATATGAATTTTGGAGGTATGATTCCTTTCATCCAAAGGGCTTCCTTATGAAAAAATCCTACGGGTCGAATTTGTCCAAAATTCCTTTGAAAATCCTTCGATCCAAATTGTCCCTTAATCAAGATGTGCATGCTCATGACAAACGAACACCTTCCGGTTGGAGGTGATGCGGTCGTAGATTTTCATCTTGAACCCATCTGCGGTGACCTTGAACATAAGGCAGTCACCCTCCTTCAACTCATGGAAACCAGCAAAGGTAGCCCACTCTTTGTCCAGGACGATCTAGTCTTTGTTGTGGTTGGCATGGACAACCCACTCGCATTCCTCGCGTGCTTGGACCACCAGTAGTTATGGGTAGGGGCGTCCCTTCATGTAAGGCTTGAAGTAAGTCGGATGATAAGCATATACAAGTCATGCTGGACTAACTTTATGTAGAAGCACCTAGGACGATGTGCCGTGGCATGGTGTCCAACCGACCTAGGGCGTCTCCTTAGTTTGGCAGAACTAGCGACCAACCTGGTAGCACTTGGCCTTTCCAAGGCCTCCACTTTCCTGCCCAGCAGCTTCAACTCCCTTGGTATGATGGGGAGAGCATCTTCATAGCCACCTGGAGCTAGAGCAGTCCGGTCAAGAATGTAGTCTAAGTTCGGCATTACAACTGGGTTGTTGATACCTTCAATCCGGATGTAGTATAATAGCTTTTTCCCTAGAAGACCTAGGTTTAATCGAACCTTGGAAAGCACTACTAAAGGGTAATAAGAAAGGACATGTCTACAAGACTTTGTTTGTTCGTTTTACCTTAGTTGACCGGACCAATCTAGTTTACTTTATAAGTGGTTTGAATCAATGGATGGAGATAGGCCAGGGTTGAAGATCCACCTGCAGCTGCACATCAAATGGGATGAAAGATAATAATAAGCACATTCATGTATAGTGTTTGTATTGAGATAATATTTTGTGGGCAACACATCCTAATATTCTAGAGCCCCCGTGATGCAGCGGGCATAACAACAGACTTTTAATCCAACCGAGAACACACCAAATCCAGGGTTGCAAACGATTATTAAGTGTAAACATAGATTAAAGCTTTAAGTGGTGATGTTGTTGTTGATCCCGAATGGGGCGCTAAGCGAAGACCGTAATTCCTTTTCTGTGACTGAGTTTCCTATGAGATTGCCGCAAGCCAAGTATCTCAGATCAAGCCTTTATCAATCTATGGGATCTTGGGTACCTACAAGTCTATAGATCGAGGCGAGAGACGAAGAAACAAAAGATACAAATCACGAATCCAAACAAAATACATGATCTAGATCACATAATTGCTGCGAGGTTTCTCTCCAACCCGCAGACCGTGAGGACTACATACTCATAACAAATTGATCGAAGGTAGCAAACATCATGCAAATACTTAGATTGAAATCAAATACTCTTACAATGGTCGCCAAATCATAAGGATATCTAAAAGTACAAAGCAATGGCTATGGCTAGTGGAGGGATGGATGGTGGAAGTGATGAACAATGGATTTCAATACGAACGACCAAGGTCATAGCCATATCTACATCATACTTTATGATGATGATTCATGATCCCATATCTAAGAATTTGCATGTGGCCAGGCCATATTTTGAAAACAAACGAAGAGGAAGTAGAATGAAGGTATGGCTCAATAAGCTTTCCTCTCGAGAAGGATCAAAACATGATTGTTTTCCCTACTTAATTTTAGGGTGCTTCATGCTAAATGTATGGACCTTGATGTAATTTCACCTTTTTAGGTCCTTGATGTAAAATGTACTCCCACATGCGTACGTGTAAAATTCGAACCTAAAAGCAAGTGATAAAATTTAAATATATTTAAGATTATTAGTTGTCGAGGAGATGAACATTCTTGGATTTCAAGATGAACAATGGTGTGGATCTCCTTTGGGGGTGTTGAGATGCAATCTGAGAATGGCGGCTCTCTCGCCGGTGGCTGGAGCCTCAAAATATATAGACGTCTTTATGAAAGTTGTAGGGTTTGAAGAGATGAAGTTGTCGCCACCTGGTACGGGCGGGAGGTACAGGTGGACCGCTCCCGTACCAGTGGTCACTAAGCGCGCTAACGCCCTGGTTGGCTTCTCCAATTACTTGGCCATGTGTACTTCCTCACAATCCTTCATTATGACTCCTTATTTCGCCTTAAAAGCAGTGATTTCCTGCACAACATAGAACAAACATGGGATTTGTATATCTTTGAAATTATTAGTCATTAGTGGCAAGGTTGAGAGTTTATTTGGCAATTGCCTGACCAAAAACAATGTTCAATCGCAGTGGAAGATGGCAAAAATCGGAGCGATCAGCCGTCCTACATGAAAATTACCATTGCGTCAGTCCTTTGGAATTACCAAAACAGCACAATGCATTGTATAAATTGACTAAAGATCACAATGCTTCATTGCACCATAAAAATTACCTAAACAACACAAGGTATCAGGTAAATTAAATTTCCTACAGAGCACAATGCGTCATCAGAATCACCTAACCCAATGGGTCCTCAAAATTATCTGAACAACTACTAGAAGGCATACCATTTAATTAGATTGATTAAGCAGCCCACTGCATAATCCGAATGGATAAAACAACACAATGCATTATCTGGATAGACAAATACACATATATACAGTGCATCATCAAAAATACCAAAACAGCACAAGGTATCATGTAACTAAACTTAATAAACAGTGTCTGCACAATCAAAATTACCTAAACTGATGGGTCATTGAAATAAACTGAACATCTAGAAGGCATATCATTTAATCCTAAACAACAGAACACAGATCAAAATGGATGAAACAACACAGCGAGGAGACATGACACAATGCATCATAAAAAATACCAAAACAACACAACACGTCAGGGAAAATTCCTAAACACCACAATGCATCATCTAAGTACCAAAACAGAACCTTGCATCATCATCATTAAGAATATTCCATAACTAAGCAGAACATCACAAAAGACAATTATCAAGAATATGACATATAAAGAACAGCATGAAAGACAATTATCAAGAATATGCCATATAACTAAGCAGATCAACAAAGGACATGCAGTACATGTTGCAAAAATCTGACTAGATGCACGTCGGATTTGGGTTAAAGGCCCAATCCTCCAGATCTAACCTCGTTGCAGTTGGGGGGCACGAACTTGCACAGGGTTTGAAGGGTTGAGCATATGAACAGGACGCCACTAACGAAGAACTAGCCACATACACCGAAGAAGCACAGACAATCGCTGATGAAGGGGGAGCCACCGATACAGGTTTCACTATGTACACATCGAAATTTGTCACATTGGGAATGAGAGTCCTACCTGCAGACGAAAATGACGTGTTCGCCGCCGCAAGAGAATTCGGTCCCAACGCACGCGGCACCGGAGGCTTGGACGAGCGCTCGGCGGGCGATAAGGGTTTTGGCGTGGCCGACCGAAACCCTAAGGGTGACGGATGCCGCACCTTGGGCAAAACCCGCACACACACGAAAGGCGAAGGACGCTTCAGAGAGGGCGCTGCGGCTAGCGGAATCGATGAAATCGCCAGCAGCTCTGAAGGAGAGCTTGATGGGGACCCCAACTGAACCACAGACAAAGGTTTTGGCATTGGTTTCATTGAAGCAACATCTGGGTTAACGACTGGGACTTGTGAGGTGAGTGTGGGAATATGATAGCGAGAGAGGGAATGGTGGGTAGGAGTTAGAGGATGGGAATGGGTAACCCTCTATCCGCTTTAGTAGTACCATACTACAAAAAAACTACATTTCACATATCATCACTTTTTGACGAACTAGTTCATTTCTTTGAACCGACTAAAACAGTGGGTACCCTTTAGGTTTCAAACTTCCATCTGGTACCTGTTTTGCTAGTAGTAGGTACAGTACAATACTTTGTATTACCCTCCATGGTAGTATAAAACATTTTTTAGATAGAGAAAATTGCATGATCCACCATCTTTTCATCGCACTTTTGCACAAAACACTTGGTGGACGTCATTTTTGCACATTTTAATAGTTTTTGGCCTAATATGCACAAATTTGGCCATTTATCCTGTAATGACTGATTTAAAAATCGTTGGTAGCAATACTGACAAGTGGTCCCCAAATGTCATTGCTCCCATTCACACACAAAGACTAAATGATGCTAAAAACTAGATACTAATGATATTTATCACCCACAATACTTTTTGGATGCATGTAGCTAGGATGTAAGAGACTTATTTCATATGAAACATCAATGTTTACAAAAGGTACCAAAATATTAGTCCGTCGCACATTGAATTTGTGAAGACTTTATTTGGTCATAATAAACTTGTTTTTGAACATAACTTGTTTGTACATAAGATTTGACATTTCATTCACATAACCAAATGTCCATCGAAGAGTTTCTTTTAAAGTGTTGGACGAACGATATATGTCTGTTTATTACACCTCACACAAAACACCCCAATTTATCATAAACTTTAAGAGATAATTATTTTCCCAGGATTTATTTTCCTGAGACCAAGCACGATGAATATGCCTCGGAATGCCATAAGCATAGTTTCTAGACAAACTTTATACATGTTTCACTTACGATTACAAACTTTTTTGAGTTCTCAAGGTTTCCTAGCAAACTTCAGATTCTTAAACTAATTTAAGTTGATTTATCAATGTTAGATAAAATTTTAATTATGAGTAAGTAGTAGATTGCTCTTAAAGTTATACAAGTATCTTTTGAAGGTACCCACCCAGACTGTCAATATATCATAGACCGATGAATTTGTTGAATTCAACTTCTTGCTAAGAATTTGCATGTACAAAATTTGAATTTTATTTGAAAACAATAAAAAACATTGCACGATGACCTCTGAATTGTACTATTTTCTATGAAAAATAATTATTATCAAGAGAGTACACATATAAAAAACAAACTAATTGAAAATATGGTCTACCATGTATGGACATATCCTTAGGCTTCAGGCTGAAAGACAAGCTAAATGGTCTGATATATGTACAACATACTTTACGGTAATGTTCCCATATTTGGTAGATGAGTGCATCTTGGGATGGTGAACAATAATGCTACTAGTACTAGGAGTTTCCAAAGTTTAGGAATAAAAATAATTTTTAAATTTGAACTACAAGTAAACATGATAGAATGCTCTTAAAAAGTTACCAACACCTTTGAGTCTTTATGGTACCGAGGCAGTCAATATGTCAAAAACAAACGAGAGTTCCATAGGGATTAAAATTCTTGCTACGAATATGCATGTTGAAAATTTGATCCTCACTAGCTATGAACGAAAATAATGAAAACCCTAAAAATGAAGTCTTCTTCATGGCGTCCTCTTCCGTGTACTACTATTTGCACTGAAAAATAATTAATAACTGTGAATCATCATAAATTACAAAAAAATTAGTTACACAATATATGGCCCACGGTGTATGAACACTCTTGGGTTTCAAGCCGAACGACAAAGGTAACAACCATATGCACATCGTATTGATTGTATTGTAATGTTCCCATATTTGGTAGACG
The DNA here is from genome assembly GCA_910589775.1 of Avena eriantha. Taxonomy (NCBI): domain Eukaryota; kingdom Viridiplantae; phylum Streptophyta; class Magnoliopsida; order Poales; family Poaceae; genus Avena; species Avena eriantha. The sequence continues at coordinate 275,534,013 of OU342740.1, read as the reverse complement.
TGTGCATCATGGCAAGGTGAAAAATGGTGGCAACCAAGGTTTCCAACTTATAGGAACAATAAAACTTTTTCAGTTTTCGAAACGACAAGATTTTTTCTATAAGTAAGTACGAAGAAAAATGGCTCAGAGTACCATAATAAACAACCCAAGTTTTCAGACAAAGCGTGGACCTTTATACACTTACAATTGATTACCAAGTTTTATGAGTTCTCAAGCTTCCCCGCCAACTGTTTTCCTTGGTTAATTTTAGGGTGCTTCATGCTAAATGTATGGACATCAATGTAATTTTACCTTTTTTAGGTCTTTGATGTAAAATGTACTTCCACCATCCGTGTAAAATTTGAACCTAGAAGCTAGCGGTAAAATTTAAACGTATTTAATATTATTAGTTGTCAATGAGTATGAATATTCTTGGAGTTTCAAGCCGAACGACCAAGGTCATGGCCATATCAGCAACATAGTTTATGCTGATGATGATCCCATATACAAGAATTTGCATGCCACCAAATTTGGCCATATATTTTGAAAACAAACGAACATGAAGTAGCGGTATGAAGAGTATGGATCGATCAGTTGCTCTCTTGAGAATGAGTTGAACCCGACTGTTTTATTTATTTTCTTAATTTTGGGGTACTTAATTCTAAATGTAAGGACCTCGATGTAATTTCCCCCCTTTTTAGGTCCTTGATGTAAATTGGACTCCCACCGTCCGTTTAAAAATCGAACCTAAAAGCAAGTGGTAAAATTTTAAACGTATTTAAGATTATTAGTTGTCGATGAGTATCAACATTCTTGGATTTCAAGCTGAACGACCAAGGTCATGGCCATATCTACATCATACTTTATGTTGATGATTCGTGATCCCATATCCAAGAATTTGCATGCCACCAAACTTGGCCATATTTTGAAACCAAACGAAGAGGAAGTAATATGAAGATGTGGCTCGATCAGCTTCTCTCACGAGAAGGTGAAAAACATGATTGTTTCCCCTACTTAATTTTAGGGTTCTTCGTGCTAAATGTATGGACCTCGCTCGATGTAATTTTACCTTTTTTCATCCTTGATGTAAAATGTACTCCCACTGTCCGTGTAAAATTCGAACCTAAATGCAAGTGGTAACATTTAAACATATTTAAGATTATTAGTTCTCGATGAGTATGCACATTCTTGGATTTCAAGACGAACAACCAAGGTCATGGTCATATCTACATCATACTTTATGCTGATGATGATCATATATCCAAGAGTTTTCATGCTGCTAAATTTGACCATATGTTGAAAACAAACGAAGAGGAAGTAGTATGAAGAGTATGGCTCGATTAGCTTTTCTCTCGAGAAGGAGCCAAACATAAATATTTTCCCTTCTTAATTTTAGGGAGCTTCATACTAAATGTATAGACCTCAATGTAATTTTACCCCTTTTAGGTCCTTGCTGTAAAATGTACTCTCATCGTCCATGTAAAATTCTAAGATAAAAGCAAGTGGTAAAATTTAAATGTATATAAGCTTAGTTGTGAATGAGTATGAATAATCTTGGATTTCAAGCCGAACGCCAAGGTCATGGCCATATCTACATCATACTTTATATTGATGATTCATGATTCCATATCCAACAATTTGCATGCCACCAAATTGAGCCATATTCTGAAACCAAACGAAGAGGAAGTAGTATGAAGAGTATGGATCGACTAGCTGCTTTGTCGAGAAGGAGCCGAACCTGACTATTTTTCCTGTTTAATTTTAGGGTGCTTCGTGCTAAATGTATGGAACTCGATGTAATTTAACATTTTTTAGGTCCTTGCTATAAAATGTACTCTCACCGTCCGTATAAAATTCGAACATAAAAAGCAAGTGGTAAAATTTAAACGTATTTAAGCTTATTAGTGGTCAATGAATATGAACATTTTTGCTTTTCTAGCCGAACGACTAGGGTCATGGACATATCTACATCATACTTTATGCTGATGATTCATGATCCCATATCGAAGAATTTGGATGTCGCCAAATTTGGCCATATTTTGAAAACAAACAAAAAGGGAGTAGTATGAAGAGTATGGCTCGATCAACTTTTCTCTCGAGAAGGAGCAAACCATGACTATTTTCCTTGCTTAATTTTAGGGTGCTTCGTGCTTACTATATGGACCTTGATGTAATTTTTACCTTTATAGGTCCTTGATGTAAAATGTACTCCCACCGTCCGTACGTGTAAAATTTGAACCTAAAAGCAAGTGGTAAAATTTAACCATATTTAAGATTATTAGTTGTTGATGAGTATGAACATTATTGGATTTGAATATGAATGACCAAGGTCATGGCCATATCTACATCATACTTTATGCTGATGATTCATGATCCCATATCCAAGAATTTGCATGTGGCCAGGTCATATTTTGAAAACAAACAAAGAGGAAGTAGAATGAAGAGTATGGCTCAATAAGCTTTTCTCTCGAGAAGGAGCAAAACATGATTGTTTTCCCTACTTAATTTTAGGGTCCTTCGTGCTAAATGTATGGACCTTGATGTAATTTTACCTTTTTTAGGTCCTTGATGTAAAATGTACTCCCACCGTCCGTACGTGTAAAATTCGAACCTAAAAGCAAGTGATAAAATTTAAATGTATTTAAGATTATTATTTGTCGAGGAGTATGCACATTCTTGGATTTCAAGATGAACAATGGTGTGGATCTCCTTTGGGGGTGTTGAGATGCAATCTGAGAATGGCGGCTCTCTCGCCGGTGGCTGGAGCCTCAAAATATATAGACGTCTTTATGAAAGTTGTAGGGTTTGAAGAGATGAAGTTGTCGCCAACTGGTACGGGCGGGAGGTACAGGTGGACCGCTCCCGTACCAGTGGTCACTAAGCGCGCTAACGCCCTGGTTGGCTTCTCCAATTACTTGGCCATGTGTACTTCCTCAAAATCCTTCATTATGACTCCTTATTTCGCCTTAAAAGCAGTAATTTCCTGCACAACATAAATCAAAGAAGGGATTTGCATACCTTTGAAATTATTAGTCATTAGTGGCAAGGTTGAGAGTTTATTTGGCAATTGCTTGACCAAAAACAATGTTCAAAAGAAGTGGAAGACGGCAAAAATCGGAGCCATCAGCCGTCCTACATGGAAATGACCATTGCGCCAGTCCTTTGGAATTACCAAAACACCACAATGCATTGTATAAATTGACTAAAGATCACAATGCTTCATTGCACCATAAAAATTACCTAAACAGCACAAGGTATTAGGTAAATTAAATTGCCTATAGAGCACAAAGCATCATCACAATCACCTAACCCGATGGGTCCTCAAAATTATCTGAACAGCTACTAGAAGGCATACCATTTAATTAGATTGATTAAGCAGCACAATGCATAATCTGAATGGATAAAATAGCACAATGCATTATCTGGATAGACAAAACAACATATATTCAGTGCATCATCAAAAATACCAAAACAACAAAAGGAATCATGTAATTAAATTTAATAAACAGTGTCTGCATAATCAAAATTACCTAAACTGATGGGTCATTGAGATAATCTAAACATCTAGAAGGCATACCATTTAATCCTAAACAATAGGACACATATCAAAATGGATGGAACAACACAGCGAGGAGACAGGACACAATGCATCATAAAAAAACCCCAAACAACACAACACGTCATGGAAAATTCCTAAACAACACAATGCATCATCTAAGTACCCAAACAGAACCTTGCATCATCGTCATCAAGAATATTCCATAACTAAGCAGAACATCACAAAAGATAATTATCAAGAATATGACATATAAAGAACAACACGAAAGACAATTATCAAGAATATGCCATATAACTAAGCAGTTCAACAAAGGACTTGCAGTACACGTTGCAAAAATCTGACTAGATGCACGTCGGATTTGGGTTAAAGGCCAAATCCTCTAGATCTAACTTCTTTGCAGTTGGGGGGGGCACAAACTTGCACAGGGGTCGATGGGTTGAGCAGCTGAACAGGACGCCACTAACGAAGAACCGGCCACATACACTGAAGAAGCACAGACAATCGCTAATGAAGGGGGAGCCACCGATAGGGGTTTCACTGTGTACACTTCAAAATTTGGCACACTGGGAATGAGAGTCCAACCTGCAGACGAAAAGGATGTGTCCGCCGCCGCAAGAGAATTCGGTCCCAACACACACGGCGCCGAAGGCTTGGACGAGCGCTCGGCGGGCGATGAGGGTTTCAGCGTGGCCGACCGAAACCCTAAGGGCGACAGACACCGCACCTTGGGCACAACCCGCACACACGCGAAAGACGAACGAGGCTTCAGAGAGGGCGCTGCGGCCAGCAGAATCGAACAAGCCACCTGCAGCTCCGAAGCACAGCTTGATGGGGACCCCAACTGAACCACAAAGGTTTTGACATTGGTTTCATCGAAGCACAGCTGGGTTAACGATTGGGAGTTGTGAGGTGAGTGCGGGAATGAGATAGCGAGAGAGGGAATGGTGGGGTAGGAGTTAGAGAATGGGAATGGGTAACCCTCTATCTGCTTTAGTAGAACCATACTACAAAAAAACTACATTTCACATATAATCACTTTTTGACGAACTAGTTTATTTCTTTGAACCAACTAAAATAGTGGGTATCCTTTAGGTTTCAAACTTCCATCTGGTACCTGTTTTGCTGGTAGTAGGTACAGTACAATACTTTGTATTACCCTCCATGGTAGTATAAAATATTTTTTTAGATAGAGCAAATTGCATGATCCACAATATTTTCACCGCACTTTTGCACAAAACACTTGGTGGACGTCATTTTTGCACATTTTAATAGTTTTTGGCCTAATATGCACAAATTTGGCCAGTTATCCTGTAATGACTGATTTAAAAATCATTGGTAGCAATACTGACAAGTGGTCCCCAAATTTCATTGCTCCCATTCACACACAGAGACAGAATGATGCTAAAAACTGGATACTAATGATATTTATCACCCACAATACTTTTTGGATGCATGTAGCTAGGATGTAAGAGACTTATTTCATATGAAACATCAATGTTTACACAAAGGTACCAAATATTAGTCTGTCGCACATGGAATTTGTGAAGATTTTATTTGGTCGTAATAAAGTTGTTTCTGAACATAACTTGTTTGTACAAAAGATTTGACATTTCATTCACATAACTAAATGTCCATCGAAAAGTTTTTTTAAACTGTCGGATGAACGATATATTTCTGTTTATTACACCTCACACAAAAAACACCCCGATTTATCATAAACTTTAAGCAGATAATTATTTTCCTGAGATTTATTTTCATGAGCCCAAGCACGATGAATATGCCTCGGAATGCCATAAGCACAGTTTCTAGACAAACTTTATACATTTTTCACTTACGATTACAAACTTTTTTGAGTTCTCAAGGTTTCCTAGCAAACTTCACATTATTAAACTAATTTAAGTTGATTTATCAATGTTAGATAAAATTTTAACTATGAGTAAGTAGTAGATTGCTCTTAAAGTTATACAAGTATCTTTTGAAGGTACACACCCAGACTGTCAATATATCGGAGACCGATGAATTTGTTGAATTCAACTTCTTGCTAAGAATTTGCATGTACAAAATTTGAATTTTATTTGAAAACAATAAAAAACATTGCACGATGACCTCTGAATTGTACTATTTTCTATGAAAAATAATTATTATCAAGAGAGTACAAATATAAAAAACAGACTAATTGAAAATATGGTCTACCATGTATGGACATATCCTTAGGCTTCAGGCCGAAAGACAAGCTAAATGGTCTGATATATGTACAACATACATTATGGTAATGTTCCCATATTTGGTAGATGAGTGCATCTTGGGATGGTGAACAATAATGCTACTAGTACTAGGAGTTTCCAAAGTTTAGGAATAAAAATAATTTTTAAATTTGAACTACAAGTAAACATGATAGAATGCTCTAAAAAAGTTACCAACACCTTTGAGTCTTTATGGTACCGAGGTAGTCAATATGTCAAAAACAAACGAGAGTTCCATAGGGATTAAAATTCTTGCTACGAATATGCATGTTGACAATTTGATCCTCACTAGCTATGAACGGAAATAATGAAAACCCTAAAAATGAAGTCTTCTTCATGGCGTCCTCTTCCGTGTACTACTATTTGCACTGAAAAATAATTAATAACTATGAATCATCATAAATTACAAAAAAATTAGTTACACAATATATGACCCACGGTGTATGAACACTCTTGGGTTTCAAGCCGAACGACAAAGGTAACAACCATATGCACATCGTATTGATTGTATTGTAATGTTCCCATATTTGGTAGACGTGTGCATCATGGCAAGGTGAAAAATGGTGGCAACCAAGGTTTCCAACTTATAGGAACAATAAAACTTTTTCAGTTTTCGAAACGACAAGATTTTTTCTATAAGCAAGTACGAAGAAAAATGGCTCAGAGTACCATAATAAATAACCCAAGTTTTCCGAAAAAGCGTGGACCTTTATACACTTACAATTGATTACTTAGTTTTATGAGTTCTCAAGCTTCCCAACCAACTGTTTTCCTTGGTTAATTTTAGGGTTCTTCATGCTAATTTTACCTTTTTAGGTCCTTGATGTAAAATGTACTTCCACCATCCATGTAAAATTTGAACCTAGAAGCTAGCGGTAAAAATTTAAACGTATTTAATATTATTAGTTGTCAATGAGTATGAACATTCTTGGAGTTTCAAGCCGAACGACCAAGGTCATGGCCATATCAACAACATACTTTATGCTGATGATAATCCCATATCCAAGAATTTGCATGCCACCAAATTTGGCCATATATTTTGAAAACAAATGAACATGAAGTAGCGGTATGAAGAGTATGGCTCGATCAGTTGCTCTCTCGAGAATGAGCTGAACCCGACTGTTTTATTTATTTGCTTAATTTTGGGGTACTTACTTCTAAATGTAAGGACCTCGATGTAATTTCCCCCCTTTTTAGGTCCTTCATGTAAATTGTACTCCACCGTCTATTTAAAAATCAAACCTAAAAGCAAGTGGTCAACTTTTAAACGTATTTAAGATTATTAGTTGTCGATAAGTATCAACATTCTTGGATAGGTCATGGCCATATCTACATCATACTTTATGTTGATGGTTCGTGATCCCATATCCAAGAATTTGCATGCCACCAAATTTGGCCATATTTTGAAACCAAACGAAGAGGAAGTAATTTGAAGATATGGCACGATCAGCTTCTCTCACGAGAAGGTGAAAAACATGATTGTTTCCCCTGATTAATTTCAGGGTGCATAATGCTAAATGTATGGACCTCACTCGATGAACTTTTACCTTTTTTTCATCCTTCATGCAAAATGTACTCCCACCGTTCGTGTAAAATTCGAAACTAAACGCAAGTAGTAAAATTTAAGCGTATTTAAGATTATTAGTTCTCGATGAGTATGCACATTCTTGGATTTCAAGACGAACGACCAAGGTTATGGTCATATCTACATCATACTTTATGTTGATGATGATCATATATCAGAGAGTTTTCATGCCGCCAAATTTGACCATATGTTGAAAACAAATGAAGAGGAAGTAGTATGAAGAGTATGGCTCGATTAGCTTTTCTCTCGAGAAGGAGCCAAACATGACTATTTTACCTGCTTAATTTTAGGGTGCTTCATACTGAATGTATGGACCTCGATGTAATTTTACCCCTTTTAGGTCCTTGCTATAAAATGTACTCCCATCGTCCATATAAAATTCTAAGATAAAAGCAAGTGATAAAATTTAAACGTATTTAAGCTTAGTTGTGAATGAGTATGAACAATCTTGTATTTCAAGCCGAACGCCAAGGTCATGGCCATATCTACATCATACTTTATATTGATAATTCATGATCCCATATACAAGAATTTGCATGCCACCAAATTGAGCCACATTTTGAAAACAAACAAAGAGGAAGTAGTATGAAGAGTATGGATCGACTAGCTGCTTTGTCGAGAAGGAGCCGAACCTGACTATTTTTCCTGTTTAATTTTAGGGTGCTTCGGCCTAAATGTATGGACCTCGATGTAATTTAACATTTTTAGGTCCTTGCTATAAAAGGTACTCTCACCGTCCGTATAAAATTCGAACATAAAAAGCAAGTGGTAAAATTTAAACGTATTTAAGCTTATTAGTTGTCAATGAATATGAACATTTTTGCAGTTCTAGCCGAACGACTAGGGTTATGGACATATCTACATCATACTTTATGCTGATGATTCATGATCCCATATCGTAGAATTTGGATGCCTCTAAATTTGGCCATATTTTGAAAACAAACAAAGAGGGAGTAGTATGAAGAGTATGGCTCGATCAGCTTTTCTCTCGAGAAGGAGCAAACCATGACTATTTTCCATGCTTAATTTTAGGGTGCTTCATGCTAACTATATGGACCTTGATGTAATTTTTACCTTTTTTAGGTCCTTGATGTAAAATGTACTCCCACCGTCCATACGTGTAAAATTGGAACCTAAAAGCAAGTGGTAAAATTTAACCGTATTTAAGATTATTAGTTGTCGATGAGTATGAACATTGTTGGATTTCAATACGAACGACCAAGGTCATGGCCATATCTACATCATACTTTATGTTGATGATTCATGATCCCATATCCAAGAATTTGCATGTGGCCAGGCCATATTTTGAAAACAAACGAAGAGGAATTAGAATGAAGAGTATGGCTCAATAAGCTTTTCTCTCGAGAAGGAGCAAAACATGATTGTTTTCCCTACTTAATTTTAGGTGCTTCGTGCTAAATGTATGGACCTTGATGTAATTTTACCATTTAGGTCTTTGATGTAAAATATAATCCCACCGTCCGTACGTGTAAAAATTGAATCTAAAAGTAAGTGATAAAATTTAAATGTATTTAAGATTATTAGTTGTCAATGAGTATGAACGTTCTGGGATTTCAAGGCGAATGACAAAGGTTATGGCCATATCTACATAATACTTTATGCTGATGATTCATGATCCCATATCTAAGAATTTGCATACCGCCATATTTGGCCATATCTACATCATACTTTATGTTGATGATTCGAGATGTCATATCCAAGAATTTTCATGCTGCAAAATTTGGCCATATTTTGAAAGCAAACAAAGATGAATTAGTATGAAAATTATGGCTCGATCTGCTTCTCTCACGAGAAGGAGCAAAATATGACTGTTTCCCCTACTTAATTTTAGGGTGCTTCGTGCTAAATGTATGGACCTCGATGTAATTTTACCTTTTTTATGTCCTTGATGTGAAATGTACTCCCACAGCCCATACATGTAAAATTCGAACCTAAAAGCAAGTGCTAACATTTAAACGTAATTAAGATTATTAGTTGTCGATGAGTTTGAACATTCTTGAATTTCAAGCCGAATGACAAAGGTCATGGCCATATCTTCATCATACTTTATGATGGTGATGATCCCATGTCCAGGAATTTTCATGCCACCAAATTTGGCCATATATTTTGAAAACAAGCAAAGAGAAAGTAGTATAAAGAGTATGGATCGATCAGCTGCTCTCTCGAGAAGGAGCCACACCTGACTATTTCCCTTGCTTACTTTTAGGCTGCTGTGTGCTAAATGTAAGGACCTCTATGTAATGTTTTTCTATTTTTAGGTCCTTGATGTAAATTGTACTCCCACCGTCCATGATGTTCCCATATTTGGGAGTAAAATGGGTGTGAATCATGGCATGGTAACAATGTTTCCACTCAAAGTTTCCAACCATTAGGAAAGGAAAAAATCATTTTTCCAAGTGACAGGAGAGTATTTTTTGTAAGGGCACCACCTATGTATAAGGTGAACTTTTTCTAAAAGATGGGACCCACATAGCTTATGAAAATAGCTACAATATATGAGATCAAGTTCACCATAAGCTGGGATCCACTTATCTGTTAAAAGTACACATAATCAAGAAAGAGAGGAGAGAGTAAAATAATTTTTTATTGCTTATGGACAACCCACAAGTTTTAGGTCACCCTTAAGGAAATTCCTCTAAATTGAACCTCCACTATGTACACTAGTAAGTTGCACGTGCCTTGCACGTGAGACTCAGATAGTAGACGTATGACATATCATCACTATATAAAATTATAATTGGTAAAGCACAAAAAATTATAAATTTGAACAACATCTATAAAGTACGGGTGTATATTTGGTCCTTGTAATTTGTATCATCATGTAGAACCCCCAGATTATTAGCTACCTAACACATGAAATTTTTGATAACATGGTCTAGAGAAACAAGGGACAAGATTCTAGTATGATGGATAAGTGTGTTTTGAGGTTTGTGCATAATATTTATTATGGCGAAGACTATCAATAGAATCTTCTAGATGCTAGAATGGAAAAGAAGATCCAACAGCTAGAAATACTGGGATTCGAGAGTCTTGATCCAACGGCTAACATTCAAAGTTATTCGTACGGTATATAGTAGTAAGATAAGATAAGATGGATAGCCTTATGGACTACATTTTGTCTTGTGGATAGCCTTATGGACAACATAGTGAATGCCCTAAAGCAAGTAGGAAGAATATGTATTTTCTGTAGAAAAGAAAAAAAAAGAAAGAAGATAAACTATGAGCATAGAGGAAGCAGCTTGAGAGAGCAGTGAAGAGGAGGAGTTGAAGGCGGTGCGATATCAAAGCAAAGTTGTGATGGCTTCCTGACACGAGGTACATGGTACAGTCACCTAGTAGTACTAGTAGTACGAAACTAGTATTAGTAAATTTCAGGACCTTTACTATATATTGTATGCACGCAAAACAATTTGTGTTTTCTCTCTCCTTCACTGCCTCATTACCATCCCTATATCCCGGCTAGCAGATCTCTCCCTCATCCAAATTGTGGCGCTATGCACGTGTGTGGACCTGCTTTGTCCTCAGCTTCGTGTTAGTATCAGGCGTGCTGCATAGAAGGAACCATTTTAGGGCTTGGCGACAAAAGGTACAGTACTCATACTATTATTAGAGTCAAAGTTTAAACTTTTGTAGTTTTGAAATTTTCACTTCCTTCCCAAACATCCAGAGGGAAGGTTATTCAAAAGATAGTGGTGCACAAGGGATTGTTTACTATCTGCAGTGCGTCCCATTGTATTCGATACACTTCATTATGATTTGGCCAGCTTTACTCCGAAGTACTCCATTGTCGTTCCATTTCACACCCTACGAAGAGAAAGCCACCAAGCACACCCGTAGCACGCTGGATCGAAAGTACAGTAGGAGTAGTACAATGGGTATGGCTCGACCGCTCGCTCGAGAAGGACCCGCACCCGACTGCTTCTAATTTCTTCATTTTAGGGCCCTTTGTGCTAAATGTATGGACCTCTATGCAATTTTCTATTTTTTTGAGGTCTTCGATGTAAACTTTACTCCCACCGACCTTCTGAAATTTTAACTAAACGTCAGCGCGACAGATTACTCTTAAAATTTTCAAAAATCTTTTGAAGCTAAGCAGGAATTCGGTACATCGAAAAACCACCAAAATTTCTAAAAATTCATGTTCTTGCTATGCATCCGCATCCCAAAAAAGTTGATACGGTTTTCGTAACATTTCAAATAAAGAATAAAATGTATAATATATTTTTTGTGGCATCATGATACGTGTATCCGGAAACACGTGTTATAAAAAGTATAATACAAATATTATTAATTATTCTTTGGTTTCGATAATACATTATGTTGATGATCCCATATCCAAGAATTTTCATGCAAAATTTGGCCATATTTTGAAAAAAAACAAAAAGGAAGTAGTATGAAGAGTATGACTTGATTAGCTTCTCTATCGAGAAGGAGTCAAACCTGACTCTTTTCCTTGCTTATTTTTAGGGTTCTTCATTCGTGCTAAATATATGGACGTTGATGTAATTTTACCCTTTTTAAGTCCTTGATTTAAAATGTACTCGCACTATCCGTGTAAAATTCGAACCTAAAAGCAAGTGGTAACATTTAAACGTATTTAAGTTTATTAGTTGTCGATGAGTATGAACATTCTTGGATTTCAAGTCAAACGACCAAGGTCATGACCATATCTACATCATACTTTATGTTGATGATGATCCCTTGTCTAGGAATTTTCATGCCACCAAATATGGCCAAATATTTTGAAAACAAAAAAAGAGAAAGTAGTATGAAGAGTATGGCTCGATTAGCTTCTCTCTTGAGAAGGAGCCAAACATGGCTCTTTTCCCTGCTTAATCTTAGGGTGCTTCATGCTAAATATATGGACCTCGATGTAATTTTACCACTTTTTAGGTCCTTGCTGTAATATGTGCTCCCACCATCCGTGTGAAATTCGAACATAAAAGCAAGTGGTAAAATTTAAACGTATTTAAGATTATTAGTTGTCAATTAGTATGAACATTCTTGCATTTCAAGCCGAATGACCAGGGTCATGGACATATGTACATCATACTTTATGATGATGATTCATGATCGCATATCGAAGAATTTGCATGACGCAAAATTTGGCCATATTTTGAAAACAAACGAAAAGGAAGTAGTACAAAGAGTATGGCCGTGTCAGGTTTTTTCTCGAGAAGGAGCCGAACCCGACTATTTTCCTTTTCTTAATTTTTAGGCGTGCTTCGTGCAAAAAATTTGTACCTCGATGTAATTTTCCCTTTTAGGTCCTTGATAAAAACAAACGAAGAGGAAGTAGTATGAAGAGTATTGCTTGATTAGCTTCTCTCTCGAGAAGGAGCCAAACATGACTGTTTTCCCTACTTAATTTTAGGGTGCTTTGTGCTAAATGTATGGACCTCGATGTAATTTTACCCTTTTTAGGTCCTTGTTGTAAAATATACTCCCACCGTCCATGTAATATTCAAAGATAAAAGCAAGTTGTGAAATTTAAATGCATTTAATCTTAGTTGTGAATGAGTATGAACAATCTTGGATTTCAAGCCGAACGACCAAGGTCACGGCCATATCTACATCATACTTTATATCGATGATTCATGATCCCATATCCAAGAAATTGCATGTCACCAAATTGGGCTATATTTTGAAAACAAACAAAGAAAAGTAGTATGAAGAGTATGGCTCGACCAGCTGCTCTCTCGAGCAGGAGCCGAACCTGACTATTTTCCCTGCTTAATTTTAGGGTGCTTCGTGAGAAATGTATTCGATGTAATTTTACCTTTTTAGGTCCTTGCTGTAAAATGTACCCCCATCGTCCGTGTAAAATTCGAACATAAAAGAAAGTGGTAAAATTTAAAATTATTTAAGCTTATTAGTTCTCAGTGAATATGAAAATTCTTGCATTTCAAGCCGAATGACCAGGGTCATGGAAATATCTACATCATACTTTATGCTGATGATTCATGGTCCCATATCAAAGAATTTGCATGCCGCCATATTGGCCATATTTTGAAAACAAACGAAGAGGAAGTAGTATGAAGAGTATGGCTCGATCAGCTTCTCTCTCTAGAAGGAGCAAAACATGATTATTTTCCATGCTTAATTTTAGGGTGCTTCATGCTAAATGTATGGATCTCAATGTAATTTTACCCTTTTTAGGTCCTTGATGTAAAATGTACTCCCATCGTCCGCGTAAAATTCGAATCTAAAAGCAACTTGTAAAATTTAAACGTATTTAAGATTATTATTTGTCGATGAGTAAGAACATTCTTGGATTTCAAGACGAACGACCAAGGTCATGGCGATATCTACATCATACTTTATGCCGATGATTCGTGATCCCATATCCAAAATTTGCATGCCGCCAAATTTGGCCATATTTATAAAACAAACGAGGAGGAAGTAGTATGAAGAGTATGGCTCGATTAGCTTCTCTCACGAGAAGGAGCAAAACATGACTGTTTTCCCAGCTTAATTTTAGGGTGCTTCGTGCTAAATGTATGGAGCTCGATGTAATTTTACCTTTTTAGGTTCTTGATGTAAAATGTACTTTCACCGTCCGTACGTGTAAAATTCAAACATAAAAGCAAGTGGTAAAATTTAAACATATTTAAGGTTATTAGTTATCGATGAGTATGAACATTCTTGGATTTCAAGACGAACGACCAAGGTCATGGCTATATCTACATCATACGTTATGCCAATGATTCATGATCCTATATCCAAGAATTTGCATGCCGCCAAATTTGGCCCTATTTTGAAAACAAACGAAGAGGAAGTAGTATGAAGAGTATGGCTCGATCAGCTTTTCTCTCGAGAAGGAGCAATACATGACTGTTTTCCCTACTTAATTTTAGTGTGTTTCGTCCTAAATGTATGGACCTTGATGTAATTTTATCTTTTTTAGGTCCGTGATGTAAAATGAGTCTCACCATTTGTACGTGTAAAATTTGACCTAAAAGCAAGTGGTAAAATTTAAACATATTTAAAATTATTAGTTGTTGATGAGTATGAACATTCTTGAATTTCAAGACGAATGACCAAGGTCGTGGCTATATGTACAACATACTTTATACTGATGATTCATGATCCCATCTATATTTTCTTATAAAGAAAACCCCACTAGAGGTCATTTAATTTGTCTATCTCAACATGCAAACTATCCACATCATCGACAAATCGTAGCCATCCGATCCTTCATCCCAGCCATTCACTATGTTGTTCCCATTGGTACGTGTCCACGCATTTGGTTTGGTCCCCTACACGTCTGGTGACAAAATACCACGTAAAGAAATAGTCCCTTACGTGCATGGCAAAGCAAGAACTTGAGCCGCCTAATTGCCTCCCCCAAACAGCGAACCGTCATCAAGTAATCAATTCATGGTGAATAGTGTTGGTCTCCTCCTCTTCCCTTCCTTCCACATTACTCTATCTCTCTTCACCATCCCTCCTGGTTCTTTCTCAGTCCTGCCACCAAGAAGAGCATCCCCTTCTCCCCTAAATTGGGCGCTCTTGCCGATTACCAAATCGACCACGCACTCTAATACTAGTAGTATCAGCAGTTTGGGAAGCATTGACGTGATTGGAATATGCAACATACAATGATCTAGGATTCTAGGTACACTCGAGATTCCAAAACATCATAATCTTTATGCAAAATTTCTACTACCCTTTAATGGATCTTATTTTCTCTAATTGATTGTTCTAAGTAAGCCCATGCTATCATCGATGAGAGGTAACTCAACTTTCCTCGATTTTTTGTAGAATGCACTGATTTTGCAATGATCATATTTAACTTGCAAATATCAAAGAAAATTATATTTGAGTGTATAATATTGCAACTAGATCTTTCATGCAGTTTGGAGTGGCATGGAAACTGTTCCGTATTTTTTTGATTCGGCATGAATTTTATTATCAGATACTTTTTTACATATTAATGCAGCGTTACCAAGAAGTTTGTGTTGTATGAATTTGCACGAGAACTAAATAATACCTTGGTTATTAATACTAGAAAGATAATTACTTATTAGTACATAGCTGCAGGGTTGGGATGCCATCTCCTAACATTGTGTTTGGCATCATGACAACCAAGGGAGGACAAGTTTGAGTTATACATGCAACCACTCCAACTGAGACTAGATATCTCATTTTATTTTGTTCCTTCATGAAGATTTTGATTGGTAATATTCTCCTACTCGATCGTAGCTTCATTTTCTTATGATCATGTATGCTAGAAGGTTTGTCTTATTATAAGAAATTTGATGTTTACACAGGGAACTTTTAAAATCTCTCAAACCAATGCTTCCACTGCCCATAACTTGGAATATGCATTTCTTATAAGGTATTGGTATATGGAAGACATACTTACTTTTGTTTAGTAGAAAATATTGTTGTAAAAAAATTTCATGAGTTATAATTATATGTTCACTGACTTAGAGATGTAAGAAATTATCACATGTAACATCCAGACTTTGACTCACTGCTTCATTGTCGATCCTATCTTCAGCTTCATTTGATGATCAGGTTTGAATGATATGGTGATATCTAAAAATACTTTTGTTGTACCAAAGTGATTATAATTATTCATTTTGTAATTATTATATATTGTTGGGTTTCATAGATATATATGTTATTGTAACCATCATACATTATGCTATCCTACTAGATTACATGATAGCTTTCCATTAATACAATTCTGAACGGTCATAAGTAGACAAATTAGCTTAGCTGGACATCAACTTAAATTCTATAAATTATTCTTTTTATACTATTACACTATTTGTCTACAATTTTTCTGCTGAAAGAAAAATCACCTTATTTGTACTTCATTTGAGGTCGAAACATAGCTATTAATCAGATTCCCCAATTGAGATTCAAGACCTAATATTGTGTTTCCACATTTTAACAATGTCAGTTTAGCAAACGCCCAGCAACAATGCGCGTGGTATTTTCCTAGTATCCAAGAATTTTCATGCCGCCATATTTGGCCATATTTTAAAAACAAACAAAGAGGAAGTAGTATGAAGAGTATGGATCGATTAGATTTTCTCTCGAGAAGGAGTAAAACATGATTGTTTTCCCTGCTTAATTTTAGGGTACTTCGTGCTAAATGTATGGACCTCGATGTAATTTTACCTTTTTTAGGTCCTTGATGTAAAATGTACTCCACCGGTTGTGTAAAATTTGAATCTAAAAGCAAGTTGTAAAATTTGAACGTCTTTAAGATTATTATTTGTCGATGAGTATGAACATTCTTAGTTTTCAAGACGAACGACCAAGTTCATGGACATATCTACATTATACTTTATGCCGATGATTCATGATCCCATATCCAAGAATTTGCATGCCACCAAATTTGGCCATATTTTGAAAACAAACAAAGAGGAAGTCGTATGAAGAGTATGGCTCGATCAGCTTCTCTCATGAGAAGGAGCAAAACATGACTATTTTCCCTGCTTAATTTTAGGGTGCTTCATGCTAAATGTATGGGCCTCGATGTAATTGTACCTTTTTAGGTCCTTGATGTAAAATGTACTCCCACCGTCCGTATGTGTAAAATTCAAACATAAAAGCAAGTAGTAAAATTTAAACGTATTTAAGATTATTAGTTGTCGGTGAGTATGAACATTCTTGGATTTCAAGACGAACGACCAAGGTCATGGCCGTATCTACATCATACTTTATGCTGATGATTCATGATCCCATATCTAAGAATTTGCATGCGGCTAAATTTGGCCAAATTTTGAAAACAAACGAAGAGTAAGTAGTATGAAGAGTATGGCTCGATCAGTTGCTCTCTCAAGAAGGAGTAAAACATGACTATTTTCCTTGCTTAATTTTAGGGTGCTTCGTGCTAAACGTATGGAGCTCGATGTCATTTTACCTTTTTTAGGTCCTTGAAGTAAATTGTACTCCCACCGTCTGTATGTGTAAAATTCAAACCTAAAAGCGAGTGGTAAAATTTAAACGTATTTAAGATTATTAGTTGTCGATGTGTATGAACATTCTTGGATTTCAAAACAAACGACCAAGGTCATGGACATATGTACATCATACTTTATGCTGATGATTCATGATCTCATATCCAAGAAATTGCATGCCACCATATTTGGCCATATTTTGAAAACAAACGAAGAGGAAGTAGTATGAAGAGTATGGCTCGATTATGTTTTCTCTCGGGAAGGACTAAACATGACTATTTTCCCTTCTTAATTTTAGGGTGCTTCGTGCTAAATGTATGTACCTCGATGTAATTTTACCTTTTTAGGTCCTTGATGTAAAATATACTCCCACAATTCATACGTGTAAAATTCAAACCTAAAAGCAAGTGGTAAAAATTTAAACGTATTTAAGATTATTAGTTGTTGATAAGTATGAACATTCTTTGATTTCAAGATGAACAACCAAGGTCATGGCCATATCTACATCATATTTTATGATGATGATTCATGATCCCATATCTAAGAATTTGCATGCCGCCAAATTTGGCCATATTTTGAAAACAAACAAAGAGGAATTAGTATGAAGAGTATGGCTCGCCCAACCTTTTTTTCGAGAAGGAGCAAAACATGAGCTTTTTCCCTGCTTAATTTTAGGGTGCTTCATGCTAAATGTATGGACGTCGATGAAAGTTAATCTTTTTAGGTCCTTCATGTAAAATGTACTCCCACCATTCGTACGTATAAAATTCGAACCTAAAAGCAAGTGGTAAAATTTAAATGTATTTAAGTTTATTTGTTGTCGATGAGTATGAATATTCTTGGATTTCAAGCTGAACGACCAAGATCTTGGCCATATCTACATCATACTTTATGCTGATGATGATCCCATGTACATGAATTTTCATGCTGCCAAATTTGGCCATATATTTTGACTAAATGAAGAGAAAGTAGTATGAATAGTATGGCTCGATCGACTGCTCTCTCGAGAAGGAGCTGGACCCAACTATTTCCCTTGCTTAATTTTTGGGTGCTTCGTGCTGAATGTAAGGACCTCTATGTATTTTTCTCCATTTTTAGGTCCTTGATGTAAATTGTACTCCCACTATCCATGATGATCCCATATTTGGGAGTAAATGGGTGAATCATGGCATGGTAACAATGTTGCCACTTGGAGTTTCCAACCATTAGATAAATGTAGCACTAAAACATGACTATATACATTCTAATCTAGATAAATCTGTGAATATTATATGGATCGAAGGGAGTAGTATATATGCATTCAAAAAAAATTGCGTTTTCTCTCTCCTTCAGTGTTGCATCACCATCCCCACACGCAAAACAAATTTGAGGGCATTTCGAACTTTCTTTCTTTGGCATGGTGTGATTTTCTATCCCTAGCTACCGATAGGAAAAAAACAGTAGCGCCTCAAACTAGGGGCTAGCGTTGCGGGCTGGAGCATTTAAGAAATATATCTAATTTTATGTTATTATCCCTTTTGCATAAGCATCCATGTTAACTTCCCGCGTTAGTGTTTCCCTAATATACCTGGTCAGAGGAGTCGATCTGACAATTGGAGGAGAACTGCCCACCCCCCATCTTTTTTTGGCTGAGAAACCTCGCGCCCCTCATCGTCTTCCTCTACCGCTCCGGCCGCTTGTGCACCATCGTAGCCCCTCTCCACCCTTGCAGAAAGGTAGAAACCGTCAATCCATCCCGACTAATCTTCCACAATACTCTTCCCTAGAACGACATCTGGAGCGATGAAGCGTAAGATATCTGAGCGCTACAACCAGGCAATAGGATTTAGCAACCTCCACTATAGACCGCTGAGCAACATCATCAGTCGCGCCGATCTTCTGAGCATCGCTCGCCTGGCTCGCAGCATGGTTGGCATGCATAGAGGGATTCCGAAAGATCCTGGCCTCCCGTTTGGTTTGCCTTGGCTACTTCACTCCGACCCACAGACATGGCCCCTAGACCGTGACGAGCAGGTAAAAATCAGTTTTGCATAATTTTTGTTGGATTCGAATCCTTAGATTTTGTCCTATGGATTGCATATGGATCAAAGGAATCATGGTACCCAAATTATTTTAAACTACAACCCTCCACCCATGCTTAAATATCATAGGAATTGGAACATCTACTAGATCCTCAACTCTCATCGCGTGCGTAGGATCGAAACATGCCATCCATGCAGATAGTTTTCCTACATTTTATAATCACCTGTGTTTCACCAGCAAACCTGTGAAATTCCTGTGTTCTGAATCCTGCAATCCAAAGAGGCCCTAGAGTTTTACTTCATTGTCCTCCCTCTCCTCCAAACATATTAATCTGAAAACACAAGAACAACCAGGATTGTTGATGCCCGTAACGGAAGGTGTATTGGCCAATGAAGGCTGGCGTTATATTTTAAGTTTCATGTGTTTTACAAACACAAGACTTCTGTAAAAAGTTGGTTGTTTGGTTTACATGAATACAAAAACATAGGATTACTTTAAAACATGGTAAAATCAAAGTCAAACCTCACGGGAGAGTATATTTATGATGTTATTGTGTCACTTGGGACCCCATTCTTGTTCTTTGTGCACGTAGGAATTTGAAAATGAGGTCCAAGTTGGATATGAAGAATTGCATATGAGTTTTGGAGGATTCTAACCCATAGGATTTTGGAAGATATCAAACTCCTATGGGGTCCCTTCTTAGTTCCTATGCCCTCCATTCCATAAGAATCTAAACATGAGCTCCAACCTTATTCTATTTCTCCTTTGAGAAGTCCAATGTGCTCACACTATATTCCTGCAAAACTCCTGTGTTTGTTTCCTATTCACCATCCAAAGACACCTGTTACAAAATTCCTGCGTTTTTAATTCCTAATATGAATTTGCTGTACCTACCATGTCAATCCTGTGTTTTTCCTATACCTACGTTTTTTAAAAACCATTGATCGAAAGAGGCCCCTAATCTTGTTAATCAATCATAGGAAAATTGCCTATGTTTTTTCCTCTGGTCCATTCCTCTGAACCAAACGGCTAAATAGTGCCAGCATAGGAAACTTAACTATTCCTACACTTTTTCTTTAATGTAAACAAGACCTTATTCCTTGGTGTGTTTGTTTGCATGCATTCATGATTTATTCATCATGTTTCTGCATCTTTCAGATACTAGTTTTTCTGCAAAGCTAACTAGCACTCCCACTTTGACAAACACCTTGCATGCCCCTAGATATGAAGAAAATCTGTTGCAGGGCATTGACATGTTGCTAATGCCACTAGACAATCCAACAGTAGAAGCATTTGTACCAGTTGATGATGACAGACCCAGAGCATGGGATGATGAAGGATTTGAAAACAAGGGTCACTGGGTTAGTGCCAACAGAGAATTGATTGTGATTGCAAAGTACCCGGGGTGGTGGTACCTCCAAAATGTCTACAGTATGTCACGTATCGAGCTAGCACATGTGCAGCGTGTTGATATTTATCCATCGGGTAACCAATGTTTCCACAGCCCCCATGCACTTACCGCTACAATACCATGAATATCGAGCCGCTAAAGATACAAATAGCAAAGAAACCGTACAGATTTGATAACCAATGGCACTACATCGTGATGGCAGTGTTTGAAAAATTCATAGCTACCATAGATTTTCCTTGTGACAGGGGCTGGATTATCGTTTGAAACTACTATCTTGCACCAACAACGTATGTCGATGCCATTGGCATGTGACTAATCAGTGGTTCTATTGATCGCATACACGTGGTGATAGAACCGTGAAGAGATGTTCTTGTTTGGGAACTAAACAAGTGGAGTGAGTCCCGTTATTTAAAATTAAAATTTATAAATGACTTACAAGTGTATTATTCGTGATACTTTTGCTAACTAAAATGCACACACAGTTATACTTGCAGGCCCGCGTGTCATACATGCTCTAGTAATTGAAGAGCCGGCAAATGTCCAAGCCGGTGACGATGTTGAGGCTAAAGATATTGCATTACACAGCTGGTACCTGCCAGAGCTTGGCTGGGATATCCTATGGATTCACACTAGGGGTGCACGAACTAGCAGCCATGGTGATCCTATATCATACATGGATATAGAACTGCTCTCTTATCCCTCGCTTCGCTGCCACGTTTTTCAGAGGGCCCTTAATTTGGATGACCCTATAGCACCGGACTGGATCAGAAGGGATAATCTTGAAAGGAAGTCAGTGTCTATGGGAATCAACCATCCATTCATCCTCGAGCCCCCTACAAACCCCAAACCTAGTGCTGCCGATTTTGACGAAGCTCTGCCAGTGTTCAGAGGAGACTATGTGTTTGCTACACAAGTGCGTTGCGAACATCGCCCACAACCAGTTCCAGATTGGAGCCCCATGCACGTCAATGGGGGGACTACCATAGGTTCATCACTTAACTACACTAGAGCAGAACATAGGGAGCAAATGTTCGAGGCGCCAATGTGGTTCGTGCCAATCCTTCCTCAATAGAACTATGTGAAGTTTGACCAAAATACAGAAAAGCTGATTATGAGCACTCCTCTCTGTAGCTAGTACTTGTCACCATGTAATGTACAATATTAAGTACGTAGTACTTTCATACTGTGTTGTAGTATCAGTACTTGCAACATTTTTTCCACTATTGCTTGTACTAGGCACCATGTATGTAATAATATACTTTCATAGTATGTGTTTGATGTTTCCTTATTGAAGCACTCAAGTTGTCGTGCCCAATTTTCTAGGCTATTAATTTTGGCATGACAATTAGTAGTACTGTATTGATGGCAAGGTTTGCTTTTTCCATAGCATTCGTCTGACCTCACCGCATTTATTCCCTCACCACCCCCAGCCCCAGCTCTCTCACAGAACACTCCTTAATTGTCATTGTGCTTACCTCCATTAATGACCACCACCACAACTTACTCATCTTAGGTGGGTCGATTGCGGGAGGCGGGCCCTGCAACCTCATCATATAGAGCCGTCGCATCCCTCAGACATCGTGGTGGCAGTGCGGTATGTACATAATCTCCGAAACCCTTGATCTTGATGATGAGATGCAATCAAGCTTTTATTAGCGATTGGTTAACATTGGGTTGGTTTTGATTATAGTTCTCATCTAGTGCATTTAACCCATTTGTATACTACAGTTTAGTTTTACACATGCAAGCTAGTTCCGGGGCTAGATCTACGGTGAAGTGTAATAATAAGTTCACATTTTGTATTGATTGATCCATGGCTGATGATGATTTGGGAGGCTACTCGGCATGTTTTGCTTGATTGGTCTCAGGGGCGGAGGTCCCTTTAATTTGGGAAAGTTAGGGCAGCTGCTGCCCTACCCTGATTTTTGCCAAAATTTCAAGTATATGTATGCATCTCTAGCATCGGCAGCAGATATAGCTCATCATGTTCGTCCATTCGTCTGTTCCTGGGTGTTTAGTATCTGTACTACTCGATAATGAACTGCACTAATGTGCTGCCTAGACCTTGGAATAGTACTAATATAACCGGAGTTCATGCTAGCTAGAGTTAAGACTTTACTTTGTGTACTTTGATAAGAAAATTGCTCCACTTTACTTTCTTAGCTGATCTTGTATTGTACTCTATCAGCTAATATTGTACTATTAGACAATTAATTAAAGCTGGTAGAGACATTATCTGTCCACATGATGTTTTTTGTAGTGTTCGGGAAAGAAGCTCAAGCTTGGAGATACTCATCATCGAACAAGACAAGAGAGCCCTGTGCAGTCTGGATGGAGGGGCGAGCCAGTAACACCCACGTGGAGAGTTCTACAAGATGCTGCTAATACCGGGATGGTTAGACGTGTCGAGCATACCTAGCTCCTTTTTTCCAGCGTTTGGCGGTGAGTATCCAGAGGCCATCAAGCTGAAGATATGCAAAGCCTACAGCTGGGACGTCGACCTGAAGAAGCAAGATGGCAAGGTAATCCTTGACGAAGGATGACTAGATTTTGTCAAAGCACATGACTTGAAGGTAGGATACTTTCTGGTATTCAAGAAGCTTGCCACCACTTCCTTTAAGGTGATAGTATTTGATCATGATAACCGCGAGAAGGTGACCAGATGTGCAGGTTATCACCCATCATTTGATGGACAATTTACTATATCGTAGGTGTATTAATGTAGTGACTGTTCGCTTCTAATTATAACTATTCTGTAAAGAGGTGCTTGAACACCTTCCGTTATCATGCATCATGTTGGAACACCGTGGTACTTGATCATGCTATGCTCCAATGTGGAGGTATTTACTGTACCATGTTTGCAGTAAAACTGCAAAACAAATATCTAGTGTACTACTGCTAGTATTGTACTACCTCTGTTCCATAGTATAATCTTTTTTAGCAAACTAAACAATCATCTTGTTAGTTCGGCCAGATACAAGAGTTCTGCCGTGTTGGTGTGCCTAACAATCAAGTGGGTAGGTGTAGTACAACTCCTGTACGCAGCGGAACTAACAAGATAATTGTTCGGTGTACTCTACTGCTAGTAGTAGTACGTATTGTACTTGTACAAGTGTATTACTACTAGGTAAGAGTACTATTTTTTAGGAAAATATAAGTTGTAAATAAACATCATCTGGTCAAACATGACAATATTAGTAACTCTAGTCGGCATACACGGTAGCGTGTCGGCCTAGCTGTAATGGCCCAGGTTGTGACATGGCTAATTTAGTGCATGGCAGCGTGCCAGCCTAGCTATAAAATGTGCCAGGATTTCAAATGCTTAATTTAGTGCACTGCAGCATGCCAGCCAAGCTAATCGTCATCCTGGATGCAGCTCCGGAGGCCTTGAAAAAAAGTCGTTCAAAGAGCCATTCCATCTTCCGCATCTCGGCTGTTTTTATCCCCAATTGCCTGGCCCAGCATTTGGGATCGTCTCCAGTGCGCACTTCGCACATTTTCCTCCCCATCTAGGCCACTGCATCGAATCTTGCAGGCCATGCAACCCCTCTCCAAAAGTCCTCCAATAGTCATATAGTGGTCCGACTATCTGGGATATACTTTTCGGATATCATCATAGTTCCTCACTGACCAGGGTGGCCCACTTCGGGTTAGAGCTTTGCTTCACGGGCGGCCCAGTCAGGGAGAAGAGACGGAGTCCAATCCGGCTACGGGAACGCCCAGAAAACTTACCGACATAGGCCCATAGTGTTACTTGTAGTTCAAGATATACTCTGTAACCGACTCTTAGTCATAGCCGGATAGATCTATCTTGTAAACCCTAGGACGGATATCTATATAAGCTGTCCTAGGGAGAGCCTTTAGGGCATAACCTACCTTGATAATGGTCTATAAACTCAACTCGCACAGGCAAAACCCTTGTAACACATATTCCGGCTCTGCCGTATTACTGGATTGCTAGCAGGAGTAGGATCCGTCCAAAGCCGGTGGATTCGAACCTGGGAAAACTTGTGTGCTCACCGTCCCGGAACACCGTATGTCTCACACCCCTTTCTTCCACATGACTCGAGGACCCCCTCATGGCGTACTTGTCATCAATCCGACGATAGTTGGCACCCACCGTGGGGCCAGTGAGCTTCAGATCTACATTCCGAGCAGAATCAGCAAGAATCGGAATCAGCGAGACTATCACCGTCGGTCGCATCCTCTACGCCAGTGACGTCCCTCTCATCGTTCTAGACGAGACCTAGATTCTGGCTAGGGAGGCCGTGACTGCCTACACCATCATGTATTTCGGCGAGATTGATGTATACATCAGATTCACTGAACCTGCCCCACCCACCCCAGCGGTGATGATAGAGGCAGAAGAAATTCCTAGGTCCCCTTTGTCTGCGGAGGCAGCAGAGTTCCGGATCTCAGAAAACCCTAATCCCACCCAATCCGCACCAGTTGCGGAGATAGTGGAGAAAGCTAAACCTGAAGCAGATCTCGCAGTGCAAGTTGGATCTGGAGTGGATCTCCCTAGCGAGGTCCAATCCCAGATCGACCCAGCTATGGTGGTCAAAATCCAAGAGGAGCAGGAAAACAACCTTGGTTCCGGCTCTAGTAATACCGGGACTGATATACCTCTCCTAAGGTACACGTTGAGGCGCATGATGATGCAAGACGCAAGCATGGACGATATTCTCGAGACCATCAGGTGTTTCGAGGAAGCCGATCGTGAGAGCCGCAACTATCTCAGGAGGCATGCGTCGCACTTCGTTGGATATGTTGGTTCCTGATCCGGCTCCGCCGATGCTGGGGACAACACCGACTCAGTGTTGCAGGCGATCGGAACAAACACCGACGTACCCGCATCCTCGGATGATTCGATGACATCGACGGATTTCTGAAAGTTCTCTACAGAATACGAAGAGGAGGACAACTCCAAAGCTGCAGAAGAAGGAGAAGCCATGGATGAAGGATCCGGGGAACTCTCCCAAAGTGCATGATGACATGGATACCGGAGATAATCTCGAGGTCCAGATGTCCGAAAGTACTGATCAGAGCTTGACTCTGGGAAATGGACCCAAAGCCATCTTTGCTACTGGTGCTACCAAGAAGGCAAAGAAGAAGAACAAGAAGAACAAGACCCCGGCAAAAGATCCTCCAGCAGAGGAGGTGATTGCTGAGGAATACGAGGAAGACTTGGATGGAGCGCTTATCCTACACGAGCCCAAAGAAGAGTCGGTGGATGGACACGTGATCACTGAAGGTGCACGTAAACTCATCGATGTTACATTAACCACACCTATCCCTACAGCTGTAGAACTTACTGCTGAAGAACGTGATGAAAGGGCCCAGGCCCTAGAAGCACGTCGCCAAGTACTCCTGGATGAAGCCAAAAACATCGAGGAAGAAAAGAAACGCATGGCAACTACGGAGAAGTACATCTCTCGGCAGCACCAGAAGACCCAGAAACGTCACACGCGTGACCATCAATTTTCGGAAGTTCACAAGGTTCTGTTTGAAGGAGACCCAGGGATGCCTTGACTTGACAGTAAGGGATATCTGGTGTATCCAACACCGGTGCAAAACACTGTTGTAGCTCGAGATATCCTGTCGAACAATCCAGGCCCAAAACAGGTTAGATTGGGCATCAAGCTACTGACCAAGGTTCTGGAACAGCAAAGGATCAGGCCAATGTCGCACGGATCAGGCTTGGAATGACATAAGACCCCAACTTGTTCCGGAACAGCATTACCGTTCTGACTGTCAGGAAGACAACTACTCAAGAACCGGATCTTTAGGGCAGCATCATAGAACTGCAAGAGACTAGCACAACATTGCTCCAGCGGCTGAGCTAGAGGCAATTGCTGCACTATATCCGAAGAATCCTCCCCGGCGAGAGTCAAACGATCGCAGGGAAGAAGATAAAAAGAAATGTCAGGAGGAGGACCGTCAAAGGATGCCACCTCCTAGACCTACAAGCCATCCGGCTGAGCCCCACCATGGTGGGAGTGACGGACGAAGGAACGACGGACACCATGCTGAGAAAAGCCGGCAAGGGGCTCGTCGTAATGAAGATCCTCCCTGGAACCGAAATAATGACGCTCCGTATGGAGGCTGACGATTAGCCGGAAACAACCCAGCCGCTCCACCCTCTCCACCAAGCAGCCATCACAACGGCTCCCAAGGAGGCCAAGGAGGGCGTCGTGGTGGAGGAGGTGGAGGTATAAGCCGAAGTCCGGCTCCAAGGCACCGCAGCCATAGCCGTCATTCGGGACGATCTTTATCCGCAAATGATGCAAGACACAGGATCAACTCCAACATAGAGGCGCGGCGCTACGAAAATGATGATATATATGTGGGCCCAAATTGCTTTGGACCGTGCATAAGAGCTACAAAATTCCTGGAAGGATTTGCTATCTCAAGACACATTCAAGCCTACGACGGTATAGCTCGGCCAAATACTTGGCTCCAGAATTTTTTCCAGGCTTGCTGCATCACCAAAGGTGGAAACAGCCTGGTCGCGAACCAATATCTCCCACTCATGTTGCGGAAGACGGCACGATCATGGCTCAATGAACTTCCGGAGAACACCATCCACAACTGGTATGACATGCAAAGCGCGTTCTTTCAGAATTTCGAAGGCACATATCGGAGGCCCTGTACGGTAGGAGACCTACAGCGTTGCACCCAGAAAGCCGGAGAAACTTGCCGGGATTACCTCGGACGATGGATCGACACCAAGAACTCCTGTGAAGGAGTAAACGACCAAACTGCGATCGAAGCTTTCATTGTAGGACTCCCAATTGGTTTACTACGTCATCGCTTGAAGTGTGACAAGGTCACTGACTTGGGAGAGATGATAGAAACAGTGAGCAAGTATGCAAATGCTGACGACGATGCAGAGGGATTACTTAACGCCCTAGCTGTGCTGCAGTCGGCAAAACAACCAAAGCAACAAGGTCAGAAGCGCAAGAACACCTCGGAAGCAAAGCCCAACGCGGCAGTGGTTTCTACTACTTTCGGGTCTGTAGGACGAGGAGGCCGCGGCAGTGGCTGTGGACGCGGTCGCGGGACATCAAGAGTCCAGGGTAGAGGAGACCAACAACCCGGCAAAACCTTTTCCTGGGCCGACATTGCCAATAACCCATATGTGCATCACTTAGATGCCAATGGGGGCTCGTCCCACACAAACGCCGAGTGTCGTTTCAATGACGACATCAAGAAAGACGATACCGCTGGCTACAGGGCTAAGCGGAAGAAGGGAAAGAAGAATCCCGAAAAAGATAAAGAAACCAAGGATGATTCCAGCATGGAGGAAGCCGATGCTTCAAATCCCAAGCCGGAAGGTAAGAAGAACTTTCCGAAAAATAAAGACACTTACGTCACCTTCCTCGGATCTCAACCAGCTAAGGTCAAGAAAGTAGTTCTACATGAGCTCAACGCAACAGTTCTGGCTGTCCCTCAGTTTTTGTACTAGTCAGAAGTGGCAATCACCTTTAACCGTGCGGATCATCTGCCTAATTGCACAGGCGAGGAAAATATGCCTTAGTCGTAAATCCACTTATTGATGGCTATGGTTTCTCCAAGACTCTCATGGACGGCGGCAGTAGCATCAACATTCTATATGTCGAAATGCTACGCCGGATGAAGATCTCGAAGACCCAGCTCAACTACAGCTCTGTGATTTTTCACGGAGTTGTCCTAGGAAGACAAGCGAATTCCCTGGGAGAAATCACTTTGGATGTTACCTTTGGAACTCCAAAGAACTATCGGACGGAAGCACTTTCCTTCAAAGTGGTCCCGTTCAAGAGCGCGTACCACGGTATATTCGGACGTCCGGCTTACTGGGCTTTTATGGCTCGTTCGTGTTACATTTACAATATGATGAAAATTCCAGGTCCCAATGGCGTGATCACCATCAGGGGAGACCCGAAGAAGGCGCGAGAGTGCAAGGACGGAAATGCCGCCTTTGCTGAAGCTATGCTGCACGCCCAGGAGTACCAAGAGATCAAGAAGAGCATAGATCCGTCTGAGATGCCCACAACGAAGAAGGAGGTGATAAAGTCAAATCTGGAGTTCAAGGAATCAGAAGAGACGAAGAAGACGCCGTTGAAGGATGATGACCCCTCCAAGGTGACCCAGATAGGCGTAGGCCTAGATAGCGCATAGGAAAGCGCGCTCATCAAGTTCCTCCAAGCAAATCAAGACATCTTCGCATGGCAGCCATCTGACATGACCGGAGTACCTAAGGAACTTGCCGAGCACTCTTTAAATGTACACCCAAACGCTAAACCCGTCAAACAGTCCCTAAGACGTTTTGGCGATGAAAAGCGTAAGGCAATAGCCAAGGAACTAGCACGACTCGAGTTAGCCAGATTCATAGAAGAGGTCATCCATACTGATTGGTCGGCCAATCCTATAATGGTCCCTAAAAAGGACACCACTAATTTAAGGACGTGTGTTGATTATACTACCTTGAACAAGGCTTGTCCCAAAGATCCGCTCGCTCTGCCTAGGATTGATCAAGTTATCGATTCTACGGCAGGCTCGAAACTCCTCTGTTTTCTCAACGCATATTCCGGTTATCACCAAATTCGGATGAAGGAATCAGATAAAATCAAAACTTCATTCATAACCCCCTCCGGAACCTTCTGTTTCATTACGATGCCATTTGGGCTAAAAACACAGGAGCTATGTACCAGCGCACTATGCAGCGTTGCCTCCACGACCAAATCAGACGCAATGTACACACATATGTGGATGATATTGCAGTGATGTCCAAAAAGAAGGAAATCCTGATTTCTGACTTGGAGGAAACATTCGCAAATCTACGAAAATACAACATAATGCTTAACCCTAAGAAGTGCTTCTTTGGAACCCTAGGTGGAAAATTGTTAGGTTTTATCGTGTCTCAAAGAGGCATAGAGGTAAATCGAGGCAAAAGCAAGGCTATACTCAATATTTCCAGGCCGACTTGCCTGAAGGACGTACAAAGACTAACTGGTTGCATTGCCGCAGTCAGTCGGTTTGTAAGACGGCTCGGTGAAAGAGCCGCACCACTATACAAGCTCCTGAAAAAGATCAAGAATTTTGTTTGGACCGATGAAGTTGAGGCTGCACTACAAGACCTGAAAGCAGTACTCTCATCTGCTCCCATCCTTGCAGCACCAGAACCATAGGAACCGATGTTGCTCTATCTTGCTGCGACAAACAAAGTCGTCGGTATCGTCATGGTGGTGGAGAGACCGGAGGAAAATTAGGAACACTTAGTGTATCGTCTGACTTACTATCTCAGCGAGGTCTTAACGGAATCAAAACAGCGGTATATGTATTATCAAAAGCTAGCTTACGGTGTGTTCTTCGCATCTCATAAGTTACGACATTATTTTTAGGAACATCCAATTACCGTGGCGAGCACAACTCCCATGAGAGATATAATCAACAATAGTGACGCCACAGGACGCGTCACCAAATGGGGAATAGAGCTCTCAGCTTTCGATATTGAGTACAAACCTCGTACAACAATCAAATCCCAAATCCTCGCTAACTTTGTCGCTGATTAGACAGAGACAACAGAGATTATGACCCTGGCAGAGTCAGAATATTGGACCTTGCATTTTGACGGGTCTAAAGCGCTCGGGGGCTCGGGGGCTGGCGTGGTGCTCAAATCACCCCAAGGTGATAAACTTTTCTATGTATTGTAGATACACTTCACGGCGACCAACATTGCTGAGTATGAAGCACTACTGCATGGAATCCGGATTGCTAAGGACATCGGCATCCAACGTTTAATGTGTTATGGAGATTCGGATCTTGTTGCTCAACAAGTGTCGGATATCTCTAAGGCAAACAAGCACATGGCGGCCTATAGGGCTGTCGTGGATGAATTATCTAAATCATTTGAAGGGTTTGAAGTTCAACACATCCCTCGAACAAAAAATGAGGAAGAAGATGCACTATCGCGAATAGGCTCTGCTTGGAAAAAGGTCCCGGATGGTGCTTTTCTAGAGCACCTCAAAGTTCCCTCTATAAAAGGAGTAGATGAGGAATATCCGACCAAATCCGACTCACCTTTAGTAGCAGTTCTGGCTGTGATTCCCAGCTGGACTCAACCCTACCTTCATTACTTGGTAAAAGGAAAACTACCCAAAGACGAAGTTCTGAGCTGGCAGATAGTCCGACGAGCAAAAGACCATACTATAATTAGTGGTGAGCTCTATAAGCGGAGTGTATCTAGGGTCTTTCAGAGTTGTGTATCTCTAGAAGAAGGAGTGGAAATCTTATGAGACATCCATGAAGGCAAGTGTGGTCACCACGCTGTAGCCAAATCCTTAGTGCCAAAAGCTTTCCGACACGGTTTTTTACAGCCAAGGCAGATGCCGAACGGCTAGTTAAAACGTGCAAGGGCTGCCAAACGTATGCCAAACAAGCTCACATTCCGGCTGATCAGCTGTGAACAAGTGGTAGGATCGTTTAAACGGGATCCAAGTGGATTTACACACCTCTTAGTGATGGTGGATAAGTTCACCAAATGGATTGAGGCTAAACCCGTCACTAGTTGTGATGGAGCCACAACCAGAAGATTTGTTGAGGATGTTATAATCCGATATGGTTATCCGCATAGCATTATCACGGACAATGGGAGTAACTTTTCTATGGGAGAGCTTGCTGAATTCTACAATGAACAAAATATCCGGCTTGACATTGCGTCAGTCGCACATCCGTAAGCTAATGGACAAGTCGAAAGAGCAAATGGTTTAATCCTACAAGGCCTGAAACCAAGACTCGAAGCAGCACTACGATGTGCTGCGGGGGCTTGGGCAGAAGAATTACCCTCTGTAATATGGAGTTTACGAACAACTCCAAACAGGTCAACCAGATACACACCTTTATTCTTGGTCTATGGCGCAGAAGCAGTTCTTCCTAGTGATTTGATTCACACTTCTCCTAGAGTGGCTGCGTATATTGAAGAGGATGCCAATATTTCTCGACAAAATGATCTTGACTTAGTCGAAGAAGTTTGCGTCGTTGCTGAGACGACATCAACAGCCTATCAGCAGAAGTTACGCAAGTATCATAGCTAGAGAGTGAGAAACCGATCTTTTAATAAGGGTGATTTGGTTCTCCGACTTGTGCAGCAAAGAAAGCACAAACTTTCCCCAATATGGGAAGGGCCATTTTTAGTTAGTCGAGTATTGCACAATTGTTCGTACTACCTAACTGATATGCGGCCAGTCAAAGAAAGACATGCTACTAAGAAGAGAAAGAGAGCTGGAGGCAGTACAAATCCGGATGAGTTAGACAGACCTTGGAATATTGCTCAACTACGTCCCTTTTATTCTTAGTTTATTTTTCTTTGTAATCATATATGTGTACATGTTCAATGAGAAATAAGGTCTTGGTTCCCTCAAAATCTTTCTGAGAAGTTTTACCATCTTATTCTGAATGATCATGTCGCAGTCGAAAATCCCAGAATACTTGAAAGTTATTTATGCTCATGTTTGTTCTGGTTTAGATTTCTGATTCTAAAATTGTTACCTTCGGGTATAAATCTAAATTTTCTAGTCTAAACTTTGGTTATTTGTCTGACTGCTAGATGCGGGCATTTTCCGAGTAGTGAATTGTTCGTACTGGAAGCCAGCTTTGTTTCCGAGTTTAAACTGGTTTAGCAATTGAGCTCCGTTGCTCGGCAAAGTTTCCGTGCTAAAAGTTAGCTGGCTCATGAAAGGGACGAGGCGGAAAGCCAGATAAACGATAAGTGCAGACAAAAAATACAAGTGCTTATGAAAATATTTTAGGCACAAAAATTCTAAAGCCAAAAGTGCTAAATAGATATGTTTAAAGCTTAGCGCTAGCAAAAGTATATCACTACTTATTTACAATCCCAAATTGTTTTCAGAATAACATATTGTTCTTTTGATATTCTATGATGCAGGAGGAGAGGTAGGACCTGCCGGCTTGCTGGATACATCGGCATTGGCTTGCTAACATTCCGAGATGTTCAAATCCGATATGGTTTGATATCCTCAGAAACTTCATATGTTTCTTCAGAAGGCAGAGGCGGCGTGTCCACGCGGGTGAAGAAGGGAGTATCATAGCTGGTCAAATCAGCTACGTGGCACCCGTATCCAGCGCAGGAGTCCATGATGGCCTTGATGTCTTGCTCCTGTCCGTCTTCGACCACCTTGTAGTACCCTTTGGTTACTTGCCAGATCTCCATGTTTTCGTGGTCGATCATAACCATGGTGAGAGCATTTTGCGCTGCGGTTCACACGTAGGACATGTTCCAGTCCTGAACAAGCTGTGGCATATCCTTAGCCTTGTCTTGCATATCCGGAACCTTGAGAACTTCGCCAATATCTTCGAGGGATTGTCGAAAGTCATGAAGCAAATCATCGACTTGGGTAAGCCGGTGGGTGCGAGGCTTGGCAGAGGCGGAATCCATCAAGTTCAGAGGACCTACGCATATAATGCAAAGGGTAAGTCAAAACCCCGGACTCTAAAAGAGTCGGAAGATGCAGATAAGTCATAAAAAGGGAAACATACCAAAGATGACATGGTTGACTTTGGCCTTCTCTTCACGAAGACTCTGGAGTTCAGCCTGGAGTGCCTCGGAAATGTCCTTTTCTCTGAATAGCTCATTGTTCAGATCCGAGATTTTCTTATCCTGAGACGCAATATGACGATCACGCTCATCATTGTCCGTGGAGGTGGATTCGAGAATTTGAGCAATGCTCTTCTCATGATCTGCCTTAAGCTTATCCAGCTCTTGGCAAAGTTCTTTGTTTTCCACCACGAAGGTCTTAAGATTCTCGGCCTCTTCGATCATAGCGCAGGACTATTTTACCAGTGCTGTAAGTCAAAAGAACAACAGTTCAACAAATATTCGACTATGAAAACAGAAGACAAGGTTTGAGTTTCAGAATGTTTACCTTCGGCCTCATCCTTGGAAACTTTTAATTGTGCATTTTCAAGCCGGAGATCTTTGATCTCTTTCCGCTTGTTGCAAACATTCTTCAACAAATCTTGGTTATAGGAATATACTTTCTGTAAGTCAGAATACCCAAAGTCAGAAGTCTACTAAAGACTCGGGCTAATATTTATACTAATATCAGCACGAGCCTTGGGGGCTACACTAGTTCATTCTTTGGCATCGTAGTAAAGCATAAACCCAGATTATCTATCCAACTTCATGCTTGGGGGCTAGAGGGTATGATATAAAGTAACATAAAGAAAAATATGAGTTGGAATTCCGACTTACATATTGTTCACGAGCGAGCTTGTTCAAACTCGCATTCACTTCGGTGGTAACCTTCTCGGCGAGGGTTAAGGGGACAACTGGCGTAGCTAGAAGTTCGCCGGTCCTCAGCTTCTCGTCTCGAAGACGGACTTGTTCAAGAAGATCAGAGTTCTTGATGTCCTCTGCTTCTTATGCTTCTTCTTCGGCAGAAATGGTCCAGCTTTCAAGGCATTCCTTGGCCAACCGTTGGATCTCCTCCGTAGATTTCCGAGATAAGCCAAATTTGGCAAGTCCCGAATTACTCAGGAGGTTGTCGGTGAAAACTTGTGCCAAGGGATCATTACCCGAAGAGGGTTCACCCTTATCAAAACCTGAGTCACCCATGGTGACGTAAGCTTGCGACTCAAGGATCGTTGACTCCGTTGAAGGATCCGGATCTTCTACAACAGTCGGAGATGGAGTAATCTCCGGCGCTGCAGAAGGTGAAGGGACAAGAGTCGGAGGAGCCACGATAGGAGAAGCCAAGGTTAACTTTGTCTGACGTAGGGGCTTAGAAGTAGCTCCCTTCCCTTTGCCCTTGTTGAGCTGTTTAGCTCTGAGAAGGTAATAGAACGAAGAACATTACATCTCGGGAGAAATCACAAATGAAGTATAAAGGCGGAAGTTGTGAGAAAATTTACCCTTTCACAACAGGCACCTCCTTTGTGCTGATAGCCACTGTCGGAGCTTTACGCTTCCGAGGAACAACGTCCGGCAGTGGAACCAATTCTTCCTCCTGAGAAAACTCAGGAGGATATCCCTCGACAGGAGCTAATTCCGACACGGGGAGGTCGGCAAGCTGAAAAGAAGATAATATCTCGGTATTCCGAAATACCTTAAAGACGAGCACATAAGAAAGGGTTGTTGTTAAAGCTTACCAGCACAACAGGATATTCCGCTGTATGCATGTCCAGGGATACCTCCGGAATCTTCTTCCCTGCGATCCGCTCCCTTATCAGCCATTTGATTTGGCATATGTAATCCTTATCCGTGTAGGCTTTGGGGCTGATGTGGAGGGAGTCTTTTTTTGACGACATGATGGAATGCATCAGTCGATCTCCGTGGTGTAGGAGAGGTTGGATCCAGCATGATACCCAGCACTAGACCAAGTCAGACCCTCTCAGTCCCTTGTGCTTCATCAGATATTTGATCCGCCTCTTGGCGAGAAGCAAATCGTCACAGAGAGCCGGAGCGACCTCGTCCCAAGATGCTCGAGGCGTGGCGGCTCCATCGACGAAAGCCGGAAAAGCAGTAGCTTTGCCGGGAGAGGGAATATCCTTATGATAGAAAAAGGTAGCTGGCCATTGCTTGACCGAATCACTAGCTAAGATGCGAGGATAGATGCGCTCACGCCTAACTGAAAAACTAATCATACCGGTAATGTAAGGATTACCGGCAGTGATGGAATTTCTCCGGACATGGAAATAATACCGGAAAAGAGTAATGCTTGGCCTAATGCCGAGATACCCCTCGCACAAAGAGGCATACACACTCATCTCTAAGATGGAGTTCAGGGGGAGATGGTGGAGATGAACACCATAATGATCTATCACCTCGGAGAAGAAATCTGAGGGAGGAAAAGAAAGACCTCTGTCAAGGTGGGTGCCGAAGTGCACTCGCTCGCTGGTGTGAGGGATGGGGACGACCTCGCTGAGGCCGCTCCGCAAATCTCCGACGCGGAGGAGCCCTTCTTCTTCTATGATGCGGAGCTTGGCATCGTCGAGGACGCACGGGATCCAGACCCCGCGATTGCTCTCCCTCTCCGCCGCCGCTGCCATTGCTATCGTCGCCGCTGCACCGGAGGATGATGTGGAAGCCATTTTTCCGGTGCGCTGGTGACCTTGGATGGGCGGCGCTGGGGATTTTGGGGGCGAAGAAGCTCTATGTGCGCATGAGGAGTAGAGGAGAAGGAAACAATGCTGGGAACAGGTGGAGAAGATGAGGAAAAGAAATCCACACCACTTATATCCATCAGGCGTGTCAAGATTCATGTAAACGCTATAGTGAATGTGCCACGTGTTGGGGAAAGGACGGGGAAACCTCCGTGCGATGATTACGCTGCCTCGATCTCCACTCACGCATTGAAACGGTGCCTCGGTTCCGCGAAAGGCGAACCCACCAACGGTCGTGCTGACAGGAAATGCATATTAGTGACGTGACTTGACCATGACTGTTGTCAGATTACGTCAGAGACCAAGTTCCGGCTTAGTTTGAATTTCAAGCTGGAAACATGAATAAATGTACTGATAGGTCCCACTTATTAAGACCTGGATCGTATCTTTTGTTTTGAAGTTTCAGGAACCCTTCAAGATTCTGCAAGCCGAAGATCAAGCTAGATGATGAATCCAACTTTGGATCTTGGAGGCTTCCGGGGGCTACTGTAGGGGATATACTTTTCGGGTATCCTCATAGTTCCTCACTGACCAGGGTGGCCCACTTCGGGTTAGAGCTTTGCTTCACGGATGGCCCAGTCAGGGAGAAGAGACGGAGTCCAATCCGGCTACAGGAAGGCCCAGAAAACTTACTGACACAGGCCCATAGTGTTACTTGTTGTTCAAGATGTACTCTGTAACCGACTCTTAGTCGTAGCCAGATAGATCTCTCTTGTAAACCCTAGGCCAGATATCTATATAAGCCGTCCTAGGGAGAGTCTTTAGGGCATAACCTACCTTGACAATAGTCTACAACCTCAACTCGTACAGGCGAAACCCTTGTAACCCATACTCCGACTCTGCCGTATTACTGGATTGCTAGCAGGAGTAGGATCCATCCAAAGCCGACAGATTCGAACCTGGGTAAACTTGTGTGCTCACCGTCCCGGAACACCGTACATCTCACACCCCTCTCTTCCACACACCTTGAGGACCCCCTCATGGCCTACTTGTCATCAATCCGATGACACCGACCTCTTCCCTCAATCCATCTCAATGTCGCAATCGACGCACAACCCACTGCATGGCGTCTGGAGCAAGGTGGGCGACGATGTTTTCAACAAAATCGCTATGCGTCTGGACACTACTAGCACCGCCCGGCTGGCCGCATGCTCCAAGGAGCTGTACCGCTAAGTCGCGGGCGGAAAAGGTATTAGATGCCCCAACGACCATTGCGGGACATTCGTCCCCTACAACGACGTCTACGACCACATAATCTGGTGCTTTCACGGCCAGCAAGTCTGCATGGAGCCTGGATGAGAGTTCATCACCTCGTCGGTAGAGCTAACACCGATGGTAGAGCTCGTTCACCACCCCAAAGTTTCCCACTCGAGGACTGCACCCACAATGCCCTATAGCCACATACATTGGGAGCCGTCTATGCCGGTGCCCACAAGAGGCTCGCGGAGAGCGGATATCATCAGCATCGGGAAAGAGGGCACCGTGTTCATCGCACAAATTGATGGTCACACCACGGACATCGTCATATCCCCGAGGTTCATTAGTTCAAGGGTGTGCGAATTCCCGCAATACAAGGTGAAGCTTTGGTCACTATCTCTATGGCATGAGCTCCATGCGGTCGAAATGGTAGCGAGATCTGAGCTGACGAGCAGGCCTTCATCGGTCGAAGTCGCCCTGGAATGGCTCAGGTCATACCTGACGTAGCCGCGGTATTACCTGGAAGCTTCTGAACCATTTGTTGGAATTCCCTTTGGATTAGGAGTATTGCATCGACAAGTGCCAAAAGTGAGATAAAACATCTAAATCTTCTTTTTGATGTTCCCAATGTTAAGATATGTAACATTGTACTAATTAATTACTACTTTATGTTGGTGATAGATTCAATTTGTATGGAGAGAGGTGGAACAAGATTGCGGCAATGTATACCTATTTCCAATGTACGTTGCTGACATAGTGGGCCCACATGCAGTGGTATGACAAAGAAGCGTAACAGGCAGGAAAGAAAGCGCTACCCGACCAGCACTTGACACGATGTTGTGTTATGCCAAGTATGTTGTATGGAGGTCTTAACACTTGCTACTGCTAATCTGTTTGGTAGTAATACATATGTACTAGTACTTGTTCAGATCGACCGATCGAGTGCTGAATATGGACTATCTTTCCTTTTGAGTCATGGCCTTGCTACAACTATTGAATTTCAATGTCTACATTGTTGAATCTGTCATTTCGTTTGGCTATTGTCTATACTGCTGAATCGGTCACTTTGAAATGCTTTTGAATCTGTCAAGTGGTGCTAAATATGAACTGGGAAGCTGTAGATATTTTTTCTACCTTATTCTGTACTGCTCAATCTTCAAATGGTACTCAATTTTTCAAGTGTTATATCGTTACTATTACTAAGTTATTTTCTAGAACTAATACTAATGTACTAGTACTTGTTTAGATCAAGTGCAGTAGATGGTGTTGCTTTCCTTTTTAAACTTGGCCTTGTCAAAACCTAGATGAGGCTTGGGAATTTTGGGATGCATATATGGGGGTCACACTGGTATTAATGTAAAGAGGAGGTATGCACACAAAACCATACTTGATCATCAGTTTTGCTTTCTCCAATGATCGAGTGTGTTTGGAGAAAAGGGCAAACTGATCGTGCGACAAGGTTTTTAGAGTTGAAACATGAATGAGTTCTCTCTATACTACTATTGAGTTTCAATGTCGGTATAGCTGAAAGGTCACTTTGGAATGTTGTAGAATCGGTCAAGTCCTGCTAAATATGAAATATGAATCTGTCGATATTTTTTCTGTCTTAATCTTTACTACTAGATCTTTCAAATGCTACTGAATTTGTAAAAACGTTATGCCGTTGCTGCTGGGATGCTTGCACTAGAGCTTTTTCCTGTGTGTCATCAGAACCGTTGGATGTGTTTTGGATAGAAATGAGAGGGTACCAAGTGAAGTCATTGGATACCAGTCTAGTTTTGGCACACGTTGTCTGTGTCCCTTGTTCTTTAGATATTTTTACATGAATATCTGTCAAAATAATTATCGCTTTTTTCCTCCGGTAGTGAGGTCTACATTTTGAATCCAGCCGAGCCATAGCACAATGGAAATTTTACTAAAGAGGAGGTAAAATCTAGTCCATTCCGCCCCTCTTTAGCCCAAAACAATTTAATTCGGCCTTGTAGGTGTCAGGGGACTTGCTGACGATAGCCCATTTAATTTTTTATCAAGGAGCCCATGGAGAATAGCGCATGGAGTATAGCCCATTGAGTATAGTAGATGTAGAATAGCCCAAATCTTTAATTCGGCATTTTGGAATTGCCCTTTAAAACAAAAAATCCGCCTACCCATGTTTTTCAGAAACTACTCCATTATCTGGCATCTAATAAATTGAGATGCCAGGATCGCTTCCCTTTTATTTTAATAAGAGAGATAACATGGAGACATAAAATCTTTTAAAGAAAGCTAATATATAAGTTATAGGTACTATAAAGCTTTTAATGATAATGTTCATCTTATTTGTTTGCCGTAGTGGCAACGCACATGGTTTATATGTGTTTTGAAGTCTTGAGTTCGATTCTCTGTGCTTGACATCAAAATTATCTTGGGTTTACATTTTTCTTCTAGCAATATTGCTTTATGGAGAGGCTGACAACGCGGACCCACCACCTTGCAGCATCCCTCGAGTTATATTGTCGGGTTTGAAAAAAAAGTTAATACTTGTATAGAGAGGCTGGTATCTAGGACCCACATGCCAGCACATACAAGCTGCATCTGGGACCCACAATCCAGAACATACTGAAGGGAATATGCCCGAGAGGCAATAATAAAGTGGTTATTATCTTATTCCTTATTTATGATAAATTTTTAATTTGCATGCTGTAATTGTATTGATTGGAAACGTCAATACATGTGTGTTTAATAAACAAATAAAAGGTTCCTAGTTATGCCTCTCTTATAGACTAGCTCGTTGATTAACAAGATGATCAAGGTTTCCTGATCATGGACATTGGATGTTGTTAATAACGAGGTCACAACATTGGTGGAATGATGTGATGAACATTCATCGAAAGAATAGCATTACGTTCAAAGTCATTATGTTTATATTGCTATAACATCATACGGAGTAATCTTAGTCCTTAGACCATGAGATCATGTTAATTGCTAACACCGGAAGAGTATCTTGATAACATAAAACGTCACACCGTAACAGGGTGACTATAAAGGTGGGTTCAGTGCTACGAAGGTGTTATGTTGAGGCTCATGGATCAAAAGTGGGATTTTTCCATCCTGATGACGGATAGATATACTCTGGGCCCTCTCGGTGATATCACATTGAAATAACTTGCAAGCAAGTGATGTGATCACTAGAATGTTATATCATGGGAACGAGAAAAGAGTGCATGTCGATAACGAGATCAAACTAGGTATTTGGATACCGATGATTGAATCTCGGACATGTAATATATCACGATACAAAGGGATTTAGTTACGACGTTAAAGGTTCGCACGATCACAAGAGTCATCGTTGAATATGTGGGAGTTAGTACGGATCTCCAGGTCCCGCTGCTGATTATTGATCGGAGAGGGGTCTCGATCATGTATGCATTGTTCGCGAACCGTAGGGTGACACACTTAAGGGATACTGACACCATTTGGAGCAAATATGTTTTAGATAAGGATTTAAGAAAGCGCTGGAATCATTTAGATGGAAACCAGAATTGTTTCGGGTGAAATTGCAAAAACTGGTTCTGCATGTGATATTGAAATGTTGCAGGGGGTTTTATGTGAATGTTTGTTAATTAATGTAATTGACAAAATTCTGAATAAAATAAATAAAATAGTTTTATTTAATGAGAGCTTGCATTAAATTTAGTGGAAATTTAATGCATGTGTGAGTGGAATTTTGAGTGGAGGCTTTTTATGGGAGTGGGAGCTCCACCCACATGAATGTGGAAGAGGTGGGGGCACCACCATGGCTGCCACGCCATGGCCCTTGGGTGCCCCCCTCTCCCCTATAAAAGGCCCCCCTCTCCTCCTCACAGGGCACACCTCCTCGTGAAGGATCTCTCTCCCCCTCTAGTTATTCCCCATGGTCTCGGATTAGCGAGATACATGTTCCCAGTCGCTTTATCTGGAAAGGAGTTGCTGCTTCCGCTGCTTTGCTGGAGCGAGGGATGGAGGTTGTCGGGGTACCGGACGTGTGTGCGATCACGGATGCACCACTGCTTTGCGGTGCTGTACTTGGTGGTGCTGAACTTGCTAGAGTTGGATCTGATGGACGTGCTGGAGCCAGACCTGCTGGACTTCATCATGATCTTGAGATCGGCAAGTGTACGACTACATCATCCACGAGTTCCAACTCGTTAACAAAGCTTTGTTGTCTTCGAGGGTAAGTTCTCTATGGATGTATATCCACCCGTTGCTTGTATCTAGTAGATAGATCTTGGCATATAGTTCCCATCGTAGGAATTTTTTGTTTTCTATGCTGCGAACCCAACACATACTAGAGAGGCTGACATGGGGGCCTCAGCAGCAAGACCATACACGGCTGCCGCATCGAGCAACGTTGCCAAGGTCAAAACAGCGGACGCGGCTGAAAAAAGTCCATCATACACAAGTTTCATTTACAAAGAGACTGACATGTGGGACCCAGTAGCGCGGCCTTATACAGGTGCTACCTCGATCAACGTTGCCAAGTTCGAAACAGGGAGGCACGAGTGAGAAAAAAATATAGCATGCACACGTTTCTTCTAATGAGAGGCTCACATGGGGGACCTAACAGCCTGGAAAAATGGCTGATGCATTGAGCAACGCTATCAAGTTCGAAACACGGAGGTGCGACCGAGAGCAAAAATTCCATCATACACACGTTTCTTATAATGAGTGGATGACATGTGGGGCCCTAGATCATGATTAAATGGTAGATGTAGCGAGCAATGCTATCAAGTTCAGAACATGGAGGCGCGATTGAGGGAAACATTTCTATCATACACATGTTTCTTCTAATGAGAGGATGACATGTGGGATCCAGGAGTTTGATTAAACGGTAGATGCATCGAGCAACGATATCAAGTTCGGAACAGGGTAGCGCGAGCGAAGAAAAAATTCCATCATACACACGATTCTTATAATGTGAGGCTGACATGGAGGACCCAGTAGCGTGACTAAGTGGCAGATAGATCGAGCAACATTATCGAGTTGAAATCAGGGAGGCAATAGCCAAGGGAAAAAATTCTATCATACACACGTTTCTTCTAATGAGAGGATGACATGTGGGTCCAAGCAGCCTCATTAAACGGTAGATGCATCGAGTAATGCAATCAACTTCATAAAAGGGTAAGGAGAGCAAAGGAAAAATATCATACACACGATTCTTGTAATGAGAGGCTGAAATTTGGGACCCAACAGCCTGACTAAACGGTAGACGCATCGAACAGCGTTGTCGAGTTCAAATCAGGGAGGCGCAACCGAAAAGTATGGTCCGCTAGAGACACTGACGTCCGGGACCCACACGCCTCAAAAGACTTCGGCGAGTTAACATCGCGCGAGGAACCAAAAATCTTGCTTCTACCACGCGCCAGCCGAGCTTCCTCCATTTTTTAGCGGTTCTGTCGTAGTAGAGGGCCGCGAAACCAAAAAAAGTTTTCCATCGGCCATGACCAAGCCGAGAAATTCGTCGCGGAAGACGCGCCTTCTACGACGAGCGTCAGGCCAATTCATTGCAGAAGGAAACATTTCTTGTAGTGATCCGAGATACTTTCATTAAATTGCGATAACAACAGTCTATTCCATGAATATATATAAGCATATATATAAAGCTTGAACATTATTATTGAAAATTCCCTAATAGACTCTAAACCCTAGAAAACCCTAAACCCTCAATCCTGAACCCTAAATCCTAAATACCAACCTTAACTCCTAGACCCTAAACCCTAAAATCCTAAACCATATACCATAAACCCTAAACCCCTAAACCCTTAACCCAAAAAACACGAAGCCT
This sequence comes from Avena eriantha, assembly GCA_910589775.1. Lineage (NCBI taxonomy): Eukaryota > Viridiplantae > Streptophyta > Magnoliopsida > Poales > Poaceae > Avena > Avena eriantha. The sequence continues at coordinate 275,491,111 of OU342740.1, read as the reverse complement.
AAACCCCATGCTATATATATCTTGTGTGAAAACTAGGGCAGTGGGATTTTGAGCCATACTTATTTGTAGTTTCTTCACGACAAAAGCCACTGTCATCGCTTGAAAAATTGTAAAATAACTTCAAATTCAGAAGCCTCCTTTGTAAATAATATTTTAAATGCCAATAATACGCACCGATCTACCAATACAGACATGTTGTTATAAACTATAGCAAAGATATGGCCATGACCTTGGTCATCTGGTTTGAAAGCCATGCATATTCATACATGGTACATCATATATCGTATGACAAAATTAAAGCCATTATTATTGATTGAGGATTTTAAAATGAATTCAAATATGGAAGATCTTTTTGTAAACAATGTTGAAATGCCAATATGCACCAATCTACCAAACATGGTTACAATATCATAAAGTATGGTAACATATATGGCCTTGACATTGGTCATCTATTTTTTGAAAGCCATGAATGTTCAAACATGGTACGCCATATCATGAAATGAGTTTTTCAAGAGTTATCAAATTTTCTATATTTTTCATGGAAATTAGCTAATGCACACAATGAGACACCAACACAGAAATGAATGGTTGTAATTCGTTTTATATTTTGTTTCTTTATTTTTTAAGAAGATGGCCCAAATTTGGTGTTATTACCATTCATATGAAAAAGTTGAAATCTTGCAAAACTCTCAGTGGTTCTCCAATATTTGACTAATTTGGTACCTTTAAATTATTTTTAAAAAGTCAAGAGCAAGCTATATCACACACTTTGTAGTTCGTAATTAGACATACTTACTGTTAATTGTCAAAATGTCATTTTATTGCACATCTTTAGCTAGGGAGCTTGGAAACTCATGAAAGCATGGCATTATCCATCAAATCTGGTATCTCCTTTTGTAAACAATTGCTTGAAATGCCAAGATGCATCGATCTACCAAATATGGACACGTTTGTAAGCTTGATTGGCGAATATGGTTCAATGTACGGAGTAGCACAAAACATGAAAAAGGTATAGAAACTATGGCTGTGACCTTGTTCCTTTTGTTTGAAAGCCTTGAATTAATGTTCATTAATTTTGGTAGATGTCTACCAAGTCATTAAATGCTAGAAAGCATACATGCATGTGGGTCTATCTGACGGGGACAACATCCCAAGTGGGAGTAGCATAACTTAGAAGCTTCAACTTCAAAATTTCGGCAAAGCGCTGAAATATCCCTCCCACCCATTCAAACATCCCACCCATCCATTCAAGCATCCAGCCCCAAAAATTATTCTATTGCACAAATTTAGCCTGGAAGCTTGAAAGGGCGTTATACATTGTGTGAAAAAAGGGGGTGGTGGCATTTTGAGCCATCATCTTTTTAGTTTCTCCACAACAAAACACGTTGTTGTTACTTGGAAATTCAAAAACAAACTTCAAATTTGGAACAAGACATATTGGTTGATTTGCCAAGATGCACCGATCTACCAAATGCGGACACGTCATCATAAACTATTTCCATGACCTTGGTCACCTTTTTTTTGGATGATGGTCATCTTCTTGAAATCCTTAAATATTTCGAAAACTTTAGCAAATGCCTAGAAACTCATTTAAATGGTAGAAAACAAATCTCGCTAGCGTGTGGGTCTAGACGGTGATAGTGCATCTGAGAGGCCCCACGCTGGAGTAGCATATGCTAGAAGCTTCGACCTCAAAATTTGGGTACGACGCCCAAACATCGCACCCATCCATTAAACAATCCTGCACATCCATTCAAACATGCTTCACCTCTTTCTAGAATGCAAAATTCCTCTTCTATCTCTACTCCGGAAACAAGAATCCGAGGAGCACTACAATAACAGAGGGATATAGGAGGTAAATTTGCATTCTCCCAAGTGCATCACCCCATCGATGTTTCCGAGCCCTTCTACAGTATTTACCTGCCCGCCCACTCTGACCTACACTAAATTTTTAGACCCACCATGCAAGTGACCCACATGTTAGTGAGCTAGAATTACGGGAAGTAGAGATTCCCATCGCTTGTTGTTCAAAATTCGAACATTTTTCGCTAAACTAAGATAAAATCGTTAAAATAATTGAACCTGGCTCGGAAGCTTGAAAATTCGCGAAACTTCGGCATTATCTGTCAAATAATTTATACTTTGTGAGAAAATTGGTGCGGTGAGATTTTGAACCACATATAGTCTTTGTAGTTGCTTCACAATAGAAGCCATTATTGTCACTTGGACAATTTAAATTAACTTCAAATTTGGATGCACCTTTTTTGTAAATATTGTTTGAAATGCCAATATGCATTTATGCATCGATCTACCAAAAATGGACACGTTATCATAAACTATGGCAAACATATTTCCCATACCTTGGTCATCTCGTTTGAAAGCCATGAATGTTAATACATGGTACACCATATTGTGAAACAGGTTTCTTCAAAAGTTGTCAAATTTTAGCATTCTTTTTCATGGAAACTAGGCAGTGCACATAATAAAATACTCTGTGAAAGAAAGACATTTCTTCAATTTATATATTTTTTATTTGGATTTTTCGTTCAAAAGGTCCCAAATTAGGCTGCGTTATTAGCATTCATATCAAGAAGTCGAGGGGTTGTTTGGTTAAGATTATCTATCGTTTTTAGCTTTATTTTATAAGAAACTTTAGATTTTTTTGCTTTTGGCTTATACCATCATTCAACTATGTCAGAGTAAAAGCTAAAAAACAAAGCCAAAAACACGTTCCTCACTTTATAAGGCAAAAAATCAAAAGCCAGAATTAGAGCCCAACCAAATAGCGCCTAAATCTCACGGAACTCCTAGTGTTTCTCCCTTGTTTTTGTACTTGGGTACCATAAATTGTATTTAACAAAAAATATGACCAAGCAGGGTATCATCAAGATCAAATTTTGAGATACATTCATTAAATTGCGGTAACACCATTCTATTCCACGAATTTATATAACCATAAAGTCTAAACATATTATTGAGAATTCACGGAATCCTAAACCATAAACTCTAAACCCCTAGACCCTGACCAAGAGGTATCGTGCACTTATAGATAAAAATTTGAGATACTTTCATTAAATTGGGTAACACCATTCTATTCCACGAATATAAGCATAAAGCTAGGACATTATTGAAAATTCCCGACACCCTAAACCCCTAAAACCCAAACCCTAAACCCTATAACACTAAACCTAAACCCTCACCAAGAACGTAGAATGTACTTATAGATCAAATTTCAAGATAATTTCATTAAATTGCGTAACGCCATTCTATTTGACTAATATAAGCATACGTCCTGAGCAATATCAAATATTCCCTAAACCCTAAACCCTAAACAACCCCTAAAACCAAAACCCTAAACCCTAAAGCCCTAAACCCTCAGCCATATACCCTAACCAAGCAGGTGTCATGCACATTGATCAAAATTTGAGATACTTTCATTAAATCAGCTAACACCATTCTATTCTACGAATATAAGCATAAATCTTGAGCATTATTGAAAATTTGCTAAACCGTAAACCCTATATAACCCATAAAACTAAACAGTAAAAACCTAAGCCCTCAACCCATTAACCCTAACAAGGCAGCTACCATGCACTTATAGATCAAAATTTGAGATACTTTCAATAAATTGATGTAACCCCATTCTATTCCACGAATATAAGCATAAAGCAGCTTGAACATTATTGAAAATTCCTGAAACCCTAAACCCTAAACATCTAAAACCCCAAACCATAAACCCTTACCAAGCACATAGTGCACGTATAGATCAAAATTTGATATACTTCTGTTTAATTGGTAACGCCATTCTATTCGACGAATATAAGCATAAATCTTGAGCATTATCGAAAATTCCCTATACCCTAAACCCTGAACAACCCCTCAAAGCTAAACCCTAAAACCCGAAACCCTCAACCCATAAACACTAACCAAGTAGGTATCATGCACTTATAGATCAAAATCTGAGATACTTTCAATAAATTAGGTAACACCATTCTATTCGACAAATATAAGCATAAAGCTTGAGCATTATTCTAAATTCGCTAAACCCTAAACCCTATACAACGATAAAACCTAAACTATAAAACCCTAAAACCCAAAACCCTCGACCCATAAACCCTAACCAAGCAGGTATCATGCACTTATACATCGGGAAACACCATTCTATTCGACAAATATAATCATAAATCTTTGAGCATTATTGAAAAATCGCTAATCCCTAAACCCTAAATAACCCATAAAACCTAAATAGTAAAATCCTAAATCCTCGACCCATAAACCCTAAACCAAACAGGTACCGTGCACTTATAGATCAAAATTTGAGATAATTTCATTAAATTACAGTAACGCCATTCTATTCCATGAATATAAGCATAAAGCTTGAACATTATTGAAAATAAAAAACCTTAACCCTAAACCCTAACCTCCTAACCCTAGAACCCTAAACTCCTAACCCTAGGACCCTAAACCCTCACCAAGAAGGTATATAATGCACTTATAGATCAAAATTAGAGATACTTTCATTAAATTGCAATATCGCCATTCTATTCCATGAATATAACCAGATATATAAAGCTTGAACATTATTATTAAAAATTCCCTAAACCCTAAAACCTAAACAATCATAAACCCTAAAACCCTGAACAACCCTAAACCCTAAACCCCTAAACCCTAGCCTAAACCCTAAACCCTAAAATCCTAAACCATAAACCATGAACCCCCAAACCCTCAACCGAAAATAAACCTCGAACCCTAAACTTAACCCTAGGCTATACATATACTTTGTGTTAAAACTGGGGCAGTGGGATTTTGAGCCATATTTTGTAGTTGCTTCATGACAAAATCCATTGTTGTGCCGTAGAAAATTGAAATAACTTCGAATCTGGAAGCTTCCTTTGTAAATAATATTTTAAAGGGATTTCTATTTTCGTGTCCTCGGTTCGTTAGTTGTACTCAGTTTTCCCCGGCCACTTAACTTTTCCTCCCTTTTGCCGATCTCCTTGTAGGAAACTCTCACACGGTCTGAAAACTCGTTGTCTGTTAGTCTTGCTGTGCTGACAAGTGGGGCCACGTTCAGTCGGGTCCCGTAGTGGACCCTAACCATTACGTAGTAGGTTCGCATTATGTCGGGTCCCGTAGTGGACCCTTGTCGTTACATGCTAACAAGTGGGGTCGTGTTCAGTCAATTCCCGTAGTGGACCCCTCTCTCCACTTATCCAGATCAGCATCGGACCCACAGCTTATCCACGTGAGCGTCGGACCCACAACTTACCCAGGTTGGTGTTGCAAGATGGGACCCCGAGCCAGTCCCGCGCATGCACCCATTCTGTTGCCTCCCCTTTCTTCTTCTTCTATAGCGATGACGGCCCTTTGCCTAGCTTCATTTTCATATAGTGAAATTTAATGCATATACAAAAATTATATGAAAATTATACACCTTTGAACTCTTTGAAATAACACTTAGGACTTGATAATGTTGTGCTAATAAAATCTTGATCATTTATCATTTCCATGGAGTGAAATATAATGCATAAACTTGCGTATACGAAAATTATAAACCTTTGAACACTGTGCAATGGCACTCAATACATGATAATGATGTGCTAACAAAACTTTGAGAGATCATCATTTTCTCCCCCATTTTCATCGAGTGGAATGTAATGCATAAACTTGCATATACGAAAATTATACACCTCTTAAAAGAACATTTCATGATCTCTAGTGTTTTGAGTGTTAGATAACAATACCATGGTGTACCTCATGTGTGCTAAGTGCTGCAGGTAAGAAATCATGTTGTTAGGGGGGCAAATAATCCGCCCCCATCAAGGGCCAGATAATCCGGCCTGTCCCTCTTGAGCAGAGTTAGTCGCGTGTGAGCTTCTGTCTGGGGGCGGATTTCCCCCCGGAAAATCGGAGGCTGGGGCGGATTTTCCTCGGCCAAATAATCCGACCTTTCTCTTGGGTCGGATAATCCGCCCCCAGGAGAAGTTGCCAAGGGAGGATTGGCGCGACCTTATGTTTGGGGCGGATTATCCCCCGGATAATCCGTGGCTAGGGGCGGAGTTTTCCCCGGCCGAATAATCCGTCCTTTCTCTTGGGCCGGATAATCCGCCCCCCGGGAGAAGCTGCCAAGGGTGGCTCGGCGTGACCTTCTGTCCAGGGGCGGATTATCCCCCGGATAATCCGAGTCTACGGTAGAGTTTTCCCTAGGCCAGATAATCCGGCCCAAACTACTCCAACGGATCTATTTGGACAGGGGGTAAAAAATCCCCAATCACCCCTCCTGTTAGATCTCTCGGTTCATTCAAAAAAGTTCTGATCAGTTGCAAAAGCTCTCATTCAAGATCCCCCACTTCAACCACCCGAAGGCTTCGTTATTTGGGGGAATCAAAGGAGGAGACTTCATTCATCGCCATCACGAATCAAGCGCTTCACCTCCACTCCATTCATTTGGAGATCTCTCGATCTAGTATTCTCGTTAATATCTAGATCTAGTGTTTCGATATTGATAACATTTGTTCTTGTGGTAGCTTGTTGTCATTACAGGAACCTCCAATTCGGTTGTGGAGTTGTGGCCCGCTAGTCGAAGGGTTCCAATAGTGGAAAGGTGGATCAGGCCTTTGGTGGCGGGATCCATCAGAGAATAGGGTGAGGCCAATTGTGGCGTGGTAGTCTTAATACCGCCCACCCCTCCAATGCAGATGTACTTCCCTTAACAAGGAAGGAACTACGGTAAAAAAAATCATGTGTCTCCGCGTGCTCCACTATTGTTTCCTCGTTCCTCACTCTTACGCGCATTTACTCGCTAGTAGTTAGGTTTGCATATAGGGAAATTCTGTGTAGTTGCATATCTAGAGAATTTACCTTTTGTGTCAAGCCTATAATTGAAAAAGTATTAAAATTTGAAGTAGCACCTATTCACCCCCCCTCTAGGTGACCTACAATCCATTTCACCTTTGAACTCTTTGAAATCGCACTTAATACATGATAATGTTGTGCTAAGAAAATCTTAAGAGATTATCATTTTCATAGAGTGGAATGTAATGCACAAACTTGCATATGTGAAAATTATAAACCTTTGAACACTTTGAAATCAAACTTAATACATGATAATGATGTGCTAACAAAATTTTGACAGATTATCATTCTCTCCCCCATTTTCATAGAGTGGAATGTAATGCATAAACTTGCATATACGAAAATTATACACATTTGAACCCTTTGAAATCGCACATAATACATGATAATGTTGTGCTAAGAAAATCTTGAGAGATTATCATTTTCATGTAGTGGAATGTAATGCATAAACTTGGATATACAAAAATTATTCACCTTTGAACTGTTTGAAATCACACTTAGGACATGATAATGTTGTGCTAATAAAATCTTGATCATTTATCATTTCCATGGAGTGACATATATTGCATAAACTTGCATAATTTTTTTAAACCTTTGAACACTGTGAAATCGCACTTAATAACGAGATAATGATGTGCTAGCAAATTTTTGAGAGATTATCATTTTCTCCCCCATTTTCATAGAGTGGAATGTAATGTATAAACTTTCCATATACAAAAATTATACACATTTGAACTCTTTGAAATCGCAGTTAATACGTGATAATATTGTGCTAAGAAAATCTTGAGAGATTATCATTCTCATAGAGTGGAATGTAATGCACAAATTGTACACCTTTGAACACTTTCCCTTCAAATTATATTCAAATTCATTTATTTATGGAGTTAAATTACTGGTGGCAAACTCGTTATTTTGCATGGATAGAAGGGTTCCCTCCGACAAATATAGGGGTTATCATGTCCGCTAGATCACAGAGGATCAACGGTTGGTGGGAACAATCCACGTGCCAATTGTCTCAACCAATCAGAGCATAGCAGCGCAGATGAGCACAGGTGTGAGAGATTTTGACTAAGAGAGGGGAAAACTGAGTATAACTTAAGAACCATGGGCAAAATTGAGTAGAACTTAAACACCAAGGGCAAGACTGACAAAGGGATTCAAATAGAAAATAGAAAGAGATTAAAAATGGAAAATGCGTCTTTTATACAATAAAATACATCTTGGAATACATCAAACTATTTGCAATTCAAATATACACCAGTTTGACAACTATTGCCTCATTCAGAAAAACTATGTTTTGGGGAGGGAGGTTTTGGGAAGAGGCTTGAGTACAAAGCCATGAACCTTCATAGATAGTAGGTGATTTGAGAAGGGGTGATTTAGGTTAAAACTTGATTTATATACATTACTTATGGTGGCAGGTCAGATAATAAGACTCCCATGGTAGATGCCACTATGTTTTGATCTTTTTAAATTTGTTGTGCATAAAATGACTCAATTAGCTAGCTAAAACCCATTCATTGACTCTCTGTTGACCAGCCACCGGAGGGTAAAACTAAGTATATTGCACACGGCAGTGTTAGTACTGGAGGGCAAAACTGAGTACAACCAAACTACCAGTGTTACACTCGAGGGCAAAACTGAGCACAACTAAGTCGTCGGGGTTAGACATGAGGGAAAAAACATGACTCGCGGTATGTGTGTGAGGTGCACGGGGCGGTAGCGGACACATGTTGTCGTGCACAGTACACTAGCGTACGCGGTTACGCAATGCACGGTGGTGCAACGAAACGTCGCTTCCCTTCTCCTTTATAGAGGCCTCCTCACTCTCACTTATCACTCACTCACTCGCTCACTCAACTGTCTCCACTATCCCATCACCTTGTGCAAACCCCCAAGAAAACACCAACCACACCAACGATGGAGAGGAACGCGGTGGCCATCGGTGCCTCCAAGGCCGCCGGCGAGGATCCCTTGTACTTGTACAGGCCCTCGCCGAGGCATCGGAGGCAGCCGTCGTGCCCATCCAGACCCCCGTCCCCGCTTCCGCCGTACCCACCGACGAGGAGGTCCCCGCCTGTCTCGGGCAGACCCCGCTCGGCTGGGACCCCTATGAGGAGGATGATTACATCAGGCCGGATAACCCCTACAACACTAGCATCGCCAACCCATGGTCGGAGGTAACTAGGGTTTACTCCCATTCCCTTGTTCTTCCCCCATTCCCATTGTTGGATACTAGATCGTATGTTATTAGGGTTCCGCTATTCGTATTTTTATAGTAGCTAATACTCTTGTATTAGATCTCGTATTTCAATGAATCCCCATGTTCGTATTTCGATGAATCCCTATGTTCGTATTTCAATGAATCCGTCTGTTCATATTTGAATATCCCTATTTGTAGTTAGGATCAGTATTCGATTTGGTTTGAGATTTGGGGAATAGTCAGGGGATCTCAATCGGTTAATTTATGCAAATAATCAATCTCGATAATCAAGGTATCTCAATCATGTCCTTATTGCACTCTACTATTTTTCCAATAGGAGGATAGCAGTGAAGTTTGCAGCGACGACGAGTCCAAGGACACCAAGATTCGTCATGTGCCGAGGAGGCTGAAGTCCAGCCGATACGACAACTTCTTCACCGACGACGTCTACAAGTGCCCCTTCTGCACCACTAGGAGGCTCCATGCCACCGACTTCATCTCCCTCGTGAATCATGCCGAGGACATGAGGACCTAAAGCGAGTCCGTGAATGTCCACTACTTCAGAGCCAAGCACCAGGCGCTCGGTCTTCACCTCCTCAACCTCCAGAAGGTGGCCATCGAGGAGGGTCGCATGCCCCGATCAAGCCCAAGGAGCCCAAGGTCAAGGGGCTGGGCAGCAAGAAGTGGAGGAGGTGCCAGAGGGAGGAGGCGGAGGCCCTCCTGGCGGAGGCCATGAGGGGCCACTGATCTTGTGTTGCTGTTGATGCTGTAAAGCAGCTTCTTTTGTATTGTCTGTGTTGAACTTGTCCGCTGCTGCTGCTGAGCAGCCTAATTGTCAAACCTCATTAAGTACCGTACTATATATATATCCTATATTAGATGCTTTATCTACATCTTCTATATATATCCTATATTAGTTGCTTTATCCACATCTGCTATGTTTACTGAATGTATTTATGGTGCTGGTTAGATTTGCTGCTCTAGATTTGCTACCAGATTGGGAAAAAACAAGGGCCAAAAGGAACAATGAAATGAAGATAGAAGCTTCTCTAGATTTGCTACCTTTTTGGGCAAAAAACAAATGTTAATGACAGAAAGGGGAAAAGGTGCTCTTAAAAAGGCCAATTATAAAAATAACAAAAAAGAAAACTTCCAATTTAGGCGACAGGGCGCACGTAACCACCAAATGCGCCCCACATGGTCCCACACCACATTCCCCATAACGCGTTCCCAACAAACCTGCCCCACGCAGTCCCACAAGGTGTGGCCCCACACGTTAGCATAACGCATTCCTGACCAAACGACCCCACATGGTCCCACACCATGCGACCCCACACGTCAGCCAATGGTCAACCTGATGGCAGCTATCGTTCGAGCTCTTTGATAGGTTTTCGAGAAGGAGAGGGGCAAAAGTGAGGAAAAGTTAAGAGGCTGGGGAAAACTGAGTACAACTAACGAACCAAGGGCACGAAAATAGAAATCCCTATTTTAAATGCCAATATGCACTAACTACCCAAATATGGATAGGTTATTATAAACTATAGAAAAGATATGGCTATGACCTTGGTCATCAGGTTTGAAAGCCATGCATATTCTTACATGGTACTCCATATATTGTGATACAATTTTTTTCAAAAGTGATCAAATTTTAAGATTATATATTTTCATGGAAACTAGCTAGTGCCCATAGTGAGACAAAAAGAGAGAAAAGAATGGTTGTATTTCGTTTTATATTTTGTTTCTTTGTATTTTTTAAAAATGACCGAAATTTGGTGTCATTGTCATTCATATCAAAAGGTTGAATTTTGCAAAACTCTGGGCGGTTCTCCAATATTTGACTACTTGGTATCTTTGAATTATTTTTAGAAAATCAAGAGCAAGGTATATCACACACTTTGTAGTTTGAAATTAGACATACTTACTTCAGATTGTCAAAAAGTCATTTTATCGCATAGATTTAGCTAGGAAGTTTGGAAATTCATGAAAGTTGGGCATTATCCATCAAATCTATAATGGCCGTGACCTTGGTCATCTTGTATGAAAGCCTTCAAAATATAATGTTTATCTATTTCGGCAAATATGTGGAAACTCATTTATTTGTTGGTAAGCATACCATCGCTGGCGTGTGGGTCTAGACATTGATAACATTTGATATTGATAATATTTAAATGTTATCAATATCGATATCATTTGTTCTTGTGGCAGCTTGTTGTCATTATGAGAGCCTCCAATTCGGTTGTCGAGTTGTGCCCCGCTAGTTGTGTAAAGGCATCGGTTCCTGCCTCGAAGGGTTCCAATAGTGGAAAGGTGGATTTGGCCTTTGGTGGCAGGATCCATCGGAGAATAGGGTGAGGCCTATTGTGGAGTGGTGGTCTTAGTACCGCCCACCCCTCCAACGCAGATGTACTTCCCTTAACAAGGAAGGAACTGCGGTAAAACAAATCATGTGTCTCCGCGTGCTCCACTATAGTTTCCTCGTTCCTCACTCTTACTCGCCTTTACTCGCTAGTAGTTAGGTTTGCATATAGGAAAATTCTTCATAGTTGCATATCTAGAGAATTTACCTTTTTGTGCCAAGCCTAAAATTGAAAACGTATTAAAATTTGAAGTATCACCTATTCACCCCCCTCTAGGTGCCCATAAAATCCATTTCATTTGGTATCAGAGCCTCGACACTTTATTCGGGCTTAACCGCCTAAGAGAAGTATGGGTGCTAAGGAAAATGGGAGTGAGGCTATGGACAAGGTCACAATGGATGACCTGAAGATGTTGGAAACAACCTTGTTGACATCCTTTGAGACTAAAATGGAAGATATGCAGCAAATGATTGCTCGTCTCACCTCATCTACAGTCCCACCTCCATCTTCCTCTGAGGCCACCACTCTATCTTAGGATAAGGCTCATGCTGACTCTAAGGAAGATGAGGTGGTGGGTGAGAAAAATAATGGCTCCACTTCCAAGAAGGGAACTGGTAAGGAGGATTATAGTGAGGTCTCTCACTTATATTCTCCCGACCCACCTATCCCTCATCCTCATATAAAAAATAGGGGTGATCCACCCAAGCTTACTGCATCTTCATTTAATCAATGGCAATTCTTAATGAAATCTCATGTGTGCAGTTCGTCAATTAAGCTTTGGAGGATCATTGAAGACGGCCTTCATATTGGAGACCCCTTTAACTTGACGAGAAGAGTGATGGCTGTGATATACAACACTTTTTAGCAATATAAATTGTGTCTTTTGCTTATCATATCATGCTCCATCTAACTATTGTTATGCCTGATATGCATGATTACTTGTTTTTGTTAAATTAAATATGACCCTTGCACATTTAGTAGTTTAGGTAGAATTTTATCCCTCTTTCTTGTCTTTGACATGTGTGTAGGTGTTGATGATGATTATGGAGAAAACAAAGGCAAAAGGAACAAAGAGAGCATAGTATGGAGGAGCTCTAGGGACCAAACTTAGCCATTTGAGAGGTTGGAAAACTCAATTTTACAACTTCACAAAATAAAAATCCAAGACCACAGGGTTGTAGCCGTTGATGATACAAACTCAACGAGCCGAAGAACACCCAAAACGGAATTCGTATGATGAAATGGCGGCCAAAATACTAAAGCATGCAGAGAATTTAACGAGCAACTATACGGCCGGAGCTATATTTGTGGTCGCATAGCTCCGCCCATATAGTTGCCAAAAAGGTCGGAAAACGACGGGATTTCGCCCTAGAAAAGCTCCAGAATCTTCCCTAAGTCATATGATGGTATTGGGGGAACCCTAGGGCACCCCGAAGGCCTATATAAAGGAGGGAGACCCAAGAGGGAGCATCCATCAACCATATACAAGACCTAGATCCCATCTACCGCCTCCACGGCAGCGCCCTGCTGCCGTCCCGCCTCCATAGCCTCTATAGCTCCACCAAGATCTAGATCTCCATCAACACCATAAAGCCATCCAAGCAAGAAGAGGAGGAGAAGGAGGATGCCGCTATCTATCAACACCCGGATTTTTAATCCCAGATGCCCGTTATGCCATACCTCGCAATCCCAGGATTACCATTTTTGCAAGACACAACGGATTGGATATCACAGTACATCATCCATTACAAACCATACACAAGGTCTTACACAATTAAGGATCTTATGATCCAGTCTTAATACAACAAGCAACGGAAATAAAAGATAAGCGTAGCTGTGGGGTCCATCTTCAGGGGCACAGACAATGCTGACGAAGGCAGATAGTCCTAGTTATCATAGACGTCCTGCTGGCCATCATCTTGATAGTCTCCTTCATAGTCTGGCCATGATAATAGCCAGGGACAAAATCCATGAGTACTCTTTAAGTACTCGCAAACTACCACTAACAAGTAGGATAGTTCTAATGTTAAAGTGCTAACTCTATGTTTAACTATAAATTTAAGTTTGAAACCTAAGCTAAGTTCAGAAGAAAAGAAAGATAAAGTAAAGTTCTAGAATCGCTTAAGTTGGGAAGCAAATTTCATAAACACAACCCTATTGTGGTCAAGTCAAAGTTCATCATGCATTTCATAAGTTGTTTAGAAAACATCGGACATCGAAACAGTATAGCCATTCCAATTGTCCATAATCACGGACGCGGCTATTCGAATAGTTTGACACTCTGAAGAGGGGGTACACTTTCACCACAAGATTCGATACATCTGTCAGGGATAACCCTGAATCATCATACTTAGTATGCAGATAATCAAACATAACCTTCCCTTTACACACCCTAGTATAAGCACCTCTCCTATGAGCAAGGCCTCCCAACCATGACCATCAGTCATCTTGGGCACTACATAGGTGGACATCATGAGAGGTAGCCTCAACTTAAACCTCTCCCGCGAGGGAACTAATACTAATGCATATAGATTTCCATCTAAGACCTACCCAATTGAGGTAGTGTGGTTGTACGGTAAATTTGGAATTGTATCGCATCCAAATCCAACCATCAGTTTCATAAAAAGGGTTAAGGCTCATGCCTCAACATTTTCATCATCATAAACCATTTGTGTTTCTCAACACATGTGAAAACATCTCAATAGAATGATACATCATTCCAAGGTTTTCATAATTCATTTTCACCAAGTGTTCCCACCTAAAGTGACTCAAGTTTTTGATCTACTCTAAACTACTAAGTTAAGAGTGTTCACTAAGGTGGAAAAGATGGGTTCAATCTCATGCCATAGAATGACATCTAAAGGGTTCTAAATAGGTCAAGTTTTATACTCTTTATGCTACCTTCAAAATAAGTAAAGAACTTTGTGTAAACTAAGGGATGTAAAACTTGTAAATAAGACTTGGGGTAACTAATAGTCAAAGGGGTGTGATCAAAGCATGCATAAAGCATCTTTGCTAAATCATCTAGTTTAATCCTAGCTTGTTGAGCATTATACTTGAAAGGGTTATCTTGCATTGTTCATGGTGGCTTGCCTTGGTTGGTGTAGTGGTTAATGTTTTCTTCTTCTTCTTCTTCTTGTAGAACTCCTCCTCCTCGAAAGCTTGGTCGGTACTATCGTCTATAAATACAACGGAGTACAAAATCACCAAACAATACTTAACTAGGATAAATAGAATTGTAAGACACACATTTGATGATCTATTATCATCAGAAGCATCACAAGTTTAAATCACTAGTTTCATCTTTTTAATTTAGAAAAGTAATTTCTACTCATTGAAAAATTAACTAAGATTTAATATTCACCACTTAAAATATGGTATCATGTTGACACATTTCATCACAACATATTCTAACACATGGGAATGAGATTTAAAGGTTGGATCATAATTACTTTGGTTTAAGTTCATTATTTAATGATTTAAAGTGACTAGAAATGCCTATATAGCATTATTTTGGTACTAGCCCAACGTCACTGCATGTAAACCTTAATATTATTACCTATTTAGATAGATATGATGAAATGTAATTTTTGAGAGTTGGAATCAACTCAAAATCTATCTTGGTTGATTTTATAAAAATGTTGCAAGTTGCAAATGCTTCTGTTTTGTTATTTTTATTAGGATAGATCTATAACTCTATTTGAATTAAATCCAACGGGCTTGGATAGATCATTTCAATACCTCTCAGGCAAAATTGGTTTCATGCAATTTGGATTTATAAAACTCCCAGAATTGAATTTTAAACTGGCGGACAGAAATAAGATTAACTCTAAAAAGAAAAATCCAATTTTGAATGGCTAGGCTAGCGCGGGAACGAACATGGGCCGGCCCAGTGGCGCTCCGCGGTGCGGGGCTCAGTTGACAGGAGGGTCCCGCTGGTCAGTGGCTCTTAACATGTGAAACGGTACGCGCGCTGTGGACCGTAGGATTAGAAGTGGGATCTACGGCTGAGGTTCGTCGTCGACGACGAACAGGTCGCCGGCGAGCTCGAACCCTAGCGGCTCGGTTGGGGTCTACCGGGGACGTACCAGGGCTCCAGCAAGCTCAGTTAGGCGGGTAGACGGGCTAGTAGACGACGGTGAGGCGAGGCGCGGTTACGGCAGAGCTTGGGGTGCCCAAAATTGCAGGCGCCCTTCTCCTCATGCTGGGGCGGCTTTGGCTCCAATTCCGGCGAGGCAGAGCTCGAGCGGTGTCAACGAGAGGTGGGTGAGGTTCAGTGAGATGTGGGGAGTGAGTGAGTGTGGAGAAATGAGGCTGGGGTGGCCGGCTTATATAGGCTCGACAGTGAGACCGAGCGGTGTGGGCAGGCGACTCCGGCGAGGGAGGCACAGGGGGCTAGCAGCGTGGCTCAAGGTAGGGGACGGTGGCATGTCTCCTGATGGTGCTCTGAGGCTTAAAGGCGCGGCAAGGCGAGCTCTGTGCTGGTCGGGAGCGTCACGCGCTCTGGGCGGCAGAGGCGGTGGGTTTGACGGCGAGCGGTGGCTGGTTGGACGGTGGCGGTAGACCACGGGGGTAGCGTGTAGACATGGCGAGAGAGGGGGAAGCGGTCTGCTGCTGTGAGGGCCAAGTTGGCCGGCAAGGTGCTCTAGGCATGGCCTTGTAGTGCAGCTAGGAGGTAGGAGAGGTGTTGGTGTTGGTCTGGTTAGACTTGGACGAGACAAGGGTGATCAAAGCACTTCAATTTGCTAGACAAGATCAACCCTAAAACAGTAATAGTTCGGCCACTTTGATCTTGCCCACAAGGTGTTTGATAAAATGGCCGAAAGAGAAAAAACTTTTGAATTTTGAGTTCAAAATTTTTGAGTGTTCTCCACTTGTACTAGGTAGTCTCTGGTTGCAAGGGTTTTGAAAGTGGAGCTCAAATTGATGTTTTTTTTAAAAGTGGGATCTTCCCATATGAAATAGATTCAATTTTCCAATGCCTTTTAAATATAGTGTTTGAATGTTTTTAGCATATCAAAAGGTGGGCCTTGGTACCTCATTATGTGTACTAGCAAGGGGTGTAAAGATCTAGAATTATATCTGTTGAGAAATGAGTGCTAGGAACACTCAAAGTAGTGTAGTGGCTTAAAATGGCCAAAATGACCATTCCTCCTTTTTTATTGTTTTTGATTTGATTTTCTTTGGGAAAAGTTTGGGACTGATGTAGATGATGTTTAAATCACCTAAGAAACATTTTACAACCAAAGAATCACAGAACCATGGCAATTCAAATCAATTCCTAATTTAAATGCTCATACACATGAATGCTTTCATTTTTAATTTGAAAAAGTTTTTGTTAACCCTAAATTTGATGATTTGGATCTTGGTAAGCTTGGATTAAAGTTTTAGGATGTTACAAACCTTCCCCCCTTAAACAAAATCTCGTCCCGAGATTTACAAGGAAAATTAGGAACTAAAGAGATCTGGAAACTCTGTCCTAATGTAATCCTCGCGCTCCCAAGTGGCTTCCTCTTCGGTATGGTTGCTCCACTGAATATTGAGAAACTTGATGCTCCTGGTTCTGGTGGTTCTGTAGGCTTCTTCTAAGATACGGATGGGCACTTCCCGATAGGTCAGGTCATTGTTGATTTCCACAGCTCTGTGATCGATGTTCTTGAAAACTTCAGTCTTCTCGGGCACTTCCAGACATTTGCGAAGTAGCGAGATATGGAACACATTGTGGATGGCTGACATCTCTTCAGGTAGTTCCAGAATATACGATACTTCTCCTCGACGGTTCAGAATTTTGAAGGGCCCGACATATCTGGGGGCTAACTTTCCTTTCAGACTAAAGCGTTGAGTTCCCTTCAATGGTGAAACCTTGAGATATACAAAATCTCCGACATTGAAAGTCAGGTCTCTCCTTTCTTGTCAGCATAACTCTTCTGTCTGGATTGGGCGGTCTTGAGGTGCTCACGGACTTTGCGAACTTTCTCTTCTACTTCTCAGAGAATGTCGGGTCCAACGATCTAACTCTCTCCTACCTGCGACCAATTCAAAGGGGTACGGCACTTTCTTCCGTATAGGAATTCCAATGGTGCCATCTGCAAACTCGCTTGATAACTGTTGTTATATGAGAATTCTGCGAAAGGCAGTCAGTCTTCCCATTTTGATCCGTATTCCAACACACAAGCTCTAAGCATATCCTCTAGGATCTGGTTGACTCTCGTAGTCTGTCCATCAGTTTGCGGGTGATACGTAGTACTGAAGTTCAACTTGGTGCCTAATCTTTCTTGAACTTTCTGCCAAAATCTCGAGGTAAACCGAGTTCCTCGATCTGATACTATGGTCTTGGGGGTTCCATGCAGACTAACAATTCTAGCAATATACAGCTCTGCTAGCTTTGCACTCTGGTAGGTAGTCTTGACAGGTATAAAGTGGGCTATCTTGGACAGTCTATCAACTATGACCCAGATTGAGTCATTTCCCCTACTAGAAGTAGGCAAACCGGTGATAAAGTCCATTCCGACGGAATCCCGTTTCCATTCCGGAATCTGCAATGGTTGCAACAGTCCTGCAGGTCTCTGATGCTCTGCTTTGACTCTTTGACAGATGTCACATTTGGCGATGTAGCTTCCGATTTCCCTCTTCATCTTGTGCCACCAAAATTGCTCCTTCAAATCCTGATACATCTTCGTTCCTCCTGGATGGATAGAATAAAGAGTATCATGAGCTTCCTTAATAATAACCTGCTTTAGCTCCAAATCTACTGGCACACAGATACGTCCTTTGTACCACAGTACACCTTCTTCGTCTTCGGTGAATCCATGTACCTTTCCTATACCAATACGACGTTTGATTCCGTCGATTCTTTCATTTCCCTTCTAGGCTTCCTTGATTTGGCTAATCAAAGTGGGTTGAAGTTCAATGCTTGCTAGAAATCCTTTGCTAACTAGCTTAGTTCTAAACTACTCCAACTCCTCATACAAACTGGGTTGCTTCTCCTTGATCATGGTTTTTAGCCTACACGGCAATCTGCTAAGAGCATCCGCTACCACGTTGGCTTTGCCTGGGTGATAATGAATGTCAAGGTCGTAATCCTTGATTAACTCTATCCATCTCCTTTGCCTCATATTCAACTCCTTCTGAGTGAAAATATACTTCAAGCTCTTGTGATCTGAGTAAATCTCACAGCGATTTCCCATAAGATAATGACGTCATGTCTTCAATGCCAAAACTACGGCTGGTAATTCAAGATCATGGGTCGGATAGTTCTGCTCATGCTGCTTTAGTTGCCGAGACAGATAAGCGATGACTTTGCCTTCTTGCATCAATACACATCCTACACCAATCTTGGAGGCGTCACAATATACATCAAATGGCTTCTTGATGTCTGACGGGATTAATATTGGGGCTGATATCAATCTCTTCTTCAGCTCCTAAAAACTGGCTTCACATTTGTCTGTCCATTCAGACTTCTTGTCCTTCTTCAACAATTGGGTCATTGGTAGGGCTATGCTCGAGAATCCTTCTATGAACTTGCGATAATATCCCGCTAATCTAAGAAATGCACGGACTTGGGTTTGAGTGGTTGGGGCTTCCCATTCTGCGAC
This sequence comes from Avena eriantha, assembly GCA_910589775.1. Taxonomy (NCBI): domain Eukaryota; kingdom Viridiplantae; phylum Streptophyta; class Magnoliopsida; order Poales; family Poaceae; genus Avena; species Avena eriantha. Next base: position 275,472,101 of record OU342740.1, on the reverse strand, counting down.
ATCTTTGATCTTGGCAGGATCAACAAAGACTCCTCCGGCAGACACAATATGTCCTAGGAATCCTACTTCTTTCAGCCAAAACTCACACTTGCTGAACTTGGCATATAACTGATGCTCTCTCAGGGTTTCTAGGATAACTCTCAGATGTTTCTCATGCTCTTCTTCTGACTTGGAGTAGATAAGGATGTCGTCGATAAACACAACTACAAACTTATCTAGGAAATTCATAAAGATCTTATTCATGAGATTCATGAAATAAGCAGGGGCATTGGTTAATCCAAAAGACATAACCGTATACTCGTATAAACCATAGCGAGTAGAAAAGGCGGTCTTCGGAATATCCGTTGCATGAATCTTAAGTTGGTGATAACCAGTCCTAAGATCGATCTTTGAGAATACCTGAGCTCTGGTCAACTGATCAAATAGATCCTCTATCTTGGGCAAGGGGTACTTGTTCTTGATGGTGACGTCATTCAACTTTTTGTAATCTGTGCACAAACGATTGCCTCCATCTTTCTTGTCGACGAATAACACTGGTGATCTCCATGGCGATGCACTTGGTTGAATCAAGCCTTTCTCTAACATGGCATCCAACTGCTTCTTCAGTTCCACTAACTCTGAGGGGTTCATGCTATAGGATCTCTGGGCTATGGGTCCAGTTCCGGGTATTAATTCGATAATGAACTCAATATCCCTATCCGGGGGCATACCTGGCTATTCATCTGGGAATACGTCGGGGTATTCACAGACTACTCTGACTTGGTCTATGGTGGGCAGGGCTACACTCTTGTTGCACTTGAATTGACAGGGTAAGGTTTCAGAGATATGTTCTACGGTTACTCTAGAACTACTGGTCATGGTGATGGCTTTCTTAGCACAGTCTATCAGTCATTTATGCCTTGACATCCAGTCCATACCTAGTACTACTTCCAAACCTTTGGTTCCAAGTACAATTAGGTTGGCATAAAAATCTATCCCATGTATTCTGATAAGCATAGCTTTGCAAATTTTTCTAGCTTTGGTTGTGGAACCGGGGATTTGAACTATCATGACATGATTCGAGTTGGTTGGGTGAATCTTACTAGTGCATGCAAATTCTTCGGTGATAAATGAATGTGATGCTCCCGAATCAATCAATACTCTTGCTAAAACTGAGTTGACAGAAAACATACCCAACACTACATCTGGCGCTTCCTGGGCTTCTTCTGCGTTCATGTGGAAGAGACGGCCGTTGCGGTTGTGAGGGTTCCTTGGGACAAATCTCCTTCTTGGTTGAACACGACGTTGTTGCTGAGCTGGGGCATTCACATTGGCATTGGCTGCAGTCGTCTTGGGACACTCATTGGAGTAGTGACCCTTCACTCCACACTCGAAACAAGTGATCTGGGACTTGTCCTTGACTGCGACAGGCACAACATTGCTGCCAGTTCTGGGTGCAATGTTGTTGTTGTTGTTCTTGGGAGGTGCACGGTTAAAATTGTTGGCATTACCGGAGTTGTGATTGTTTCCTCCGGACTTCACATTGCCCCCGCTACGATTGGGGTAGCTTGGGCGAGACGTTGGGGGTCGGTTCTTCCTGGGTGCATATCCTGGTGAAGGGTTGGGACGGTACTTCTGGTGACTATTAGATCCAGAATGCTGCATCATACAACGCTTGCGGTTGTCATTTGCCTGGTTAATCTTCCCTTCCATGTGAATGGCAGAGTCGACTAGCTCTTCGAGATCCTGAAACGGATGTTGACAAGGACAGTCTGCATTTCATCATGCAGTCCGTTAAGGAATCTCTCCTTCTTCTTGGCCTCCGTGTTGATCTCATCCGGTGCATATCTGGCAAGTGACAGGAATCTATCATGATACTCCACCACAGTCATTCTTCCTTGCTTCAATTCGCGGAACTCATCTCTCATTCTGTTGACTAGACCTTGCGACACATGGGTGCGGCTGAACTTGACTTTAAGGATTCCCATGTCATCACTTGACCATGGTTCATATTGCGGATGCTATTCCACCAAGCTCTTGCATCTCCTGCCAGATAGTGGGTGGCAAAGAGAACTTTCTCATTTTCATCAACTCTTGCAACTTCTAAGTTGTTTTCCATGGTCTGTAACCAGTTATCAACATCTAATGGGTTCTCAGAGGTGCTAAAGATTGGAGGATTGGTGTTCTGAAAGTTTTTGAGTTTGGATCCCTGGTGATCCTGATTTCCATGCCCTTGGTTGTTGAGAGCCATCTGGGCGATCTGTTGAAGTGTTGCTAAGTTGGCTTGACGTTCTGCCCTGCTTGCTTCACGGTCTGTGATGAGATTCTACAAGATCTGCAGCATTGGGTCTTGCGACGAGCTGCTCCCTCCTTGGTTTCCACGAGTCATCTGAAGATTTAGATGGATATAGGGGTAAGAGGGAATTTCTATGGTTCATGGTTTTGGGTTTTCAAAGCTAAAACTTTGAGTTAGACTCAGGTTTTTCGACTAACTCCATTTCATTCAGGCAAGCAAGCACATGATACAACACACACCACAACAATCAAAGGGAAAACAGATGGTTTGAAGAACCATTCTGCAAGCTACGATACAATGAGACCGATACATCTCATGCTACGATAGTGCTCTAGTGCATCTACTCATCGTCGATGAAGTGGGAGTCCTCATCGTCAGTGTAGAAGTCCACGGCATCCTCCGCCAGAAAGTCATCATCATTGCTGAGGTAAGAATCCATGTCTCCCTGGATGTCTTCACCCTCATCTTCTTCTTCTTTTGCTGCAAGCTGGCCTGCCTGCTCCTTGACTGTCTTCTCGATGTCGGCCACCTTCTTGCGAAGACAGGCGATGGTGCGATCCTTCTTTGCATGCTGGCGGCGAAGAGACTGGCGATCCTGGACGAGCAGTGCGAAAGTCTGGGCCTTCTTGTCGGCAATGGCACAGTTCTGGTTGGCTAACTCTCTGGCATTGTCCAGCTCCTTCTGACGGTCATACAACAGGAAGTCAAGGTTCTCCACTTGGCGCTTCAGTGCTGGATGACTTGGCATCTCCATCGGCATTCCCATGAAGTCACGTCTTGCATAGTGGGCAAAACGGGTTCCTTGGATCTGGTTGACGCTGAGGGCACATAGACGTCCGAGAGCTTCATGCATTGCCCTGGCTAATCCATCTAGCCAGTTGTTCTCTCTCACGGAGAACTGAATTCTCCCAGAAGTTGGTCCTTCAATGCTTCCTCTAAGATCTGTGGTGACTAGCCACTGTAGGTCTCCTCCTGGGGGTCCTGGAAGTTGAGCTCCAAGAAACTCCGGATGTGGGCGTCCCAGTAACTCTGACAGTGAATCCAGATCCCTCTCGAAGATCAGCTGACCTCCGTTTCCCAACTGGTAAAACTTGCTGAACTGAGTCTCCATCTACAAGAATTAAGGATGCGGAAGTTAGTGAAGTGATCAAGTGTGTCAAATTTTAAGTAGTAGTGTAAGAATTTTGAGGAACATGAATTTTGAAAAAGAGTGAATGAACAAGGATAAGAGAGGAGGTAGTTTTTCATAAATACTCACTTTGGTTTGGAAACTAAGTTTTTGTTTGAACGTCCATTCTAACTAGGGTATCCTATGGTCAGGATGGCTCTGATACCAACTTGTCGACACCCGTATTTTTAATCCCAGATGCCCGTTATGCCATACCTCGCAATCCCAGGATTACCATTTTTATGAGACATAACAGATTGGATATCACAGTACATCATCCATTACAAACCATACATAAGGTCTTACACAATTAAGGATCTCATGATCCAGTCGTAATACAACAAGCAACAGAAATAAAAGATAAGCGTAGCGGTGGGGTCCATCTTCAGGGGCACAGACAATGCTGACGAAGGCAGATAGTCCTAGTTATCATAGACGTCTTGCTGGCCATCATCTTGATAGTCTCCTTCATAGTCTGGCCATGATAATAGCCAGGGACAAAAGCCATGAGTACTCTTTAAGTACTCGCAAACTACCACTAACAAGTAGGATAGTTCTAATGTTAAAGTGCTAACTCTATGTTTACTATAAATTTAAATTTGAAACCTAAGCTGAGTTCAAAAGCAAAGAAAGATAAAGTGAAGTTCTAGAATTGCTTAAGTTGGGAAGCAAATGTCATAAACACAACCCTGTTGTGGTCAAGTCAAAGTTCATCATGCATTTCATAAGTTGTTTGGAAAACATCGGACAACGAAATAGTATAGCCATTCCAATTGTCCATAATCGCGGACGCGGCTATTCGAATAGTTTGACACTCTGCAAAGGGGGTACACTTTCACCACAAGATTCGATACATCTGTCAGGGATAACCCTGAATCATCATACTTAGTATGCAGATAATCAAACATAACCTTCCCTTTACACACCCTAGTATAAGCACCTCTCCTATGAGCATGGCCTCCCAACCATGACCATCAGTCATCTTGGGCACTGCATAGGTGGACATCATGAGAGGTAGCCTTAGCTCAAACCTCTCCCGCGAGGGAACTAATACTAATGCATATAGATTTCCAGCTAAGCCTTACCCAATTCAGGTAGTGTGGTTGTACGGTAAATTTGGAATGGTATCGCATCCAAATCCAACCATCAGTTTTATAAAAAGGGTTAAGGCTCATGCCTCAACATTTTCATCATCATAAACCATTTGTGTTTCTCAACACATGTCAAAACATCTCAATAGAATGACTCATCATTCCAAGGTTTTCATAATTCATTTTCACCAAGTGTTCCCATCTAAAGTGACTCAAGTTTTTGATCTACTCTAAACTACTAACTTAAGAGTGTTCACAAAGGTGGAAAAGATGGGTTCAATCTCATGCCATAGAATGACATCTAAAGGGTTCTAAATAGGTCAAGTTTTATACTCTTTATGCTACCTTCAAAACAAGTAATGAACTTTGTGTAAACTAAGGGAGGTAAAACTTGTAAATAAGACTTGGGGTAACTAATAGTCAAAGGGGTGTGATCAAAGCATGCCTAAAGCATCTTTGCTAAATCATCTAGTTTAATCCTAGCTTGTTGATCATTATACTTGCAAGGGTTAGCTTGAATTGTTCATGGTGGCTTGCCTTGGTTGGTGCAGTGGTTGAAGTTTTCTCCTTCTTCTTGGTAGAACTCCTCCTCCTCGAAAGCTTGGTCGGTACTATCGTCTATAAATACATACGGAGTACACAATCACCAAACAATACTTAACTAGGTTAAATAACATTCTAGGACACACATTTGATGATCTATTATCATCACAAGCATCACAAGTTTAAATCACTAGTTTCATCTTTTTAATTTAGAAAAGTAATTTCTACTCATTGAAAAATTAACTAAGATTTAATATTCACCACTTAAAATATGGGATCATGTTGACACATGTCATCACCACATATTCTAACATGTGGGAATGAGATTTAAAGGTTGGATCATAATTACTTTGGTTTAATTTCATTGTTTAATGATTTAAAGTGACTAGAAATGCCTATATAGCATTATTTTGGTACTAGTCCAAGGTCACTTCCTGTAAACCTTAATATTATTACCTATTTAGATATGATGAAATGTGATTTTTGAGAGGTGGAATCAACACAAAATCTATCTTGGTTGATTTTATAAAAATGTTGCAAGTTGCAAATGCTTCTATTTTGTTATTTTTATTAGGAGAGATCTATAACTCTATTTGCATTAAATCCAACGGGCTTGGATAGATCATTTCAATAGCTTTCAGTCAAAATTGGTTTCATGCAGTTTGGATTTGTAAAACTCCCAGAATTGAATTTTAAACTAGTGGACAGAAATAAGATTAACTCTAAAAAGAAAAATCCAATTTTGAATGGCTGGGCTAGCGCGGGAACGAACATGGGCCAGCCCAGTGGCGCTCCGCGGCGCGGGGCTCAGCTGACAGGGGGGTCCCGCTGGTCAGTGGCTCTTAACACGCAAAACGGTACGCGCGCTATGGACCGTAGGATTAGAAGTGGGATCTACGGCTGAGGTTCGTCATCGACGACGAACAGGTCGCCGGCGAGCTCGAACCCTAGCGGCTCGGTGGGGGTCTACCGGGGACGTACCAGGGCTCCAGCAAGGTCGGTGAGGTGGGCAGACGGGCTGGTAGATGACGGCGAGGCGAGGCGCGGTTGCGGCGGAGCTTGGGGTGCCCTAAATCGCAGGCGCCCTTCTCCTCCTGCTGCAGCGGCTTCGGCTCCAATTCTGGCGAGGCAGAGCTCGAGTGGCGTCGATGAGAGGTGGGTGAGGTTCAGTGAGAGGTGGGAAGTGAGTGAGTGTGGAGAAATGAGTGTGGGGTGGCCGGCTTATATAGGCTCAACGGTGGACCGAGCGGTGTGGGCAGGCGACTCCGGCGAGGACGGCACAGGGTGCTAGCGGCATGGCTCGAGGTAGGGGACGGTGGCCTGTCTCCTGGCGGTGCTCTGAGGCTTAAAGGCGCAGCAAGGCGAGCTCTGTGCTGGTCGGGAGCGTCATGCGCTCTAGGCGGCAGAGGCGGCGGGTTCGACGGCGAGCGGTGGCTGGTTGGATGGTGGTGGTGGACCACGGGCTAGCGTGTAGACATGGCGAGAGAGGGGGAAGCGGTCTGCTGCTGCGAGGGCCAAGTTGGCCGGCAAGGTGCTCTCGGCATGGCCTTGCAGTGCAGCTATGAGGTAGGGGAGGTGTTGGTGTTGGTCTGGTTAGACTTGGAGGAGACAAGGGTGATCAAAGCACTTCAATTTGCTAGACAAGATCAACCCTAAAACAATAATAGTTAGGCCACTTTGATCTTGCCCACAAGGTGTTTGATAAAATGGCCAAAAGAGAAAAAAACTTTTGAATTTTGAGTTCAAATTTTTTGAGTGTTCTCCACTTGTACTAGGTAGTCTCTGGTTGCAAGGGTTTTGAAAGTGGAGCTCAAATTGATGGTTTTTGAAAAAGTGGGATCTTCCCATATGGAATGGATTCAATTTTCCAATGCCTTTTATGTTGGGGATATACTTTCCGAGTATCCTCACAGTTCCTCACTAACCAGGGTGGCCCACTTCGGGTTAGAGCTTTGCTTCACGGGCGGCCCAGTTAGAGAGAGAAGCCGGAGTCCAATCCTGCTACGGGAAGGCCCTGAAGACTTACCGACTTAGTCCCATAATGTTACTTGTAGTTCAAGATGTACTCTGTAACCAACTCTTAGTCGTAGCCAGATTGATCTCTCCTGTAAACCCTAGGCCGGATATCTATATAAGCCGTCCTAGGGAGATCCTTTAGGGCACCAGATAACACCCAACACTTTAGATCCTCAACTCGCACAGGCGATACCATTGTAACCCATATTCCGGCTTTGCCGTATTACTGGATTGACAGCAGGAGTAGGGTCCGTCCAAAGCCGGCGGATTCGAACCTAGGTAAACTTGTGTGCTCACCGTCCCGGAACACCGTACGTCTCACACCCCTCTCTTCTGCACGCCTCGAGGATCCCCTCATGGCGTACTTGTCCTCAATCCGACGACAGTTGGCGCCCACCGTGGGGCAAGTGAGCTTCGGATCTGCGTTCCGAGCGGAATCTGCAAGAATCGGAATCGGCGAGACCATCGCCGTCGGTCGCATCCTCTACGCCAGCGACGTCCCTCTCATCGTTCTCGACGAGACTTGGATCCCGGCTAGGGAGGCCGTGACTGCCTATACTATCATGTCTTTTGGCGAGATCGATGTTTACATCAGTTTCACTAAACCTACCCAACCCACCCCAGCGGTGATGATAGAGGCAGAAGAATCTTCTGGGTCTCCTTTGTCCGCGGGGGCGGCAGAGTTCCGGATCTCAGAAAACCCTAATCCCACCCAGCCCGCACCAGTTGCGGAGATAGTGGAGGAATCCGAGCCTGAAGAAGGCCGCACGGTCGAAGTCGAATCTGGAGTGGATCTCCCTGGAGAAGCCGGATCCCAGATCGACCCACCCGTGGAAGTCGAAATCCAGGAGGAGCATATCAACGACACTGATTCCGGCTCTGACGACGCTGGGACAGACATGCCTTTCCTCAGGTACACACTAAGATGTATGATACTGCAAGGCGCTAGCGCAGATGCAATCCTCGAAACCATTAAAAGTTTCGATATGGCTGATCGCGAAAGCCACAGGTACCTCAGGAAGCACGCATCGCACTTCGTCGGATATGTTGGATCTGGATCCGGCTCTGCCGATGCTGGAGAAAACACCGACTCGGTGCTGGAGGCAATTGGAACAAACATCGACGTTCCCGCATCCTCGGATGAATCTATGACGTCGGCAGATTTCCAAAAGTTCTCCGCGGAATACGAAGAGGAGTACAACTCCAAAGCTGCATAAGAAGGAGAAGCCATGGATGAAGGATCTGGGGAACACTCTCCCAAAGCGCAGGATGACATGGACATCGAAGATAATCCCGAGGTCCAGATGTCCGAAAGTACCGATCAGAGCTTGACTCCGAGAAACGGACCCAAAGCCGTCTTTGCTACCGGCGCTGCCAAGAAGGCAAAGAAGAGGAACAAGAAGAACAAGACCTCGGCAAAATACCCCCTCACAGAGGAGGTAATCGCCGAGGAATACGAAGAAGACTCGGATGGAGCACTTATCCCAGACGAGCCAAAAAAAGAAGCATCGGTGGATGGACACGTGATCACTGAAGGTGCACGTAAACTCATCGATGCCGCATTAACCACACATATACCTACAGCTGTAGAACTTATTGCAGATGATCTGGACGAAAGGGCCCAGGCCCTGGAAGCGCGTCGTCAACAACTCCTTGATGAAGCCAAAAACATCGAGGTGGAGAAGAAGCGCATGTCAAACAAGGAGTACATGTCCCGTCTACATCAGAAGACACGGAAGCATCACATAGATGACAACCAATTCCCACGTGTCCGTGCCGTCCTTTTTGGAGATGAGATGGGAAAGCCACGGAAGGATAGCAATGGAGATTGGGTTTACCCAACACCAGTGCAAAATACCATGGCAGCTCGCGAAATTCTATCGGCTAATCCAGGACCAGAAGAGATACGTTTGGGTATCAAGCTACTCAATAAGGGACTGGAGCAGCAAAAGGTCGCCCTGTCTGGAAGCCAAAAACTGGTCTCGGATTCTGACCAATGTCGCACAGATCCGGCATGGGCTGACGTAAGATCCCACTACGATCGGGCGCAGTATCGTCACCCCGAACGCAGGGAGGACAATTATTCAAGAACCGGATCGTCGGGGCAGCACCGCAGAACTACACATAACTTGAGCAACGTCGCTCCAGCAGCCGAGAAAGACGCGATCGCTGCACTGATTCCGAGGAATCCTCCCTGAAAAGGAGAAGATAAAGAGAAGCGTCGGGAGGAGGATCGTCAGAGGATGCTACCTCCCAAACATGAAAACCGTCCGCTTGAGCCTCGCCATGGTGGGAACGACGGACGAAGGAACGACGGAAACCACGCCGGAACAAGCCGGCAGGGGGCTCTTCATAGTCAAGAACTCCCCAGAGCCGGAATAATGACGCTCCGGACGAAGGCCGGCGATCAGCCAGAAACTATCTAGCTGCACCACCGTCTCCACCACACAGTTATCACAATGGCCCCCAAGGAGGTTAGGGAGGACGACATGGCGGAGGAGGTGGTGGCAGAAGCCGAAGTCCGGCTCCAAGGCACCGTAGCCACAGCCGACATTCGGGACGATCCCTATCCCCGAACGACGCAAGGCATAGGATCAACTCCAATATAGAGGCTCGGCGCTACGAAAACGATGATATATACGTGGGCCCAAAATGCTTCGGACCACGCATCAGAGCTACAAAGTTCCCGGAAGGATTTGCTATCTCAACACATATCCAAGCCTACGACGACATTGCTCGGCCAGACACCTGGTTACAGGATTTCTTCCAAGCCTGCTGCATCGCCAAAGGCGGCAACAGCCTGGTCGCAACCCGATATCTCCCACTTATGTTGCGGAAGACGGCACGATCATGGCTCAATGAACTTCCGGAAAACACCATCCATAATTGGTAGGATTTAGAAAGTGCATTCTTTCAGAATTTCGAAGGCACATATCGGAGGCCCTGTACGGTTGGAGACCTACAGCGTTGCACCCAGAAAGCCAGAGAAACTTGCCGAGATTACCTCGGACGATGGATTGACACCAAGAACTCCTGCGAAGGAGTAAATGATCAAACTGCGATTGAAGCTTTCATCGCAGGTCTCCCAATTGGTTTACTGCGCCATCGCTTGAAGTGTGACAAGGTTACTGATTTGCGAGAGATGATAGAAACAGCGAGCAAGTATGCAGATGCTGACGACGATGCAGAGGGATTACTCAATGTCCTAGTTGTGCCTCAGTCGGCAAAACAACCAAAGCAACAAGCTCAGAAGCGCAAAAATACCTCGGAAGAAAAACCCAACACGGAGACAGCAGTAGTCAGCACTGTTTCCGGGTCTGGAGGACGAGGAGGACGTGGCGGAGGCCGCGGGCGTGGCCGTGGGAAATCAAGGGTCCAAGGTAGAGGAGAGGAACAACCAGGCAAAACCTACACTTGGGCCGACATCGCCAATAACCCATGTGTGCATCACTTAGACGCCAATGGGGGCTCGTCCCACACCAACGCTGAGTGTCGTTTTAACGACGACATCAAGAGAGATGATACCGCGGGCTACAAAACTAAGCGGAAGAAGGGAAAGAAAAATCCTGAAAAGGACAAAGAGACCAAGGAAGATTCCGACATGGAGGAAGCTGATGCTTCAAATCCCAAGTCAAAAGGGAAGAAAACTTTTCCCACCAAGAAGGACACTTACGTCACCTTCCTCGGATCTCAACCAGCAAAGGTCAAGAAAACAGTTCTCCACGAGCTCAACGCAACAGTTCCGGCTGTCCCTCAGTATCTAGACTGGTCGGAAGTAGCAATAACGTTTGACCGTGCTGATCATCCGCCTAAGCTACATAGGCGAGGAAAATACGCCTTAGTCGTCAATCCACTTATTGACGGTTATGGTTTCTCCAAGACCCTCATGGATGGTGGTAGCAACATCAATATTCTCTATGTCAAAACGCTATGCCGGATGAAGATCTCGGAAACACAGCTGAACCATAGCTTTGTGATCTTTCACGGAGTTGTCCCAGGAAGACAAGCTAATTCCCTGGGAGAGATCACTTTGGATGTTACTTTTGGAACACCAAAGAACTATCGGACGGAGGCACTTTCCTTCGAAGTGGTCCCGTTCAAGAGCGCATACCACGCTATATTCCGACGTCCGGCTTACTGGGCTTTTATGGCTCGTCCGTGTTACATTTACAATATGATGAAAATTCTAGGTCCCAACGGCGTGATCACCATCAGGGGAGACCCGAAGAAGGCGCGAGAGTGCGAGGATGGAAATGCCGCCTTTGCCGAAGCCGTGTTGCACGCCCAGGAGTACCAGGAGATCAAGAAGAGCATAGATCCGTCCGAGATGCCCACGACGAAGAAGGAGGTGACAAAGCCAAATCCGGAGTTCAAGGCATCACAAGAGACGAAGACAATGCCGTTGAAGGATGATGACCCCTCCAAGGTGACCCAGATAGGCGTAGGCCTAAGTAGTGCATAGGAATGCGCGCTCGTCAAGTTCCTCCAAGCAAATCAAGATATCTTCGCATGGCAGCCATCTGACATGACCGGAATACCTAGGGAACTTGCCGAGCACTCTCTAAATGTAAACCCGAATGCTAAACCCGTCAAACTGTCCTTACGACGGTTTGGTGATGAAAAGCGTAAGGCAATAGCTAAGGAACTAGCGCGGCTCGAGTGAGCCAGATTCATAGAAGAGGTCATCCATACTGATTGGTCGGCCAACCCTGTAATGGTCCCTAAAAAGGACACCACTAATTTAAGGATGTGTGTTGATTATACTGCCTTGAACATGGCTTGTCCAAAAGATCCGTTCGCTCTGCCTAGAATTGATCAATTTATCGATTCTACGGCAGGCTCGGAACTCCTCTGTTTTCTCGACGCATATTCCGGTTATCACCAAATTCGGATGAAGGAATTTGACAAAGTCAAAATTTCATTCATAACCCCCTTCGGAACCTTCTGTTTTGTTACGATGCCCTTTGGGCTGAAGAACGCAGGAGCTACGTACCAGCGCACGATGCAGCGTTGCCTCCATGATCAACTCGGACGCAATGTACATGCATACGTGGATGATATCGCGGTCATGTCCAAAAAGAAGGAAACATTGATTTCCGACTTGGAGGAAACGTTCGCCAATCTACAAAAATACAACATCATGCTTAACCCAAAGAAATGCTTCTTTGGAATACCAGCCGTAAAATTGTTAGGTTTCATCGTGTCTCAAAGAGGCATAGAGGTAAACCGTGAAAAAATCAAGGCTATTCTCAACATTTCCAGGCCAACTCGCCTGAAGGATATACAAAGATTAACTGGTTGCATTGCTGCGGTCAGTCGATTTGTAAGCCGGCTTGGCGAAAGAGCCACACCATTATACAAACTCCTGAAGAAGACCAAGGATTTTGTCTGGACTGACGAAGCTGAAGCTGCACTACAAGACCTGAAGAAAGTACTCTCATCTGCTCCTATCCTTGCAGCACCGGAACCTTAGGAACCGATGTTGCTTTAAATTGCTGCGACAAATAAGGTTGTCAGTATCGTTATGGTAGTGAAGAGACCAGAAGAAAATCAGGAACACCTGGTGCAGCGTCCGACGTACTTTGTCAGTGAGGTCCTGACAGAATCAAAACAGCGGTATCCGCACTATCAAAAGTTGGCTTACGGTGTTTTTCTAGCACCTCGTAAGCTACGACACTATTTTCAGCAGCACCCAATTACCGTGGTGAGCAAAGCTCCCATGAGAGATATAATAAACAATAGCGATGCCACAGGACGCGTCGCCAAATGGGGCATAGAGCTTGCAGCTTTCAATATTGAGTACAAACCCCGAACAACAATCAAATCCCAGATCCTTGCTGACTTTGTCACTGATTGGACAGAGACCAAGGAGAACATGGTCCTCCCTGAGTCGGAATATTGGACCCTCTTTTTCGATAGGTCTAAGGCTCGAGGGGGCTCGGGGCTGGCGTGGTGCTCAAATCACCCCAAGGAGATAAACTATTATACGTGTTGTAGATCCACTTCATAGCGACAAACAACATTGCCGAGTATGATGCACTGCTGCATGGAATCCGGATTGCTAAGGATGTTGGCATCCGACGTTTGATGTGTTACGGAGATTCGGATCTTGTTGCTCAACAAGTCTCGGATATTTGTAATGCAAATAAGCACATGGCAACATATAAAGCTGTCGTGGATGATCTATCTAAATCGTTCGAGGGGTTTGAAGTTCAACACATCCCTCGAGCAGAAAATGAGGAAGCAGATGCATTATCTCGAATAGGCTCTGCGCGGAAAGAGGTCCCGGATGGCGCATTTTTAGAGCACCTCAAAGTTCCCTCGATAAAGGGAGTAGATGAGGAATATTCGACCAAATCCGACTCACCTTTGATAGCAGTTCTGGCTGTAATTCCCAGCTAGACTCAACCCTACCTCGATTACTTGGTAGATGGCAAATTACCCGAAGACGAGGTGTTGAGCCGACAGATTATCCCACGAGCAAAAGCCTATACTATTGTTAAAGGTGAGCTCTATAAACGGAGTGTTTCTAGGGTTTTTCAGCGATGTGTATCTCCGGAAGAAGGAGTGGAAATCTTAAGGGAAATCCACGAAGGCGAGTGTGGTCACCACGCTGCAGCCAAATCTTTAGTGGAAAAAGCTTTTCGACATGGATTTTTCTAGCTTACAGCTCAGGCAGATGCCGAACGATTAGTCAAGACATGCAAAGGCTGCCAAAAGTACACCAAGCAAGCTCATGTTCCGGCTGATCAGCTGCGAACAATACCTATAACATGGCCCTTTGCGGTCTGGGGGCTTGATATGGTAGGACCTTTTAAACGAGCCCCAAGTGGATTCACTCACCTCTTAGTGATGGTGGACAAATTCACAATGTGGATCGAGGCTAAACCTGTCACTAGTTGTGATGGAGCAACAGCCAAAAGATTTGTCGAGGATGTTATAATCCGGTATGGTTATCCGCATAGTATTATCACGAACAATGGGAGTAACTTTTCCATGGGAGAATTGGCTGAATTCTGCGATGAGCAAAATATCCGGCTTGACATTGCGTCGGTCGCACATCCATAGGCTCACGGACAAGTCGAAAGAGCAAATGGTTTAATTCTACAAGGCTTGAAACCAAGACTCGAAGCACCACTACGATGTGCTGCGGGGGCTTGGGCAGAGGAACTACCCTCTGTAATTTGGAGTTTACGAACAACTCCGAATAGGTCAATAGGATATACACATTTCTTCTTGGTCTATGGCGCAGAAGCAGTTCTTCCTAGTGATTTAATTCATACTTCTCCTAGAGTGGCCGCGTATATCAAAGAGGATGCCGAGATTTCTCGACAAAATGATCTCGACTTAGTCGAAGAAGTTCGCGTCGTTGCTGAAATGAGATCTATAGCCTATCAGTAGAAGTTACGCAAGTATCATAGCTAGAGAGTCCGAACTAGATCTTTCAATAAAGGTGATTTGGTTCTCCGGCTTGTGCAACAAAGAAAGCACAAACTTTCCCCCATATGGGAAGGGCCCTTTTTAGTTAGTCGAGTATTGCACAATGGATCGTACTACTTAATTGACATGAGGACAGTCAAAGAAAGACCTGCTACTAAGAAGAGAAAGAGAGCTGGAGGCAGTACAAATATGGATGAGTTAGATAGACCATGGAATATTGCTCAGCTACGTCCCTTTAATTCTTACTTTATCCTTCTTTGTAATCATACATATGTACATGTTCTGTGAGAAATAAAAGTTTTGGTTTCCTCAAAGTTTTTTCTGAGAAGTTTTTACCATCTTATTTCCTAATGATCATGTCATAGTCGAAAAATCCCAGAATGCTTGACAGTACTTTGTGCTCATGTTCGTTCTGGTTTAGAATTCCAATGCTAAAACTGCTACCTTCGGGTATAACTCTAAAAAATTCTAGTCTTCACTTGGATTATTTGTCTGATTGCTGGATGCGGGTATCTTCCGAGTAGTGAATTGTTGGTACAGGAAGCCGGCTTTGTTTCCGAGTTTAAACTGGTTTAGCAATTGAGCTCCGTTGCTCGGCAAAGTTTCCGGCTGAAGGTTTAGCCGGCTCAGGAAAGGGACGAGGCAGAAAGACAGATAAACGATAAGTAGAGACGGAAAGTTTCAAGTGCTTATGAAAACATTTCAGGCATGCAAAAATTCTAAGACAAAAGTGCTGAATAGATAAAAAACTTAGCACTAGCAAAATTCATAGTACTTAATATTTACAAGCGCATCATGTTCTTTCATAGAATAATACATAAGTTTGTGGTCTATGATGCTGGAGGAGATGAAGGAGCTGCCGGCTCGTTGGTTACTCCACCTTGATATCGTTCCGAGATGTCTAGATCCGAGGTGGTCGGTTCATCGTCGGAAGCTTCTTCGGTTTCTTCTAGAGGAGGTGGCGGGGTATCTACGCGGGTGAAGAAGGGGATCTCGTAGCTGGTCAGATCAGCTACATGGCACCCATATCCGGTGCAGGAGTGCATGATGGCTTGAAGGTCTTGCTCCTGGCCGTCTTCGTCTACCGTGCAGTACCCTCTGGTCACTTGCCATATCTCCATGTTTCCATGGTGGCTCATGACCATGGTGAGAGCGTTCTGTGCAGCAGTCCGCGCGTAGGACATGTTCCTGTCCCGAACGAGCTGCGGCATCTCCTTGGCCTTCTCCCGCACCTGGAAGTCCGACATGCTTGGCATGTCCGGAATCCTGAGAGACTCGCCAATGTCCTCAAGGGACTGGCGGTAGTCATGAAGAAGATCACCGACTTGGGTAAGACAGTGAGTGCGGGGCTCGGACGAGGAGGAGTCTGTCAAGTTCAGAGGACCTATACACAAAACAAGTCAAGGAAAATCTGACATTGATGAAAGTCGAAGAAATGATGAATCAGACAGATGGAACGTACCAAGAATGACGTCGTCAATCTTGGTCTTCTCCTCCCAGAGACTCTAGAGTTCAGCCCAGAGAGCTTTGGAGAGATCTTTCTCTCTGCCAAGCTCATTCTTGAGGTCCGAGATAACTTTATCTTGAGCGGCAATCTTGAGATCACGCTCTTCAGTGGCCATAGAGGAGGATTCAAGGACTTGAGCTATGCTCCTTTCATGATCCGCCTTGAGCTTATCCAGCTCTTGGCGAAGTCCCTTGTTCTCCACCACTAGGTTCTTGAGATTCTCGGCCTCTTCAATCATAGCGATGGATTGTTTCACCAACGCTGTAAGTCAAAAAGAACAACAGTTCAGAAAAAATCGACATTAAAAAAGCAAAAGACAAGGTTTGAATCTCAGAATGTTTACCTTCGGCTTCATCCTTGGCTACCTTGAGCTCAGCATTTTTAAGCCAGAGAGCTTTGACCTCTCTCCGCTTATCACAGACATTGGTTAATAATTCCTGGTTATAGGAACATACTTTCTGTAAGTCAGAATACCCAAGGTCAGAAGGCTACTTAAGACTCGGGCTAATATTTTTTTCTAAATATCAGCACGAGCCTTGGGGGCTACACTAGTTCGTTCTTTGGCATCCTAATGAAAGCATGAACCCGGATTTCTATATCCTACTGCATGCTTGGGGGCTAGAGGATATGATATAACATAATGTAAAAAACAAGAGTTGGAATTCCGACTTACATATTGCTCGTGGGTGAGTTTGTCCAACCCCACATTCACTTCAGCTGCCACCTTCTCGGCGAGGGTAAGAGGAATTACTGGGGCTGTTGGAAGCTCGCCAGTCTTGATTCTCTCGTCGAGAAGGCAGACTTGAGCGAGAAGGTCAGAGAACTTGACGTCCTCTGCTTCTTGCGCCTCCTCTTCGGGGGATAAATGGCTTTTGTCCAGGACTTGCCTGGCCAGCCGCTGGATCTCCTCTGCAGATTTACGGGATAAGCCAAACTTGGCAAGTCCGGGATTGCAGAGGATGTTGTCGGCGAAGACTTCAGCCGAGGGATCATTACCCGAAGAGGGTTCACCCTTATCTTGAGCTGACGCACCCACGGTGACGTCAGTGTGTGACCCAAGGATCACAGGCGCCGTTGGAGGAGCCGGATCTTCTACAACAACCGGAGAAGGAGTAATCGCCGGTGTTGTAGAAGGTTGAGGGGCAGGAGTCGGAGGAGCCGTGGCAGGGGAAGCTATGGTAAGCTTCGTCTGTCACAGGGGCTTCGCATGAATCCCTTTCCCCTTACCCTTGATGAGAGGCTTTGCTCTGAGAATGTAGTAAAGTCGAAAACATTACATCTCAAAAAGAAATTCGAGAAAGGTACAAAGGCGGAAATTGTGAATGAAAGTTACTCTTCACAACAGGCACTTCCTTTGTGCCAACAGCCACTGTCGTAGCTTTGCGCTTCTTGAGCGCAAGGTCCGGCAATGGGACCACTTCAGTCTCCTGAGAAAACTCAGGAGGATATCCTTCGAGTGGAGCAACCTCCAACTCGGGGAGGTCAGCAAGCTGAAAACAGGAAAGCATATCAGCATTGTGGTATATAACTTAAAGATTGAAACACATAAAAGGTGTACTGATGGAAGCTTACCAGCACCACGGGGTTTTCCGCCGTGTGCATATCCAGAGAAACCTCAGGAATTTTCCTCTCGATCCGCTCCTTGATCAGCCACTTAATCTGACTTATGTAACCCTGGGCGGTGTAAGCTTTCGGGCTGATGCAGAGAGAATCTTTTTTGGAAGACGTGACGGAGTGCATCAGTCTGTCCCCGTGGTACTGACGTGGCTGGATGTGACATGAGACCCAGCACTGGACCAAGTTGGATCCCTTCAGACCCTTGTGCTTGATCAAATACTCGATCCGCCTCTTAGCGAGGATCAGATCGTCGGTGAGAGCCGGAGCAGCCTCGTCCCAGGAAGGCTGGGCTATGGCGGCTCCATCGACAAAAGCCCGCAAAGCAGTAGCTTTGCCGGGAGCCAGAATATCCCTATGGTAAAAGAAAGTGGCTGGCCATTGTTTGACCGAGTCACTGGCAGAAATTTTGGGATAGGCCTGGTCTCATCTAACAGAAAAACTAATAGTACCGGTGATATAAGGAACACCGGTAGTGATGGAATTTCTCTGGACATGGAAATAGTACCGGAAGAGAAGCAAACTCGGCCTAATGCCGAGAAAGCCCTCGCAAAGCGCAGCATATGCGCTCATTTCTAGAAGAGAATTGGGAGGAAGATTGTGGAGTTGAACTCCATAGTGATCTATCACCTCGGAGAAGAATTTCGAGGGAGGAAAGGACAAACCTCGGTCCAGATGGGTGCCGAAGTGGACACGCTCGCCCTCGCACGGGGTGGGGACGGTTTCGCCGAGGCCGATCCGCCAGTTGCCGGCGGCGAGAAGCCCCTCCTTCTCCATGTTCTTGAGGCCTGCCTCGTCGAGGGGGCAGGGGATCCAGATTCCCCGGAAACTCTCCTTCTCCGCACCTGCTTCCGCCGACGCTGCCGCCACTGCCGCCGCTAAACTAGAGGAAGAAGAAGAAGCCATTTTTCTCCGGTGAAAAAGGAGACCCTAAAGTGGCGGCGCTGGGAGCTCCGTGGGAGGAGGATGAGGAGGCTCTGGGCGCGCTGGAGGATTGGGAAGGAAGGAACGGCGAAGGACTGGTGGAGAGGAGAAGAAGAAATCTAAACCCCTTATATCCACCTACCTGCGCCAAGATTCATGCAAACGCTACAGTGTAACCGCCACGTGTCGTGGAAAGAACTGGGAAGGGCCCGCGCGATGATTGCGTCGCCTCGATCTCCACGCACGCATTGAAACGGCGCCTCGGTTCCGCGAACCGCGGACCCACCAACGGTCGTGCTGATGGAACGTCTGTCAGATGACGTGACTTGACCATGCTTGTGTCAGGTGGCGTTCGAGACCAAGTTCCGGCTTAGTTTAAAAGCGAGCTGGAAAATCCGAGTAACCGATTGAAAGGTCTGACTTACTTTTAAGACCCGGATCGTATTTTTTTGTTGTGAAGTCTCAGGAACCCTTCAAGATTCTGTAAGCCGAAGATCAAGCTAGACGATGATAAAATCCGACTTTGGATCTTGGAGGCCTCCGGGGGCTGCTGTTGGGGATATACTTTCCGGGTATCCTCACAGTTTCTCACTAACCAGGGTGGCCCACTTTGGGTTAGAGCTTTGCTTCACGGGCGGCCCAGTTAGAGAGAGAAGACGGAGTCCAATCCTGCTACGGGAAGGCCCAGAAGACTTACCGACTTAGGCCCATAATGTTACTTGTAGTTCAAGATGTACTCTGTAATCAACTCTTAGTCGTAGCCGGATTGATCTGTCCTGTAAACCCTAGGCCGTATATCTATATAAGCCGTCCTAGGGAGAGCCTTTAGGGCACCAGATAACACCCAATACTTTAGACCCTCAACTCGCACAGGCAATACCATTGTAACCCATATTCCGGCTTTGCCGTATTACTGGATTGACAGCAGGAGTAGGGTCCGTCCAAAGCCGGTGGATTCAAACCTGGGTAAACTTGTGTGATCACCGTCCCGGAACACCGTACGTCTCACACCCCTCTCTTCCGCACGCCTCGAGGACCCCCTCATGGCGTACTTGTCCTCAATCCGACGACATTTTAAATATAGTGTTTGAATGTTTTTAGCAGATCAAAAGGTGGGCCTTGGTACCTCATTATGTGTACTAGCAAGGGGTGTAAAGATCTAGAATTATATCTGTTGAGAAATGAGTGCTAGGAACACTCAAAGTAGTGTAGTGGCTTAAAATGGCCAAAATGACCATTCCTCCTTTTTTATTGTTTTTGATTTGATTTTCTTTGGGAAAAGTTTGGGACTAATGTAGATGATGTTTAAATCACCTAAGAAACATTTTACAACCAAAGAATCATAGAACCATGGCAATTCAAATCAATTCCTAATTTAAATGCTCATACACATGAATGCTTTCATTTTTAATTTGAAAAAGTTTTTGTTAACCCTAAATTTGATGATTTGGATCTTGGTAAGCTTGGATTAAAGTTTTGGGATGTTACACTATCACCACGCCGACGCCACCTTCACCGTGTCATCATCACCATCTCCATCGCCACTACTCCTTCATCCTTCCCCATCATGATCTCCGTGATGGGTTGTAACATGGCTTGAACCCCCTTTTATTAATGTTATGACGATTTGAGTAATTGAAGTGTGGTGTGTTCTTGTTAATTAATATGTTTATTCTTTCTCTTTACATTGTTCTATTCATGATATTATTCTAGTGATTGGAGATGTCCAATCCATTGTTCAGGAATTTACTAGGGATTCACGGAGTGTCACAAAACTTATCATTAGTCTCTACTCGTTCCATGGGCCTGACAAGTCCGTGGGTAGAACTATTAGGCTATTTTCTATAAGTGATTTGCGGAGGCAATATCAGCTTAGGATGCGCCACCCATTAAGATTAAATTTCCTCAAGATCACTCATGTTATAGATAGGTATAGTGTTGTGAATTGCTTGACCCCAAAAGTGACATATGGGATATCTTGTGACTAGCACACTTTCTTAGGAGTACGGTTGTCCATAGAACTTAATGCCTTTGCTCTGGTTTACCTTGATTGGTCTTGTTACCTTAATACACTATCCTCTTACGGATGACCCACGTCCGGAGATGGTGTGGAAAATTGAGTTGTCTAGTTGCCACTTACCAATGGTGGGAGACAACGATATACGAGGGACCGCCACAATTATAGTTAATAGCTATTCCATAAGAACTTATCATGCACACCGGTATACGCAACATTAGTTGAGGAATCATAGCACTAATATTTTATCTCATTGCATTCACCTATTTTCGGTTTTACTTTTGTTCTAGTTTTCTTCCAGTCCTAGTAGTAGTTATTACAAAACATCCTAAATTCATTTATCCTAGCAACTTATAGAATAGGCTATTTCCAAACCACGGTTTGGGTGTGTACGTGGTTGCATTGACAACGCGGCTGCGAGGGTCGTGTTCACCGAGCTCCCATCGGGACAAACTCTTAAGTATTTGTTGCTGCAAGTGCCGCAATAATCCTGTTTTGGTGCAGGAACCTTAGTCCATCAAATTGGCGTCGTTGTCGAGGAGCAAAGCGTTTGGTTATCTACTTGCACATAGTTTATTTCTGTTTGTTGATATTATCTTACTGCTTTCTTTTATATTGAAAACAATAGAAAAATTACAAAACAAAAAATATTAAAACTGTAAATTTTATTCAATAGATAATACAAGCATTGGATAAAATAAAGGATTCAAGTTCATCAAGCATGGTTGCTAGACATGAGTTGATAAAGAAATTGGTGGACCAATTGGAAATGCATTCATTATGGTTGCGTGCTAATGATGGATCTTATTGCACAATTTGTATAACAGATGACCGCCTTAATTTTCAATGTAAGTATTCCAACAATCCTACTCTAGCAATTATAATACAGATAAATCCTATGCTAGTTTGGAAGTACTAGAATACATTCTTTTCAAAGGTGCATCTGAAATGGTATTTAGACTAGGAAGTATTGATGTTGAAAGTGAAGCAATTGATGGAGTTTTTAATTTAGTATACCTCATATTCCTCTTTTGCAAAAATAATTTAAGTGTAGAGGAAAAGGAGCATAAGGAGGAAGAACGGATTGATCACCCGCTCACACCTTCAAATCCTACTTTTGATTCTATCATTGCTATTAAAACACAAGTCGATGAAAAGGAGGAACAAAAAGATGAGGTTGACAAAGAGAGTCACACTACAACTTTTGTTTGTGATGCCTCTCACTCTAGTAGTGATTTTTATGATGCTAAAACTTTTGATAATTGTTCTACGGAGGCCTTGTGCCTAGACACTCATATGGAGAGCATTAATAATAATGAACTAGAGATAGAACCTTGTTATACTAACATGCAGGGTCCTAAACTCCCTGCTATGAAGGAAGAATACTATGAAGTGTTCCCCTACATAGGTAACCAAGGTAAAGATTTAAGAATTTTATATAAATCTCAAATCCTCTCATTGCAGCTATACACGGAGGCATGTTCACCAAGCTTGGTGCATCAACACTTGCTTGAAAGCGAGAACTTTTCATCTACATGATGTCAATGCACCATAAGCGGGTAAGACTCCAACCGAACTCAACTTCAAGATGCTCCAAGCTGGTATGTACAACCTCACCTCGAGTCGATATCCCTTGGGATCCATGTGGGTAATGTATGGAGCATTCTAGCTTGGATTTATGGCTTTAAAGAGAGCGCTTCCCGGGAGGCAACTCAGAAGTTATTAGGCGTCTTTCTTAGTTTTGTGTCTTGGATCTAGTTGCATTCATGTTGCATTGGCAATTTTATTATTCGCATGTCTTACTATTAGAGTAATCTTGTGGTAGTTTTCAAAAGGTAGAATTTATTGTCACTATATTATGTGTTGCATAAACTCGGTAAAAAGAAAGAGAAAATCAGTGCAGGTGAATCCTTCAATTATATGTATTTGTTGGTCGAAAATTAAAGTTGATATTTTACTGCTAAAACAAGGTATATCATTAAGTTACAGGAAAACAAATAATTCACGAAGAAATAGAGTTTTTTATGTATACAAAAGGTTTAATGACCAACTATACGGTGGAAATAAAAATTCCGGCCGTATAGTTCCGGTCGTATAGATATTTTTGCCATCGACAATTTTTCTTTCATGTGTACTGAGAGTTTAACGACCAACTATACGGTGGGAATAAAAATTCCGGCCATATAGCTCTGGTCGTACAGATATCTGTGCATCCGTACAAATTCTTTTCTAATATACTGAGATTTTAACGACCAACTATACGGCGGAAATAAAAAATCGGTTGTATAGTTCCGGTCGTATCGATATCTATGCCTTTGTATATTTTCTTTTCGAGGGACAAACAGTTTGAAGACTTACTATACGGCGGGAACATTTTGTTCTGGCCTTATAGTTGCGCCTGTATAGCTGCACCGCCAGGTGGAAATCCTAAATTTTTCACAGCAGGCCAACTATACGGTGGGAACACATTATTCCGGCCGTATAGTTCCGCCCGTATAGTTGGATAAGCCCCTCAAATGCCAACTGGAAGGTAACCATTGCTCAAAATTTCATTGTTTCTTCTTCCATCTTCTTCTAAAAACCTCGAAACACCACCTGGGAGCTTCTCCCATGTTTTAGAGAAGCCGAGCGTATGTAAAACAATAAGGTTCTATCTCCGAAATTCCTGAAGTTGTAATTCTCTTTAGTAGTTCATGTTTTCTTTTTGTTTTCTTTCATTAGTTGGGTGAATAAACTTCATTCGTACACCAAAGCATTGTCTTTTATTTTGTGTGTTATTTTTGCAGGGACTTGAACCTTGTGTGACGACGTGTACGGTAGTGCCAGCCATGCAAACACTCGCATGAACCACTTGGTTGCTTCAATTCAACGTTTCAACAATCAGTGTCTGGTAAAACCTTCAAACTCGAACCTCTTTTAAATAAGCACATAGGGGCTGCACACTTGTGTCTCGTATCCTGTTTCACTTGCACCTCATCACAAACTAGGAGAGGGCACTTCTAGAACTTGTTTGTTGACTTAGCTGTGGTGCTTAGGTTGATGAACCGACTCAGTGGGACTTGTATTTTTATCACTTGTGAGCTAAACCCGTGTCTTCAAAAACACAAAAATATTTTGTCTTCTTTCTAGTCTTGTTCCTACCAGGTTCTTAAGGAAGGCATACACTGGATCATGAAGCATCCATTGAAGCAAAGGTTCTTTGTCCATCAAAGTAGAGGTTAAAAGCACCTCAATGGTAAAGTGTGTCACTCTTACTTTAACTTAAGCTTAGGGAGGAAACTACTTGTTATACTCTCTTTTGATAACTGCATTTTCTGTTTTGTTTTCATGATCTTCTCAAGTTTAGCCCCGGGAGGTTGTTTTGCATGTGTAGAGTATTGTGCAAAGTTCTTTATCTTAAAAAGTTTTCATGCTATTGTGTATCTCTCTATTTTTGAATGCTTGCTTAGGTGAGATTTTGTTCATATTTATATAAGGGATATACTTGCTCATGTTAGGCCCCATAGGAGACAAGCCATAGCTTTGATGCACCTTGTTCAACTTTTATTTAGCTTGTGAAAAATATTGTGATCCCCTAAATATACATTGCCATGTTCTCTACATTTTGAAAAAAAATATAATAAAGAAGTTCTTCAAAACTTGGTAGTTACTGTTCAGAATTGTGTTAAGTGAATGGTTATGGCATAGCACGACCCCATAATGCTTGAAATGATGGTCTTAATAGATGCTTACTGAGTGAGTTGTCAAATAAGAAATGATGTTTCAAAGTTTCGAGATTACATATGCCAAAATTTTGTCTTGGAAATCAAATTGATATATTGCTTTATGCGTGTCTTGCGCCACTGTCGCACAACATGGGATGCTAACAACTCCGCTGGCCTTTAAACAATCCAAAAAGAGGAAACTCTTGGAGTTTGGCTATGAGTTGCCTAACATATGTAGCAAAAATGCTATATTTGGGTATGCATTGGTATTCTCATGGGCCTGCGTTAAAAGCAAAAGTCAGAATACTCCTCTAACCATTATGAGAAATCATTATAATGAAAAGGGAAACCTTGGTAATGGTCACGAGTGTCGTTCCTAGTCTGCACAGTCTCGATTGAACATATACCACTCTTTTGGCATGGTCTCGTTACTAAGAAATATATTTTCTATGAGCTCAACAATCGAAGTTTGCACTTGAGAGACTTTAATAGATCGCATGAGTGGGTAGCATTAGAAAAATCTATTTCTATTTATGATTGACAACCAACCGTGTTCAGCTTTGCCTTATACAAATAAAAATACAAAAATACAATAAAGTGCATATTGAAGGATCACAAGTTTACTCGCAAGCTAGATTTAACTTTGACATGGGGCATAGAAGTTTTTGACTAATCTCTAGTGGTTTGGAATAATATAATTGAGCTTATATTGCCTTGTATGATTATGTGCTCTCTTGCTTTGAGCTTGCAGGAAAAACAAGGATACGATGCATTGACTCCTAATGATAAGCAATATCACATCCATTAAGTTATCGATCCCTTTTGCTCGAGGACGAGCAAGATCATCCACACCCTCTCTGGACATGAGTCATCCGTAAGAGAATAGTGTATTAAGGTAACAAGACCAATCAAGGTAAACTAGAGCAAAGGCATTAAGTTCTATGGACAACCATACTCCTAAGCAAGTGTGCTACTCACAAGATATCCCATATGTCACTTTTGGGGTCAAGCAATTCGCAACACTATACCTATTTATAACATGAGTGATCTTGAGGAATTTAATCTTAATGGGTTGCGCATCCTAAGCTGCTATTGCCTCCGCAAATCACTTATAGCAAATAGCCTATTAGTTCTACCCACAGACTTGTCATGCCCATGGAACGAGTAGAGACTAATGATAAGTTTTGTGACACTCTATGAATCCCTAGCAAATTCATCAACAATGGATTGGACATCTCCAATCACTAGAATAATATCATGAATAGAACAATGTAAAGAGAAATCACAAACATATTAATTGACAAGAACACACCACACTTCAATTACTCAAATCATCATAACATTAATAAAAGGGGGTTCAAGCCATGTTACAACCCATCACAGAGATCATGATGGGTAAGGATGATGGAGTAGCGGCGATGGAGATGGTGATGACGGTGCGGTGAAGGTGGCGTCGGCGTGGTGATAGCGGCGTACTCCTTCTCCTCCTCTTCTTGCTTGGATGGCTTGATGTTGTTGATTGAGATCTAGATCTTGGTGGAGCTGTAGAGGCTATAGAGGTGGCACGGCGGCAGGGCGCCACCGTGGAGGTGGTAGGTGGGATCTAGATCTTGTATATGGTTGATGGGTGCTTCCTCTTGGGTCCTCCCTCCTTTATATAGGCCTTGGGGGTTCCCCCAATACCGTCATATGACTTAGGGAAGGTTCTGGAGCTTTTCTAGGGCGAAATCCCGTCGTTTCCGACCTTTTTGGCAACTATACAGGCAGAGTTATACATAAACCTGGCAATGGTTGGGTAACTAAACCATATCTAAACTGAATCCATGTGATCAATTTAGAGAAACCAAACTGAACTAACCCACCGAACTGTGTGTTGGAACCAAACCCAAACCGAACTACATGACATCTCCACCTAAATCGAACCAAACTAATGGCAGGAACCGTGGTTTCAACCTATAGTTTGAAATTGGTTAACCATTTGTGCGCTTGACAGCTAAGTAGCAAACCAAGTGCTAGCTCAACGAGTCTTAAATCCCAACTTGTGCCATTGATTCATTCCAGTTTGCAAGCATACTACCAGCTCATCAAATAGCGCACGCTTGCCGGAGAAGCGGCGGCGCAGTAGCATGTAGAAGGGATGGCCGGGCGGCCACTTCTTCTCATCGCTGAGGCAGGAGCAGCACTGCCGCAGTACCCCTCCTGTCCACCGCTTGGACGCAACGCAACAAACCAATTCAGATAACTGGTTCTAAACCATAGTTCCCGACTTCTAGCGACCGAACTGTTTAGACCCACATCCAACCGTATCCAACTTCTTATTCCATAGATCCAAACCAAACCCAACCGTTTGTTAGTTTCCACCCATATGAAACCGAATTGGTTAAGCCCAGATTAGAAACCAAACCGTTTAACCCGGTTAATTAGGAACCATTGCCAGATTTAGCTATACGACCAAAAATATAACTTCGGCCCTATAGCTGCTCGTTAAATTCTCGACATGCTTTAGTATTTTGGCCGCCGTTTCTTCATACGAACTCCGTTTTGGGTGTTCTTGGGCTCGTTAGGTTCGTATCGTTGAGGGCTACAACCCTGTTGTCTTGGATATTTATTTTGATATATTGTAAAAATTGAATTTTCCAACCTCTCAAATGGCTAAGTCTGGTCCCTGCAGCTCCTCCATATTATGCCCTCTTTGTTTATTTTTCCTTTGTTTTGTCCATAATCATCATCAAAACCTACACACATGTCAAAGACAAGAAAGAGGGATAAAATTCTACATAAACTACTAAATGCGCAAGGCTCATATTGAATTTAACAAAAACAAGTAATCATGCATATAAGGCATAACAATAGTTAGATGGAGCATGATAT
This sequence comes from Avena eriantha, assembly GCA_910589775.1. Classification (NCBI taxonomy): domain Eukaryota; kingdom Viridiplantae; phylum Streptophyta; class Magnoliopsida; order Poales; family Poaceae; genus Avena; species Avena eriantha. The sequence goes on along the minus strand of OU342740.1, from coordinate 275,444,931 downwards.
GATATGCAAATGACACAAATTATATTGCTAAAAAGTGTTGTATATCACAGCCATCAAAGAGAAGTTGTGGACAGTCAACTAAATGCAACGGCTCTTCCCATGATTCAGCTCGGAGTGGGTCCCAAGGATATTCCACATATTGATCAATTTAACACTGCCAAAGAAGCTTGGGATGCTCTCACAGACCTGTTCATCAGAAATGAAACCATGAGAAGAAATATGTATGATGCTCTTAGCAATGAAGCCAAAGGATTTTACATGTTGGATGGTGAGGACCATGAAGACATGTATAGAAGGCTCAAGAGCATTGCAACAACATTTAGAAAGCATAGAGCCACTCACATTGAGGATGCTTGGATCAAAAGGAAATATGTGAGTGCCATCATGCCATTTGAGCCAACATACTTGAAGAGTTTGCAAGGTAGACACAACTACCATCAAATGACTTCCAATGAAGTCATGCAAGAAATGGCAGCCTTCAAAGTTGCTGCTAAGAATGCCGAAGATACTCGTGCTCGAGCAATTGGGATGCAAAAGGGAGTTAACGTTGCTCTAAAGGCCAATGTTGCTGAACAAGATGAGTATGATAGAGGGTACAATGTTGTTTCCATGGGATATCCTGAGGAGGTCAAGTGTGCTCATGTTGAGTACATGGCCTTCTATGCAAGAAACTTTTGGAAGGACCTAGCTAAGGCAAAATCTAAACTTGAGCGCAAGCATGGGTCAAGTGGGCGAAAGGATAATGGATCAAAACTGGGAACTTGCTACAATTGTGGGGACCGGTTGTACTTTGTGGTTGAGTGTCCTTATCAAAGTAGAGAAGACAATGGGGGCAGGCTCATCCTCAAAGAAAAGTCTAAGGCACCTCAAAAGAAACCATTTATCAAGAAGAATGGCCCTTACAAGAAGCAATTGATACCTTCGATCCAGATTATGGATGTAGTATAGCTCTTTTTCCCTACTGACTTAGGTTATCGAATCCACGGGAATCAAATGTGTAGTGAAGTTACTTTAGCGTACCTTCGGGAGTTTTAGAATTCCTTTTGTGTTTTTACCTGACCAGTAGCTTGCGTCTTTTTGTTGTTGTCGATGATGGAGAGAGAGGGCCTAGGGCGTTCGGTTTCAGCTGTAAATTTGCAAAAACATCTGATGGAAATAAAAGATAGAAATAAAGTATGCGTGTACTTGTTAGAGCAAGATAAATTATATGTGGGAAGTGCATCCATAATTGCTATTGCCTCTGCAACCGCTTATAGCAATAACCTACTTGTCTCATCCATAGAAGAAAGAGAACTAATGATATGCATATTGATCTCACCGTTAATCCCAAGAAAATCCCTCACATACAGTCGTACTACCCCTTCTGTCATTGGGGTTCCCAACCTGCAGATCAATCATCACTCATACTGCCTATACCTGGCTCAACCATCGGGGTTATGGGTACCTGACAAGTCCTTGGATTGAGGCAAGAGAGGATCCAACAATCATCATGTCATACAAACTAATACACGATCACATCTATGATAAATAACATGCACAAATGCTACATGGCTAGGCCGAAGCCCTTAGCCCAAGGAGAATTACTCACACATAGAGATGAGATCAACAATCGCAAACATTGTAATGAAAATCATAAGATTGATAGCAATAGTCTTACAATGTCCCCAATCGGAGAAGAGAGCTACTATTACAAGTGGTGGAATATGGCTATGGAGATGGAGAAGGGTTTGGAGATCTGGAGGCGGCTGGAGATCTGTGGAAGAGACTTTTTGGCGAGGTCTGGCTTCTTCAGGGCAGGCTTTTCTCGTCGCCCTAGGATTCTTTTTATAGGGGTCCATTCACGAAAGTTGTTCTGTTTGACCTAACTGTGGCGGCTCCAACTATACGACCAGAGCTATACGGTCAGAAAATTTTCTCCGGCCGTATAGTTGGTCGTTAAGGCGTGTGCCTCGTTGTTTGGCTCCTAGTTTCTTCTGGTTGTTTGAAATCTCGTATCTTTGACTTATCTGTGCAGGAAAAATACAAGAAGAAAGGCTTGCATACCCCTCTGAATATTAGCATTAGTGGTAGGGTTTAGAGAGATATTTCAGCAAAAATATGATTAATATCCTGTTTAAATGTGGACGTAGATGTATATATTTAAGAGCCATCAACCTCCCCAAGCTTAAACTCGATCGTCCTGAGCAAGAAAACCAAAATCAAAAAGGAACTCAGCATTTAAACTGAAATAATGAGATGGTGATCTTACTCATGATTAATAGTCTCATGTTTCCTCCACTGCATAAATCTAAAAAATTTCAACATAGCTAGAGTAATGGCAAGCATATCATACGGGTTTCATCCATCCTTATAGCGCAGAAAAATTATCGTAGACATGGATGATTTAAATGAGTAAACTTTATTCCATGTCAAGTAATCAACTCATAGGCTTGTCTTTGAACAGTAAAGTATAATCATGTAAATTAAGAGTGTGAGAGTTGTCATGAAAAGCATATATACTAGAGTATCTCAATTCTCCCACATTTATGAAGCAAGACTTTGCAAGCACTACTTTTCTATTCATTGTCCTTCAAGAATTTCAGTTTTAAGTATTTGAGAACATGCCAAAGATTTTTATTAGTTTATCGGGCTGTGATGGACACTCGTGGCATTACTAAGGTTTTTGTTCCTTTTGCATAATGATTACTCATAATAGCCAGAGGAGTGATTCCATCATGATTACATCTACTCGGGAGTGCCAAGAATCTTACCCACTATAGCATTGCTGCTACAAGTGTTTAATCAACTCATAGCCGAAATCTAGGAGTTTTCTCCGTGAATATCGTTCATAGGCCAGCGGAGTTGTTGGCATCCCATGAAGTTTGACACACATAAAGCAATATCATCCTTATGATTAACAAGTCAAACTTTGGCATGCTCACAAAAACCGCTAAACATTAATTCAATCGAACAAATCTTTTCAAAGAGAGCTATCAAGTCAATCAATATTTTCAGTGGTGTTGAGTGTCTATAGAAATAGGCCTTCAAGACTAAGCACTACAACACCCAAGCCTTCAATTGTAAGTCTTTTTCTTATTACCATTGTTTAGCAATTTTTAGGCAAGACTTGGTTAATTACGAGAGATGGAACAAAATGAGCCTAATTAAATACCCATGCAGACGACAATCTTACTATGATACAAATACTCACTCCACCAATATAATATCTCAACATTTACTACTAACTAGCATGGGTTTCTCAAACTTCTAAAGTGGGGAGTCATAAGGCATACCTCTCATGTTTGGTTCCACTTCTCTCTTCCTTTTTTATTTGTTTCTTGGAAACTCGAAGTCGATCACTCTCCTGCAAATATATGAAGACCTTGAGGCAAAAAGAAAAGAAAGAGGGAAAATAAGGAAAAATGGAGAAATATTTTTGTGATTTTTAAGAGAGGAACTTTAAAGAATAGAAAATTGGCAGCAAAGCTCGGCTAGAAAAATTCGAAAACAAAATAGAAAGAGCTAAAGATAAAGTGTTGGAGAAACAAACACAAGTTCTTATCAACTCAAATAAAAACACAACCTCGAAATAAATAAAAGTAAATGAACAGCAAATAAAGATACATGAGGAAACTTCCCCAAGCTTAGGCTTTTGCAAGCCTTTCAAATCATTGTGGTGGCAGGGAAAAGTGGTTACTCCAGTTCGCAAATTGAGTTGAGAGGTTACTTGTTGATTCTCGGAGGTTCAAAGAGAGGTTGTGCATCCTCTCCACAGTCCATCCAAGTCCTTGGAAATCTTGGTATGTTGCGAACCTGGTTTGTGGCTGCTCCTCTTGATAAGGAACTTTTTGGTCCTCATCCTCTTTAGGAATCTCTTCCTCAGGTTGGTGCTGCTCAACCTATGAATCATATAGCAAACGTCCTTCCTCGATAGAGAAAAGACCATTAAGCATAGGAGCGGGGTAGATACGCCCAGCTCCAGCAATATGCAGGTAATAAACACCACCTCTCCTAGTGAGCATTCCACAGGCTCTCAAGGTGGAGAAACCAAGACGTGTCTCACCTAGTACTGGTTGTAACTGTTGGGTTCGCATCATATAAAACAAAAAATTTCCTACGATAGGAACTATACGCCAAGATCTATCTACTAGATACAAGCAACGGGTGGATATACATACAGAGAGAACTTACTCTCGAAGAAAACAAAGCTTTGTTAACGAATTGGAACTCGTGGATGATGTAGTCGTACACTTGCCGATCTCAAGATCGTGATGAAGTCCGCAGGTCCGGCTCCAGCAGGTCAGGCCCCAGCACGTCCATCAGATCCAGCTCCAGCATGTCCAGCACCACCAGTCCAGCACCACAAAGCAGTGGTGCATCCGTGATCGCACACACGTCCGGTACCCTGACAAACTCCGTCCCTCGCTCCAGCAAAGCAGCAGAAGCAGCAACTCCTTTCCAGATAAAGCCACTGGGAACATGTATCTCGCTAATCCGAGACCATGGGGGAAAAATATAAGAGGGGGAGAGAGATCCTTCACGAGGAGGTGTGAGGAAGGAGTGAGAAGGGGGCCTTTTATAGGAGGAGGGGAGGGTACCCCTCCCATGGACGGCGCCCATGTAGGGTATCCCTTCACCTCCCCATTCATGTGGTGGTAACCCCCTCCACATTAAAAATGCCCCTTCACATTCTCTTTTAAAGTCTCCACTTTAAATGCATTAAATTTCTCCAAATTTAATGCTCTCTCATTTAACAAAACTCTTTTATTAATTTTATTCAGAAATTTGTTAATTACTTTAATTAACAAACATTCACATAAAACCCCCTGCAACATTTCAATATTACATGTAGAACCAATTTCAGCAATTTCACCTGAAACAGTTTCGGTGTCTATTGAAATAATTCCAGCGCTTTGTTAAATCTTTATCTGAAACATATTTGCTCCAAATGGTTTCAGTATCCCTTAAGTGTGTCACCGTACGGTTCGCGAATAATTCAGACATGATCGAGACCCTTCTCAGATCAATAATCAGAAACGGGACCTGAAAATCCATACTGACTCCTACACATTCAACGATGACTTCTGTGATCGTGAGAACCTTTAACACTAGTAACTAAATCCCTTTGTCTCACGATATATTACATGTCCGAGATTCGATCATCGATATCTCCATACCTAGTTTGATCTCGTTACCGACATGTACTCTTTTCTCGTTCCCGTGATATAACATTCTAGTGATCACATCACTTGCTTGCAAGCTATCTTAATGTGATATCACCGAGAGGGCCCAGAGTATATCTATCCATCATCGGGATGGACAAATACCACTCTTGATCCATGAGCCATAACACCTTCGTAGCACTGAACCCACCTTTATAGTCATCCTGTTATGGTGTGACGTTTGATATTATCAAGATACTCTTCCGGTGTTAGCGATTAACATGATCTCATGGTCTAAGGACTAAGATTACTTCGTATGATGTTATAGCAATATAAACATAATGACTTTGATCGTAATGCTATACTTCGGATGAATGTTCATCACATCATTCCACCAATGGTGTGACCTCGATATTAACAACATCCAATGTCCATGATCAGGAAACCTTGATCATCTTGTTAATCAACGAGCTAGTTTATATGAGAGGCATTACTAGGAACTTTGTATTTTTTTATTAAACACACATGTATTAACGTTTCCAATTAATACAATTATAGCATGCAAAGTAAACATTTATCATAAACATGGAATAAGATAATAACCGCTTTATTATTGCCTCTCGGGCATATTCCCTCCAGTCTCCCACTTGCACTAGAGTCAATAATCTAGTTTGTAAACTTGTATATACAACACCTAGGTGTTGAATATACACGTTTTCTAGTGGTTAACATAATCTCCGGATCTGACACTTTCAGGTCCGTGTGTATTTGCATGTCTTTGCGTCTCTACACATCACTCATTCTCAAATGAGATGGCATTGTATAAATTTGGTCCTTTAGTGAGACCTTTAGTTTGTTCAGGTTAAAATATGTTGATATTATTGTCATACAATATATCTTCATAGTATTAGCCCACTTCGAACCACACCTACTTTGATAACAAACTACTTAACACAAATGTCCTCTTTTGCTACTACTATAGCAGTCATATACTTAGTCTTTTGTTGTAGTATCCGTCACAATGTCTCAACTTTGGATCTCATCCAAATCCATCATGGAATATCCTTTCCATTACATTGTGCCACCCATAGTCTAAATTGAGATAACTTTTAAGTTGTATCTTGTGACAAAACTAGTATCAATGTAACACTTTACAATGAACTACCTTTAACTATTTGTCACTTATACATGATATATTCTTAGTTCTTCCAAAGCTCATAAGAATATCTTTACTATCGTCCAATGATCATCTTATGAATCATTCTGGTATGTGCTCACAGCATTTAGAGCATAGGACATATCTTGATATAGAAATATCATGGTATAATCGATCAAAATATTCATGTGATTTTACTCACCAAGTGTTGATGCACTTGAATCTTGATACAATCCTTTCCATGCAGCAAGAACCTTTCTTGTTGTTTCAATATTGTACCCTTTCAATATCTCATATATGTATGTCTGGCATAACCCTATTAGCGCCTCAATCTATCCATATAGACATTGATGCCAAATATTCCGGTTTTTCCCAAGTCTTTCATCGAAATCCTATTTTAATGAAATTTTTAACTTGTGTCAATAAAAGATACATCATTTCCAATCAACAATATGTACTCTGCATAATGTATTGGAAATTTGTCTCAGTGCTCCCACTTAATTTCTTGCAAATGCAAGCATCTCCATCATCTCCGATGAAATTAAACTCCTTTAACATTTTCATCATGGTGAAGATTCCAACTCCGCTATGCTCACTTCAACTATTGAAGTTTGCATGCCCTTTTAGCACCCTTTGAATTAACAAAACCCTTCGGACCATATCATGTACATGTCCTAGATAACCATTCTATTAGAAGAACCTTGTTTTGTTTATTCAACTACCATATACCAAATTATATGTAGTGGTTGCTACATTAATCCGTCAAGACTAAATATCGCTATGAAAGATCAAATCTTATCATAGTCAACTCCTTGAACATTGTCGTAAACTTCTTTCTGACATGTCGACTATTTCATAGATGTTAAACATCCATGTCTATTTCTTTATAGATCGAAACACGACCGATATGCTTCACACCTTTCCGAAGGGTCTTCCAAGTTCCGAAACTTGATTTGTCGTGTATGGATACTATCACGGATTCTATGACTTCTAGTCATTTTATGGAGTCAGGACCCATCATCGCTTCTTTGCATGTAGTCGGTTTATCATTGTCAAAACAATAACGACTTGTTTATCAAATCTCACTATTTGATTCATACCAACCCACACGGTTCAATAGGAACTCTAATCTCTGAGATCACAACCTTTGTAATCACGGGAGCCATGAGCATTGTGGCCGCCACCGGGACACTTTCCGGCGCTATCCTACTTAGCACATATAGCTAAGGTTCAACAACCTTATCAAAGTTCTATTGTCCTCCCACTTAACTTTTCACGAAAAATTCCTTCCCAAGAAAATTTGACGTTCAAAGCGACAAACCCTTTTGTCCTCGGTGTTATGGAGGAATTCCCAAAAAAATCTTTGGGATAACCTACAAAGATCTGCTTATCCTACTTTGGTTGTAAACATCTTACTTATTCATAGCATACCAAAATTTAAGAAAAGACAATTCAGGTTTTATCCCAAACCATAACTCATATGGTGTCATTTCAATGGATCACGATGGTGCTCTTTTTAGTGTAAAAGCGGTAGTCTCTAAAGCTTTAATCCTTAAAACATAATGGCAGTTTTATAAATGACACCTTTGATCCTACCATGTCAAACATGGTTTGATTTCATCTCTCGAATATGCCATACTCCTATGGTTTATCGGGAAATACAAATTCATGGAACAATTCCTGAAATCTTAGGTGTTTTGCTAAACATGTAACTCAAATATTTTCTTTTATGATCAAATCATAAACTCTTTTATTTTCTTGTTACAATGATTTTTCACTTCATCTTGAAAGTCTTTGAACAATTTTCAAATGTTTCATACTTCATCCTTATTAAGTAAAAATATAAATATATTCACTCAAATTTCTGGAGAAAGCATATGAAGCAAAAAGATCCATCGCACATGGCTACACATAATGGACTATGCACATCAGCATGCACAATTTCCAATAAGCGAGTCATCTGTTCCTCTTTGGCCTGTGAACAGAGTTTCAATTATCTCAAGCAAAGTCTCACAAGCGTCAGTTCATCAAAATCAAAGACTCCAAAAATCCATCAACGTGGAGTTTCTTCATGTTTTATTTTCAATATAATTTAAACAACGATGTCACTTCATAAGTGATCTTTCAATCATTTGTCTTGCGACATTTTAGCAATAGTGTTTATGGATGTGATTTCTCCCACTAGACTTGTAAAAGTTCATCCATCCATTATGGAATACGGTAATTATTTGAACAACCATTGTTCTCGTAAGACCGGAACAAAATAACAATTATTTAAACAAATCTTGAAGACAAGCTTTGATCTCAACGAGAAAGATAATAACACTTTATTTGTTTCCGATCAACATCATCACTTAATCTCTTGCTAGTTACTTAGGCCATTGTAGTTCATGAATTGCATTGTCATGTATGACACTTCATACAAACCAATTCGGTATCCAATACCGGTATCCAATACCTAAGAACCACATTGTTTAACAAATAAACAATACAGCCATAACATGTATATCTTCTATATACCTAAGCTGGACATCTCTAACTTTTCTTTTCTGCCAAATATTTTATAGATTCTCTTTTAGAAATTCCTTTTCCTTTTAAAAGAATCTATCAACATCAATAGTGGTGTCATTCACATGACACATAGTACAAAGTGTATATAGTCAAATACTAATACCTTTGGACTTGCACTTTGAAGTGGATCACCATCATCAAATGTTTCGTGTTCTTTCAAAAATCCATTCTTTAGTAATCTATTAGTGTAGTAAACATTTTACTTACATCTTCTATTCATCCTTATCATGACAACTTTCATGATCAAACTACTATAGCCTATAAGAATGAATCGTGAGTATAATTTCAGTTCCCAAAACCTTTTGGTAGATTAGGACGCCTAGCGTCTCCAACCTTCACAAATTTTCATATAATACGAGAACATGTATTTTGATAAATTATACTCTATCATAATGCAACCAAAAACATTGTTTCAGATATCACAATATCTTCCACACATGATGGTTTCTGAAACAATTATTTCAGCTCCTAGATAACCTCGATATTAAAACAACTTTTGAATAGCAAGAATCATGGAGGCAAACATGATACTTTAGATACTAACATTGGAATTCTTACTCTTGATTTAATACTACTTATTAAACTTCACGGAGTAAATAGAGTTTGCTGAAAGTTTGCAATAGGACTTCTAAACTTTAAATTGACATTCAAAACAATACGATACTAGTTCGTAAATTAAATATCCAGAATTCTATAGTTCTATTATCTCAATTAAAACTAAGCATAAGGTAGTGAACAGATGCCAATGACTACAACAAATTATGCAAATTCACTTCGATTTAGTTTATGACAAATTGAGTTCGACTAATCCAAATTAGAAATGAACTCCCACTCAAAAACGACAGCCTCGTGCCCTTTTGGTGATTACATGAACCAAATCCACTACACCAAGTCCGATCATCACGTGAGTCGGTGTAGCTTCAAAGGCGAGCATCAATATGGGCATCACATCAACTATATGACTCATGCTTAACCTTTCGGTCCGTGTTCCGAGGCCATGTTTGTACATACTAGGCTTGCCAAGTAAGAACCTTAGAATTCCGTGTGTGTAAAACTGTATTACACCCGTTGTATGAAAGCGTGGAGTCGAGTACACCCGATCATCACGTGATGTCTCGAAACACGATCCATAGAACAGTGCATACTGAAGGAAGAACATATTTTATCTTGATATGAGGGATCATCTTACAATGCTACCAAAAGCACCAAACTAGCAGTAAGATGCAAACATCTAATGTGTAAAGTGAGATGATATGGTCCATGCATTTGATCTCTATCATTTGCATCATGGTATGATCTCTATCATTCCTTTGTGTGTAAGGCCAAGGTCTATGGAACTTACATGTTAAGTGTGTTGTAAGAGTATCTATCATACATCTACTTACAACAATACGTTATCAAGACACTAGCCCAGCAACGATCTAAACTAGACGCCTCTAATTTATCGATTGCGAGTTTTACGTGGCTTAGGGTTTTCGGAGATAGAACCATTCTTACCTACGAACATGAACCACAACGAGGATAACCAAGTTATTAGCAACTCATTGTAAATCAAATATTGACTATAGTAGGAGAGACAGACACCCGCCAGCCACTTATGCAAAACTAGTTGCATGTCAGTCGTGGAACCGGTCTCATGTACGATGACATGTAAGGTTGGTCCCGCCGCTTCATCCCACTATGCCACCAATATCCAAAATACATAGAAGATGCAATAACATGATCATCATCGCCCACATATAAACATAGGTGTACTACCCGTGCAAAGCACCTCCACATAGATCAGGCTCTGATACCACTGTTGGGTTCGCAGCATAGAAAACAAAAAAATTCCTACGATGGGAACTATACGCCAAGATCTATCTACTAGATACAAGCAACGGGTGGATATACATCCATAGAGAACTTACCCTCGAAGACAACAAAGCTTTGTTAACAAGTTGGAACTCGTGGATGATGTAGTCGTACACTTGCCGATCTCAAGATCGTGATGAAGTTCAGCAGGTCCGGCTCTAGCACGTCCATCAGATCCAGCTCCAGCATGTCCAGCACCACCAAGTCCAGCACTGCAAAGCAGCGGTGCATCCGTGATCGCACACACATCCGGTACCCTGAAAACCTCCATCCCTCGCTCTAGCAAAGCAGCGGAAGCAGCAACTCCTTTCCAGATAAAGCCACCGGGAACATGTATCTTGCTAATCTAAGACCATGGGGAAAAATACAAGAGGGGGAGAGAGATCCTTCACGAGGAGGTGTGAGGAAGAAGGAGTGAGAGGGGGCCTTTTATAGGAGTAGGGAAGGGTACCCATCCCATGGCTGGCGCCCATGGAGGGTATCCCTTCACCTCCCCATTCATGTGGTGGTAACCCCCTCCACATTAAAATGCCCCTTCACATTCTCTTTTAAAGTCTCCACTTTAAATGCATTAAATTTCTCCAAATTTAATGCTCTCTCATTTAATAAAACTCTTTTATTAATTTTATTCAGAATTTTGTTCATTACTTTAATTAACAAACATTCACATAAAACCCCTTGCAACATTTCAATATTACATGCAGAACCAATTTCAGCAATTTCACCCGAAACAGTTTCGGTGTCTATTGAAATAATTCCAGCGCTTTCTTAAATATTTATCTGAAACATATTTGCTCCAAATGGTGTCGGTATACCTTAAGTGTGTCACTCTACGGTTCGCGAATAATGCAGACATGATCGAGACCCTTCTCAGATCTATAATCAGAAGCGGGGCCTGGAGATCCATACTGACTCCTACACATTCAACGATGACTTTTGTGATCGTGAGAAACTTTAACACTAGTAACTGAATCCCTTTGTCTCGTGATATATTACTTGTCCGAGATTCGATTATCAGTATCTCCATACCTAGTTTGATCTTGTTACCGACATGTACTCTTTTCTCGTTCCCGTGATATAACATTCTAGTGATCACATCACTTGCTTGCAAGCTATCTTAATGTGATATCACCGAGAGGGTCCAGAGTATATCTATCCGTCATCGGGATGGACAAATCCCACTCTTGATCCATGAACCTCAACATAACACCTTCGTAGCACTGAACCTACCTTTCTAGTCACCCTGTTATAGTGTGACGTTTGATGTTATCAAGATACTCTTCCGGTGTTAGCAATTAACATGATCTCATGGTCTAAGGACTAAGATTACTTCGTATGATGTTATAGAAATATAAACATAATGACTTTGATCGTAATGCTATACTTCGGATGAATGTTCATCACATCATTCCACCAATGTTGTGACCTTGTTATTAACAACATCCAATGTCCATGATCAGGAAACCTTGATCATCTTGTTAATCAACGAGATAGTTTATATGAGAGGCATTACTAGGAACTTTGTATTTTGTTTATTAAACACACATGTATTAACGTTTCCAATTAATACAATTATAGCATGCAAAATAAACATTTATCATAAACATGGAATAAGATAATAACCACTTTATTATTGCCTCTCAGGCATATTCCCTTCAGTAACTCACCTAGATCGATGTCTAGGGCAATGGCAAACATGGTGATGATGCCTCCTCCTGTGATTGGCCCTTGGCTTTGGGAGGCTTGGTTCTCCAGGTAGCGCACAAGGATGGCGCCCAAGTTGAGTGACATGTTGCAGTTGATGTAAGCTACCTTTGCGAGGACTAGGATGTCCTCCTCGTTGAGTCTCATGAACTCATTATGTGCCTGCAAGGTGTTAGCAATAACATAGAACAAATAGCGAATTGCAGGATGATGAATATTTTCCCCTTGTTCACTCTACTAGTGAAGCTCATTCCATTATAGTATTGATCGGGCAAGGAATTAAGCCAGTAAAGGATGCGCGTAAAGCATGAACATCATTGTTTGGAAAATTAAAGCATGTGCACCATTCACCTAATGTTAAAGTGTAGTTGTTGTTCATCAGACGGTAAGAAATAGTATCCTCCCCTTGCCATAGTTTAACTATGCTTTGCAAGGAACTTAGGAATTCAATGGTTAAGCGGCGATAAGTAGGTACATCATTGTACACAAAGTTTTGCAGGCTAGATCTATTGCAAAGTAAATTAAAGTCATCAGAAATACCGAGTTGGTTCAACATAATGGGGCAAGCCCACTTGGTGGCCTTCACTTCACGGTTCTTGATCTTGTTGAGGCGTTCACGATGGGCCTCATCCCTGAACCGTATCCCCATGCGTTCTTGAGCGGCAGCCCGAGAAGCGCTAGCGGTGGCACGAGCATGAGTTTGGCTCCTTGTGTTCATCATCTAAAACATTGAAGAAAGGAAAAAATAAAACTTTTTGATCCAACAACAGTAAGTATAATATATTCCTCATCTAAGCACACTAAAGAATCTTCTCAAGATAATAATCTAGGTAACAAAATTATGGCAATTGGTTCATAGTAGGTCTCACCCTAGATTGACAATGACAATAGATCGAAGATGAATTTGAAAAAAGTAATTGGAGGATCAGAGGAGAAACATACCGTAGATCACTTGTGTGCGACAAAATCGAACGAAATTGAGTAGAGATGAAGATCCCTTGAGGTTTTGAGAGAGTTTGGAGGTAGAAGAGAGAAAAAGGATTGAGGTTTTTGGGTTGGGAGTACCTTCCCGTGCGATTTTTTGGTCGGAGGCAACTATACGGGCGCAACTATACGGGCGGAACATGTGTTCCGGCCGTATAGTTGGCGTTCTGTCAAATTATCAGGGTTTCCTCCTGGCGGCACAGCTATACGGATGCAACTATACAGGCGGAACAAAATTTTCTGGCCATATAGTTGGTTGTTAAACTGTCTGTCCCTGCGAAAGAAAATTTGCAAAGGCATCGATATCTATACGACCGGAACTATACGGTCAGAATTTTTATTCCCTCCATATAGTTGGTCGTTAAACTCTGAGTATATATGAAAAGAAATTGTATGGAGGCATTGATATCTACATGACCGGAACTATACGGCCGGAATTTTTATTCCCGCTATATAGTTGGTCGTTAAACTCTCAGTACATATTGCAGAAAAAAATTGATGGTAAAGATAACTATACGTCCAGAATTTGTATTCTCGTCGTATAGTTGGTCGTTAAACCCTCTGTGTGCATCAAACAAATTATGTTTCTTTGTAAACTATTTCTTTTCTTGTAACTTAGCAATATACCTTGTTTTTGACAGAAAATTGACCATAAATATTGTCAACCAACAATAGCATGAATAATGCAGAATTTCAAGTACTACCGAATTTATTCTCCTCAAATGGAGTTTTCTAGCACTCTTTATTAAACATGAACTTAAATTAAAACTAAAAACTTAACTCAAACCTTAATTTAACATGGGTTGCTGATTACCCACAAGTATAGGGGGTGTATCGTAGTATTTTTGATAAGTAAGAGTGTCGAACCCAACGAGGAGCAGAAGGTGTTGACAAGTGGTATGGATCGGGAATTCTCTATAAATACTTAGCAAACAGACTTTTAGGGTTTTTTGATAATGTAGATAAATGAAGTACGAGTAAATAAAAGACAATAATATTAATTGAAACATGTGCCCCAATCCTTTCTTTAGCAAAGGACAAGCCGGTTGTATTACTTAATATGACCAAACGTTCTCGAGGACACATGGGAATATCATCAAGTGCTTTCGCTTCATATAGTTGATTAATATTCTTTGGTTGGATAAGTGTTGTGTGGGTGAACCTATGCTAATGTACTAACCTTCCTAGGACTAATACATACTTGTGATTATACCCCTTGCAAGCATCCGCATCTACAAGAAAGTAATTAAGATAAAAACCTAACCACAGCCTTAAACTTTGAGATCCTACACTCCCTTATGCAAAAGTTTCCTAACGGGGGTTCAGGTTTCTATCACTCCGGCAACCCCACGATTAGTAGCCAAATACACAATGCATTCCCCTAGGCCCATAAAGGTGAAGTATCATGTAGTCGACATTCACATCACACCACTAGAAGAAGAACACCATGATACATTGCAAATGTATCTATAATTTTTGATGTTCCATGCTTGGTTTTATCCACTTTCTTGTGTTTTGTTCCAACTTTGGAGCACTTTTCATATGATTTCTTGGACTAACCTATTAACAAGAGCCACAGTGCCAGCTGCCTGTTTTCGGCTGTTTTTGGTTCCAGGAAAGTCAGAAAATGAATATTCTCGGAATTGGACGGGACAAAAGCTAAAGTGCCTATTTTTCCAAAAGTCATCAGATGCCAGAATACGAGACGGAGAGGGGCCAGAGGCCGGCTACACCACCTGGCCGCGCGACCAGGCTTGGCCCGCACCAGGGGGTGGTGTGGTGTCCCTTGGCACCCCCTCGGCCTCCCTTCCACCTATAAGATGTCCTTGGGACGAAAACCCTAAGGGCCCGATCAAAAATCCACGAAAGAGTCTGTAGCCGCCGTCATCTCCATCCCTAGATCGAGAGGGATCTGAAGCTCTTCCCGGCACCCTGCCGGAGAGGGGAATTCACCCTGGAGGCCTTCTATGTCACCATGCAAGCCTCCGGTGTGATGCGTGAGTAGTTCATCCTTGGACTATGGATGCATGTAGTAGCTAGATGGCTGGTTCTCCTCCTTTGTGCTTTCATGTCTAGATCTTGTGAGCTCCGTTCATGATCTAGATCATCTATTTGTAATTCTGCATGTTGTGTTTGCGGGGATCCGATGGATATTGAGATGCTATTTCAGATTGATTATTGATTCTATCATGTCTTTGTTATTTGTGATCTTGCATGCTTTCCGTTGTTAGTAGCTATCTTAGCCAAGTAGATGCTAGCAACTCCAAGAGTTAGTATTTATGTTCGATAGTGGGTTCATGCCTCTGGTAATCTGGGGAAGTGACAGAAATCTCTAAGGTACTAGATGTGTTGTTGCTACTAGGGAGAAAACAACAATCCTTTGTTCATAGAACAATCGTATTGTTTACTTTAAATGCAGTTCGTAAAGCAACAATCTGTTGCTTGCAACTTAATACTAGAGGGGGTTCGGATGATAACCTGAAGGTGGATTATTAGTCATAGATGCAGTTGGATGGCGGTCTATGTATAATGTTGTAATGCCCAATCAACTCTCAAAGGAGTCAAGATGATTAGTATATGCATGTATTGCTTTCTCGATGTTTGTCAATTGCCCCACTGTAATTTGTTCACCCAGCATGTTATCTATCTTAAGGAGAGCCACCTCTAGTGAACTATGGATCCCGGTCCTTTTCTTTTACATTCAATCTACAAACTATTTACTGTTTTGTGTTTACTTTCTGTAAACTATTACTTCCTTCCATTCGATACGTTTAATCCTTTGTTTTCAGCAAAACACGGTGAGATTGACAACCTCATCGCAAGTTGGGGACAAAGTTCTGTGGTTGTGTTGTGCAGGTCTCCACGTTGCTACTAGCACCGGTAGTGCTCCCTGCCAACACTCAGCTAGTAACACCTTTGGGGTGTTTCCTTGCTCCTACTGGTTCGATTAAACCTTGGTTTCATAACTGAGGGAAACTTGCTGCTGTGCTCATCACACCTTCCTCTTGGGGTTCCCAACGAGCTCTACATCATCATTGCTCTAGCATTTTTCTGGGCGCCATACTCAGAGCCATCAAGCATTTTTCTAGCGCTGTTGCCGGGAAGTCAAGGACATCTTCACAAGGATTGAACTATTCTTCAAGGAACCTATTAGATTTTGCTGCTGGAGGTACCTTTATGACCATCACTTTGGGTGCCGCAACGAAACTTTTGGACAATATGATGGTTAATTATTCTGAATGGCATACTGAGAGAGCTCCACAAGGTAAGAAGGTAAATTCTGTTGAGGAAACCTCCTCCTTGAGTGATAAGATTGATATTATTATGTCTATTCTTGTGAATGGGAAAGCCCATATTGATCCAAATAATGTTCCTTAGCTTCTTTGGTTTCTCAAGAGGAGCAAGTTGATGTGAACTTCATAAGAAATAACAATTTTGGCAACAATGCTTATGATAATAATGCTTATAGGAACAATTTTGGTAACAACAATTATAAGCCTTATCCTCCCAACAATGGTAATGCTTATGGAAATTCTTACAAAAATAATAGGAGTGTTCCCTCTAAACTTGAAGTTATTCTTAAAGTGAATGACTTTGATTTCAAAGCTTTATGTGATCTTGATAGTAGTGTTTCTATTATGCCTAGAAGGATTTATGATATGCTTGATTTTCCTCCACTTGAAGATTGTTATTTGAATGTCCCACTTGATGATAATGCTAAAAAGAAACTCATGGGGAGTATTAATGATGTCCTTATTATGGTTAACAATGCCTATGTCCCCGTTGATTTCTATGTTTTGGATGTTGAATGCAATGCTTCTTGTCCTATTACTTTTGGAAGACCTTTTCTTAGAACTGTTGGTGCCAACATTGATATGAAAGAAGGCACCATTAAATATCAACTCCCACTCAAGAAAGGTATAGAACACTTCCATAAGAAAAGAGAGAAGATTTCTTTTGTTTCTCCTATGAAAAAAAAATTTGGTCTTAATGCTTCTTCATTTGAGAACACTTGATTCTTTTCCTTGCTTCTTATGCCTAACTTAAAGGCGTTAAAGAAAAGCACTTATTGGGAGATAACCCAAAAGTTTTAAATGAGTCTTGGAAGTTATTACCTCTGTAATAACCTCTCCTTATCCTTTTTATTTGCTTTTTGTGCCAAGAGTAACCTCTAATGAGAGAGAAGTAATGATTGGGTAATTTGTTGTCCCGAAACAGATTTCTGTGCTTCACCGTAAAAATTCGTGTAAAATCTCTGAACGTCTTTTTGAGGAGTGAATTTTTGTGCTTCTGCCCAGGTTGTTATCTAACTTTATTTAGTTTAACACTTTTTGACTTGAGCACCAGAAGGTCTTCGAAAAAATTCGTCTTTACCTACTGGTCTGTTTTGACTGATTTCTGCCATTTTCTGCATTTGCTTCTTGTTGGTCCCTTTTTGAGTTCTTTTGGGGAATTGAGCTTTTTGAGGGAAGTGCTACAGTAGCTAGTGCTCTAATGGAAGTTTATTTGGTGTTAGAACCGAACCATAAGACCTTTTATCTTGAGTGCACGAATGTTGCTAATAAAGATTGTGTGAAGTTTTGTATGAAGGAAAAATTTCAGGTGTATGGAAGGAATGAGTAATGAGATGAAGGATGGACTAAAGCTCAAGCTTGGGGATGCCACGCGTGTCACCCCAAGAAATATCCATGAAGTACAAGCATCAAAGCTTGGGGATGCCCAAGGCAACCCCTTCTTCATCTATAAAAATCCTAGGTTTCTTCGAAATGCTTCATTTTTATTGTTTCACGCATAGTTGTGTTGTTCTTGGAGCGTCTTCTTTTTCAATTTGGTTTTTCGTTTGATTTTGTTTGATTAGTTTTCTGAATAAATTGGTTGGACCCCCTCTTTCATACATTGGTTTGCAAATAGTTTGGTTTGGATTGGAAAATAGTAGGGAAGTTCGTGCTTATGTGGTAAAAAGAGCTCGTTTTTGACTGTGGCCTATGCTTTGTTATGCCATGCTTGATATTGTTTTGGATTTATGATTAGTATTGTTTGTTGTAGCATGACTTGTTTTAAACAATTGAGATTGCTTAATGTGCCTTGGATGAATCATGCGTTGTTTTAGCATATTAAAGAATAGTATTGTGGTATTCTCCTTTGATGCTTTATATGGGTTGACTTGGCGCATGCTCACACCATGTTATGACTATCTCAAGTCACCATAGCCTTTATGATCCTTTAGTTTTCAACTTGTAGTATCACTTTATGCTTTGATTAATGATGTTTTGTTGCTCTACATGATTATGGCCATTATTGCTCTCTTAGTTTGTCGCTCCCAGTCTTTTGCTAGCCTCCACAACAAAGTATGAGTTCCACTCATGCATCCAACTCCCTAAACCAAGTTATTCCAAAGATTCCACCATACCTACCTACTAGCTTATGCTATTCCAAGTACATTCATGCTTTTGTTTACCTTCCAAATTAAACTTGTTATGAGAAAACTAGTGATTAAAGCTCTCACGAACTTGATGGCACACTTTACTTTACTTGCCCTTAATAAACTTGAACCATTGTGTTGTCTATGTTGTATATGCTTGCACTTATTTGTTGGGAATTAGCAGAACCATGCTTTCATGGGTAACGATTTCAACATTGCACTTGGTACTTGTACCTTGTTGATATCATGCTCTTTTGTATATGGATGTCGTCGGTGTGAAATGAAAGGGGAGCTTGTAAGTCCATGGAGTTATGTATATGTGTTAGAGAAACGCCTGGGCCGCTAGTCTAATCCATGCTAACATGGTTGAAACCTGCAGCGTAACCATAATGAGCTATTTATAAAGCATTCTTCTTATAAAAAAGAGTCCTATATTGAGAAAAAAAGAGAAAAAGAAGAAAGAGATATTATGAAAAGAGGAAAGAGAGAAAAAACACCATATTCGCATGGTAAATAAGAAGAATGTTGAGATGCTCGTTGTCTGCTTGCCTTGTCATTTCGATATGGGGATTCTTCTGTATCATCAGGCAAGGGGTACCCCATTGGCAGTTCTCAATGATACACATGTACTTACGATGACAAGAACTTATCGGTGACTAAACTTGAGTAGCATGAGGAGCGGCCCTCGTATACAAGAGACATGAGATTTCTAACTTATACTTCGTCAAGCATGTACACCATAGTTTGTTCACTTTAACCTTAATCACTTCAAGATGCTTATGATAGGGGCAATGAGAGCTGAAAGCTATAAGTACCATAATTTTTGGAAGCTCTTTATGAGACTTGAATCCATACTTCCTTTTATAAAAAAGGGCCTTTATTCCACCATTATATTGAGTCTCCACCTTCTATCTTTATGCACCTACTTTGAGAGCATATTGGCCATTCTTAGTTCTATGTGCATTGTCCCAAGACTAGTTGATTAATGCATAACTTGATATTGCTTGTTTTAAACTATTGTATCTAGTCACTCTTATGAACTTTGAAGGTGTCCTATGCATTTACATTTGCTACTCTATTGAGGGACAAGCTGAATACTATTATGCTATGTTTTCTTTATGTGAAACAAACAAACGTCTTGCAAAGCATTGTTATTCATGAATCTTTTGTTTGTACATTTTCATGTTTCATCATAGTTTCTTTGTCTTATTGCTAGAACTTTGTCTTTCATGTTATGATTGAAGTACTATGATCCCAGCTTTGAATGTTTTACAAATACTTTGATCAAGTCTTTGATAGTGCATGTCACCTCAAAAATTATTCTTTCTTTTTTCACTTACCTACTCGAGGACGAGCAGGAGTTAAGCTTCGGGATGTTGATACATTGCAAATGTATCTATCATTTTTTATGTTCCATGCTTGGTTTTATCCACTTTCTTGTGTTTGTTCCAACTTTGGAGTACTTTTCATATGATTTCTTGGACTAACCTATTAACAAGAGCCACAGTGCCAGCTGCCTGTTTTCTGCTGTTTTTGGTTCCAGGAAAGTCAGAAAATGAATATTCTCGGAATTGGACGGGACAAAAGCCAAAGTGCCTATTTTTCTGGATGTCATCAGATGCCAGAATACGAGACGGAGAGGGGCCAGAGGCCGGCTACACCACCTGGCCGCGCGACCAGGCTTGGCCCGCGCCAGGGGGTGGTGTGGTGTCCCCTGGCACCCCCTTGGCCTCCCCTTCAACCTATAAGATGTCCTTGGGACGAAAACCCTATGGGCCTGATCAAAAATCCACAAAAGAGTCTGTAGCCGCCGTCATCTCCATCCCTAGATCGAGAGGGATCTGAAGCTCTTCCCGGCACCCTGCCGGAGAGGGGAATTCACCCTAGAGGCCTTCTATGTCACCATGCAAGCCTCCGGTGTGATGCGTGAGTAGTTCATCCTTGGACTACGGATCCATGTAGTAGCTAGATGGCTGGTTCTCCTCCTTTGTGCTTTCATGTCTAGATCTTGTGAGCTCCGTTCATGATCAAGATCATCTATTTGTAATTCTGCATGTTGTGTTTGCGGGGATCCGATGGATATTGAGATGCTATTTCAGATTGATTATTGATTCTATCATGTCTTTGTTATTTGTGATCTTGCATGCTTTCCGTTGTTAGTAGCTATCTTAGCCAAGTAGATGCTAGCAACTCCAAGAGTTAGTATTTATGTTCGATAGTGGGTTCATGCCTCTGGTAATCTGGGGAAGTGACAGAAATCTCTAAGGTACTAGATGTGTTGTTGCTACTAGGGAGAAAACAACAATCCTTTGTTCATAGAACAATCGTATTGTTTACTTTAAATGCAGTTCGTAAAGCAACAATCTGTTGCTTGCAACTTAATACTAGAGGGGGTTCGGATGATAACCTGAAGGTGGATTATTAGTCATAGATGCAGTTGGATGGCGGTCTATGTATAATGTTGTAATGCCCAATCAACTCTCAAAGGAGTCAAGATGATTAGTATATGCATGTATTGCTTTCTCGATGTTTGTCAATTGCCCCACTGTAATTTGTTCACCCAGCATGTTATCTATCTTAAGGAGAGCCACCTCTGGTGAACTATGGATCCTTAGTTTTCTTGTGCTTTCAGCTTAGAACTTTTTAGTTATTCCTTTTGGATTGGTGAGACAAGCTCATTGATCTTTATTTATTATTATCTTTGTGAGTTCTTTCAAATAAGTTGGTTTGGATTGGAAAAGAGTAGGAAAATTTCATGCTTAAGTGGTATAAAAGGAGCCTATTTTTGACTGTGGCTTAGGCTTTGTCATGTCATGCATGATATTGTTTTGGCTTTATGCTTAGTGATTTTTGCTGTCGCATGACTTTTTATAAACAATTGAGATTGCTTAATGTGCCTTGAAAGAATCATGCGTTGTTTTAGCATATTAAAGCATAGTATTGTGGTATTCTCCTTTGATGCTTTATTTGGGTTGACTTGGCAGATGCTCACACCATGTTATGACTATCCCAAGTCACCATAGCTTTTATGATCCTTTAGTTTTGGACTTGTAATGTCACTTTATGCTTTGATCAATAATGTTTTGTCGCTTTGCATGATTATGGCCATTATTGCTCTGTTAGTTGGTCGCTCCCAGTCTTTTGCTAGCCTCCATAACCAAGTATTAGTTCCACTCATGCATCCAACACCTAAAACCAAGTTATTCCAAAGAGTCCACCATACCTACCTATTAGCATTTTCTATTCCAAGTATATTCATGTTTTTATCTACCTTCCGAATTAAACTTGTTATGTGAAAATTAGTGATTAAAGCTCCCACAAACTTGATGGCACACTTTATTTTCTTGCATTTAATAAACTTGAACCTTTGTGTCCATCTTTTTTGCGTATATGCTTGCGCTTTATAAGTTGAAATTAGCAGAACCATGTATCATGGGGAACGCTTTCAACATTGCACTTGTACATTGTACCCCGTTGATATCATATTCTTTTGCTTATGGATCCCGACGGTGTGAAATAAAAGTGGAACTTGTAAGATCATGGAGTTTGTATGTGTGTTAGAGAAACGCCTAGGCCGCTAGCCTAAGTGATGCCTAATCATGGTGGAAACTTGCAGCATAACCATAATGAGCACTCTATGAAGCATCTTCAATAAAAACCCATGCAAATAGCAAATAAAAAGATCGCTTAGATGTTCATTGTCTGCTTGCCTTGTCATTTTGATTATGGGATAGCTCATGTATCATGTGCAAGGGGTACCCCGTTGGCGGTTCTCTATGATACATATGTACTTACAATGACAAGAGCTTACTTCTAACTAAAGTTGAGTAGCATGAGGTTCGGTCTTCGTAAGTAAGGGGCATGAGATTTCGGCTTATAACTTGTCAAGCATATCCTCTTAGTTGTGTCACTTTAACCTTAATCACTTAAAGATGCTTATGATAGGGGAAATGAGAGCCGAAAGTTAATAAGTACCATAATTTTTGGAAGCTCTTATGAGACTTGAATCCCTGCTTCCTTCTATGAATTCCTTTCTTTTACTTTTATGTTGAGTCTCCATCTTCTAGCTTTATGCACCTATTGAGAGAGCATAGTGGCCATTCTTAGTTTAATGTGTATTGTCCCAAAACTTGTTGATTGATGCATAACTTTCATAGTGCTTGTTCTTAAACTATTTGTATCTAGTCACCCTTATGAACTTTGAAGGTGTCCTATGCAATTATGATTTGCTACTCTATGGGGGACAAGCTGAATGCCACTATGCTATGTTTTCTTTATGTGAAACAAACAAACGTCTTTCAATGCATTGTTATTCATGATCTTTTGTTTGTACCTTTTCATGTTACAACACAGTTGCTATGTCTTATTGTTAGAACTATATCTTTCATGCTGTGTTAGAGTACTATGATCCCAGCTATTAATGTTTTATAAATGCCTTGATCAAGATTATGATGGTGCATGTCACCTCAAAAATTATTCTTTTTTATCACTTACCTACTCGAGGACGAGCAGGTGTTAAGCTTGGGGATGTTGATACGTTGCTAACGTATCTAAATTTTTTGATGTTCCATGCTTGTTTTATATCTACTTTCTTATGTTGTGTCCACACTTTGGAGTACTTTTAAACATTTTCTGGAACTAACCTATTAACAAGATTCCACAATGCCAGTTGCTTGTATTCTTCTGTTTTTTGTTCCAGAAAAGCCAGAAAATGAATATTCTCGGAATTGCACCAGACAAAAGCCAAAGTCGATATTTTACCGGAAGACTCACGGAGCCATAAGACGAGACAGGGAGGGCTAGGGGCTGACCACACCATGTGGTGGTGCGGGCTAGCCCTAGCCGTGCCACCAGGTGGTGTGGGCCCCTGGTCCACCCATCGACCTTGCCTCTTCGCCTATAAGAAGCCTCCCGATGCAAAAACCCTAAACAAAATAGCCTCCAGCCACGAAAAGTTCCGTAGCGCTGTCGCCACTGAAGGGGAGATTGGGGGACAGAAAGTCTCTGTTCCGGCACCCTGCCGGGACGGGGAAGTGCCCCCAGAGCCATCTCCATCGATCTCCACCACCATCTCCATCGTCGTTGCTGATTTCCATGATGAGGAGGGAGTAGTTCTCTCTCAAGGCTAAGGGTTCTACCGGTAGCTATGTGTTCATCTCTCTCTATGCATGATCATATTGTCATCATGAGCTTTGTAATCAAGTAGATCTACTTTGCTACTCAAGTGCTTTAATAGATCTCTACTCTCCCCATGTGTGTGAAAGTGACAGCGTGCACACCATGGTGGCACTTAGGCTAGAGATTACAAATACTTGTTATGAGTTATATTTGGAGTTGGATGTCTCTATGAAATTGTGGTGTTTGTTGGAACCATCTAGCGCTCAAGGTGACAGTGTGGGGTTATCTAGATGGGGAAAGCGAACTTTGAGGAGTACTGTTATAGCCCTACCATGGATTAGAGTGTCCAACCGGAGAGTAGTTTAGAGTAGTATCATAAAGAGATGATATTTATATGAGAGTGTTCACTAGTGAAAGTATGATCCCTAGGCCTTGTTTCTAAGAAGTGAAACACCGTTTGCAATTAGATCTGTTACATGTTTGCTTGCTTCCATCTTTATTTCAGTTTGCCTTTAATCTCTTCCACGCCATCAAGCTATTTTCTAGCACCGTTGTCTTATATCCATACCACTTGTATTTCACTATCTCTTCGCCGAACTAGTGCACCTATACACCTGGAAAGTATATTGGGTGTGTTGGGGACACATGAGACTTCTTGTATCTTGATTGCAGGATTGCTTGAGAGGGAATACCTTTGACCACTTCCTTCCTGAGTTCGATAAACCTTCGGTAATCCACTCAAGGGAAACTTGCTGCTGTTCTACAAACCTCTGCACTTGGAGGCCCAACAACTGTCTAGAAGAATAGAAGTGCGTAGATATCAAGCTATTTTCTGGCGCCGTTGCTGGGGACTGAAGAAGAAGAAGCTCCCACGTCAACCACGCGCCAGCAAGTATGCGTGTACTTGTTGGAGCAAGATAAATTATATGTGGGTAGTGCATCCATAATTTCTATTGCCTCCGCAACCGCTTATAGAAATAACCTACTAGTCTCATCCATATAAGAAAGAGAACTAATGATATGCATAGTGATGTCATCGTTAATCCCAAGCAAATCCCTCACATACAGCCGTACTACCCCTTCTATCACTAGGGTTCCCAACCTACAGATCAGTCATCACTCATACTCCCTATACCTGGCTCAACCCTCGGGGTCTTGGGTACCTGAAAAGTCCTTGGATTGAGGCAAGAGAGGATACAATAATCATCATGTCATACAAACTAATACACGATCCCATCTATGATAAATAACATGCACAAATGCTACATGGCTAGGCTGAATCCCTTAGCCCAAGGAGAATTACTCACACATAAAGATGAGATCAACAATCGCAAACATTGTAATGAAAATCATAAGATTGGTAGCAATAGTCTTACAATGTCACCGATCGGAGAAGAGATCTACTATTAAGGGGTGGAATATGGCTATGGAGATGGAGAAGAGTTTGGAGATCTGGAGGTGGCTGGAGATCTGTGGAAGAGACTTTTTGGCGAGGTCTAGCTTCTTCGGGGTAGGCTTTTGTCAACACCCGGATTTTTAATCCCAGATGCCTGTTATGCCATACATCGCAATCCCAGGATTACCATTTTTGCGAGACATAACAGATTGGATATCACAGTACATCATCCATTACAAACCATAATAAGGTCTTACACGAATAAAGGATCTCATGATCCAGTCTTAATACAACAAGCAGCAGAATAAATAATAAGCGTAGCGGTGGGGTCCATCTTTAGGGGCACAGGCAATGCTGACGATGGAAGATAGTCCTAGTTATCATAGCCATCCTGCTATCCTTCATCTTGGTAGTCTCCTTCATAGTCTGGCCATAGTAATAGCCAGGGACAAAAGCCATGAGTACTCTTTAAGTACTCGCAAACTATCACTAACAAGTAAGGTAGTGCTAGTGGGAAAAATGCTAACTCTAGGTTTATTTGTAAAGTTAAGTTTGAAACCTAAGCTGAGTTCAGAAACAAAGAAAGATAAAATAAAGTTCTAGAATCACCTAAGTTGGGAAGCTAGTGTCATAGTCACAACTCTATTGTGGTCAAGTCAAGATTCATCATTCATATCATAAGTCACTTTAAAAACATCTGACAACGGAACAGTATCGCCACTCCAACTATCCATAACCGCAAACGCGGCTATTCGAATAGTTTGACACTCTGCAGAGGTGGTACACTTTCACCACAAGATTCGATACATTTGTCAGGGATAACCTTTAATCATCATACTTAGTATGCAGATAATCAAACATAACCTTTCCTTTACACACCCTAGTATAAGCACCTCTCCTATGAGCATGGCCTCCCAACCATGGCCATCTGTCATCTTGGGCACTACATAGGTGGACAACACTGAGAGGTAGCCTCAGCTCAAACCTCTCCCGCAAGGGAACCAATACTAATGCATATAAACTTCCGGCTAAGCCTTACCCAATTCAGGTATTGTGGTTGTACGGTAAAATTGGAATGGTATCGCATCCGAACCCAACCATCAGTTTTGTAAAAGGTTAAGACTCATGCCTCAACATTTTCATCATCATAAACCATTTGTGTTTCTCAACACATGTTGAAACATCTCAATAGAATGACTCATCATTCCAAGGTTTTCATAATTCATTTTCACCAAGTATTCTCATCTAAAGTGACTCAAGTTCTAGTTTAGCTCTAAACTACTAGGTTAAGAGTGTTCACTAATGTGGGATGCTAAGATCAATCTCATGCCATAGAATAACAGCTAATTCTCACTAGATAGGTCAAGTTTTATACTTTTTATGCTACCTTCAAACAAAGGATTTTGGTAAAGTACAGAAAGTAAAGATTGTAAATAAAACTTGGGGTAGTTAATAGTCAAAGTGGTATAACCAAAGCATGACTAATGCATCTTGCTTAGGTTATATAGTTTAATTCTAGCTTGCTACAATAGCTGACCTTGGTTGGTGCAGTGGTTGAAGTTTTCTTCCTCCTCCTCTTGGTAGAACTCCTCCTCCTCGAAAGCTTGGTCGGTACTAACGTCTATAAATACATACGGGATACACAATCACCAAACAATGCTTAACTAGTCTACTTAGCATACTAAGGCACACATTTGATGATCTATCATCATCACAAGCATCACAAGGTTTAATTAACTAGCTTCATTCATTTTATTTGAGAAAAGTAATTTCTACTCATTGATTTTAGCTAAGATTTAATATTCTTCAATTAAAATATGGGATCATGTGGACACATGTCATCACCACATATTCTAACATATGGTAATGTGATTTAAAGGTTGGATCACATTTTAATAAGTTTAAGTTTAATAATTAATGAATTAAAGTTACTAGAAATGCCTATATAGCCTTATTTTGGTACTATCCCAAAGTCACTACATGTAAACCTTAATATTATTACATATTCATATACGTATGGTTAAATTTGATTTTTGAGAGCTGGAATCAACTCCAAAGATATTATGGTTGATTTTAGAAAAATGTTTGAATGTGCAAAAGCTTATTTCTTGTTATTTTTACTAGGAGAGATCTCTAACTCTAAATGATTTAAATCCAACGGGCTTGGATAGAGATTTTCATTACCTTTCCAACAAAATTGGAATCACTCCATATGGATTTGTAAAACTCTCTGAATTGATTTTTGAGCTAAGGGACAGAATTGGTTCTAAATCTAAAAAGAAAAAAATCTAGATTTGAATTAACTGGGTCGCGCGCGAAACTAAATGGGCCGGCCCAGTGGTACTCCGTGGTGTAGAGGGCTGCTCACAGGGGGCCCTTCCTATCAGTGACTCTTTATATGCGAAGCGGTACGGGACGATCTGGGTGCTACGATTAAAACGCAGATCAACGATCCACAGTCGTCGTCGACGACGGACTCGTCGCCGGTGAGACCGAACCCTAAACGGACGGTGCGGGTCTACTAGGGACGTACCAGGGCTCCAGCTAGTGCGGCGAGGTGGGCGATCGAACTGGACGGCGACGGCAGGCTCAGGCGGGCTCAGGCGAGTGAGAGGGGAGTCGAATGGTGTGGTGATTGAGGTTGGGGAAGGCCTCCTTATATAGGCTCGAGGAGGGGACCGAGGGGGCGACGGCGAGCTTGTTGGTGATGACGATACAGAGGGATATCGGCATGGGCGGCGTAGGCGGACGGTGGCTTGCCTCCTGGTGGTCCTCTACGGCTTTATGGTGAGGCTATAGGCGGTGGCATTTGGTCGGGAGCGTCGCACGCTCTGGAAGACAGTGGCGGTGCTCGACGGTGCTTCTGGTGACTGTGGGTCGCGCGAAGATGCACGGCCGTGTCTGGCGGGGTGTGGGTGTCGAGGCGGAGTGGAGCGGCGTGCGCAATTTGGTGTCGAGGCGTGGTCTGCTGCGTGCTGGCGGCGATCGTGCTCTGGCAATTGGCATGCGCTGCGCACGGCGTAGAGAGAATGGGCAGCGTGGTGCTGAGGTGGTCCAGGGGCTGCGGTTGATCGAGGGGTGGACCGTGAGCGGCAGTAGGCTTGGGCGGAGCTAGTGGGCACCCTGGTTTGGCGTGGCTTGGTCCCCGGCGTGCTACCCGCGTCTGGCCGGCGATGACCTCATTGTGGCGGCGCGCCACTCCTGCAACGGCTAAGGGGGAGTGCTGGTCTGGGCTGGGTTAGATGCTAGGGGGACAGGGGAGTGCAAAGAGGGTCAAATGCGGGACAAGGGCTTAACTAGCAACAGTGTTAGTTAGGTAGTTTGATCTCTGCCTGCCACCTGTTCGACACAATGGCCACATGAGAATTTTTTTGAATTTTGAGCTGATTTTTGTTGGGTGCTTTGGTCTGATGCTTGGTAGGCTGTGGTTGCTAGGATTTGTTAAATGGAATTCATTTGAGTGGTTTTTGTATAAGTGTGATCTATACATATGAACTACATTCAATTTCTAATTGTCATTTAAATTTAGTGTCTGAAGGTTTTTGGGATGAAACAAAGTGTGCCTTGGTACTTCACTACTTGTACTAGCAAGGGGTGCAGAGATCCACAATTGTTTCCATTAAGATTTGAGTTCTTGGAATAGCCAAAGTAGGCTAGAGGATTAAAATGGCAAAAGTGACCATTTGCTTCTTTTATTCTTTTTGATTTCTTTTTCTTTGGGATTTGTTTGGGAATGATCTAGATGATGTTTAATTCACCTTAGAATCATTTTACAACCAATGGATCGCTCAAACATGTCAATTCAAAACAACTCCTAATTTAAATGCACACCAAATGAATGCTTAATTATTTTAAATGGAAAAGTTTTTGTTAACTCTAAATTGGGTAGATTTGATCTTGATTAACCTTGGATTAAGTTTTGGGATGTTACAAACCTTCCCCCCTTAAACAAAATCTCGTCTCGAGATTTATGAAAGAAATCTAGGAACTAAAGAGATCTAGGAACTCTGTCCTAATGTAATCTTCTCGCTCCCAAGTGGCTTCTTCTTCGGTATGGTTGCTCCATTGAATCTTGAGAAATTTGATACTCTGGGTCCTGGTGGTTATATAAGCTTCTTCCAAGATACGGATGGGCACTTCACGATACGTCAGATCCTTGCTAATCTCAACAGCTCGGTGATCGATGTTCTTGAATACTTCAGTCTTCTCCGGCACTTCTAGGCATTTGCGAAGTAACGAGATATGGAACACATTATGGATGGCTGACATCTCTTCTGGTAGTTCCAGTTGATACGATACTTCTCCTCGGCGATTCAGAATCTTGAAGGGTCCGATATATCTGGGGGCTAACTTTCCTTTCAGACTAAAGCGTTGCATTCCCTTCAATGGAAAAACCTTGAGATACACAAAATCTTCGACATTGAAAGTCAGGTCTCTCCTTCTCTTGTCAACATAACTCTTCTGTCTGGATTGAGCGGTCTTGAGGTGCTCACGGACTTTGTGAACTTTCTCTTCAGCTTCTCGGAGGATGTCGGGTCCAAAAATCTGACACTCTCCTACTTGCGACCAATTCAAAGGGGTACGACACTTTCTTCCGTATAGGAACTCAAATGGTGCCATTTGTAAACTGGCTTGATAACTGTTGTTTTATGAGAATTATGCGAAAGGCAGGCAGTCTTCCCATTTTGATCCATACTCCAAAACACAAGCTCTCAACATATCTTCTAAGATCTGGTTGACTCTTTCAGTCTGTCCATCAGTTTGTGGGTGATAAGCGGTGCTGCAGTTCAACTTGGTTCCTAATCCTTCTTGGACTTTCTGCCAAAATCTCGAGGTAAATTGGGTTCCTCGATCTGATACTATGGTCTTGGGGGTTCCATGCAGACTAACAATTCTAGCAATGTACAACTCTGCTAGCTTCGAACTCTGATAGGTAGTCTTGACAGGTATAAAGTGAGATACCTTGGACAGTCTATCAAGAATGACCCAGATTGAGTCATTTCCCCTAATAGAAGTAGGCAAACCGGTGATAAAGTCCATTCTGACGGAATCCCATTTCCATTCCGGAATTTGCAATGGTTGCAATAGTCCTGCGGTTCGCTGATGCTCTGCCTTGACTCTTTGACAGATGTCACACTTGGCGATGTAGCTTCCGATTTCTCTCTTCACCTTGTGCCACCAAAATTGCTCTTTCAAATCTTGATACATCTTTGTCCCTCTAGGGTGGATAGAATAAAGAGTATCATGAGCTTCCTGCATGATAACTTGCTTTATCTCCGAATCTGCTAGCACAGAGATACGTCCTTTGTACCACAGAACTCCTTCTTCTTCTTCGGTGAATCCAGGTACCTTTCCTATACCAATACGACGTTTGATTCTGTCGATACTTTCATTTCCCTTCTAGGCTTCCTTGATTTGGCTAATCAAAGTGGGTTGAAGTTCAATGCTTGCTAGAAATCCTTTGCTAACTAGCTCAGTTCTAAACTACTCCAACTCCTCATACAAACTGGGTTGCTTCTCCTTGATCATGGTTTTTAGCCTACACGGCAATCTGCTAAGAGCATCCGCTACCATGTTGGCTTTGCCTGGGTGATAATGAATATCAAGGTCGTAATCCTTGATTAACTCTATCCATCTCCTTTGCCTCATATTCAACTCCTTCTGAGTGAAAATATACTTCAAGCTCTTGTGATCTGAGTAAATCTCACAGCGATTTCCCATAAGATAATGACGTCATGTCTTCAATGCCAAAACTACGGCTGCTAATTCAAGATCATGGGTCGGATAGTTCTGCTCATGCTGCTTCAGTTGCCGAGACAGATAAGCGATGACTTTGCCTTCTTGCATCAATACACATCCGAGACCAATCTTGGATGCATCACAATATACATCAAACGGCTTCTTGATATCTGGCATGATCAATATTGGGGCTGAAATCAATCTCTTCTTCAGTTCTTGGAAATTGGCTTTACATTTATCGGTCCATTCAAACTTCTTATCCTTCTTCAACAATTGGGTCATGGGTCTGGCGATGCTCGAAAATCCTTCGACGAATTTGGGGTAATATCTCGCCAATCCGAGAAATGCACGAACTTGGGTTTGAGTGGTTGGGGCTTCCCATTCTTCGACATCTTTAATTTTGGCGGGATCAATAGAGACTCCTCCGGCAGACACAATATGTCCTAGGAATCCTACTTCTTTCATCCAAAACTCACATTTGCTGAACTTGGCATATAACCGATGCTCTCTCAGGGTTTCCAGGATGATTCTCAGATGTTGCTGATGCTCTTCTTCTGACTTGGAGTAGATAAGGATATCATCGATAAATACCACGCAAACTTATCTAGGAAATTCATAAAGATCTTATTCATGAGATTCATGAAATAAGCAGGGGCATTGGTTAATCCAAAAGACATGACCGTATACTCATATAAACCATAACGAGTAGTAAAGGCGGTCTTCGGAATATCTGTTGCACGAATCTTAAGTTGGTGATAGCCAGTCCTAAGATCAATCTTTGAGAACACTTGGGCACTAGTCAACTGATCAAATAGATCCTCTATCTTTGGCAAGGGGTACTTGTTTTTGATGGTGACATCATTCAGCTTCCTGTAATTGGTGCATAGATGGTTGCCTCCATCTTTCTTGCGACGAATAACACTGGTGATCTCCATGGCGATGCGCTTGGTTGAATCAAGCATGTTGCTAACATAGCATCCAACTGCTTCTTCAATTCTACTAACTCTGAGGGGTTCATGCTATAGGGTCTCTGGGCTATTGGTCCGGTTCCGGGGATTAGCTCAATAATGAACTCAATATCCCTATCAGGGGGCATGCCTGGCAATTCATCTGGGAATACGTCAGGGTATTCACAGACTACTCTGACTTGGTCTATGGTGGGTAGGGCTAGACTCTTGTTGCACTTGAATTGATGGGGTAAGGTTTCAGATATATGTTCTACTGTGACTCTAGAGCTACTGGTCATGGTGATGGCTTTCTTAGCACAGTCTATCAATCCTTTATGCTTTGACATCCAATCCATTTCTAGTACTACTTCTAATCCTTTGGTTCCAAGTACTATTAGATTAGCATAAAAATCTATCCCATGTATTCTGATAGGCACAGCTTTGCAAATTTTTCTAGATTTTGTAGTTGAACAGGGAATTTGAACTATCATGACATGCTTCAAGTTGGTTGGGTGGATCTTACTAGTGCATGAAAATTCTTCGGTGACAAATGAGCGCGATGCTCCAGAATCAAACAACACTCTTGCTAAAACTGAGTTGACAGAAAACATACCCAGCACTACATCTGTCGCTTCTTGGGCTTCTTCGGTGTTCATGTGGAAGAGACGGCCGTTGCGGTTGTGAGGGTTCCCCGGGGCAAATCTTCTTCCTGGTTGAACATGATGCTGCTGCTGAGCTAGGACATTCACATTGGCAGTGGCGGCAGTCTTCTTGGGGCACTCATTGGAATAGTGACCCTTCACTCCACACTCAAAACAAGTACTATGGGACTTTTCTTTCGCTCCCACGGGCACATCATTGCTTCCAATTCTAGGTGCAGTGTTGTTGTTGTTGTTGTTGTTGTTGCTCTTGGGAGGTGGACTGTTGAAATTTCTGGTGTTGCCGGGGTTGTTGTTGTTTCCTCCGGACTTCACATTGCCTCTGCTGTGGTTGGGGTAGCTTGGGCGAGACATTGGGGGTCGGTTGTTTCTTGGTGCATACCCTGCAGACGGGTTGGGACGATACTTCTGGTGACTATTGTATCCAACTTGGTGCATCATATGATGTTTGTGATTGTCGTTTGCCTTGTTAATCTTCCCTTCCATCTGAATGGCAAAGTTGACTAGCTCTTCGAGATCCTCGAAGCGGATGTTGACGAGGATAGTCTACATCTCATCATGCAGTCCGTTCAGGAATCTCTCCTTCTTCTTGGCCTCCGTGTTGATCTCATCAGGTGCATACCTGGCAAGCGACATGAATCTGTCATGGTACTCCACTACAGTCATTCTGCCTTGCTTCAGTTCTCTAAATTCATCCCTCATTCTGGTGACTAGTCCCTACGGCACGTGGGTGCGGCTGAACTTGATTTTGAAGGCTTCCCATGTCATCACTTGACCATGGTTCATTGTGCGGATGTTGTTCCACTAGGCTCTTGCATCTCCTGCAAAGTAGTGGGTGGCAAAGAGAACTTTCTCGTTGTCATCAACTCTGGCTACTTCCAAATTGTTCTCCATTGTCTACAACCAATCATTAGCATCTAGTGGGTTCTCCGAAGTGATAAAGGTTGGGGGATTGGTATTCTGGAAGTTTTTCAGCTTGGATCCTTGATGATCCTGATTTCCATGCCCTTGGTTGTTTTGGGCCATCTAGGCGATCTGCTGCAGTGTTGCTAAGTTAGCCTGGCGCTCTGCCCTGCTTGCTTCACGGTCTGCAACCAGCATTTGCATAATCTGCAGCATTGGGTCCTGCGATGAGCTGCTCCCTCCGGGGTTTCCACGAGTCATCTGAAGATTGAGGTAGATAAAGGGGTAAGAGGGAAAGTTCTAAGGTTCATGGTTTTGGTTTCAAAGCTAAAACTTTGAGTTTGACTCAGGTTTCTGTAACTAACTTCGTTTCATTCATTCAAACAAGCACACGATACAAACACACACCACACATCAAGGGAAAGCAGATGGTTTTAAGAACCATTCTGCAAGCTACGATACATTAGGACCGATACTCCTCATTCTATGATAGTGCTCTAGTACATCTACTCATCGTCGATGAAGTCGGAGTCATCATCGTCGGTGTAGAAGTCCACAACATCCTCCTCCAGAAAGTCATCATCATTTCTGAGGTAAGAGTCCATATCTCCCTGGATGTCTTCACCTTCCTCTTCTTCTTCCTTTGCTATAAGTTGAGCTTCTTGCTCCTTCGTGGTCTTCTCGAGGTCGGCCACCTTCTTGCAAAGAAGGTCGATGGTGCGATCCTTCTTTTTGCACTGGCGGCAAAGAGACTGACGGTCATTGACAAGCAATGAGAAAGTCTGGGCCTTCTGGGCGGCAATGGCGAGGTTGTGGTTGGCAAACTCCCTAGCATTGTCCAATTCCTTCTGGCGGTCGTACAGTAGGAAGTCAAGGTTCTCCACTTGACGCTAAACTCTGGGTGACTTGGCATCTCCATTGGCATTCCCATGAAGTCACGCCTTGCATAGTGAACAAAGCGGGTTCCTTGGATTTAGTTGACACTCAGGGCACACAGACGTGCGAGAGCTTCATGCATTGCCCTGGCTAACCCATCTAGCCAGTTGTTCTCTCTTACGGAGAACTGGATTCTCCCGAACGTTGGTGCTTCTATACTTCCTCGAAGATCAGCTGTGACTAGCCATTGTAAGTCTCCTCCCGGGGGTCCAGGAAGTTGAGCTCCAAGAAACTCCCGGTGTGGGCGTCCCAAGTACTCCGATAGTGCGTCAAGATCCCTCTCGAAGATCAGCTAGCCTCCGTTGCCGAACTGGTAGAACTTGCTGAACTGAGTCTCCATCTATAAGAATTAAGGATGAGGAAGTTAGTGAAGTGATCAAGTGTGTCAAATTTTATGTAGTAATGTAAGAATTGGAGGAATATGAATTTTTGAGAGAGAATGAATTTCCAAGGGTAAGAGAGGAAATAGTTTTCATAAATACTCACTTTGGTTTTGAAACTAAGGTTTTGTTCGGACGTCCAACTAGGGTCTCGTATGGTCAGGATGGCTCTGATACCAACTTGTCAACACCCGGATTTTTAATCCCAGATGCTTGTTATGCCATACATCGCAATCCTAGGATTACCATTTTTGCGAGACATAACAGATTGGATATCACAGTACATCATCCATTATAAACCATAATAAGGTCTTACACGAATAAAGGATCTCATGATCCAGTCTTAATACAACAACCAGCAGAATAAATAATAAGCGTAGCGGTGGGGTCCATCTTCAGGGGCACAGACAATGCTGACGATGGAAGATAGTCCTAGTTATCATAGTCGTCCTGCTGTCCTTCATCTTGGTAGTCTCCTTCATAGTCTGGCCATAGTAATAGCCAGGTAAAAAAGCCATGAGTACTCTTTAAGTACTCGCAAACTATCACTAACAAGTAAGGTAGTGCTAGTGGGAAAAATGCTAACTCTAGGTTTATTTGTAAAGTTAAGTTTGAAACCTAAGCTGAGTTCAGAAACAAAGAAAGATAAAATAAAGTTCTATAATCACCAAAGGTAGGAAGCTAGTGTCATAGTCACAACTCTATTGTGGTCAAGTCAAGATTCATCATTCATATCATAAGTCATTTTGAAAACATCTGACAACGGAACAGTATGGCCACTCCAAGTGTCCATAACCGCGGACGCGGCTATTTGAATAGTTTGACACTCTACAGAGGTGGTACACTTTCACCATAAGATTTGATACATCTGTCAGGTATAACCCTGAATCATCATACATAGTATGCAGATAATCAAACATAACCTTTCCTTTACACACCCTAGTATAAGCACCTCTCCTATGAGCCTGGCCTCCCAACCATGACCATCTGTCATCTTGGGCACTGCATAGGTGGACAACATTGAGAGGTAGCCTCAGCTCAAACCTCTCCCGCGAGGGAACCAATACTAATGCATATAAACTTCCGGCTAAGCCTTACCCAATTCAGGTATTGTGGTTGTACGGTAAAATTGGAATGGTATCGCATCCGAACCCAACCATCAGTTTTCTAAAGGGGTTAAGGATCATGCCTCAACATTTTCATCATCGTAAACCATTTGTGTTTCTCAACACATGTCAAAACATCTCAATAGAATGACTCATCATTCCAAGGTTTTCATAATTCATTTTCACCAAGTATTCTCATCTAAAGTGACTCAAGTTCTAGTTTAGCTCTAAACTACTAGGTTAAGAGTGTTCACTAATGTGGGATGCTAAGATCAATCTCATGCCATAGAATGACATCTAACTCTCACTAGATAGGTCAAGTTTTATACTTTTTATGCTACCTTCAAACAAGTAAAGGATTTTGGTAAAGTACAGAAAGTAAAGCTTGTAAATAAAACTTAGGGTAGTTAATAGTCAAAGTGGTATAACCAAAGCATGCCTAATGCATCTTGCTTAGGTTATCTAGTTTAATTCTAGCTTGCTACAATAGCTTGCCTTGTTTGGTGCAGTGGTTGAAGTTTTCTTCCTCCTCCTCTTGGTAGAACTCCTCATCCTCGAAAGCTTGGTCGGTACTATCGTCTATAAATACATACGGGATACACAATCACCAAACAATGCTTAACTACTCTACTTAGCATACTAAGGCACACATTTGATGATCTATCATCATCACAAGCATCACAAGGTTTAATTAACTAGCTTCATTCTTTTTATTTGAGAAAAGTAATTTCTACTCATTGATTTTAGCTAAGATTCAATATTCTCCAATTAAAATATGGGATCATGTGGTCACATGTCATCACCTCATATTCTAACATATGGGAATGTGATTTAAAGGTTGGATCACATTTTAATAAGTTTAAGTTTAATAATTAATGAATTAAAGTGACTAGAAATGCCTATATAGCCTTATTTTGGTACTATCCCAAAGTCACTACATGTAAACCTTAATATTATTACATATTCATATACGTATGGTTAAATTTGATTTTTGAGAGTTGGAATCAACTCCAAAGCTATTATGGTTGATTTTAGAAAAATGTTTGAATGTGCAAAAGCTTATTTCTTGTTATTTTTACTAGGAGAGATCTCTAACTCTAAATGATTTAAATCCAACGGGCTTGGATAGATATTTTCATTACCTTTCCAACAAAATTGGAATCACTCCATTTGGATTTGCAAAACTCTCTGAATTGATTTTTGAGCTAAGGGACAAAATTGGTTCTAAATCTAAAAAGAAACAATCTAGATTTGAATTAACTGGGTCGCATGGGAAACTAAATGGGCCGGCCCAGTGGTACTCCACGGTGCAGAGGGCTGCTGACAGGGGGGTCCCGCCTGTCAGTGACTCTTTAAACGCGAAGCGGTACGGGATGATCTGGGTGCTACGATTAAAACGCAGATCAATGGTCCACAGTCGTCATCGACGATGGACTCATCGCCGGCGAGACCGAACCCTAAACAGACGGTGGGGGTCTACTGGGGACGTACCAGGGCTCCAGATAGTGCAGTGAGGTGGGCGATCGAACTGGACGGCGATGACAGGCTCAGGCGAGGTCGCGGCAGGGGCTGAGGTGGACGGAATCAACGGCAGCGTCTCCTCCTCTGCTGCGGCTGCCTCTGGTGAAATTCTGGCGGCCTGCTACTTGAGCTGCTCCGGCGAGAGGTGGGGAAAGACTGGGAGTGAGAGGGGAGCCGAATGGTGTGGTGATTGAGGCTGCGGAAGGCCTCCTTATATAGGCTCGAGGAGGGGACCGAGGGGGTGACGGCGAGCTTGTCGGTGATGACGATACAAAGGGCTATAGGCATGGGCGGCGTAGGCAGACGGTGGCTTGCCTCCTGGCGGTCCTCTACGACTTTATGGCGAGGCTAGGGGCGGTGGCATTTGGTCGGGTGCGTCACGCGCTCTGGAAGACAGCGGCGGTGCTCGACGGTGCTCCTGGCGATTGTGGGTCACACGGCGGTGCACGACCGTGTCTGGCGGGGTGTGGGTGTCGAGGCGGCGATGACCTCATTGTGGCGGCGCGCCACTTCTGCAACGGCTAAGGGGGAGTTCTGGTCTGGGCTGTGTTAGATGCTAGGGGGACAAGGGAGTGCAGTGAGGGTCAAATGGGGGACAAGGGCTTAACTAGCAATAGTGTTAGTTAGGTAGTTTGATCTCTGCCTGCCACCTGTTCGACACAATGGCCGGGTGAGAGAATTTTTTGAATTTTGAGCTAATTTTTGTTCGGTTCTTTGATCTGATTCTTGGTAGGCTGTGGTTGCTAGGATTTGTTAAATGGAATTCATTTGAGTGGTTTTTGAATAAATGTGATCTATACATATGAACTACATTCAATTTCCAATTGTCCTTTAAATTTAGTGATTGAAGGTTTTTGGGATGAAACAAAGTGGGCCTTGGTACTTCACTACTTGTACTAGCAAGGGGTGCAAAGATCCGCAATTGTGTCTGTTAAGATTTGAGTTCTTGGAATAGCCAAAGTAGGCTAGAGGATTAAAATGGCAAAAGTGACCATTTGCTTCTTTTATTCCTTTTGATTTCTTTTTCTTTGGGATTTGTTTGGGAATTATCTGGATGATGTTTAATTCACCTTAGAATCATTTTACAACCAATGGATCACTCAAACATGACAATTCAAAACAACTCCTAATTTAAATGCACACCAAATGAATGCTTAATTATTTTAAATGGAAAAGTTTTTATTAACCCTAAATTGGGTAGATTTGATCTTGATTAACCTTGGATTAAGTTTTGGGATGTTACAGCTTTTCTCGTTGCCCGAGGCTTTTTTTTATAGGGGTCCCTTCACGAAAGTTGTTCTGTTTGACCTAACGGTGGCGGCGCCAACTATACGACCGGAGCTATACGGTCGAAAATTTTGCTCCGGCCGTATAGTTGGTCGTTAAGGCGTCTGCCTCCGTTGTTTGGCTCCTGGTTTCTTCTTGTTGTTGGAAATCACGTATCTTTGACTTTAATGTAGTGATTCCCTCCTTTAAACGACATTATCTGCGCAGGAAAAATACAAGAAGAAAGGATTGCCTACCCCTCTGAATATTAGCATTAGTGGCAGGGTTTAGAGAGATATTTCATCAAAAATATGATTAATATCCAGTTTAAATGTGGATGTAGATGGCTATATTTTAGAGCCATCAGCAAACTAAGATTGTCTTGGTGTTACAAGAAAAATATTCATCTTCAAGTGAATATTAAGAGGATGAAGATAGCTCTCGGGAGGTAGCTGCTATAGCCACCACATCAAGCCCCACATCTATCTTTGACTCTCCAAACGAAAATGTCATCAACAACAACGTCACTTTCCTTATGGCAAGAGGGTCCGAGGTATCATCTTCCATTTCCTCATTTCCTAAGACTACTATGGATGTTGATATGGATGATCATACAAGTCTTAGGATAAAAGAAGAGGTTATTGCTTTGGACAATTTTTTACTAACTTGCAAGGTGAGCACAATATTCATTTTGATGCTCTTATGAGTCAACTTGTGCACTCCTAAGAACTCCTCGAAGAGAAGGGGGGATTGAAAGAGAAGATGCTTTGGAGATAGCCTCTTTGAAGAACGCTTTAGAGGAAGAAGAGGAAACTCGAGTCTCTTTAGAGGAGAAACTTGAGTCAATTGAGGAGTCCCATGAAGAATTTGTTTCCCAGCTCATAAAGGAACATGAAAATTCTCTTGCTAAGGTAAAGAAACCA
This sequence comes from Avena eriantha, assembly GCA_910589775.1. NCBI lineage: Eukaryota > Viridiplantae > Streptophyta > Magnoliopsida > Poales > Poaceae > Avena > Avena eriantha. The sequence continues at coordinate 275,405,205 of OU342740.1, read as the reverse complement.
AAGAAAGAGAAGATTGACTTTGGGGCTGCTCATGCTAGACTCTCAGAGAAGTTAGAGAAACTTGATATTGCCTACAAGGCATTGGAGAGTGATCTCTCTACTCTAAATGAGTCTCGTGATCAGCTCCAAACTCAATTGGACAAGTATGATGTGCCTAGAACCTCCACACCATCGTGTGGACATGAAGATATTATTGAAGAAAATGCAAGATTGAAAGAAGAACTTGTAAAGGGGTCTCAACCTAAAGGTAAAGAAGTCCTAGATGAGATTCTTAGCACGCAAAGGACAAACAATGGAAAAGAAGGTCTTGGTTATGTTCCCAAGACAAATAAGAAGAAGAATAAGAGCAAAATTGCTCAAACAAAGACAAGCACCACATCTAATAACAAGACTAACTATGTTGGTTTTGCAGGGGCTAATAATCCGAATTATGAATTATTTTGTGATTATTATGGTGATGTCTATGCTAGCTATGTTGGTCCATTTGATAGTTACATTTCTTGGTATATTTGGGTTCCCAAGACCCTTGTCACTAACATGAGAGGACCCATTGAAAAATGGTACCTAAAACCAAGAAGTAACTTTCTTGCAGGGCTATGCTTCCGGTGGGTCCAAATGGGTGCTCCATAGCGGGTGCACTAGTCATATGACCGGAAACATGGAGGTCATCTCGGAGATGCAGCCAAATCATGATCACATAACCGTCTCCTATGGTGACAAGTCAAAATCTGAGGAATTGGGTCTTGGCAAGGTTGTGGTTTCTCACGATATCTCTCTCGTGGACGTCATGCTTGTTGAGACCCTTGGTTACAATTTACTTTCTGTTCATGCCCTTGGTAAGATGGGCTTCACTGTTTTTATTGATAGTGATTTGGTGGTACTCTTGTGGAGCAAGTCTCTAAAGGTCGCTTTCGTTGGATATGTCGAAAATGACCTGTATGTGGTGGACTTTTTGGGGAAAACCACTACAGGCCCGATGTGTCTTTTCGGAAAGGCCGACGCGGGCTGGCTATGGCATCGCCGACTAGCCCGCGTCAATATGAGATCTTTGCAAAGTCTTCACAAGGGTGTCCACATTCTTGGACTAAAAGAAAATGTTTCCTTTGCCAAAGATCATGTTTGCATGGCTTGTGTTGAAGGGAAAATGCAGGACTCCCCTCATCGACGGAAAACTATTATTTCATCAAAGGGGATTTTGGAGCTCCTTCATGTGGACCTCTTTGGTCCTCCATCTCATGCAATCCTCGGTGGGAAGAAATATTGTCTCGTAATTGTTGATGATTATTCAAGATATACATGGGTCTATTTCTTCAAGTTGAAGAGTGAGACTCAACAAACGGTCATCGATTTTGCCAACGAGGTTCAACGTTAACACAATGTCCCTATTTTGGCAATTAGAAGCGATAACGGCTCCGAGTTCAAGAACTACACTCTGAATGAATTCCTAAGTGAAGAGGGGATAAGACACCAATATTCCGCTGCATACACCCCTCAACAAAATGGTGTAGCCGAGAGGAAGAACCGGACCTTAATGGATATGGCAAGATCTATGTTGGCTGAGTCCAATTCACCATATAAATTTTGGGCTGAAGCAATTTCTACCGCATGCCACTCTTCCAACTAGCTCTACCTCCGCAAAATCTTGGACAAGACACCTTATGATATACTTACCGGTAACAAGCCAAACATCTCCTACTTCCGGGTATTTGATTGTAAGTGTTTCTTTCTTATCAAAGGAGTTCGTCTATCTAAATACGAGTCTAAGGCTTTAGGAGGTATTTTTGTTGGTTATGGTGTCGAATCCCACACTTATAGAGTCTACAATAAGCTCTCTCGAACTAATGTAGAATCTTGTAGTGTGGTGTTCGAGGAAAATGATGGCTCCCGTTCGGGAAAGTTGATGTTTGTGATGCAGATGTTGAAATACCCCAAGAAGCCATAAGAAGAATGGGCGTGGGATTTTTCCGCACCATTGAGGAACCCCTTGTGGAGGATCGGGAAGGACAATGCTCTATTCAAGTAGAGCCCTCATCGACACAAGCTCAACATGCTCCAACTATTGGAGAAACCTCTACACCAACACCTCAAACTGCTAAAGATCTTCCATCAGCTGCTCCAGAAAGCTCTAGGCTGGATTATCCGGTGGACACCAGATTATCCGACCAACATTCCTCGAGTGGCAGAACTATAAACATTGTCGAAGAATCTGCTGCAACTCCCAGGCCAGATTTCTCGGCTGACCCCGGACTATCTGGCCTCTCTCCAGTTCGAGCCAGAATCCTACAAGACAGTGAAGATGGACCAAGTTCTCCCAGGCCGGATTATCCGGCCACTCCCTCAGCCGGATTATCCAGCCCTGAAAATTCTGAACAGCATAGCCTCCTGTTATGGCTGGTGATCAACATCAAGGGCAAGACTCATCATCTCCAATTCCTATTGATCAAGCTGGAGATCAAGGCCAAGCTAACAATACCAATGAAGACTCCAATGATGAAGATATTCCTCCAAGAGACAACAAGTTGATTGAACTTTGTTGCAAAGCTCGTGCAGATAGAAATCTTGAATTAAGGGGTCACACTCTTGACAATGTTGTAGGTGATCTCAGACGAAGGGTGTCCACAAGAAGGGAGCTAGCAAGCTTTGGTGAGCACCAAGCTCACATATCCATGGTGGAACCCAAGAAAGTGTTTGAAGCCCTTGAAGATCCGGACTGGGTTGTCACTATGCATGAAGAGTTAAATAACTTTGAATGCAAGAAGGTCTAGAAATTAGTAAAGAAGCCCAAGGATTGCCGCAATGTTATCGGCACAAAGTGGATTTTTAAGAATAAGCAAGATGAGAATGGCATTGTTGTAAGGAACAAGGCAAGACTCGTGGCACAAGGATATTCCCAAGTTGAGGGCATCGACTTCGGCGAGACTTATGCTCCAGTGGCTCGTCTTGATTCCATCCGTATCCTTCTTGCTTATGTTGCTCATGATAATTTTAAATTAAAGCAAATGGATGTTAAGAGTGCTTTTCTTAATGGTCCTCTACATGAGTTGGTATATGTAAAGAAACCCCGGGATTTGAGGATCCTAACTTTCTGAACCATGTCTACAAACTCTATAAGGCACTCTATGGCCTTAAACAAGCCCCACGTGCATGGTATGAGCACCTTATAGAGGTTTTGCTAGAACGTGGCTTCGAAGTTGGGCAAATCGATCCCACTCTTTTTACTAAGAAGGTTAAGGGGGAGCTCTTCGTATGCCAACTATATGTAGACGACATAATCTTTGGCTCTACTAATAAAGCTTTTAATGATGAGTTTTCAAAGCTTATGACTAACAGCTTTGAGATGTTTATGATGGGGGAGTTACGGTTCTTTCTTGGATTTGAGATCAAACAACTTAGAGAAGGAACCTTCATAAATCAAGCAAAATACATCCAAGACATGCACAAGAGATTCAAGATGATGGATCTTAATGGCGTCTCCACACTGATGCCAACTAAATGTCATCTTGAACTCAATCCCCACGGTAAAGATGTGGACCAAAAGGTATACCGGTCCATGATCGGCTCTCTTCTTTATCTCTACGCATCTAGACCCGATATTGTGTTGAGTGTAGGTGTGTGTTCAAGGTATCAAGTAGCTCCTAAAGAAAGCCACTTAGTGGCGGTTAAGAGAATCTTCCGACATTTGGTTCATTCCCCTAATTTTGGTCTTTGGTATCCCAAGGTCTCCAATTTCTCTCTATGTAGCTATAATAATTCAGATTGGGCTGGTGATAAGGATGATAGGAAATCAATTTCTGGAGATTGTGAATTCTTGCGAAGATCCTTGGTTTGTTGGTATTCTAAAAAGCAGAATTGTATATCTCTCTCCACCGTCGAGGCTGAATAAGCATGTACTCAACTATTATGGATGAGGCAAACTCTAAAGGAATACAATGTCAATTGTGACAAAGTGCCTCTTTTATGTGATAATGAAAGTGTAATCAAAATTGAGTACAATCTGGTGCAGCACACAAGGACAAAGCATATTGAGATTCGAAATCATTTTATTTGGGACCATGTAGCTCGAGGTGATATTGATCTATCTTTTGTGAGCACGAAGAATAAACTTGCTGATATTTTCACAAAGCCACTTGATGAAGCAAGGTTTTGTTACTTGAGGAATGAGCTAAATATCGTTGATTCAAGGAGGTTGTCTTGATTACCCATGCACTCACTCTTATATCTCCTCCGTATTTGGTCTAGGTGTGGGCATGGATATAGGGGAGCGTGGTCCTAATTAATTGGGCTAACCCTCCCCCATAATGCCTAAAGCAAGTAAAATCATTTCTCTTAATATCATTTTGTGATATGTGAGATTTTTGATGAGTATTGGTCATGAACCCAAGATATATCTGTGCGGTGTCATCCCATGCACTCCAACAAGGTAGCCTCAGCCACCGCCCTCTTCCATGAGAAGAGTTGGTTATATGTGGATTTTTTTTTTGTTATTGCTCATCTCTTGTTCTTATGGAAATCACACTCAATTTTGGCTTTTAGTTGATTTGATTCTTGCAATCTTGAGTGTGTAGTACCATCTCAGCTTGGTTGTCTAATCCCAAGCCTCTCTATATCCCTAAGCCATCTCTTCTAGCACACAAGTCCATTGTTCATCTTGTGGGGGTTTTGTTTGGGGATGTGTGGGCCTGAAGTTGTGTGTAACAGAAATTCAGAAATCAGGTCGGATAATCCGGCCCTGGCAGATTCAGTCTAGTAAGGGATGGGTGTCGGGGGAAGTGCTTACACAGAGCAGTTCTTCTCCCCCGACCCCTCTCCCTCTCCCAAGCCGCCGCCCGCTGCCCCTACCCTCCCCGGAGCCCTTCCGGCCACCGGATTCTCTGGGCCTCCCTCGGATCTTCTTCCCCACGCCTCCGGGTACCTTCTCCTCTGTGTTCTTCCTTCAATGAGTGAGGGTAACTCCCTCTCTCCCATCTTTTGTGTTGATGTGTTCCTTGTTGGTGGAACATGGACTAGGAGGATCCTTGTGGTTGTTATTTCACATAGAAATCGAGTCTAGCAATTCCTCATCCCGGTCAATGTTATTGCACTTAATCTTGGCAGCATCTGAAATTTTTTGCCAGGGCCGGATTATCCACCCCTGGCCAGGCCGGATTATCCGGCCTGACAGATTCATCTCTGCTTCAGATTTCTTTGGATTTTTGCATGATGTATGTGTGGGATGTCGATTGTTTGTCTACTCTTTCTACTTTCTCTCCGGGACTTGTGTGTGTACTTATCCCCATGCTATCCATCTTATTCATTTCACAGGTGGTTCTAGTGCTCCAAAAACCTATTAGCACCGTCCCCGTGACCTCTAATTCCGGGACGACGGTGAAGGTGGTCTCGTGGTCGAGGTTGAACTGAGAAGGAGGAACAAAGAGGCTCACCGTATGGCTGAACAGGCAAAGAGAGACAAGAGCAGGAAGGGTGTGTCCAAGAAAATGGATGCTCCCACTTACTCCTCCATTCACCATTGTGATCTATTTGCAGAATCTGAGCAAGATACTGAGCTTGGTGACTCCCACTTTTGGTGTGCTAACCAAAAGTCTATTTATGAAGATGTCTATGCTTTGCTGAAGATTCGCCCTATGCATCCTATGATCATTGTTGAGGCTATGGAGAAGCCTCAACTTGCTAATGCCATGGAGGTGACTAAGCGGATGGGGATGAAACATCTTAGGGCCCTTCAGTGTTCCTATGACTCCGAGGTGGTGAAGAAATTCTTCTCCACTTTGGTCATTTGTGGAGATGAGTACCGCACCATCAAGTGAATGACCCGTGACATTGCAATGCAAACTGATTTCTGGACCTTTGCTGAGGTGCTTGGATATCCCTTCCACAACAGGGACCATGCTAGTGGCTATCGCATCATTACTCAACTCAAGCCCAACAAATATGTTGTTCTCTCTCCTTGCACGGTTGACAATGGTATTGTAGGCTCTTTTGCTAGTATCTCTCCTCTTTTTGCTAGCTTGGTGGGCATTTTCCGTGACTCTATCACACCAAGTGGGGGAAACAATGACAGTATTCTTGGTCACTTGGTTTAGCTGCTTGCTTTTTCTCATGAGGTTGCCTCCTGTGAAGATGAATCTGTTGACTACAAGCTCGACGTGATGGATTTCATCTATCGTGAGTTGACTGATGCAATCTTCAATAGGCTCTCCATCCCGTATGGGCCTTATATTTCGATGTTGATCAAGCACTTGCTTCCCACTGGAGAGTTTCACATTGATGTTGTGCATAAGGCCAAAAAGATATACAATAAGGCGAGGAAGATCTCTCATCCATCTTCTTCTTCTGAGGGCTTCATGAGGGATGCTCGTGCCAGTGCCCGTAGGCCCCCAGTGCCTCCTATTGCTTGTGAGGTGAAGCAGCTAAACTGGTTCTAGCGGAACATTTTATGTATGGGGGTGGACACTAGGAAGGGGAAGTATGCGGCGTATAAGCAGTGCCACGAGATGGCCCATACTCAGCAGCTCATTCTCCACCATGTGTCTGGGGCGTCCAGTGCTCCTCCTGCTCCTACCGCTCCCACACCATATGCTCAGTGGAATTTTCTTCGTTTGGACTCAACAATGGAGAGCTTGAGCGTCACCTATTTCCTACACCGACCACATCTGATGAGGAAGGGGAAGACACCGAGGAGTATGATGATGGAGACGAGGACGGGGACGAGGAAGACGATGAGGACTCTGAGTGATCATCTGGGGTGCTAGCATCGCTCTTCTTTATTTTTGGTGTTTCGATGCCAAAGGAGGAGAAGTAGTTCTATTAGGTCTTCGTGGATTTGCATGGATAGGGCGCAAGCATTTGCACTTAATCGTTTCGGTCTTTTTTCTCACTTGTTCCCATTTAACAATGAACTCTTATTTGTGATTTGCTTTGTATGATACTATGTTTATGTGTGGCTCTAGAATTATCTCGTGGATTATTTCCTCGGGATTATGGATCTATCATATTGGCTATCTATCTCTCGTGGAAGGCATTTATAATGGTTATCACACTGGCTATTCTTATACTATATTGAGGACGCCTCTCTCACGGTGGTATGTTATTTTTCGGAGCTAGCCCATCATTTATGTGTCAATTCCATTCCAATGAAATAGACTTGTACCTATTTGTGTGCATTTGTATTCAAATGCAAATTTTTATTATGCACACATTGAGGGGGAGTCTTTTTTCATTCACTAAAAGATATTGTTATTAGAGTTATCTTGCAAATCCTAGTATTGTCATCAAACACCAAAAAGGGGGAGATTGAAAGAACATTTCATGATCTCTAGTGTTTTGAGTGTTAGATAACAATACCATGGAGTACCTCATGTGTGCTAAGTGCTGCAGATAAGAAATCATGTTGTTAGGGGGGCAAATAATCCACCCCCATCAAGGGCCGGATAATCCGAACAGTCCCTCTTGAGCAGAGTTTGTCGCGTGTGAGCTTTTGTCTGGGGGCGGATTTTCCCCTGGAAAATCAGAGGCTAGGGCGGATTTTTCCTCGGCCAGATAATCTGACCCTTCTCTTGGGCCGGATAATCCGCCCCCAGGAGAAGTTGCCAAGGGAGGATCAACGCCAGCTTCTGTCTGGGGCGGATTATCCCCCGGAAAATCCGTGGCTAGGGGCGGAGTTTTCCCCGGCCGGATAATCCGTCCTTTCCCTTGGAATGGATAATCCGCCCGCCTCGGGAGAAGCTGCATGGGGTGGCTCGGCGTGACCTTCTGTCCGAGGGCAGATTATCCCCCGGATACTCCGAGTCTAGGGCGGAGTTTTCCCCAGGCCGGATAATCCGGCCCCAAACTACTCCAACGGATCTGTTTGGACAGGGGGTATAAAATCCCCAATCACCCTTCCTGTTAGATCTCTCGGTTCATTCGAAAAAGTTATGATCAGTTGCAAAAGCTCTCATTCAAGATCCCCCACTTCAACCACCCGAAGGCTTCGTTCTTTGGGGGAATTAAAGGACGAGACGTCATTCATCGACATCATGAATCAAGCGCTTCACCTCCACTCCATTCATTTGGAGATCTCTCGATCTAGTATTCTCGTTAATATCTAGATCTAGTGTTTCGATATTGATAACATTTGTTCTTGTGGTAGCTTGTTGTCATTACGGGAGCCTCCAATTCGGTTGTGGAGTTGTGCCCCGCTAGTTGTGTAAAGCCATCGGTTTCCTCCTCGAAGGGTTACAATAGTGGAAAGGTGGATCAGGCCTTTGGTGGCGGGATCCATCGGAGAATAGGGTGAGGCCTATTTGGCGTGGTAGTCTTAATACCGCCCACCCCTCCAATGCAGATGTACTTCCTTTGACAAGGAAGGAACTACGGTAAAAAAAATCATGTGTCTCCGTGTGCTCCACTATGGTTTCCTCGTTCCTCACTCTTACCTGCCTTTACTCGCTAGTAGTTAGGTTTGCATATAGGGAAATTCTGCGTAGTTGCATATCTAGAGAATTTACCTTTTGTGTCAAGCCTATAAGTAAAAAAGTATTAAAATTTGAAGTAGCACCTATTCACCCCCCCCCCTCTAGGTGCCCATACGATCCATTTCACCTTTGAACTCTTTGAAATCGCACTTAATACGTGATAATGTTGTGCTAAGAAAATCTTGAGAGATTATCATTTTCATAGAGTGGAATGTAATGCACAAACTTGCATATGCGAAAATTATAAACCTTTGAACACTTTGAAATCACACTTAATACATGATAATGATGTGCTAACAAAATTTTGAGAGATTATCATTCTCTCCCCCATTTTCATAGAGTGGAATGTAATGCATAAACTTACATATATGAAAATTATACACATTTGAACTCTTTGAAATTGCACATAATACGTGATAATGTTGTGCTAAGAAAATCTTGAGAGATTATCATCTTCATGTAGTGGAATGTAATGCATAAACTTGCATATACAAAAAGTATTCACCTTTGAACTCTTTGAAATCACACTTAGGACATGATAATGTTGTGCTAATAAAATCTTGATCATTTATCATTTCCATGGAGTGAAATATATTGCATAAACTTGCGTAAAAAATTTAAACCTTTGAACATTGTGAAATCGCACTTAATAACGAGATAATGATGTGCTAGCAAAATTTTGAGAGATTATCATTTTCTCCCCCATTTTCATAGAGTGGAATGTAATGTATAAACTTTCCATATACAAAAATTATACACATTTGAACTCTTTGAAATCACAGTTAATACGTGATAATATTGTGCTAAGAAAATCTTGAGAGATTGTCATTCTCATAGAGTGGAATATAATGCACAAATTATACACCTTTGAACACTTTCCCTTCAAATTATATTCAAATTCATTTGTTTATGGAGTTAAAGTACCAGTGGCAAATTCGTTATTTTGCATGGATAGAGGGGTTCCCTCCGCAGATATAGGGGTTATCATGTCTGCTAGATCACAGAATATCAACGGTTGGTGGGAACAATCCACGTGACAACTGTCTCAACCAATCAGAGCGTAGCAGCCCAGATGAGCACAGGTGTGAGAGATTGTTACTAAGAGAGGGGAAAACTGAGTATAACTTAAGAACCAAGGGCAAAACTGAGTAGAACTTAAAAACCAAGGGAAAGACTGACAAAGGGATTCAAATAGAAAATAGAAAGAGATTAAAAATGGAAAATGCGACTTTTATACAATAAAATACATCTTGGAATACATCAAACTATTTGCAATTCAAATATACACCAGTTTGACAACTATTGCCTCATTCAGACAAACTATGTTTTGGGGAGGGATGTTTTGGGAAGAGGCTTGAGTAGAAAGCCATGAACCTTCATAGATAGTAGGTGATTTGAGAAGTGGTGATTTAGGTTAAAACTTGATTTATATACATTACTTATGGTGGCAGGTCACATAATAAGGCTCCCTTGGTAGATGCCACTATGTTTTGATCTTTTTAAATTTGTTGTGCATAAAATGACTTAATTAGCTAGCTAAAACCCATTCATTGACTCTCTATTGACCAGCCACCGGAGGGTAAAACTGAGTATATTGCACATGGCAGTGTTAATACTGGAGGGTAAAACTAAGTACAACCAAACTGCCAGTGTTACACTCGAGGGCAAAACTGAGCACAACTAAGTCGCCGGGGTTAGACATGAGGGAAAAAACATGACTCACAGTATGTGTGTGAGGTGCACGGGGCGGTAGCGGACACGTGTGGTCATGCATGGTACACTAGCGTACGCGGTTATGCAATGAACGGTGGTGCAATGAAACATCGCTTCCCTTCTCCTTTATAGAGGCCTCCTCACTCTCACTCATCACTCACTCACTTGCTCACTCAAGTGTCTCCACTGTCCCATCACCTTCTGCAAACCCCCAAGAAAACACCAACCACGCCAGCGATGGAGAAGAATGCGGTGGCCATCGGTGCCTCCAAGGCCGCCGGCGAGGAGCCCTTGTACTTGTACAGGCCCTCGTCGAGGCATCGAAGGCAGCCATCGTGCCCATCCAGACCCCCGTCCCTACTTCCGCCATAGCCACCGACGAGGAGGCCCCCGCCGTCTCGGGCAGATCCCGCTCGGCTGGGACCCCTACGAGGAGGATGATTACATCAGGCCGGATAACCCCTACAACACTAGCATCACCAACCCATGGTCGGAGGTAACTAGGGTTTACTCCCATTCCCTTGTTCTTTCCCCATTCCTATTGTTGGATGCTAGATCGTATGTTATTAGGGTTCCGCTATTCGTATTTTTATAGTAGCTAATACTCTTGTGTTAGATCTCGTATTTCGATGAATCCCCATGTTCGTATTTTGATGAATCCCTATGTTCGTATTTCAATGAATCCCTCTGTTCATATTTGAATCTCCCTATTTGTAGTTGGGATCAGTATTCGATTTGGTTTGAGATTTGGGGAATAGTCAGGGGATCTCAATCGGTTAATTTATGCAAATAATCAATCTCGATAATCAAGGTATCTCAATCATGTCCTTATTGCACTCTACTGTTTTTTTCCAATAGGAGGATAGCAGCGAAGTTTGCAGCGACGACGAGTCCAAGGACACCAAAATTCGCCATGTGTTGAGGAGGCTGAAGTCCGGCCAATACGACAACTTCTTCACCGATGACGTCTACAAGTGCCCCTTCTGAACCACTAGGAGGCTCCGCGCCACTGACTTCATCTCCCTCGTGAATCATGTCGAGGACATGAGGACCTACGGCGAGTCCGTGAATGTCCACGACTTCAGAGCCAAGCACCAGGCACTCGGTCTTCACCTCCTCACCCTCTAGAAGGTGGCCATCGAGGAGGGTCGCATGCCCTGATCAAGCCCAAGGAGCCCATGGTCAAGGGACTGGGCAGCAAGAAGTGGAGGAGGCGCCAGAGGGAGGAGGCGGAGGCCCTCTTGGCGGAGGCCATGAGGGGTCACTGATCTTGTGTTACTGTTGCTACTGTAAAGCAGCTTCTTTTGTATTGTCTGTGTTGAACTTGTCCGCTGCTGCTGCTGAGTAGCCTAATTGTCAAACCTCGTTAAGTACCATACTATATATATCCTATATTAGATGTTTTATCTACATCTTCTATATATATCATATATTAGTTGCTTTATCCACATCTGCTCTGTTTACTGAATGTATTTATGGTGTTGGTTAGATTTGCTGCTCTAGATTTGCTACCAGATTAGGAAAAAACGAGGGCCAAAAGGAACAATGAAATGAAGAGAGAAGCTTCTCTAGGTTCGCTACCTTTTTGGGCCAAAAAACAAATGTTAATGACAGACAGAGGAAAAGGTGCTCTTAAAAAGGCCAATTATAAAAATAACAAAAAAGAAAACTTCCAATTTAGGCAACAGGGCGCACGTAACCACCAAACGCGCCCCACATGGTCCCACACCACGTCCCCCATAACGCGTTCCCAACAAACCTGCCCCACGCAATCCCACAAGGTATTGCCCCACACATCTTCATAACACGTTCCTGACCAAATGACCCCACATGGTCCCACACCGCGTGGCCCCACACGTTAGCCAACGGTCAACCTGATGGCAGCTGTCATTCGAGCTCTTTGATATGTTTCCGAGAAGGAGAGGGGCAAAAGTGAGGAAAAGTTAAGAGGCTGGGGAAAATTGAGTACAACTAACTAACCAGGGGCACGAAAATAGAAATCCCTATTTTAAATGCCAATATGCACTAACTACCAAATATGGATAGGTTCTTATAAACTATAGAAAAGATATGGCTATGACCTTGGTCATCTGGTTTGAAAGCCATGCATATTCTTACATGGTACTCCATATATTGTGATACAATTTTTTTCAAAAGTTATCAAATTTTAAGATTATATATTTTCATGGAAACTAGCTAGTGCCCATAGTGAGACACAAAGAGAGAAAATAATGGTTGTATTTCGTTTTATATTTTGTTTCTTTGTATTTTTTAAAAATGACCGAAATTTGGTGTCATTATCATTCATATCAAAAGGTTGAATTTTGCAAAACTTTGGGTGGTTCTCCAATATTTGACTACTTGGTATCTTTGAATTATGTTTAGAAAGTCAAGAGTACGGTATATAACACACTTTGTAGTTTGAAATTAGACATACTTACTTCAGATTGTCAAAAAGTCATTCTATCGCATAGATTTAGCTAGGAAGTTTGGAAATTCATGAAAGTTGGGCATTATCCATCAAATCTATAATATTCTTTTGAAATGCCAAGATGCAGCGATCTACCAGATATGGACATGTTATCATAAACTATAGCATAGATATGGCCGTGACCTTGGTCATCTTGTATGAAAGCCTTCAAAATATAATGTTTATCAATTTCGGCCAATATGTGGAAACTCATTATATGTTGGTAAGCATACCATCGCTGGCGTGTGGGTATAGACGTGGTCAACGCGTGAGCGCTGCAGCATCGAAGTAGTGTACGTCAGAAGCTTCAACCTCAAAATTTCTGCAAGGCGCCGAAACATCCCACGCACATCTATTCAAATATCCCGCGCATCTATTCAAATATCCCACCCCACTTTTTGCAAATGCAAAATTCCTCTTCTATCCCTACTTCGGAATCAAGAACCATGGGAGTACTTCAATAAGAGAGGGGTATAGGTGGTAAATGTGCGTCATCCCACCTATATCACCCCATCGCCTCTTCCCCGCCCACACCCCTCCAACCTCGACCATCCTCCAGCTGCTTCACCGTCGGCCTTCTCTTCCACACCGGAGCTCCTCCAATGCCGGCGCTCTTCACCAGAACTATTTCACTGACTCACTCGCTGCACCGGATCTGCTTCAACAACACCGGCATCTACCCTATGGGGGATGCTTCACTGAATCACTCATCGCTGACCCCAAAATGCTGAGCCACTGCCCCCACCGCCCTCTTGCCCGTCCCACACGTCCTCGCCGCGTAGCGGTAATTTCTCTTGCCCGTTTGCTATATTTTTGGTACTCGTAAGCTATGAAATAGTTAGAATGTTGCTCAATATCCTATATGCTATTGCCATTTCGTTTGCATCCCACATCTAGTAGGTCCTATCCACATTAGTAGCTTCTCGCTTTTATAACGTTTCTTACATTCTCACGTTATCGGTTTAATCCTCCAACACAAACTCATAGATGCTATTCTTTCCAAGCGCTCAGACGGGTCATGCAAACAGCTCATAGAGGATCCAACACTCACAATCTGACGCCTAGCAAGGCTGAAGTGTGAGGTTTCCTTGTGTTACTTAGGCCAGTTTCTTGTCACGTTAATAAGTTGGATAACCTGCATGCCTAATAAGTTAATAAGTCATTCTACCTAAGACCTTGCCATGCCATTTGCATTCATGTTCTATTGTGTTTCCATATGCAAATGCTTAATTCAGAAAATGTCCATCTAGTTTGAATCATATATCTGGTCATTTTTAATACTATATTTTGGTGTTTTCACCTACTTTCATCCTTCCAAACTAGCTATCTAGTTTGAATCATACATCTGGTAATTTTTAATGCTATGGCTTTGGTGTTTTTCAAGAGTTTTCATCCTTCCAAACCAGCTAACTAGGTTTTAAATGTCACACCTTAATGCAGAGAAATGACAATGGAGCAAAAGGACTAGAGTTCCAACTGCTCGGCTCAGATTCGTCTAGCAGATTGACCAGGAGTCGCACCCGCTCGAGAAGGAGCTACTGTCAGCCTGAACGTGCTACTATAAGTTCATACTTACTTTAAATGATCTCTACTTTATATAATACTACTTGTTTCCCTTGTTCTTTGTTTAAACCTTTTTCACCATATTTTAGCAGGCTGCAGTTAAAACCAAGCAGGAGTCCTTGGAAGGCAGGACTGAAAGTTGTGATCCCTCTTCCCATTTATCCTCCCATTGCATTTCCGAAGCAAACAACTTAATAAAAGTCCACCTAGAAAACCTCCTGCAGGTGATAAATATATAAAGTTTGTATTGCATGCAGAAAGAAATGGTGTAGCTTCTCTTAGATCTATAGCTGAAATGTTAAAGAAGAGAACAGCTGATAGATTGAAGCGAATCGCCATGTTCTGATTTCTTATTGATGACACTCACACTTTGTAATCTTTCAGAATTTTGATCTTGTTGTATAACCTATTGTGATAAACTTTTATTATTGTGTAATAAGTAGTTTTAATTTGTGCGTGTCTATTAATTGATGTCTTGATATTCCTCCATTCTGCCAAAAAGTAGGTGCTAGCAAAAAAGGGCGAAACAATAACAGGTCGGAGCAGTAACATGCCAAACATTGAAACAACATGCGCATGGACGGCCCAAAACAACCAGAACAGTAAAAGGCCATAAGGGTAAAAGGCCATAAGGGTAGAAGGCCAAAATAGTAAAAGGCCAGAATAGTAGAAGACCAGAGCAGTGAAAGGCCGAAACAGTAAAAGGCCTAAACAGTAGAAAGGCCGGAACAGCAAAAGTCCTGAATAGTGGAAGACTGGAACCGTGAATGGTCTCAACAGTAAATGGTTGGAACAGTAAATGGCCAGAACAGTAAAAGGCCAGTATGGTGGCAGGCCACTACAGAATAGGCCGAACAGTACCGTCCTGAATAGGAAAAAGCCCAAACTCTAAAGGGTTTAAATAGTAATGGGGCGAAATTCCTAAAAGGCTAGAATAGTAACAGGACTGAACAGTAAAAGACTAGATTGGCAACTGACTTGAACAATACCGGAACGTCTGTGTCGGGCCCGAAAGTGTACGGGTCGCTGCTAGCTGCAGTACTAGGCCGATTCCAGACAGTGCAGGACAAAATAATAAAGGGTTGTATTCCTATTGGGATCTCCACATGGGCCGACCCATTAAGTTATTAGCAGGTCTTGGCTAAACCTGGCTTCTACCACAAATTATGTGACCATTAACAGTGGCTGCCACATGGCAATTTGCATGATGTCAGCAGTCAGCGCGGCTGGCGAACAGATCTACGACGAAACAAGTTTCCATGGCCGAAGGGTGCGATCCACCACGGTCGGAGAAAAAACCATGGTTGATTCATTTGTGATGGTGCTTTTACCACGAAGGCCATCCGTCGCGGAAGACGTTTTAGCCACGAAAATGGGCCTTCAACCACAAAAATTGTCGGTTGTAAAAGCCAACTTTTCTTGTAGTGCTGGTACTACAATTCTGGCCTTCAAGCTTGTGGTTATTGCCGCAATTTAATTGCGACCATTAAGGAATTCCCCTACCACTAACTATGGCAGATGTTCTTTAATGGAACCAAATAGATCACGACAAGAGTACTCCTCATGAGTCTCTCATCAATATTCATGACTCTTCCACACCTTTCCTTCTACCTTGGTTTTCGGAAGATAGTTAATCCATGCATCCACATCTCGTAATTCTATCCGGAGCATGTTATTTTTCCCCTTGTTGTTTCTGACATTTGTCAACCAGTTGGTAGCCAAGTAGTAAATGTGCATTGGTGTATTCTGATGCAAGATACTCTTATGGTCCGTCAATACAAACTATTTCGGGATGTTAGGAGAAACAAACTCCAGTACCTTGTCAATTCTAGGACCGGGTCAAAGTGTTGTAATCTACAGATCCAGAGGCAATGATTAGCTTCTACTTGTTCAACCTTAGAGTGTCACACCCTTATACACTAAGAGGTTGTGCTGAGTTTCATGACCCTCTTAAATGAAGTGTCGCTCTTACACATTTTTACTCACCCTTCATGTGAGTTGTTCACGCTCATGAATGATCCGCGTGCGTAATAATGTGGCCATATGAGATTCTTAGCAATTTCTATTGCTTTGGACTCTCAGGACATTTGTGTCATTCTTAGCATGATTTGTTAACTCAACACTAAGAGAAGGATGATAGCGCTACCAAGTCTGCTATTATGGTGCATTTTCCTCGGTCAAAAGTTAGGCTCGTGCCGAAGCTCTAAGACTATGTCTTCTTGCCTTGTAAAGCAAGTTTCCTTTCAAACTAAGTGACATATTGGTGGTTCGTGATATTATAGACGTCTTTATAGAACCATCGCCTTGTTGTCACATGATCGTGTTGTCAAGTTCCTGAGGAAGCAATTTCTTTGAATTGCTCTTTTCTCTAAGGATTCGTACTAGATACCCTTGAACTAGTTGGTTGAGCTTAAACAAAAACTTGGAGAGTTGTAAGACAAATGTTCTATCTGACTCAGTTCCTCCTTAAAGGGATGTCTGGTTTTGTTTGTGTTGAAGAAGATAGTACCTTTGTGGATATGATACCTTCCCCTGCCTTTGATTTGATTTGGGTTATCATGAAATCAAACTCAGTACCAAGGACTATCTTGATGATGTCGCTACTCGTGATGTTTCACCTAAGTGCATCATCCTATGCTTTGGTCTAACCAATACATTTGCCTTTTTCCAGCAACATATGAGTACATATTCTTCGAGTGTCACAATAAGTTTGTTGTTGAGCCCATCGATGACATCCTTATCTTCTCCATGCTAGAATAGATTTGTATGGAACATTTGACAATAATGTTGGAAATTCTTGAGAACCATCTTCGAGTCATCTCGAAGAATGTGTTCTGGATGTTAGAAGTAACCTTCTGTGATTCACGTGCAATTGTTGAAAGATGTCACCATGGATTCGAGTAGAGATATCTATGATCCCTCCAAGGACATAGTTGTTCCATTGCAAGTACTTCATGTAGGTACAGTTGTATTTTGACCAGTTGTTAATACATGGGTCTAGCAATCTAGCTCAGTCTTTCTGAGCTTGACACTGTAGTCCATATCTTGAGAATCTAGTAACTTTATCTTTGTGGTAAATGTTGCAAACTTTATATTCGGACATGCTGAGTCTGAACTATCTTCCCACCTAACCAAATCTGAATCTCAAGTAGATATGATGGTTGGTGTTCTTCAAGGGTTTGTCATAGGTCTCTTTGAGCATCCGACAAGGTTAATGTAGTGCTTGACATAATTACTTAGAAGGCCTAATGTCATATTCCTTCGATTCAGCAAGAACCACCCCTCTTCATGAGGCTTCTTCTATAACTTATTATAGGAGTTGCGCTTATGGTTTCATTTGTCTCTGAAGTCCGACCTTTACTTGATGTTTGGTGTCTAGAACATCAAGGAGAAAATTTAAAGTGGAGTTGCTACATGTCTCTCGGTTGATCATCCATACCCTTTTATGTTGGCAAGCATCTTGTTGTGCCAAGTAATTGAAGTCTGAGAATGAAGTTTATTTTCTCGTGTCATCGGGAATCTTGTTATTTACTCATCATGGTGGTGTAAAGTGATATTATGATCTTTGGCAAAGATTTTGATAATCCTGGGTGAATAAAGAGTTTCCTTCTATTATCTTCAGTCATGTTCGAAGAGCGACTATGATTTTGGAAATCTGAAGTTTCTCTTATTACATGTTCCTTATGACCCTTATGACTCCTCTACACCAAAACAATCATGTCTATCTTGGCCTCCTGTTGAACGAAACAATGACCCTTTCGTGTCAAAAGTAGTTCAATGGCTTGGTTTTTTTTGATCTATATCTTTGTACTGATAAAATCTCCACTTAAGTCGTTTAGTAGAGGTTCACCTCTCGAAGTCTGTGACAATGTTCTTTCTATTCTAAATCTTCCTCTTCAGAAGTTTAAACTCTTTTGCAAGCTCCATAGTCTAAATCCTTATGAATACCATCTATCTAACAACTTGAAATCTTCTCCTTTAGTTTGCTCCGTTACCTTGACATGTTTCATGTGTGTCAACTTAGAGTTGTTTCGAAAACTCCTTCCATGAGATGTCCATGGGAAACCTAGTGTGTTGTTAGGTGTGTTCCCTCTTATCCTTAGTATAACCCTATTCCCTTCGTCCTTCCTACCTTAGGAATCTCGGGTCGAGATTCTCATAAGGGGATTAGAGTTGTAACACCCCAGTTTTAGTTAATCCTAAATTAGGGTTTGTTTGTGCATTTCATGAGCATCATCTAAGTTTCCTAAGACAAAAAATGCAAAGAAAAACAAATCAAAACCCTACTCCCCTCTCTCTCTCTTTGAAAACATCTCAAATGGTATTGATATTTTGAAAAAGTACCAATATGTACGGAGCCCAAATGGACTAAAAGGGCCCACAATATTTCAATAGTTTTACAAAGCCTTCTGGTATTTTTGAAATAATCAAAAATAGTTTTAAAATGTTATAAAAAAGGAAAAGTGAGAAAATGAAAAAGGAAAATAGTTTTACAAAAAAATATGGAACCAGAGCTCCCAGTTTGGCACATCTATTTCTCTCCCTCTCTTTGCCGCCCGCGCGCAGCAGTCGCAACCCGCAGCTGGCCCAGCAATGGCCCAACCCGCGTACCGCTTCGGTCCATCGTCTTCATCGATGACAGAAGAAGATCCATGTCGCTGGCACCGCAGGCGCCCTCTGCGCTAGGATTCACGCCAGCCGTTGACCTAGGAGAAGGGAATACGACCCAAGTGATGCCCCATCTTCATCCTAATCCTATCACTCTCCCCCGCTTCCTCTCTCTCTAATTCCCAAGTTCAGAGCATAACCCTAGCTTGGGAGCTCGTCGGTGCCCCATCGTCCTGTGCCTTTCATCGCCTCCCTAAGCAACCCCCAAGCTCCACCTCCTCGTTAGCAACCTCCCCGCAGAAGGAATCGACACGGACCGCTCAGAATTGTCACCGCTAAGCTCGTCTTCCCACCTCTGGCCATCACATATGTCATCGTTGCCGACGCCACCCGACCTCCCTGCCTCCTGTCACACCCTCCGCATTCCTGGTGAGCTAGCGCTCCTCTCTAGTCTCTCTGATTCACCCCTATCCCCTTTGTCGCCTCCTCCATGGTGACCTACGCATTCCACCGTTGGAGCTCACCAGAGATAAAGCTCCGGTGACCAATTAAGGTGATGGGTTCGTAGCATGGAAAACAAAAAAATTCTACCGCAAGAACGAACAAAACCCAGATCTAATCTAGATAAAAGCCAAGATCTAATCTATTAGACATGTGCAACGAGATAGATCTGTACTAACCCTTGTAGATCTGAAAACCTTGTGCGAGATCGGATCTCGTGGTTGATGTAGACGATCACTTGCCGATCTCAAGATCTCTATATATAGAGGGGTGGAGGCGCCACCCCCTTGCCCCTCCACTCTTGCCGATCTCAAGATCTCAAGATCGTCTACTCGATCTTGAGATCGGCAAGTGATCGACTACATCAACCACGAGATCCGAATCTCGTAACGCTTTCGGATCTACAAGGGTTAGTACAGATTTATCTCGTTGCACATGTCTAATAGATTAGATCTTGGCTTTTATCTAGATTAGATCCGAGTTTTGTTCGTTCTTGCGGTAGAATTTTTTTGTTTTCCATGCTACGAACCCATCATGCTTGTGGTCGATAGACCCTAGTGAATCAACCTCGAATCACATCTCTAGGGACCGGCTTCAGGATTTGACCCATTACAATGGAACACTCCTTACGGTGTGACTCATGGTCTTGGTGAAAGAAAGGTAAAGGTCGTGCCTAACCACCAAGACAAGAAAATTTTCTTTCCATAACGACTTGGCCTGACGGTCATCGTACAAGGCGCGTCTTCCGCGATGAATTTATTGGCTTGACCGTGGCGGTGGAAAACTTTTTCTCCGGTTTCATGGCCCTCTACTATGATGGAACCACTAAAAACATGGAGGAAGCTCGGCCAGCGCGTGACAAAAGCAAGATTTTTGTTTCCTCACGTAATGTTGACTCGCCGAAGTCCTTTGAGGCGTGTGGGTCCCGGACGTCAGTGTCTCTAGCGGACCATACTTTTCCAGCGCACCTCTTCGATTTGAACTTGATAACATTGCTCTATGCATTTGTCATTTAGTCAGGCTGCTAGATCCCACATGTCAGCCTCTCATTAGAAGAATCGTGTGTATGATGGAACTTTTTTTCTTCGCCTGCGCTACCCTATTCGGAACTTGATAACATTGCTCGATGCATCTGCCGTTTAATCACGCTGTTGGGTCCCACGTGTCATTCTCTCATTAGAAGAAACGTGTTCATGATGGATATTTTCCCTGGCTATTGCCTCCCTGATTTCAAGTCGATAACGTTGCTCGATCTCACTGCTATTTAGTCACACTATTGTGTCCACCATGTCAGCCTCACATTACAAGAATCGTGTGTATGATGGATTTGTTTTCTTCGCTCACGCTACCCTGTTCCAAACTTGATAGCGCTGCTTGATGCATCTACTATTTAATCAAACTCCTAGACCCCACATGCCATCCTCTCATTAGAAGAAATGTGTGTATGATAGAATTTTTCCCCTCGGTCGTGCCTTCATGTTCCGAACTTGATAGCGTTGCTTGTTGCATCTACCGTTCAATCATGCTGCTGGGCCCCACATGTAATCCACTCATTAGATGGAACGTGTGTATGATGAAATTTTTGCCCTCAGTCGCGCCTCCGTGTTTCGAACTTGATAGTGTTGCTCGATGCATCAGCCATTTTTCTAGGCTACTGGGTCCCCCATGTGAGCGTCTAATTAGAAGAAACATGTGCATGTTGTACTTTTTTCTTGCTCGCACCTCCCTGTTTCGAACTTGGCAACGTCACTCGAGGAAGAACCTGTATAAGGTCGCGCTACTGGGTCCCACATGCTGGTCTCTCTGTAAGTGAAACATGCGTATAATGGACTTTTTTCGGTCGCATCCGCTGTTTTGACCTTGGCAACGTTGCTCGATGTGGTAGCCACGTATGGTCTTGCTGTTGAGGCCCCCATGTTAGCCTCTCTAGTATGTTCTGGCTTGTGGGTCCCAGATGCAGCCTTGTATGTTATGGCGGGTGGGTCCCTGATGCCAGCCTCCATGTACAAGTATTTAACTTTTTTTTCAAACCCGACCATTAAACTCGAGGGATGCTACAGGCTGGTGGGTCTGTGATGTCATCCCATCCATAAAGCAATATATTGCTAGAAGAAAAAATGTAAACCCAAGATAATTTTATATCAACACAGAGAATCGAACTCAAGACTTAAAAACACATATAAACCATGTGTGTTGCCACTATGACAAACAAATAAGATGAACATTATCATTAAAAGATTTATAGTACCTATAACTTATATATTAGCCTTCTTAAAAATATTTTATGTGTCCATGTTATCTATCTTATTAAAATAAAAGGGACGTGATCCTGGCATCTGAATTTATTAAATGCCAAATAATGGAGTAGTTTCTTAAAAACATGGGTAGGCGGATTTTTTGTTTTAAAGGGCAATTCCAAAAACGCCAAATTAAAGATTTTGGGTTATTCTACATCTACTACTCAATGGGCTATAGTCCATGTGATATTCTCCATTGGCTCCTTGATAAAAATTGAAATGGGTTGTCATTAGCAAGTCCCTGGACCCCTACAAGGCTGAATTAAATTGTTCTGGGCTAAAGAGGGGTCGAATGGGCTAGATTTTACCTCCTCTTTACTAAACTTTGCATTGTGTTGTGGCTCGGACGGATTCGGAACAGATACCTCACTACCAGAGGAAAAAAAGCGATAACTCTTTTGACGGACATTCGTGTAAAAATATCTAAAGAACAAGGCACTAATACATTGCAAATGTATCTATAATTTTTGATGTTCCATGCTTGGTTTTATCCACTTTCTTGTGTTTTGTTCCAACTTTGGAGTACTTTTCATATGATTTCTTGGACTAACCTATTAACAAGAGCCACAGTGCCAGCTGCCTGTTTTCTGCTGTTTTTGGTTCCAGGAAAGTCAGA
Source organism: Avena eriantha (assembly GCA_910589775.1). Lineage (NCBI taxonomy): Eukaryota > Viridiplantae > Streptophyta > Magnoliopsida > Poales > Poaceae > Avena > Avena eriantha. The sequence continues at coordinate 275,382,984 of OU342740.1, read as the reverse complement.
AAATGAATATTCTCGGAATTGGACGCGACAAAAGCCAAAGTGCCTATTTTTTCGGAAGTGATCAAGTACCAGAATACGAGACGGAGAGGGGCCAGAGGGCGGCCACACCACCTGGCCGCCCGGTCAGGCCTGGCCCGTGCCAGGGGGTGGTGAGGCCAGCCGTGACACCCCCTCGGCCTCCCCTTCCGACTATAAGATGCCCTCGGGACGAAAACCCTAAGCACACGATCAAAAATCCACGAAAGAGTCTGTAGCCGCCGTCATCTCCATCCCTAGATCGGGAGGGATCTGAAGCTCTTCCCGGCACCCTGCAGGAGAGGGGAATTCACCCTGGAGGCCTTCTTCATCACCATGCAAGCCTCCGGTGTGATGCGTGAGTAGTTCATCCTTGGACTACGGATCCATGTAGTAGCTAGATGGCTGGTTTCTCCTCCTTTGTGCTTTCATGTTTAGATCTTGTGAGCTCCGTTCATGATCAAGATCATCTATTTGTAATTCATACATGTTGTGTTTGCGGGGATCCGATGGATATTGAGATGCTATTTCAGATTGATTATTGATTCTATCATGTCTTTGTTATTTGAGATCTTGCATGCTTTCTGTTGTTAGTAGCTATCTTGGCCAAGTAGATGCTAGCAACTCCAAGAGTTAGTATTTATGCTCGATAGTGGGTTCATGCCTCTGGTAATCTGGGGAAGTGACAGAAATCTCTAAGGTACTAGATGTGATGTTGCTACTAGGGAGAAAACAACAATCCTTTGTTCATAGAACAATCGTATTGTTTACTTTACACGCAGTTCGTAAAGCAATAATCTGTTGCTTGCAACTTAATACTGGAGGGGGTTCGGATGATAACCTGAAGGTGGATTATTAGTCATAGATGCAGTTGGATGGCGGTCTATGTATTATGTTATAATGCCCAATCAAGTCTGAGAGGAGTCAAGATGATTAGTATATGCATGTATTGCTTTCTCGGTGTTTGTCAATTGCCCCGCTGTAATTTCTTCACCCAGCATGTTATCTATCTAAGGAGAGCCACCTCTAGTGAACTATGGATTCCGGACCTTTTTCTTTACATACAATCTACAACTGTTTACTGCTTTGTGTTTACTTTTTGCAAACTTTTACTTCTTTCCATTCGATACGTTTAATCCTTTGTTTTCCGCAAAACACGGTGAGATTGAAAACCTCATCGCAAGTTGGGGACAAAGTTCTGTGGTTGTGTTGTGCAGGTCTCCACGTTGCTACTAGCACCGGTAGTGCGCCCTGCCAAAAGTTCAGCTAGTAACACCTTTGGGGTGTTTCCTTGCTCCTACTGGTTCGATTAAACCTTGGTTTCATAACTGAGGGAAAACTTACTGCTGTGCTCATCATACCTTCCTCTTGGGGTTCCCAACGATCTCTACGTTGAAAGTCGATCGCATCAAGATCTTTTCTGGCACCGTTGCCGGGGACTGAAGAACAAGAAGAAGCTCCCACGTCAACTACGCACCAGGAACACAGACCGCGTCCCCCAAAACTGGACTGGTATCCAATGACTTCACTTGGTACCCTCTCATTTCTTTCCAAAAGACATCCAATGGTTTCGATGACACACAGGAAAAAGCTCTAGTGCAAGCAGCCCAACAGCAGCGATAGAAATTTTTTACAAATATAATTCAGTGGCATTTGAAAGATCTAGTAGTACAGAATAAGACAGAAAAATATCAACAGATTCCTAGTTCATATTCAGCAGCACTTGACTGATTCTGCAGCATTCCAAAGTGAATATTTTAGCTATACAGACACTGAAACTCAATAGTAGTACAGAGAGAACCCGTTCATGTTTCAACTCTAAAAACCTTGTCGCACGATCAGTTTGACCTTTTCTCCAAACACACTCGATCATTGGAGCAAGAAAAACTGATGATCAAGTATGCTTTGGTGTGCATACCTCCTCTTCACATCAATACCACTGTGACCCCCATATATGCATCCCTAAATGCCCAAACCTCATCTAGATTGTGACAAGGGCAAGTTTAAAAAGGAAAGCAAGGCCATCTACTGCACTTGATCTAAACAAGTACCAATAGATCAGAATTAGTTATAGAAAATACCTTAGTAATAGTAATGACATAACACTTAACAGATTGAGTTGCATTTGAAGATTGAGTAGTACAGAATAAGATACAAAAAAATATCTACAGATTCCCAGTTCATATTCAGCACCACTTGATAGATTCAGCAGCATTTCAAAGTGACTGATTCAGTAGTACAGACAATGGCCAAAAGAAATGATAGATTCAACACTACAGACATTGAAATTCAATAGTTGTAGCAAGGTCATGACTCAAAAGGAAAGAGAGTCCATATTCAGCACTCAATCGGTCGATCTGAACAAGTATGTGGCATCCCGCTAAAACCACTACTAGAAAATCGTTGTGTTTTTGTGCATTGCATCGTCATGACCGCATGCTCATGTCATCATGCCACATTGCATTTGAGCATCGTCATCATCATCCATGGTTTTGTCTAAAACTATTTTTGAAAAGTCTATTTTTGTTTTCTAAATACCCGTCTTTAATTCAAATCGAAAACCCCAGGCTTGTCCGGAATATTTTTTTAGTCTACAATCGGATTTCAAAAGCCTTGTTTTAAACAAATAAAATAGTTATATTATTTTTAGGGGGCAGCCCGCCAGGCCCGAAAGCCCGGCCGGCCACCCCAAACCCTATCTAAAACTCCCTCTACCCCAACCCTAATCTACCCAGCCACCCAGCTGTCCCTAGCCCATCCCGCACACAGCCACCGCCGCCACGCCTGCCCCTGGGCCCACCTTCCACCGACCACACCCATCCCACCGCCAGCCACTCCCTCCCAGCCTCCACCTCACTTGAGCCACTCGCAGCTCGACACCTCACCGCACCCCTCCACCTTTTCCCTCCCAGCCACGCACACCCCCACATACCGCATGTGACCACACCCCGCCCGACCAATTCCCCCTGGGGCCCAATCCCCAGGCCCCGTGCCACCTATCCCCCCAGGCCCACGCACCTGCCTGTCCCCGACCCTACACGCGTCTGCCTCCTCCTTCCTTCCCCACCTCGCGTCTTCCCGAACCCCCGACGCCGCCCTCCGCTCCCCGTCGGCCCTGCCCTCCATCCGCAGGCTGCCGCCGGGCTCCTCCTCTTCCCCTGAGCGCCACCTCCTCTCTCCCCGCCGCCCTCGCGTTCTCTCGGCCGCACCCCGCGTCCGCCGGCCCGAGCCTGTCCCTGCAGGCACCGGCCTGAGCTCGCCCACCGCGCCGCCGCGGCCCCCGCCTCACCGGTCGTCCCCGCCTCGACCTCCTTCCGGGTCGCCTCGCCGTCGCCACAAGCGCCACCAGGCCTTCCCTGCGCTGCGCCGCCTCCAGGGCTCCGCCGTCCTCACCTCTCCCTGCAGGCGCCGTTGCGTCCCTGACCACGGCGGCATGTGGTCCGTCCTCGACCTCCAAGTGCGCCACGACCGGAGCTCCTTCCGCGTCGTTGCCCTCTGCCACGACCATGTTGTTGCTGGCCCGCTGCTGCAGGCCCCTGCTACTCCAGTCGCTGCCCTGCTTCGCATCTGGACGCCCGGCGCCGTTGCCCGAGATGTCACATTTCTGCAGCTTTCTGTCTGCTAAGTGTTTGAGATGTGGTGGTGTTGCTGTTGCGGGTAGAAGTGGTGATGTTGCCGACACCCTCCTGTTGAACAAGACCTGTATATCAGACAAGTACCCCAATATGACACCACAAGGAGTCCCTCAATGGCAAACAAGTTCGCCATCGATCAAAGACGCCTAGACCCGGGATGCCAAGATCTCCGCCGCGAAACTACAAGACCGTCGACATGACCCGAAGACCGCGGATGCGACAAGATCGTCTCTCGGATGCCAAGTCCTTCGGCCCCGGAAAACCGACGACCCGACCAAGATTCGAAGACAGAACCGTGGCGCACCAAGTTCTTCGACCCCGAGTACCGATCCATCGGATGCGACAAGACCTCCTTCTTGGAACCACCAAGTACTTCCTCTCAGACGCCAAGACCCGAACGTAAAGGCCACCAAGATCGCCACTGGAACGACAAGTTCTTCATCCCGCACGCCAAGACCGACTCGATACGCTGACCCGACAAGATCTTCGCGACGACAAGATCGACGCCGACCAGGGTGAGTCCGATAAGCCGCCGATGCCAAACCAAGTCCTTCTTCCCGGCACGCCGAGCTCTCCTTCCGTTGTCCGAGACCGTTTCCGCTGTCCTCTTCGAACCCCGAGACTGAACCCCAAACCCCCGGAAACCAAGATCTTCCGAACCAAGATGTGTGACCCTAAGCCCCTATTTTTATAATATGACATTACCAACTATCGCATATTAAGTTGTTCATGCATGCATACTTGTCTGTGGTTTGGGGGAATTATGCCGATTCACCTCATAATTAAATATGGAGTCAATATGCGGGATACTTTTGTCTTATTTCGGACTCCATTTAAATTGGTGTAGCGAACCGATGCCATGTTTCGCCCTGTTAATACAACATTTAAATTGCGGGGGTTCTAAATAACTTGAACCGTGTAATTAATTGTCGGGACCCCGGTTCCGCTTAATACTGCCTAATTGCACCGCATCTGCACCATATCATAATCATGCCAGATCTTTTGCCGTAGTATTAAATAGTGCATCCGGTGTTTGTTCTAGTGCTTGCTTCTTCGCGGATTAGGTCGATGAGTTGCTGCGAGTATCGACAAGTTCTCCGGATATGATCCGTCGGCAGTGTTTCCCAGGCAAGCATCTCTCCCACTTCTACCTATTTTGCATTTATAGTCTTTATTTCCTCCTGTTGATCTATTGCTATCCGTGTCGCGATGCTTTAGTTTCCGTACACCAGTTATATCCCGTGCAGCCTCTATATTGCCTTCGACACCTCCTAGTACCTGTGTTGGTAGATAGCTGCCCTTGCGAGTCGTAGTTGCTTGCTCAGGTGTGATCTTGTGTGTCAAGTACCATAGTTGTTGGAATGCTGGCAGATGTTTATGGTGGAGTTGATCATGGCTTTAATTACAACTTGATATTAAATTGCTAGATATAACTAATGCAGAGGCATCGGTGGGCAATAGATGTTATTTGGTTCTTCCACGCTCACTTGTGTCCCGTAGGCCCCGAGTACTTGATACCTGTTCCTTGACTATCGCACTATCCGCATATGGGACCATGAATCCCCTTAGCCAGAGGTTGATTCATTCTTATTTCTTGGGGCCACAAAGTTGTTTGGGGCTTTATTACTATCCTGTACTTATGCCATGCTTTCCTGCTTTATTTACGATTGTGCGTGGAGCACCTGTACTGTTTAGGATCGTGACACATTTTCACTGTATCGACAAGCCTGGTACTAATGTGTAATGGTATTACTTCGTTCTCCACCCACACGCAAGTGCCTGGTGGGCGTCCTTGAATCGTTTCTATGCGGGTTTGGCGGGAAGTGCTAAAACTTGCATAGGGCCGATTCGAGGGTGTTACAAAGTACCAGTACATATATATTACTACAAAATAGATTAGCAGTACCAAGTTAAGACTTCCATACAAAATACTCGGCATACCGCAATAGCGTGTCAAGTGCTGGTCGGGTAGCGCTTTCTTTCCTACATGTTATGCTTTTCTTAGCACACCGTCGACTGTGGGCCCACTATGTCAGCAACGTACATTGGAAATAGGCATACATTGCCGTAATCTTGTTCCACCTCTCCCCATACAAATTGAATCTATCACCAACATAAAGTAGTAATTAATTAGTACGATGTTATATATCTTAACATTGGGATCATCACAAAGAAGATTTAGATGTTTTATCTCACTTTTGAAACTTGTCTATGCAATACTCCTAATCCATAGGGAATTTTCATGAACGGTTGAGAAGCTTCCAGGTAACACCGCGGCTGCGACAGGTATGACCAGAGCCCTTCCAGGGTGACATTGGCCAATGATGGCCTGCTCGTTAGCTCTGATGTCGCCACCATTTCGACCACACGGAGCTCATGCCATAGAGACAGCAACCAAAGCTTCACCTTGTACCGCGGTGATTCGCATGCCCCTGAACTGACGAACCTAGGGGATATCACTATGTCTGTGGTGTGGCCATCAATTTGGTCAATGAACACGGTGCCCTCTTTCCTGATGCCAATGATATCCGCTCTCCACGAGCCTCTTGTGGGCACCGGCTTTGACAGCTCCCAGTGTTTGTGGATATAGGGAATTATGGGCGCAGCCCTCGAGTGGGAAACTCTGAGGTGGCGGACGAGCTCTACCATAGGTGTTAGCTCTACCGACGAGGTGATGAACTTGCATCTAGGCTCCATGCAGACTTGTTGGTCGTGAAAGCACCATATTATGTGGTCGTAGATGTCGTTGTAGGGGACGAATTTCTCTCAGTGTTTGTTGGGGCATCTGCTACCTTTTCTGCTCGTGACTTGGCGATACAGCTCCTTGGAGCATGCGGCCAGCCAGGCAGCGCTGGTAGTGTCCATACGCATAGCAATTTCGTTGAAAATTGTTGGGGTTCTGCGTATGAAAACAATAAAATTTTACCCTACGCCTCTGAACCCCTGAAGCTGCTAGGACCTATCTATTAGTAATATAGTAACCGGAGGGGATTTTCGCGAACTTACCCTTGAAGACCGAAAAGCGTTGTCAATGCTCAGGAGAGCGTGGTTGATGTAGACGAGCCGAAGCCGACCTCAAGGTCGTGATGAAGTCCTTGCGCTCCTTCTGGCTCCACGACTTGAGTGCCTCAAGTGCGACACCTCGCAGGGAGTTACACATGTCTGGTGCCCGACGATGACTCCCGCTTCCCCAATCCAGCAGCAGTTGCGGAAGTAGAGCTCCCGGATCTGAATCCCGCAGCGCGACGGCGCTCCGCGGTGAAGATGTCTCTCGCTCGCGCAGTCTAGACTTGGGACCAAGGTCACGAGAGAGAGAGAGAGAGATAGAGGGGAAGATAGAAAATATCAATTGGAGGTCCTCCCAAAAGTGGGGAGACCTTTATTGATTATTGGTGTATTTATCTTGGCTAAATACCCCGCTATATATAGGGGAGGGGAGGTACTACCTCCCTCAAAGTCCCGGGGTGGGACTAAAGGAGAGGAGGGGGAGGAGGTGGCCGCTGGCCACCTAGTGGGCCCCACGCGGGGGCTAGCCCTTGGCCCCTCTCCCTCTCTCCTTTCCCCTAATGGGCCCTCTCCCTCCGGAATTGGCCCATTAAGCCTTTAACCATTAAAATTGATTTTCTATTTATTAAATAATTATGAATAAATGATTAAATCAACATTTAACATTCATTCACATATTATTCAATCTCTATGGTCATGGAACACCTTCCACCTCCACTCCGGACATCCTCCGGACTTACCGAAACCCTTCCGGTTTTCTCCGTTCTTTTCTTCGGTGATTCTACCAATCCTATAAACACTCTCTAAGCATCATAAAGCCCTTAAGCGTGATACCCCACGGTTTGGGAACACTCCAGACATGGTCGGGACACTCCCGCACTAATGATCGACAAAGGGACCTGGATGGCCATGTGACCCCTGTGCGTTCCACGAAGATCTTTTGTCATTTCAACCGGGACAGTCGTGTCTTATTCCCTTTGTCATTCGATACTTGCATTGCCTGAGATCTGATCATTGACATCACCATGTCATGTTCAATCTCGTTACTGAACAATGCTACTTGACTCGTTCTGACAAGTGATATCCCCGTGATCCAATCACACGTTGCGCAGCTATTGGATATAACTTCTCTGAGTGGACCCTTGAGTATCTTCCTGTCACATGGACGGACAAATCCCGCTCTTGACATATATTGCCTCTACGGTTTCCTCCGAATACCTGAACACACCTTTATAACCACCGTATTACCAGATGGCGTTTGATGCTATCTAAGCACTCTCGAGACACAGTGATTGATATAGCCTCACGGTCTAAGGAATAGTCTACGAGGATCCATTTATAATCATCGTAACTTGAACTTCGTGACATGATTGGGTCACGATGTTTAGGTTGGGTATTGGTTCATCATCTCATTTTCTAAATGAGATGACCTCATTTCCAACTGGCATAAATGCCACATGATCAGGAAACATGATCATCTGTTGACCAATGAACTAGTGACTAGAGTTTCACTGGGAACCCCTGGTTGTTTGTATATCACACGTGTATTGATGTTTCCTCTCAATACAGTTATAGCATGATATAAAACTTAATCATAAACTATATGAAATATGATAATAGTCCTTACTACTATTTTTCTCTAGGGAATATTTCCAATAGTCTCCCACTTGCACTAGAGTACAAATACACTAGCTACATTTTGTTCTCAATCATTGGCACCATATTACCGGTACCCTGAACATGCTTGCTCATGGAAGAGGTTGAGTCTTGGGTCTGTAGTTTACAGTCCCAAATCCTTTGCAACTTACTAATGTCACCTTAATTGACATTAATACGTTATCATCACATGATAGCATTTTGTGTATGCATCATCGTTATGGCAGCAGAACAAGGCCTGATTCCAGGAGCCTACAGTGACGTTAGATCAACCTCGAGGGCTTTCTCATGGGCACTGTGCCCTGGGACACATCATTCTACATTAAAAGCGAACTAGCCCCTCAATAACATAATACAACACTTTATATGGTACCCTTATTATTATAAATGTATTCATCGAAATACTAGTGCACTCTGTGCAACTTTCGATGTTTTGTTCACCTCGCTTCCTACTTGACATTAATTGGTATCTACAGGAGTTTCCAACATATTCCCTTATAACATAACTCTTTATGATTTAAGATATGTCATCCTTTATGGATTTGGAAAACATGTCTACAAGTTCACTATTAGACACTACAGACAAACTTAGCTCAAACGTTTTGTGATTCGAACTTAATCACCTTCAAACGTTCCTTATTTTGGATCACATATTATGCTAAGTTATCATCATGGTTTACTAAGATAGAACCTATGTCTCAACATAGTGGATGACGATCATCCTTTTCTTTCTTTCAACCATTGATGTTAAACTTAATACTATTCCTAATTTAAGTTATTAAGGACCAGTTCCTTAATTAACTTCTATTCAGAAACCCCTTTCAGAATCCCTTAAGGAATACTACATAATATCATAATACACCTATTATCAACTTCTACATCTTATAAATAATTATTTATAAGTATTTGCACTTTCATCCTTAACATACTTAAGAATTACTCCTATAAGCTACCACTCAAAATATGTTCCTACATATTTGAATTTGAGTCTTATATTGCTCCCACTTAAAATATGCCAATCACATTTGAGTGATAACTACTTCTAACTAATGGTCTGTACAACTACACTACAATGATTTATTTGGTGCCTTCTATTCAACCCCTTTGATATCTAATATCACATTGTGATTCTTTGTATTTTGACGTTTCAAAACACTTTGTATTCCACAATTTCTTTTATGCCATTCTTATAAAGTTGGAATTTCATTACTATTGATCAAATCTTAGTAATTGGATTCTCTTTTATATTTATACCCTTTGTTGATGAAATTTTTTGATCAAATCAAATAGTTTCATATTCATGTTCCTCTGGTAAACTTATTTACACATTTAAACAATCATTTAATGATAATTACCATTTTCGTTAAAACCCAATACATCGAATATGTATTTACTTTTAACAATTCTTTAAACACTTTGTATTCAAGTAATACACGGTGTTCAAGTTACTTAGCTGAACTTAGGCATGATTTATATGTGACAAAAAATCGAATGACTTTCACATATTATCACATAACTTTGAATTCAAACAATGGTTTCATTCATTAATGAAATATCATTAAGTTGGGTATTTTAAACAAGGCATTTTAATGTTTTACAAATGTTCACGCATTATCAATTAGTTTCAAACAACAAGGATAATTCACAAGTAATCAAACAAGATATGAACACGAATAGAAATCATTCATAAAAGTAGAAGAACTATTTGTTACAAACTCATATGTATAACCGTCTCACGAAGTGTCTGAAGGGAATATGCCCGAGAGGCAATAATAAAGTTGTTATTATCTTATTCCATGTATATGGTAAATGTTTATTTTGCATGCTATAATTGTATTGATCGGAAACATCAATACATGTGTGTTTAATAAACAAAAAGGGTTCCTAGTTATGCCTCTCTTATACACTAGCTTGTTAATTAACAAGATGATCAAGGTTTCCTGATCATGGACATTGGATGTTGTTAATAATAAGGTCACAACATTGGTTGAATGATGTGATGAACATTCATCCGAAGTATAGCATTACGATCAAAGTCATTATGTTTATATTGCTATAACATCATACAAAGTAATCTTTATCCTTAGACCATGAGATCATGTTAATTGCTAACACCTGAAGAGTATCTTGATAACATCAAACGTCACACCGTAACATGGTGACTATAAAGATGGGTTCAGTGCTACGAAGGTGTTATGTTGAGGCTCATGGATCAAGAGTGGCATTTGTCAATCCCGATGACGGATAGATATACTCTGGGCCCTCTCGGTGATATCACATTGAGATAGCTTGAGAGCAAGTGATGTGATCACTAGAATGTTATATCACGGGAACGAAAAAAGAGTGCATGTCGGTAACGAGATCAAACTAGGTATGGAGATACCGATGATCGAATATCGGACATGTAATATATCGCGAGACAAAGGGATTTAGTTACTAGCGTTAAAGGTTCTCACAATCACAGAAGTCATCGTTGAATGTGTAGGAGTCAGTACGGATCTCCAAGTCCCATTGCTGATTATTGATCGGAGAGGGGTCTCGATCATGACTGCATTATTCTCGAACCGTAGGGTGGCACACTTAAGAGTTACCGGACACCATTTTGGAGCACATATGTTTTAGACGAAAGAATTGCAAAGCGCAGGAATTTTTTCGATAGAAACCGGAAATTGTTTTGGGTGAAATTGCAGAAAATGGTTCTGCATGTGATATTGAAATATTGCCAGGGGTTATATTTGAATGTTTGTTAATTAAAGTAATTAACAAAATTCTGAATAAATTTAATAAAAGAGTTTTCTTAAATGAGAGAGCATTAAATTTGGAGAAATTTAATGCATTTAAAGTGGAGACTTTAAAAGGGAATGTGAAGAGGCATTTTAATGTGGATGGGTTACCACCACATGAATGGAGGAGGTGAAGGGGCACCACCCATGCGCCGGCCATGAAGGAGGGGCACCCCTCCCTCCTCCTATAAAAGGCCACCCTCTTCCTCCTTCTTCCAAACACCTCCTTGTGAAGGATCTCTCTCCCCCTCTAGAATTATTCCCCCATGGTCTCGGGTTAGTGAGATACATGTTCCCGGTGGCATTTCGTCTGGAAGGAGTTGCTACTTCCGCTGGATCGCTGGAGCGAGGAGGTGGAGGTTGTCTGGTGGCTTGAACGTGTGTGCGAGTACGGATGCGCTGCTAAGTTGCGGCGCTTGGACTTCCTCACGATCTTGAGATCCGCAAGTGTACGACTACATAAACCACGAGTTCCTACTCGTTAACAAAACTCGTTGTCTTCGAGGGTATGTTCTCGTGGGATGTATGTCCACCCGTTGCTTTGTACCTAGTAGATAGATCTTGGCATGTAGTTCTCATCGTAGGAAATTTTTGCTTTTCTATGCTACGGACCCAACAGTGGTATCAGATCCTGATCTATGCGTAGGTGCTTTGCACGGGTAGTACACATATGTTTATATGTGGGCGATGATGATCATGTTATTGCTTCTATCATGTATTTTGGATATTGGGGGCATAGTGGGATGAAGCGGCCCGGACCAACCTTACATGTCATCGTACATGAGACCGGTTCAACGACTGACATGCAACTTGTTTTGCATAAGTGGCTGGCGGGTGTCTGTCTCTCCTACTATAGTCAATATCTGATTTACAACGAGTTGCTAATAACTTAGTTATCCTCGTTGTGGTTCATGTTCGTAGGTAAGAACGGTTCTATCTCCAAAATCCCTAAGCCACGTAAAACTTGCAATTGATAAATTAGAGGCATTTAGTTTAGATCGTTGCTGGGCTAGTGTATTGATATGGTATTGTTGTAAGTAGATGTATGATAGATACTCTTACAACACACTCAATGTGTAAGTTCCATAGACCTTGGCCTTACACACAAAGGAATGATAGAGATCATACCACGATGCAAATGATAGAGATCAAATGCATGGACCATATCATTTCACTTTACACATTAGATGTTAGCATCTTATACTGCTAGTTTGGCGCTTTTGGTAGCATTGTAAGATGATCCCTCATTTAGATATCAAGATCAAATGTGTTCTTCCTTAAGTATGCACCGTTCTATGGATCGTGTTTCGAGACATCACGTGATGATCGGGTGTACTCGACTCTACGCTTTCGTACAACGGGTGTAAGACAGTTTTACACATGCGAGTACTAAGGTTCTTACTTGGCGAGCCTAGCATGTACAGACATGGCCTCGGAACACAGACTGAAAGGTTAAGCATGAGTCATATAGTTGATATGATGCCCATATAGATGCTCACCTTTAAAGCTACACCGACTCACGTGATGACCGGACTTGGTGTAGTGGATTTGGTTCATGTAATCACCAAAAAGGCACGAGGGATGTCATTTTTGAGTGGGAGTTCATTAGTAATTTGGATTAGTCGAACTCAATTTGTCATAAATAAAATCGAAGTGAATTTGCATAATTTGTTGTAGTCATTGGCGTCTTTTCACTACCTTATGCTTAGTTTTAATTGAGATAATAGAACTATAGAATTCTGGATATTTACTTTACGAACTGGTATCATATTGTTTTGAATGTCAATTTAAAGTTTATAAGTCCTATTGCAAACTTTTAGCAAACTCTATTTACTCCATGAAGTTTAATAAGTAGTTAAATCAAGAGTAAGAATTCCAATGTTAGTATCTAAAGTATCATGTTTACCTCCATGATTATTGATATTCAAAAGTTACTTTAATATCAAGATTATCTAGGAGCTGAAAATTGTTTCAGAAACCATCATGTGTGAAAGATATTGTGATATCTGATACAAAGTAGTTGGTTGCATTCTGATAGAGTGTAATTTAGCAAAATCCATGTTCTCATATTGTATGAGAATTTGTGATGGTTGGAGACGCTAGGCGTCCTAATCTACCAAAAAGGTTTTGGGAACTGATATTATACTCACGATTCATCCATATAGGCTATAGTAGCTTGATCATGAAAGTTGTCATGATAAGGATGAATAGAAGATGTAAGTAAAATGTTTACTAAACTGAAAGATTACTAAAGAATGGATTTTTGAAAGAATACCAAACATTTGATGATGGTGATCCACTTCAAAGTTCAAGTCCAAAGGTATTAGTATTTGACTATATACGCTTTGTACTATGTGTCATGTGAATGACACCACTATTGATGTTGATAGATTCTTTTAAAAGGAAAAGGAATTGCTGAAAGAGAATCTATAAAATATTTGGCAGAAAATAAAAAGTTGGAAATGTCCAGCTTAGGTATATAGAAGATATACATGTTATGGTTGTATTCCTTGCTTGTTAAACAATGTGGTTCTTAGGTATTGGATACTGGTACTAGATAACGAATTGGTTGGTATGAAGTGTCATACAGGACAACGCAATTCATGAACTGCAATGGCCTAAGTAACTAGCATGAGAATAAGTGATGATGTTCATCGAAAACAATTAAAGTGTTATTGTGTTTTTCGTTGACGTTAAACCTAGCCTTCAAGATTTTTTTTAATAATTGTTATTTTTTTCCGGTATTACGAGAACAATGGTTGTTCAAATAATTACCGTATTCCATAAAGGATGGATGAACTTTTTACAACTCTAGTGGGAGAAATCACATCCATAAACACTATTGCAAAAATGTCGGAAGACAAATGATGGAAAGATCACTTATGAAGTGACATCGCTGTTTAAATTATGTTGGAAAGAAAACATGAAGAAACTCCATGTTGATTGATTTTTGGAGTCTTTGATTTTGATCAATTAACGCTTGTGAAACTTTCCTCGAGATAATTGAAACTCCGTCCATAGGCCAAAGAGGAACGAATGACTAACTTATTGGATATTATGCATGTTGATGTATATAGTCCATTATGTGTAGTCACATGCGATGGATCTTTTTGATTCATATGCTTTCTCTAGAAATTTGAGTGAATATATCTATATATTTACTTAATAAGGAAGAAGTATGAAACATTTGAAAATTGTTCAAAGACTTTCAAGATGAAGTGGAAAATCATTGTAACAAGAAAAAAAGAGTTTATGATTCGATCATAAAGGAAGATATTTGAGTTACATGTTTAGCAAAACACCTAAGATTTGAGGAATTGTTCCATGATTTGTGTTTTCCCGATAAACCATAGGAGTATGGCATATTCGAGAGATGAAATCAAACCATGTTTAACATGGTAAGATCAAGGGTGTCATTTATAAAACTGCCATTATGTTTTAAGGATTGAAGCTTTAGAGACTATAGCTTTTACATTGGAAAGAGCACCATCGTGATCCGTTGAAATGACACCATATGAGTTATGGTTTGGGATAAAACCCGAATTATCTTTTCTTAAATTTTGGTATGCTATGCATAAGTAAAATGTTTACAACCAAAGTCGGATAAGCACATCTTTGTAGGTTATCCCAAAGAATTTGTTGGAAATTTCTCCATAACACCAAGGACAAAAGAGTTTGTCGCTTGGAACGTCAAGTTTCTTGAGAAGGAACTTTTCGTGAAAAGTTAAGTGGGAGGACAATAGACCTTTAATGAGGTTGTTGAACCTTAGCTATATGTGCTAAGTAGCGCAGCACCGGAAAGTGTCCCGATGGCGGCCACAATGCTCATGGCTCCTGTGATTACAAAGGGTGTGATCTCGGAGATTAGAGTTTCTATTGAACCGTGTGGGTCGGTAAGAATCAAATAGTGTGATTTGATAAGCAAGTCATTGTTGTTTTGACAATGATGAACCGACTACATGCAAATAAGCGATGATGGGCCCTGACTCCATAAAATGACTAGAAGTCATAGAATCCATGATAGTATCCATACACGAGAAATGAAGTTTCTGAACTTGGAAGACCCTCCGGAAAGGCATGAAGCCTATCGGTCGTGTTTGGATCTATAAAGAAATAAGACATGGATGTTTAACATCTATGAAATAGTCGACATGTCGGAAAGAAGTTTACAACAATGTTCAAGGAGTTCATTATGACAAGATTTGATCTTTCATAGCGATATTTAGTCTTGACGGATTAATGTAGCAACCACTACATATAATTTGATATATGGTAGTTGAATAAACAAACCAAAGTTCTTCTAATAGAATGGTTGCCTAGGACGTGTACATGACACGGTCCGAAGGGTTTTGTTAATTCAAAGGGTGCTAAAAGGGCATGCAAACTTCAATAGTTGAAGTAAGCATAGCGGAGTTGGAATCTTCACCATGATGAAAAAGTTAAAAGAGTTTAAATTAATCGGAGATGATGAAGATACTTGCATTTGCAAGAAATTAAGTGGGAGCGCTGAGACATATTTCTAATACATTATGTAGAGGACATATTGTTGATTGGAAATGATGTATCTTGTATTGACACAAGTTTAGAATTTCATTAAAATAAGATTTCGATGAAAGACTTGGGCAAAACCGGAATATTTGGCATCAATATCTATATGGATAGATTGTGGCGCTAATATGGTTGTGCCAGACATACATATATGAGATATTGAAAGGGTTCAATATGGAAACAGCAAGAAAGGTTCTTGCTGCATGGAAATAATTGTATCAATATTCAAGTGTTTCAACACTTGGTGAGTAAAATCACATGAAGATTTTGATCGATTATACCGTGATATGTATATATCCAAAATGTCCTATGCTCTAAGTGTTATGAGCACATACAAGGATGATTCATAAGATGATCATTGGACAATAGTAAAGATATTCTTATGAGCTTTGGAAGAACTAAGAATATATCATGTATAAGTGACAAATAGTTAAAGGTAGTTCATTGTAAAGTGTTACATTGATACTAGTTTTGTCACAAGATAAAAATTAAATTTACCTCAATTTAGACTATGGGTAGCACAATGTAATGGAAAGGATGTTCCATGATGAATTTGGATGAGTTCCAAAGTTGAGACATTGTGACGGATACTACAACAAAAGGCTAAGTATATAACTGCTATAGTAGCAGCAAAGGAGGGCATTTGTGTTAAGTAGTTTGTTATCAAACTAGGTGTGGTTCAAAGTGGGCTAATACTATGAAAATATATTGTGTGACAATAATATCAACATATTTTAAGCCAAATGAACTAAAGGTCTCACCAAAGGACCAAATTTATACAATGCCATCTCATTTGAGAATGAGTGATGCGTAGAGACGCAAAGACAAGCAAATACACACGGACCTGAAACTGTCAGATTCGGAGATTATGTTAACCACTAGCAATAGCGTATATGCAACACTAGAAAGCCATAGGTGTTCAATACGCAAAGTTTTTGAAACTAGATTATTGACTCTAGTGCAAGTGGGAGACTGAAGGGAATATGCCCGAGAGGCAATAATAAAGTGGTTATTATCTTATTCCATGTTTATGATAAATGTTTATTTTGCATGCTATAATTGTATTGATCGGAAACATCAATACATGTGTGTTTAATAAACAAAAAGGGTTCCTAGTTATGCCTCTCTTATAGACTAGCTTGTTGATTAACAAGATGATCAAGGTTTCCAGATCATGGACATTGGATATTGTTAATAACAAGGTCACAACATTGGTTGAATGATGTGATGAACATTCATCCGAAGTATAGCATTACGATCAAAGTCATTATGTTTATATTGCTATAACATCATACAAAGTAATCTTTATCCTTAGACCATGACATCATATTAATTGCTAACACCTGAAGAGTATCTTGATAACATCAAACGTCACAACGTAACATGGTGACTATAAAGATGGGTTCAGTGCTACGAAGGTGTTATGTTGAGGCTCATGGATCAAGAGTGGAATTTGTCAATCCCGATGATGGATAGATATACTCTGGGCCCTCTCGGTGATATCACATTGAGATAGCTTGCAAGCAAGTGATGTGATCACTAGAATTTTATATCACGGGAACGAGAAAAGAGTGCATGTCGGTAACGAGATCAAACTAGGTATGGAGATACCGATGATCGAATCTCAGACATGTAATATATCGCGAGACAAAGGGATTTAGTTACTAGCGTTAAAGGTTCTCACGATCACAGAAGTCATCGTTGAATGTGTAGGAGTCAGTACGGATCTCCAAGTCCCGCTGCTGATTATTGATCGGAGAGGGGTCTCGATCATGACTGCATTATTCGCGAACCGTAGGGTGGCACACTTAAGAGTTACCGGACACCATTTTGGAGCACATATGTTTCAGACGAAAGAATTGCAAAGCGCAGGAATTGTTTCGATAGAAACCGGAAATTGTTTCAGGTGAAATTGCAGAAAATGGTTCTGCATGTGATATTGAAATATTGCAAGGGGTTATATGTGACTGTTTGTTAATTAAAGTAATTAACAAAATTCTGAATAAATTTAATAAAAGAGTTTTATTAAATGAGAGAGCATTAAATTTGGAGAAATTTAATGCATTTAAAGTGGAGACTTTAAAAGGGAATGTGAAGAAGCATTTTAATGTGGAGGGGTTACCACCACATAAATGGAGGAGGTGAAGGGGCACCCCCCATGCGCCGGCCATGAAGGAGGGGCACCCCCCTCCTCCTATAAAAGGCCACCCTCTTCCTCCTTCTTCCAAACACCTCCTTGTGAAGGATCTCTATCCCCCTCTAGAATTATTCCCCCATGGTCTCGGGTTAGCGAGATACATGTTCCCGGTGGCATTTTGTTTGGAAGGAGTTGCTGCTTCCACTGGATCGCTGGAGCGAGGAGGTGGAGGTTGTCCGGTGGCTTGAACGTTTGTGCAAGTACGGATGCGCTGCTGAGTTGCGGCGCTCGGACTTCCTCACGATCTTGAGATCGGCAAGTGTACGACTACATCAACCACGAGTTCCTACTCGTTAACAAAACTCGTTGTCTTCGAGGGTAAGTTCTCATTGGATGTATGTCCACCCGTTGCTTTGTACCTAGTAGATAGATCTTGGCGTGTAGTTCTCATCGTAGGAAATTTTTTGTTTTCTATGCTGCGGACCCAACAATGTGAGACACACTAAAGAAGTTCATAATCTCTTGATTACAATAATCATCCTAAACACAAACTAAGTGATAAATGTCGAGGGAGAGTGTCGTCGGCCATTATCATCATGCTTGCCATCAACACGCAACGTCACCTTCTCTCTAGCAAGCACCTCTCATGCAGAAGGACCTATTTTCATCAAAACATAACAAGTATCAGATATACTTAACACTTCAATGTGTTTGCAAGATTATAACATTTATAAAACTGTATATCAAATATATACCTTGGTCGTCAATGACCTCTCCGGTGATTGGTTCAACCTTTACGTTCCTGAAACGTAATATGAACTCACAGAAATCCAATGTTTCCGTATCACCACTCATGATGCTACTCCGGACATGTCCTTCATAGCTGGGAGGTAACGAGCGAAGCAGTACGTCTATCGCAAATGGATCAGCCATCCAGTAATCCACGAAGTGGACCAGTCTTGTGTGTGCATCAAGCATGCGCTCCAAGTGACCCTTCAGACATGTATGTTCCTCCATCTGTATGGAAAGGAACTCTCCAAGCAGCTCGTGCTTCCACATGCGCACATGGCCTATGAACTCTGCTCTCAGCTAATCCACTATCGATTATGGATCAAGATCACCCATGAGCGGATGTAGTTCATCGACCATCTCGTAATGCATTATTATCTGAATGTAGGTGGACATCTCTTTACGATAGTAGCGGTCTGCCAGCTCTTGTGGGGTCTCATAGTAGTCTGGCTTAGTCAAATCCATCGTGCGGCGTATGTAGTCTACCACATGATTCCTAGTAAGGAGATCATCTAGGCGCACAAGCCAACTAGGGAAGTTGGATCCATCAAGTCTAAGTTTCTCACCCTTTACCCAATGCTCAATTTCAAAGTAAGCTTCACGGTGAGCCATCTACATTTATAATTGCAAAAGGAATTTAGACTAAGTTTAAAATTAAATGAGTTAATAATAAGTCCACTCAGAAACACCTATCCCCAAAAGGGTTCCTAGTGATAACACGACCCCTATCAGCCACATCTCCCCCGATTGATCATGGCCATCGATATGGGTTCAAAGGTGGACGCTAAACGTCGGTCACATCATTCATGCGACTCGTGCTCGATATTTTGACCAACTCAACCATCGAGGCCACGCTTCTGTGGCGTGCTAGGCTCGCCAACTCAATCTTAGTGTATTCGCTGTGCAACATGGCTTACACCCACTATATGCGAACGTAGATATGTCTGACACCCAGGCCTATAACCCTGGATCGCCTCATACCGAAGAACTTTCTTGGTGGTGCACACTAAGGGGGAACACAATCGTTGGTAATTTTAACAGGGATCATCTTATTAGGCTACCATCGAGTATCTAATACTAGCACACAATAAGACATACAATAACATTGAATGTAAATGCTATGTGATATGGTCCTTCACGTCGTGATCTCCATTCGTCGTCACCGGGTTTTGGCGCAAGGGTTCCGGTGCCGTAGACACCAGGGTACCGGTGTCATTCCGGCGTGGTAGTCTGTCACCTCCGTGACTATCTACTACTATGTAACAAAAGGTAATCACTTTACCTTTGCCACAACCATATCACAAAGCAATGCCCCCTGCAAAACAAAGTTAGACGCCTCTACTTTATCTTTGCATGTTTTACGTGGCTGAATGGGCTTTCGCACAAGAACCGTTCTTACCTACGAACTTTCAGCACAACGCTGATCGAGTAGTTGTCTCTACTACACCCCTTTCGGGGCCCTCCGTTGCAAATGGTATACCAACTAATGCGAGAGAGACAGACACCCCCCCTAAGCCACTTTATACGGTACAAGCCATATGTCAAGCGTGGACCAGTCTCGCAAATGAATGCGTAAAGTCGGTTGGGGGCCGCTTCATCAAGCATTACTGCTGTATACACAAGTACACGTGGGAGGGTAACAACTAAAAGATCAACGCCCACACGCTACATCTCGTGTGTTCTACCCGTACTAGCATTACTACGCATAGATCTAGCTATGATATGCACCTCGTTCCTTTATAATACGATCTAGCTTGTGAATAAGAAATCCATCATCCTAAAATTATGAGAACTGCCTTCTAGCCGCAGCCGGAGCCTACGAATGCGAGCACTTCAAAAGACTCCTTAGGGCTGCTACAAGTAAGCGCTTTGGGAGAGAACCCTTGATGTTATTGCTGGAGCCAGAACAAAAACTTGGCAGAAGCACCAGCCAGAAGCCCCTTAGGGTGAGCCACAACCCACTTTATCAGCATTTGTAAAGGTCGATTGGCACCCGCATAAGTTACGACAACTTGAGTACTTTTTCTCCCAAGCAGACCAGAAAGCGGTCTCGATTCGTCCTCCATGCAAGAAGGGATTCGGAAACAGGAAAGCGAGTCAAGTAATCCGAATACGTGGCCACTCTCATTCTAATGCTTATATCCTGAACTAGTTCACCGAACAAAGGGACATAACTACTGACTAAACTGTAGCGAGCTAATACCTAAACTTTCACTCTGAAAAACATCCATTCCATTATTTGAAGCTACGGTGCAGGAAAAGAATACATAAGGTTAGATATGAACTAGTTGACTGTTCGATTGAGGGACTACGATGCATTTGACTCAGGTTTTTATTCCATTCCAGGATTCATTCATATTCGACCATAACGAGACTCAACCACTGTTGGGGTTCCACGTATGAAAACAATAAAATTTTACCCTATGCCCCTGACCCCTGAAGCTGCCAGGACCTATCTATTAGTAATACAGTAACGGGAGGGGCTTTTCGCACACTTACCCTTCAAGACCGAAAAGCATTGTCAACGCTTAGGAGAGCGTGGTTGATGTAGACGAGCCGAAGCCGACCTCAAGGTCGTGATGAAGTCCTTGCGCTCCTTCTGGCTCCACGACTTGAGTGCCTCAAGTGTGACACCTCGCGGGGATTTACACACGTTTGGTGCCTAACGATGACTCCCGCTTCCCCGATCCAGCACCAGTTATGGAAGTAGAGCTCCCGGATCCGAATCCCGCAGCGCGACGGCGCTCCGCGGTGAAGATGTCTCTCGCTCGCGCAGTCCAGACTTGGGACCACGGTCACAAGAGAGAGAGGGGAAGAGAGAAAATATCAATTGGAGGTCCTCCCAAAAGTGGGGAGACCTTCATTGATTATTGGTGTATTTATCTTGGCCACATACCCCACTATATAGGGGGAGGGGAGGTATTACCTCCCTCAAAGTCCTAGGGTGGGACTAAAGGAGAGGAGGGGGGAGGAGGTGGCCATCGGCCACCTAGTGGGCCCTGCATGGGGGGGCTAGGCCCAGCCGGCCTCCCCCTTGGCCCCTCTCCCTCTCTCCTTTCCCCTAATGGGCCCTCTCCCTTCGGAATTGGCCCATTAAGCCTTTGACCATAAAAATTGATTTTCTCTTTATTAAATAATTATGAATAAATGATTAAATCAACATTTAACATTCATTCACATATTATTCAATCTCTATGGTCATGGAACACCTTCCACCTCCACTCCGGACATCCTCCGGACTTACCGAAACCCTTCCGGTTTTCTCCGTTCTTTTCTTCGGTGATTCTACCAATCCTATAAACACTCTCTAAGCATCATAAAGCCCTTAAGCGTGATACCCCACAGTTCGGGAACACTCCAGACATGGTCGGGACACTCCCGCACTAATGATCGACAAAGGGACCTGGATGGCCATGTGACCCCTGTGCGTTCCACGAAGATCTTTTGTCATTTCAACCGGGACAGTCGTGTCTTATTCCCTTTGTCATTCGATACTTGCATTGCCTGAGATCTGATCATTGACATCACCATGTCATGTTCAATCTCGTTACTGAACAATGCTACTTGACTCGTTCCGACAAGTGATATCCCCGTGATCCAATCACACGTTGCGCAGCTATTGGATATAACTTCTCCGAGTGGGCCCTTGAGTATCTTCCCGTCACATGGACGGACAAATCCCGCTCTTGACATATATTGCCTCTACGGTTTCCTCCGAATACCTGAACACACCTTTATAACCACCGTATTACCAGATGGCGTTTGATGCTATCTAAGCACTCTCGGGAGACAGTGATTGATATAGCCTCACGGTCTAAGGAATAGTCTACAAGGATCCATTTCTAATCATCATAACTTGAACTTGATCGGGTCACGATGTTTAGGTTGGGTATTTGTTCATCATCTCATTCTCTGAATGAGATGACCTCATTTCCAACTGGCATAAATTCCACATGATCAGGAAACATGTTCATCCGTTGACCAATGAACCAGTGACTAGAGTTTCACTAGGAACCCCTAGTTGTTTGTATATCACGCGTGTATTGATGTTTCCTCTCAATACAGTTATAGCATGATATAAAACTTAATCATAAACTATATGAAATATGATAATAGTCCTTACTACTATTTGTCTTTAGGGCATATTTCCAACAAAAACATCGTCACTGACCTTGGTCCAGGCGCTGTGAAGTGGGTTGTGTGTCGATTGCGACATCAGGATGGATTAGGCAAAGAGGTTGGACTAGAGTATGACTGTCGGGGGACATTTGGAGAGGGGTGGCACGGCCTACAAGATCCGATGCAGCGAGCGAGAGGGCGAGGAAAACATGTGAAGAACGCACTGGAGACGATCCCAACTACGGGGCCAGGCGGCATTGGAGAGTGGGGATAAAAACAGCCGAGATGGGGAAGATGGGATGGCTCTTTGAATGAAGTTTTTTTGCAAGGCCTCTGGAGCTACATCCAGGACGCCGATTAGCTTGGCTGGCACGCTGCAGTGCACTAAATTAACCATCTGAAATCCTGGCGCATTTTATAGCTAGGCTAGCATGCTGCCGTGCACTAAATTAACCATGTCACAACCTGGGCCATTACAGCTAGGCTGGCATGCTGCCGTGTACGCCGACTAGAGTTACTACTACTATCATGTTTGACCAGATGATGTTTATTTACAACTTCTATTTTCCTAAAAAATAGTACTCCTACCTACTAGTAATACACTTGTAGTAGTACAATAGGTTCTACAACTAGCAGTAGAGTACAACGAACAATCATCTCGTTAGTTCCGCTACATACAGGAGTTGTACTACACCTACCCACTTGATTCTTAGGTACACCAACACGGCAAAACTCTTCTATGCGGCTGAACTAACAAGATGATTGTTTAGTTTGCTAAAAAAGATTATACTGTGGAACAGAGGTAGTACAATACTAGGAGTAGTACACTATATTTTTGTTTTGCAGTTTTGCTGCAAACATAGTACAGCAAATACCTCCACATTGGAGCCTAGCACGATCAACTACCACGGTGTTCCAGCACGATGCATGATAACGGAAGGTGTTCAAGCACCTCTTTACAGAATAGTTACAATTAGAAGCGAACCGTCACTACATTAATACACCTACGATATAGTAAAGTGTCCATCAAATGATGGGTGATAACCTGCACATCTAATCACCTTATCGCAATTATCATGATCAAATACTATCACCTTAAAGGAGGTGGTGGCAAGCTTCTTGAATACCATAAAGTATCCTACATTCAAGTCATGTGCTTTGACAAAATCTAGCCATCCTTCATCAAGGATTACCTTGCCATCTTGCTTCTTCAGGTTGACGTCCCAGCTGCAGGCTTTGCATATCTTCAGCTTGATGGCTTCTGGATACTCACCGCCAAAAGTTGGCAAAAAGGAGATAGGTATGCTCTGCACGTCTAACCCTCCCGGTATTAACAACATCTTCCAGAACTTGTCACAAGTGTTCTCCATGTGGGTGTTCCTGGCTCGCCCCTCCATCCAGAGTACACGGGGCTCTCGTGTCTTCTTCGATGATGAGTCTCTCCAAGCTTGAGCTTCTTGCCCGAACATAGCAAAAAAAATCACGTGGACAGATAATGTCTCTACCAGCTGTCAATAATTGTGAAATAGTACAGTATTAGCTGATAGAGTACAATACAAGATCAGCTAAGAAAGTAAAGTGGAGCTATTTTCTTATCGAAGAGTCTTAACTCTAGCTAGCATGAACGCGGGTTATATTAGTACTACTTCCAAGGTCTAGGCATCACACTAGTGCAGTTCATTATCGAGAAGTACAGATACCGAACACCCAAGAACAGACGAACAAGATGAGCTCTATCTGCTGCCGATGCTAGAGATGCATACATATACTTGAAATTTTAGCAAAAAATAGGGTAGGGCAGTAGCTTCCCTAACTTGTCCAAATTAAAGAGACCTCCGCCCCTGAGACCAAACAAGCAAATCATGCCGAGTAGCCTCCCAAATCATCATCAGCCGTGGATCAATCAATACAAAATCTGAACTTATTATTACAGCTCACCGTAGATCTAGCCTCGAAACTAGCTTGCATGTGTAAAACTGAACGGTAGTATACAAACGGGTTAAATGCACTAGATGAGAACTATACTCAATACCAAACCTATGTTACCAAGCGCTAATAAAAGCTTGACCGCATCTCATCATCAAGATCAAGTGTTTTAGGGATTTATGTACATACCGCATTGCCACCGTGATGTCTGAGGGATGCGATGGCTCTATAGATGAGGTTGCAAGGCCCGTCGCCCGCAGCTGACCCGCCTAAGATGAGTAAGTTGCGGCGGTGGTGGTCATCAATGGAGGGAAGCGCAATAGCGATTAAGGAGTACTGTGTGAGAGAGAGCTGGGACTGGGGCTGGGGCTGGGGCTGGGGCTGGTGAGCAAATAAATGCAGCAAGGTCAGACGAATGCTGGGGACAAAGCAAGAATTGCCAGCAATATAGTACTACTAATTGTCATGCCAAAATTAATAGCCTAAATAATTGGGCACGGAAGCTTTAGTCTTGAATAGGGAAACGTCAAACACATACTATCAAAGTATATTATTACATACATGGTCCCTAGTACAAGCAATAGTGGAAATAATGTTGCAAGTACTAATACTACAATACAGTATGAAAGTACTACGTACTTAGTATTGTACATTAAATGGTGAGAAGTACAATCTATATAAATGATGTTGCGAGTGCTCAGAATCAGCTTTTCTGTATATTGGTCAAACTTCACATAGTTCTAACGAGGCGGGATTGGCACGAACCACATTTGCACCTCGAAAATTTTCTCCCTATGTTCTGCTCTAGTGTAGTTAAGTGATGGACCTATGGCAGCCCCCCATTGACGTGCATGTGGCTCCAATTTGGAACTGGTTATGGGCGATGTTCGCAGCGCACGTGTGTAGAAAACACACGGTCTCCTCTGAACACTAGAAGAGCTTCGTCAACATCAGCAGCACCAGGTTTGGGGTTTGTATGGGGCTTGAGGATGAATGGATGGTTGATTACCACAAACACTAACCTCCCTTCAAGATTATCCCTTCTGATCTAGTCCCGTGGTATAGGGTCATCAAAATTAAAGGCCCTCTAGAAAACATGGCAGCGGAGCAAGGGATAAGAGAGCAGTTCTCTACCCATCTATGATACAGGATCACCATGCATGTTGGTACGTGCACCCCTGGTGTGAATCCACAGGATATCCCAGCCAAGCTCTGCCAAGTAACAGCTACGTAATGCAATATCTTTAGCCTCGGCATTGTCACCAGCTTGGACATTTGCCGGCTCTTCAATTACTGGAGCCTGTATGACATGCGTGCCTGCAAGTATACCTGTGTGTGCAGTTCAGTTAGCAAAAGTATCACGAGCAATGCAGTTGTAAGTAATTTATAAATTTTACTTTTAAATAACGGGACTCACTCCACTTGTTTGGTTCCTAGACAAGAACACCTCATCGCGGTTCTGTCACCTCGTATATGCAATCAATAGAACCATTGATTAGACACGTAGCAATGGCATCGACATACGTTGTTTGTGCAAGATAGTCGTTTCGAAGGATAATCTAGTCCCTGTCACAAGGAAAATCTATGGTAGCAATGAATTTATCAAACACCTCCATCGCGTTCTAGTGCCATTGGTTGTCAAATCTGTATGGTTTCTTTGCTATTCGTATCTTCAGCAGCTCGATATTCGCGTGCTTGTAGCGATAAGTGCATGGGGGTGGGGAAACACTGGTTACCCGATGGATAAATATCAACATGCTGCACACGTGGCAGATCGATGCGTGCCATACTATAGATGTTTTGGAGGTACCAGTGCCCCGGGTGCTTTGCAATCGTAATCCATTCTCCGTTGGCACCAACCCAGTGACCCTTGTTTTCAAATCCTTCACCATCCCATGTTCCGGGTATGTCATCATCACTGATACAAATGCATCTATTGTTGGCTTGACTAGTGGCATCAGCAACACATCAATGCCCTGCAACAGAATTTTCTTCATATCTAGGGGCATGCAAGGTGTTTGACAAAGGGGGGAGTGCTAGGTAGCTTTGCGGAAAAACTACTATATGAAAGATGCAGAAACGTGATGAATAAATCATGAATGCATGCAGACAAACACACCAAAGAATAATGTCTTGTTTGCATTAAAGAAAAGTGTAGGAATAGTTAAGTTTCCTATGTTGGCACTGTTCAATCGTTTGGTTCAGAGGAATGGACGAGAGGAAAAACGCAGGCAATTTTCCTATGATTGATTAACAAGATTAGGGGCCTCCTTCGATCAATGGTTTTTAAAAAAAACGTAGGAATAGGAAAAACACAAATTGACATGGTAGGTATAGTAAATTCATATTAGGAATTAAAACCGTAGGAATTTTTTAATAGGTGTCTTTGGATGGTGAATAGGAAACAAACACAGAAGTTTTGCAGGAATATAAAGTGAGCGCAGTGGACTTCTCAAAGGAGAAATAGAATGAGGTTGGAGCTCATGTTTAGATAGGAACTAAGAAGGGACTCCATAGGAATTTGTTATCTTCCAAAATCCTACGGGTTAGAATCCTCTAAAACTCATATGAAATTCTTCATATCCAACTTGGACCTCATTTTCAAATTCCTACGCGCGCAAAGAACAAGAATGAGGTACCAAGAGACATGATAATATCTTAAATATACTCTCCTGTGAGGTTTGACTTTGATTTTACCATGTTTTAAAGTAATCCTATGTTTTTGTATTCATGTAAACCAAACAGCCAACTTTTTACAGAAATCTTGTGTTTGTAAAACACATGAAACTTAAAATATAATGTCAGTCTTGATTGGCCAATACACCTTCCGTTATGGGTATCAACAATCCTGATCATTCTTGTGTTTTCAGATTAGTATGTTTGTAGGAGAGGGAGGACACTGAAGTAAAAGTCTTGGGCCTCTTTGGATCATAGGATTGAGAACACAGGAATTTCACAGGTTTGCTGGTGAAAAATAGGCGATTATAAAACGTAGGAAAACTACCTATGTCAATGGCATGTTTCGATCCTACGCACGCGATGAGAGTTGAGTTTCAAGTAGATGTTCCAATTCCTATGGGATTTAAGCATGGGTGGGGGGTTGAAGTTCAAAAGAATTTGGGTACCATGATTCCTTTGATCGAAATGCAATCCATAGGAAAGAGTCTAAGGATTCGAATCCTACAAAAATCATGCAAAACTAATATTTACATTCTTGTCATAGTCTAGTGTCTATGTCTGTGGGTCAGAACAAAGTAGGCAGGGCAAACCAAACGGGAGACCAGGATCTTCCGCAATCCCTCGATGCATGCCAACCATGCCGCGAGCTAGGCGAGCGATGCTCAGAAGAGCGGCGTGACCGGTGATGTTGCTCAGCAGTCTGTAGTGCAGGTTGCCAAATCCCATTGCATGGCTATAGCGCTCACATATCTTACGCTTCATCGCTCCAGATGTCGTTCCAGAGAAGAATACTACGGAAGATTAGTCGGGATGGGCCGGCGGTTTTTACCTATCTACAAGGGTGGAGAGGGGCTACGATGGTGCATAAGCGGCCGGAGTGGCAGAGGAAGACGATGAGGGGCTCACGGTTTCTCAGCCAAAAAATATGGGGGGGTGGGCGGTTCTCCTACGGTTGTCGAATCGACTCCTCTGACCAGGTATATTAGGGCAAAACTAACGCGGGATGTTAACATAGATGCTTATGCAAAAAGGAATAATAACATAAAATTAGATATATTTCATAAACGCTCCAGTCCGCAACGCTGGACACTAGTTTGAGGTGCTACTATTTTTTCCTGTCGGTAGCTAGGGATAGCAAATCACACCGTGCCGAAGAAAAAAGTTCGAAATATCCTCAAATTTGTTTTGCATGTGGGGATGGTGATGCGGCACTGAAGGAGAGAGAGAACACAATTTGTTTTGAATGCATATATACTACTCCCTCTGATCCATATAATGTTCTCAGATTTATCTAGATTAGAATGTATATAGTTATGTTTTAGTGCTAGATTTATCTAATGGTTGGAAACTCCGAGTGGCAACATTGTTACCATGCCATGATTCACCCATTTACTCCCAAATATGGGAACATCATGGACGGTGGGAGTAAAATTTACATCAAGGACCTAAAAAGAGAGAAAATTACATCGAGGTCCTTACATTTAGCACAAAACACCCTAAAATTAAGCAAGGGAAATAGTCGGGTCCATCTCCTTCTCGAGAGAGCAGTTGATTGAGCCATACTCTTTATACTTCTTTGTCTTCGTTTGTTTTCAAAATATATGGCCAAATTTGATGGCACGAAAATTCCTGGACATGGGATCGTCATCAGCATAAAGTATGATGTAGATATGGCCATGACCTTGGCCTTCGGCTTGAAATCCAAGAATGTTCATACTCATTGACAACTAATAAACTAAAATACGTATAAATTTTACCACTTTCTTTTAGGATCGAATTTTACACGTACAGATGGTGGGAGTACATTTTACATTAAGGACCTAAAAAAGGTAAAATTATATCAAGTTCCATCCATTTAGCACGAAGCACCCTAAAATTAATCAGGGAAAAAGTCATGTTTTGCTCCTTCTCGAGAGAAAAGTTGATCGAGTCATACTCTTCATACTACTTCCTCTTTGTTTGATTTCAAAATATGTTCAAATTTGGTGGCATGCAAATTATTGGATATGGGATCATGAATCATCAGCATAAAGTATGATGTAGATATGGCCATGACCTTGGTCGTTCTTCTTGAAATCCAAGAAAGTTCATGCTTATCAACAACTAATAATCTTAAATACGTTTAAATTTTTACCACTTGATTTAGGTTCGAATTTTACACATACGGATAGTGGGAGTACATTTTATATCAAGGACCTAAAAAGGTAAAATTAGATTAAGGTCCATATATTTAGCACGAAACACCCTAAAATTAAGCAGGGAAAAAAATCATGTTTTACTCCTTCTCGAGAGAAAAGCTGATCGATCCATACTCTTCAGACTACTTCCTCTTCTTTTATTTTCAGAATATGGCCAAATATGGCAGCATGCAAATTCTTGGATATTGGATCATGAATCATCAGCATAAAGTATGATGCAGATATGGCCATGACCTTGGTCGTTCGTCTTGAAATCTAAAAATGTTCATACTCATCGATAACTAATAATCTTAAATACGTTTAAATTTTACCACTTGCTTTTAGGTTCGAATTTTACACGTACGGACGGTGGGAGTACATTTTACATCAAGGACCTAAAAAGGTAAAATTACATCTAGGTCCATATATTTAGCACGAAGCACCCTAAAATTAAGCAGGGAAAACAGTCGTGTTTTGATCCTTCTCGAGAGAAATGCGGATTGAGCCATACTCTTCATATGACTTTCTCTTTGTTTGTTTTCAAAATATGGCCAAATTTGGCCGCATGAAAATTCTTTGATATGGGAGCATGAATCATGAGCATAAAGTATGATGTAGATATGGCCATGACCTTGGACGTTCGTCTTGAAATCCAAGAATGTCCATACTCATCGACAACTAATTATCTTAAATACGTTTAAATTTTACCACTTGCTTTTATGTTCGAATTTTACACGTACGGACGGTGGGAGTACATTTTACATCAAGGACCTAAAAAAGGTAAAATTACATCGAGGTCCATACATTTAGCACGAAGAACCCTAAAATTAAGCTGGGTAAACAATCATGTTTTGCTCCATCTCGTGAGAGAAGGTTGATCGAGCCATACTCTTCATACTACTTCCTCTTTGTTTGTTTTCAAAATATGACCAAATTTGGTGGCTTGCAAATTTTTCGATATGGGATCATGAATCATCAGCATAAAGTATGATGTAGATATGTATGACCCTGGTCATTCGGCTTGAAATGCAATTTTCATATTCATTGGCAACTAATAAGCTTGAATACTTTTAAATTTTACCACTTGCTTTTATGTTCGAATTTTACACGGACGGTGGGAGTACATTTTACAGCGAGGACCTAAAAAAGGTAAAAATACATCGAGGTCTATACATTTAGCACGCAGCACCCTAAAATTAAGTAGGAAAAATAGTCAGGTTCGGCTCCTTCTTGAGAGATCAGATGGTCAAGCCATACTCTTCATACTACATCCCTCTTAGTTTGTTTTCAAAATATGGCCCAATTTGGCGGCATGCAAATTCTTGGATATAGGATCGTGAGTCATCGATATAAAGTATGATGTAGATATGGCCATCACCTTGGCCGTTCTGCTTGAAATTCAAGATTGTTCATACTCATTCACAACTAACCGTAAATTCGTTTAACTTTTACCACTAACTTTTATGTTCGAATTTTACACGGATGATAGGAGTACATTTTACTTCAAGGACCTAAAAAGAGGGAAATTACATCGAGATCCATACATTTAGCACAAAGTACCCTAAATTAAGCAAATAAAACAGTCGGGTTCGGCTCCTTCTCGAGAGAGCAGCTGATCGAGCCGTACTCTTCATAGTACTTCCTCTTCGTTTGTTTTCATCAAGGACCTAAAAGGGGAAAATTACATCTAGGTACATAAATTTAGCACGAAGCACACCTTAAAATTAAGCAAAGGAAAATAGTCGGGTTCGGCTCCTTCTCGAGAAACAACGTGACCAAGCCATTCTATTCGCACTACTTCCTCTTCGTTTGTTTTTAAAATATGGCCAAATTTTGTGTCATGCAAATTCTTCGATATGGGATCATGAATCATCAGCATAAATTATGATATACATATGTCCATGACCTTGGTTGTTCGGCTTGCAATGCAATAATGTTCATACTCATTGACAACTAATAAGCTTAAATACGTTTAAATTTTACCACTTGCTTTTATGTTCGAATTTTACACAGAAGGTGGGAGTAAATTTTACAGCAATGACCTAAAAGGGTAAAATTACATCGAGGTCAATACATTTAGCATGAAGCACCCTAAAATTAAGCAGGGAAAACAACCATGTTTGGCTCCTTCTCAAGAGAGAAGCTGATCGAGTCATACTCTTCATACTACTTTCTCTTTGTTTGTTTTCAAAATATATGGCCAGATTTGGTGGCATGAAAATTTCTAGACATGGGATCATCATCAGCATAAAGTATGATGTATATATGGCCATGACCTTGGTCGTTCGGCTTGAAATCCAAGAATGTTCATACTCATCGACAACTAACAATCTTAAATACGTTTAAATATTACCACTTGCTTTTAGGTTCGAATTTTACATGAACGGCGGGAGTATATTTTACATCAAGGACCTAAAAACGTAAACTTGAATCGACGTCCATACATTTATGTCTAAAATGTTTTCTTGTGGTATTCAGATCCATATTCTTCGGAGTTTCTTACGTAAAAAAACAATCTCGTCATCACTCGAAAAATTGAGAATTAAATGTTCTTTCGTGATAGTTGGAAACTAACACCAACGACATTGTTTACTACATGAAGATGCACCCATCTACCTCTGAAAATACATTTAATTCAATAGCAATCAACTGCCCTTACTTGTGTAGATGCTAAGAATAGAAAAGAAGATCCAATGGTTAGCAATATCTTGATCCCACGGTCAATGTTCGAAGTAATCCATACACTATGCAGTAGTATGGTATGGTATTGTAAGAGATAAGACAAGATAAAGATAAGATAAGAAGTACTGCGAATGGCCGATCTTTTGAGTAACCTTCCCTCCCAATATTTGGGAAGCAAGTGAAAATTTCGAAATCAGAAAAATTTGATTTTTTGGCCGCCAAGGACCCAAGTGGTTTCCTTCCTATGTACTCCTCATCCCTAATCCACACCAACGCGGTTGCCGAACAAGCCAGAGACATAGATTCACCGTACCAAGGCACACATGCGCATCACCATGTTGTGGACGAGGGAAAGATCAGCCAGGCTGATGCACGAGGGGAAAGGGGAGGAGAGAGGGAGGATGGATGGTGAGAGGCAGCGAAGGAGAGAGAAAACACACAATTTGTTTTGCGTGCATAGGTCCTGAAATTTACTACTAGTAGAGTGGCACGCAGGAGTACCTCGTGTTAGGAACCCATCATAACTTTCCTCTAACATTGAACCGTCTTCAACTCCTCTTCGCTGTTGTCCTCTTACCCTGCCTATGTTTTATTTTCTCAGCATGTACAACGCGTGGACAGAGATGAGCATATGTCTAAGCAAAGAAATGAGTACTACTACTAGTGTACTACTACTATACTATTTGCCTTTTCCCTAATAAGGGCATCAACAATGTGTACAAAAGCACTCTTTAAGGCCTAGTATGTGGCATCCACTAAGGTTCACCATATACATTGTGGAGAAAATAAAGTTTGTATCTTTAAGCCTAAGGTGCACCTCAAGCTTGTGGGTTGCCCATAGAGAATAGAAAAATCATTTCCTCTCTCTCCCTATTTCATGTGATCTTTTTCAAAAGGTGTTCAAAATTTTCATGATGCAAAATCTGAGCTAGAAGTCGAACTAGTCGTCAAAACTCTCTGTGGTTTATGATATATTAATTAACCGCTCGATTGGTACCTCCAAAAGGTTTTTTCAAAAAACTTTCAAAGCAACCTACAATTTATTACTTGTAGTTCAAGTTTGACCTAATTTTATTAAATTCAAGAGCAATCTATCGCGCTTACTTGTAGCTCAAGTTTGACCTAATTTCATTAAACTGTCAAGATGCAAAATCTTAGCAACAAGATGAACATGTCGTGAGAACTCTCGATGGTTTATGATATATTAATTGACCCCCCTCTGATGGGTACCTTTAAAAGCTTTTTCGTAAAACTTTCAAAGCAACCTACAAAGTTTACTTGTAGTAGTTCAAATTTTACTAATTTCAATAAATCTACATAAAGTCATTCAAGTCGATGAAGTTAGCTAGGAAATTTGAGAATTCATAAAACATAGGAAATCATAAGTACGGCATATTGCTCCACCATATATGTGTGAAAACTTGGCTTGTGGCATTCAGATCCATATTCTTCGGACTATCTTTACCTGAAAGAACAATCTCCTCATCACTAGGAAAATTGAGAATGTTCTTTCCTGTTAGTTGGAAACTCATACTGATAGCATTGTTTACTACAAGAAGATGCATTCATCTACCTCCAAAAAGATATTTAATTCAAGATAAATAAATCATGCTTGCTTGCTTGTAGCTCAAGTTTGACCTAATTTCGTTAAATTTTCAAGATGCAAAGTCTTAGCAAGAAGTTGAAACTATCGTCAAAACTCTTCTGATATATTAATTGTGACCCCCTGATGGGTACCCAAAAGCTTTTTCGTAGAACTTTCAAAGCAACCTATAATTTCTTACCACTATATAGTGTACGAATAATTTTGAATATTGACCGTTGGATCAAGACTCGTGAATCCTAACATTTCCAGCCGTTGTATCTTTTTTTATTTTAGCATCTAGAAGATTCTATTGATAGTCTTCATCACAATGAATGCTATGCACAAAATTTAAAACACACTTCTCCATCATTCTAGAATCTTCTGCCTCGTTTCTCTAGACCATGTTACCAAACTTTTCAAGTTTTAGATAGCCAATAATCGATGACTTCTACATGATATACAAAGTACAAAAACCAAATAACATGCATGCTTTATAGATATTGATCAAATTTATATATTTTTTGTTTTACCTATTATAATTTTATATAGTGATGATATGTCAGACGTCTATTATCTGAGTCGTGCAATTTACTAATACTTGTATGGCTAAAAAATTATTGTACGCGAGTCCCGACAATATAGATAAGAGAGAGAAAAATGTTCGTGCGGTTCAAGATAATTGTTCATGAGGTTTAGAAAATGTTTGATTGTTATAAAATAAAAGATATGTATATGAGTTTGAAATACAAAAAAGAAACTAGAAACAAAAATGAACAAGGAAATGTTCCTATGGGTAGAAAATAATTGGCCACGTTATTCAAAAAATAATAACGTAATCCCTCCTTTCCATATTAGTTGTTGCTGATTTATTTCAAATTTCTACTAAATCAGCGACAACTAAGATGGAACAGAAGGAGTATTACACAAAAAATCAGACTATTCTCAAAAGTAAAAAGAAATAATAAGAAACCTGAAAAGAAAAACATAAACATGGACAAAATAGAAAAGAAAGAAATAACGAGTTACTCCCTCTGATTCATAATACTTGTCGTGCTTTTAGTTTTTAAACTAAAACCATACCAACTATTATGTATGGATCATAGGGAGTAACAAAAATAGAAAAGAATACAGGATAACAGAATAAAAATAAAAATAAACGATAAATAAAATAAGAAAATGAAAAGGTAAAAAGAAAATAGAAACAAAAACGAAAATCGTAAAGGACCTCACTTATTTGAGCCGGCCCAACAGCGACGAGCGCCTAGGCGTCGGCGCAAAGGCCGCTAGATAGGTTTTACCCGCAGGGAGCGGCGAATAGGAGTTCCCATATTCAGCGTAGATAAGAAATCGTCTTTAAGAATAGCCCAGCACGTCTTCAAAAGCTCCAGTTCATTTAGCTTGGCACATGCTCGCAATGATAAACCAAGTAAAAAAAAAAAGACCTATGATTAACCTCAACCGTACGGGGCAATTAACAAGGCGTGCAGCCAAGCAGAGAGAAAGAAGTATACGTATACAAGCTCGGTTTCGTGCATGAGACCATGTAATGGGTCTGCGTGGTCACGTGAGTACACTACACCTTTAATTTGGGACAGTGCTAGGCGTGCCCCGGCATGAAAACTTTCCATCCCGGGTCCAGCCATCCGATCGGACAGATCTACGGTTAGATCTTCTTTCCGTCTTTTCATCTATAAATAGTCCCGCTTTTACTATATATATAGCCCTGTTTTTGTTACATGTAGCACAAGACAGACGGTTCAATACAGAAAAAGAACAGGCAGACTATACCTCACCGGAGAGTTCACCGGAGACCTCACCGGTGACCTAGTAGCAAAAAACTGTCCAAATGTTGCAAAACCGACTTCGCCGGACACTCTCACCTGAAAAAAGTCACCATAGACCTCGTAGCAAAAACTTTACATTATTGTAGCAAAAAAAAAAGGCGGTAGCAAAAAAGGGATAATGTAGCAAAAAAAAAAGACCTCGTCGGAGACTTCCACCAGGAGACTTTGACGGACACCTGGTAGCAAAAATATTGGACTATTGTAGAAAAAATATAGAACGGTTGTAGCAAAAAAATTATCCTAATATAGCAAAACTACTTCACCGGAGACCCGCCAAAGACATTGTAGCAGAACTACAAAACTGTTGTAGCGGAAATATAGAACAGTGGTAGCAAACGACTCCTAGGCTTGTAGCATCGCTAGGCATCGTCAGTACCAACACCGCCAGAGTTCGGTACCAACACCGCCAGAGTTCAGTAGCAACGCCGCCGGAGTTCGGTAGCAACGCCGCCCGCCTTCGTTAGCATCTCCGCTTGTCTTCTACAACAACAACGATGCCTGCCGGTAGCATCTTCGCCTCGCGGTCTGCCTGTCCCCGACTGCTCCCTCCGCCTCAAGTTGCTCGCCTCCGAGGACCTCCGCCGCTGCCTCCAGGAACACGTCTTCGTGCTAGAGGAGGACCTCCATGCCGCCGCCCGCCGCATCGACCTCCTCAAGCTCCACCCCTTTCCCCCTCCCTCCTCGCCCCATCCACTACGCTTCAATGGTTACACCATCTCACCGGACTACACCTAACGAATCGGACCATTTCGCTCCCTCCCCGCAGAAGGAGTCCACGATGAACGCCGAGGGGATCCGTCGTTGCGTGGAGGAGAAGGCGACCATGGCCGCCGATGACGGCGACTGGAGATGCGGGGCCAACGAGTGGTGCATTGGAGCGGCGGAGAACAGGCGAAGGTCGTCAGCGACTCGGGCCGAGGTCGCCGGGGCTGAGCTTTTTTTTAGCGGAACCGGAGGCGGAGCTGGGCGTGCATGGAGGACGATGCGAGGAAACGAACGCGGGTAGGCCCCACCACGATCTGATGCACGTGCGTGACCCTGCGACCCGGGGGATAAAATCACGGGATCCACGGAGGAGGAGTATCAATTTCCTTAATTTGTAGTACAAACTTTTCTTTCCTGTTCTTCCATGGCACAAGAAGCTGAGGAGCGGTGTAAAGCAGTTCTGGAGTTGGTAACAGCCAGTAAGCCGTGCATGATTCTTCGGCATGGATATATGTCTGTTTCAGAGGCCCCACCCCACCTCGATATTTGTCGACCTCCGGTTCAAGCTTAAATTCCATCGCGATGGCAATGGACGGGCCGGTGCAGCTACAGAGTTCGCTTGAAACTAGGAAAAAACAACATTCAGAATTTGCTTATGACCTTTTTTATACGCAGGATTTCAAAAGCACAATAACAGAAAAAAACGCAGTAGTAATGGCGTAATGCCAAATGAATTCTGAATTGTTTTATTTGGTTGGATTTTTTTAAAAGAGTATATATTAATACGCAGAGATATCAAACACACATCCTCTGCAACAATGTATGCCCTAACGGTCTTACGGATGCACATAACCAAAAAAAAATTATAAAAAAGAAAAGTCCCGCTACATAGAATAATTTCTCGAAATACCAACAATAACACCAGAAAAACAACACCAGTAGTCCAACCACTCCAACAACAACACCTCTAAGAAGGAAACAATGTATGATGATCTGGGTTAAAGTGTCTTACTCCGTTAAGAGCACACCTTGCATGTTTATATAGAGGTTTAACCAACAACCTCAAAGGGATTACAACCGTGTTTGTTACAGACTTGTTACACAAGAGAAAACGAAAAGATAAACATCACAGCTCGTGCCCTTATCTACAGATCACGGCTAGTACAATGTAACAACTTTGTTGTCACGCTAACACACCCCCTCAATCATAACTTATCTAAGTTAAGATTGTTTCTAAATACTTCTAGCTGTCTCAATGTGAGCGGTTTAGTAAATCCATCTGCAACTTGATCTCCTGTTGGAATGAACTTGATCTCTAATAACTTTTTAGCTACAGTTTCTCTAACAAAGTGATAATCAACTTCAATATGGTTTGTTCTGGCATGAAAAACTGGATTAGCAGATAAATAAGTTGCACCCACGTTATCACACCATAATTGTGCCACTAGAGAGTGAGGAACTCTTAGTTCATCAAGGAGAGTTTGTACCCACATTACTTCAGCCGTGGTATTGGCTAGAGATTTATACTCTGTCTCAGTGCTTGATCTTGATACTGTAGCTTGTTTTCTGGCACTCCATGAAATCAGATTTGGCCCAAGAAATACTGCAAAGCCACCTGTTGATCTTCTATCATCTGGACATTCTGCCCAGTCTGCATCAGAAAAGGCACTCACAAGCATAGAAGGAGACTTGTTGAATCTCAAGCCCAAACTAGGCGTATCCTTAAGATATCTCAATATTCTTTTTACCGTAGTCCAATGCATGGTGGTTGGCGAATGCAAGAATTGACAAACTTTGTTAACAGAAAAAGAAATATCTGGTCTTGTGAGAGTAAGATACTGTAATACACCAACAATGCTTCTATACCTTGTGGCATCTTCTGCTTCAAGAGTAATTTCTTCATGAGCAGATAATTTCTCACTGGTGGACATAGGTGTCCTTGTAGGTTTACAAGACATCATACCTATCCTTTTAAGCAAATCTGTCGCATACTTTTCTTGTGTCAATATTAGTCCATCTTGTGTTTTCTTTACTTCTATGCCCAGGAAATAGTGAAGATCACCAAGGTCTTTCAAGGCAAACTCCTTCTGAAGATCACGCAGAAGAGTTGTTGTTGCACTAGAAGAAGAACTGGCAACAATTATATCATCAACATAAATAAGCACAAACATGGAAATATCTCTTTTAGAATAAAAAATAATGAAGTATCAGCCTTGGAGGGACAAAAACCAAGCGCTTGCAGCTTGCTACTCAGTTTTGAGAACC
Organism: Avena eriantha; assembly: GCA_910589775.1. Taxonomy (NCBI): domain Eukaryota; kingdom Viridiplantae; phylum Streptophyta; class Magnoliopsida; order Poales; family Poaceae; genus Avena; species Avena eriantha. Next base: position 275,344,433 of record OU342740.1, on the reverse strand, counting down.
ATGCTCTTGGAGCTTGCTTCATCCCATATAATGCTTTATCAATTTTGCAGATGTATTGTGATTTTCCTTTAGCCTCATATCCTGGTGGTTGCCTTATGTAGACACTTTCCTCGAGAACACCATGAAGAAACGCGTTCTTTACGTCTAGCTCGCGAAGGCTCCACCCCCTGGATACTGTAATGGATAGCACAAGACGAATGGTTGCGGATTTGACAACAGGACTAAACGTGTCCTCATAATCAATCGCATATCTTTGTTTGAAACCTTTAGCAACTAGGCGAGCTTTGTATCTATCTATACTACCATCAACATTGCGCTTAATTTTATAAACCCACTTGCAGTCTACAATATTCTTGTCTGCCTATTGTGGAGAAACTAGATGCCAAGTTTGATTTTGTACTAAAGCTTGATATTCTTCATCCATAGCATGTTTCCAATTTTTGTTGTTAAAAGCTTCCTCTAGATTTTCTGGTTCGCATGTGGTGATAGAGTTTGCATACCTAACCATGTTGCGATATGATTTAGGCTGGATTTTCCCGGTCTGAAGTCGTGTGCTTGGTGCAAATGTGAAGGAGTTATGCCCTAGAGGCAAATACTAGTGTATTATTTGATATATCTCATGTATGTTCATAATACTTTTCATACTGTGCTATAACTGTGTTAATACGAAACGTTAATACACGTGTGGTATGTAAACAAACTGTGTCTCTAGTTACCTCTAGTGAACTAGTTCATTGGTCATGAGGATGGTCTATGTTTCAAGATCATGGGTATTTATGCCAACTGATAACGAGGTTATGTTATTAGTTAAATAACATGATAGACAAACATCCGACCATTATATCGTAATGAGATCTAGTTACAAAGTTCACCATTGATGATAAAACACAGAGAACCTCGCAACCTGATCCTTTGACTGTGAGGTAATGCAAATCACCATTCTGGAAGAAGCTTAGATGCTTATCAAGAATCATCTCGTAACAGGGTGATCAAAAAGGTGTCGCTTAGGTTTTCCGAAGGAATGCGTAGAGGAGTACATATCAAGACCAAGATTTGTCTAGTCCATGTAACGGATAGATACATGTGGCCATCTCGGTGACGTTGCATTAATGAAGCTTGCAAGCATGTGACTAGGTCACAGAATGTAACGACATGAGAATGAGAAAACAAGTTCATCAGTAACGAGATCGAACTAAGGTATAGAGATACCGAAGATCAAGTCTCGGATCAATTAGGTATCATATGACAAAGGGAATGGGAAACGACTATCTCACGGTTCGAGCGATTGTATTCGTGAAACGCACGGGGGTCACATGGCCATCCAGGTCCCTCTGTTGATCATTGATATGAGAGTGATCTCTATCATGTCCGGAGTGTTTCCGAACCGAAGGATGTCACGCTTAAGGGTAGGGACGCTTAGGGTAGATGAGGTATCGTATGAGAAATAGAGAGAGAGAGAAACCGGAATAGTTCCGGTAACATCCGATGGAGATCGGAAGGGGTCCGGAAGATGTTCTAGAGTGAAGGAATAATATAATATATGTATTTGAATGTTAATTGGAGAATTAATATTAAATATATATTTTTATTTATTTTTGAAGGAACTATATTGCTAATGGGCCTCACCCGAAGGGAGGCCCAAGTGGGCAAGGCGCCTAGGGAGTGGGGGCCAGCCGGCCTAGGGCTAGTGGGCTGCCCCAGTGGGGCCCACCTAGGGCCGCTGGCTGCCCCAAGGTGGCCGGCGGGTGTGGGATTAGTCCCACACCGCCTGGCCCCTGGGTGGTGCCCCCCCTCCCACTATATAAAGGGGTTCCCCCTGCCCTTTGGAGTGCACCCATTCCTATCATTCTCTCTCTCTCATTTGCTGAGGACTTCCCCGTAATATTGGGGTGGACCTCGTGGTTGAGTTCTCCACCTTCACACTACCGTCGTGTGATCGGCGATCCGGCATCTACTTCTTCCGCTGCTCGGCTGGATCGGAGCCCGGTTGACGTCCCCTACACCGGACGTGTGACAAACTTCGGAGGAACCACACTTGGGGTGCTGCTCGTCTTCATCAATATACGTCTTCCTGCGTAAGGCGTGCCTCTCTCTGCAAAGGTATGGATACTGTATTCCTTCTCCATTACTTATGTCTACATAGTATAGATCCTGGTATTAGTGTTCGAGTAGATAGAATTTTTTTGTTTTCTGCTACGGAACCGTTCAGTGGTATCAGAGCGGGTCTATGGGTAGACATGTTGTACGGATAGAAGACATAGAAATATGTGGGCATTGATTCTCTAGTTGCTACCCTCTTTAGTGTTATTGTTCATATCGCGGCACTATTTGATGAAGCGGCCCCCAACCGACAACACGTGGTGATTCACGAGACTGGTCCACAAATCAAAGTGGCTTAGGGGGTGTCTGTCTCTCTACAGTAGTTGATATGGCATTAACATTAGAGGGCCCTGAAAAGGGAAGAAGAACGACAATCATTGAATCCATGTTGTGGCTGCACGTTCGTAGGTGGGAAGGGGTTCTACTGTGAAAGCCCTAAAGCCGCGTAAAACATGCACTAGTCAATATAGAAGCGTCTATCTTCGTTATTGCATAGGGGCAAGTATTATAACATGGCAATGACAAGTTTGTGAAACTCTCATTGAAGCTATTGATGATGATCACAAAGCTATAACCATGTCATAGCACTTAACTTTATAAGTATTACTTATTGTGTTGGTATACTTACTAGACGGTAGCATAATAAGATAATCCCTCATAGTATTCCAGTTATCGTATTCCCCTTGTGTGTGCACCACCAAGAAAGTTCTTCGGTATGAGGCGATCCAGGGTGACAGGCCTGGGTGTCAGACATATCTACATTCGCATACGGTGGGTGTAAGCCATGTTGCACTACGAATACACACGAGTTATAACTGGCGAGCCTAGCATGTGCATACATGGCCTCGGAATACAAGAGACTGAAAAGTCGAGCATGAATCGCATAGTTGATGTGATCGACATTAGGGAATGTCCACCTTTGATACTACACTGATGGCCGTGATGATCGGGGGAGGTGCAGGGGATAGGGATCATGTGATCACTAAACGAGTAGAGGGATGTCCGTTTAAGTGGGAGTTCCTTTATTAAAATTTGAACTCATTATTATGAACATAGTCTAAATAATTTGCAAATTCCTTTATAGATGTCTCGCCCACCCACCTTCAACCTTAGCACTTTCCTCGAGAAGGACAAGCTGAAAACTGATGGAACCAACTTCACCGCATGGTTCCGCAATCTTAGGATCCTCCTAGTCCCCTACAAGTTGACTTATGTCATCGAGGCTGAGCTTCCGGCCAAGCCTGCAGATTCTGCCTCCCAGGACGAAAAGAATGTCTGGCAGTCCAAGGCGGACGATTTCTCCCTCATCCAGAGTGGAATGCTCTATGCCATGGAGCCGGAGCTTCAAAAGTGTTTTGAGAAGATGAATGCTTTTGAGATCATTGAGGATCTCAAAGCCTTCTTTGCTCCACAGGCTCGTGCAGAGAGGTATGATGCTTCCGAGCTCTTCTTCTCTGCTAAAATAGAAGAGCACAACAGTATTAGTGAGCACGTGGTCAAAATGTCTGGCTACGTTAAACGCTTAAACGCCCTGGATTGCAAAATCCCGGAGGAACTCGCTATAGATAGGGTGCTGCATTCGCTGCCCCCTAGCTATAAGGGTTTTGTGATGAACTACAACATGCAAGGGATGACCAAGACCCTTGCTGAGGTGTTCGCCATGCTCAAAACTGCTGAGGTTGAAATCAAGAAGGAGCACACGATGCTGATGGTCAACAAGACCACCAACTTTAAGAAACCGGGGAAAAAAGGAAAAGGCAAGAGCAAGAAGCCTAAGAGGGATGGCAAGTTTATTCCCACCACCTCAAAGGCTGCCAAGCCCGGTCCTAAGCCCGGCACTTCGTGCTTCTACTGCAAAGGGGATGGGCACTAGAAACGCAACTGCCCCAAGTACCTTGAAGACAAGCGAGCTGGCAAGATAGCCATCCCAGACAAAGGTATATATGATATACATGTTATTGATGTATTCCTTACAAGCGCCAGGAGTAACACCTAGGTATTTGATACCAGATCTGTCTCTCACATTTGTAACTCTCAGCAGGATCTGCAGAGTAGGAGGCGCCTGAGGAAGGACGAGGTGACGATGTGCGTCGACAATGGTTCGAGAGTCGAAGTGATGGCCGTCGGCACCCTGCATCTTCGTCTACCATCAGGATTATTATTGGTTTTGAATAAATGCTATTATGTACCCGCACTAAGTATGAATATTGTGAGTGGGTCTTGCTTGTTGCAAGACCGTTATTCGTTTAAATCAGGAACAAGTGGTTATTCAATTTATATGAATGATGTTTTCTATGTTCATGCTCCTGTATGTGATGGTTTATTCTTACTTAATCTTGATTGTGATACACACATCCATAGTGTTGATGCTAAACGTTGTAAGCATAGTGATGATAATTCAATGTACATATGGCATTGTCGTCTTGGTCATATTGGCATAAAGCGCATGAAGAAGCTTCATTCAGAAGGGCTTCTTGGATCATTGGATTTCGAATCCCTTCATACATGTGAGCCATGCCTCATGGGAAAGATGACCAGGACACCATTCTCCGGTATAGTGGAGAGAGCTATAGACCTACTTGGGATCATACATACGAATGTATGTGGACCAATGAGTGTCTCGACACGCAATGGTTATCGTTACTTTGTTACCTTTACTGACGACTTGAGAATATATGGATATATCTACTTGATGAAGCACAAGTCTGAAACCTTTGAAAAGTTCAAAGAATTTCAGAAAGAGGTAGAGAATCAACTTAACAAGAAAATCAAGCACCTTCGATCAGATCGAGGAGGCGAGTATTTGAGTTATGAGTTTAACATGCACTTGAAGGACTGTGGGATTATCCCACAACTTACGCCAGCCGGAACACCACAGTGTAATGGTGTGTCAGAACGCCGTAACCGAACCCTATTGGATAGTGTACGGTCCATGATGTCTTTAACTGATTTGTCTGTGTCTTTTTGGGGATATGCGTTAGAAACTGCCGCTTTTATTTTAAACCGAGCACCATCCAAATCCGTGGAGACAACCCCATATGAGATATGGTATGGGCAGAAGCCAAAGTTGTCTTTTCTAAATGTTTGGTGATGTGAGGCGTATGCTAAGAAACTGCAGCCTGACAAACTCGAGCCCAAGTCGGAAAAATGTATCTTTGTAGGATATCCAAGGGAAACCATTGGATATACCTTCTACAACCAAGCCGAAGGAAAAACGTTTGTCGCAAAAACTGGCACCTTTCTCAAGAAAGAGTTTCTTGCAAAAGGAGTAAGTGGAAGGAAAATTGAGTTGGATGAAATTGTTGACCCTTCTCTCCGAATACCGAGTAGCGCAACAGAAGCTGTTCCGAAACTTCTCTCCAACATGGAGGAAGTGCCCATTGATAATGATCAAAACAATGACATCGAGACTCCCGAGGTTCGCAGGTCAACGAGGGTTCGTGCCACTCCAGATTGGTACAGTAGCCTTGTGATGTCTGTCATCTTAGATGATCAGGAAGAACCTACAAACTACAAAGAAGCTATGGATAGTGCTGACTCCGAGAAATGGCTAGAAGCCATGAAATCCGAAATAGGATCCATGCATGAAAACCAAGTTTGGACCTTGGTGGATCTTCCAGAGGGCCGCAAGGCCATGGAAAATAAATGGATCTTTAAGAAAAGACAGATGCGAATGGTAATGTAACCATTCACAAAGCTCGACTTGTCGCAAAATCGTTTCGACAAATTCAAGTAGTTGACTACGACGAGACTTACTCCCCCGTAGTGATGCTTAAAGCTGTCAGGATTTTAATACCAATTGTTGCATATTTCGACTATGAAATTTGGCAGATGGATGTCAAGACCACATTCCTCAATGGTCACATTGATGAAGAGTTGTATATGATGCAACCAGCAGGTTTTGTCAATCCTAATGATGCTGGAAAGGTATGCAAACTTCAACGGTCCATTTATGGATTGAAGCAAGCATCTCGGAGCTGGAACCAACGTTTTGATCAAGTGATCGAGAGTTTTGGATTTGTCCAAAACCAACAAGAGTTCTGTGTTTACAAGAAAGCGAGTGGGAGCTCGGTTGTTTTCATAGTAGTATATGTGGATGACATATTACTCATGGGAAACGATGTGGGTCTTATGAATAGCGTGAAAGCGTATTTGAGCAACCAATTTTCCATGAAGGATCTAGGTGAAGCTGCATACATATTAGGAATCAAGATCTATAGAGATAGATCAAGGCACCTAATAGCATTGAGTCAGAGTACTTACATAGATAAAATTTTGAAGAGGTTCAAAATGGAAAACACTAAGAGGGGTTTTACACCTGATGAAGAATTGCAACTTGAGTATGACTCAATGTCCTGTAATGGACGATGATAGAGAGAAGATGTCTTACATCCCCTATGCTTCAGCAATAGGATCTATCATGTATGCAATGCTTAGTACCCGACCTGATGTGGCATTGAATCTTAGTTTGACGAGCCGATATCAGAGTAATCCAGGACCGGATCACTGGACAGCTGTGAAAAATATCCCGAAGTATCTGAGAAGAACAAAGGATATGTTCCTGATCTATGGAGGAAATGATGAAGCTCTAAACGTAACAGGTTACATAGATGCGAGCTGGAATTTAGATCATGATGACTCCAAGTCTCAAACAGGATTTGATTTCTTGGTGAATGGTGGGGCGGTAAGCTGGAAAAGCAAGAAGCAGTCGGTGGTGGCATAATCTTCAATGGAGTCTGAATACGTTGATGCAGCTGATGCAGCAAATGAAGCTGTTTGGCTAAGGAATTTCGTCATCGAACTAGGAGTTTTTCCCAATGCACAAGACCCCGTGACGATCTATTGTGACAACACGGGAGCTATTGCTAATGCAAGGGAACCAAGAACTCATTCCACAGCCAAACACATCAAGCTTAGATTTCACGTCATCCGGCAGATTGTTGACGAAGGTGAAGTCAAGATTTGCAAAGTAGATACGGAACTGAATGTAGCAGATCCTTTGACTAAAGCTCTCCAACATGACAAGCACGAACAACACCGAGATTCCATTGGTGTTAGGTTCCTGCCTATTGTAAACTAGTTTTATATACTCCAGTGCAAGTGGGAGACTGAAGGAGTTATGCCCTAGAGGCAAATAATAAAGTGTATTATTTGATATATCTCCTGTATGTTCATAATACGTTTCATACTGTGCTATAACTGTGTTAATACGAAACGTTAATACACGTGTGGTATGTAAACAAACCATGTCTCTAGTTACCTCTAGTGAACTAGTTCATTTGTCATGAGGATGGTCTATGTTTCAAGATCATGGGCATTTATGCCAACTGACAATGAGGTCATGTTATTAGTTACATAACATGATAGAAAAACATCCGACCGTTATATCGTAATGAGATCTAGTTAAAAAATTCACCATTGATGATAAAACATAGAGAACCTCGCAACCCGATCCTTTGCTGTGAGGTAAAGCAAATCACCATTCTAGAAGAAGCTTAGATGGTTATCAAGAATCATCTCGTAACAGGGTGATCAAAAAGGTGCCAATCAGGTTTTCCGAAGGAATGCGTAGAGGAGTACATATCAAGACCAGGATTTGTCTAGTCCATGTAACGGATAGATACATGTGGCCATCTCGGTGACGTTGCATTAATGAAGCTTGCAACCATGTGACTAGGTCACGGAATGTAATGACATGAGAACGAGAAAACAAATTCATCAGTAACGAGATCGAACTAAGGTATAGAGATACCAAAGATCAAGTCTCGGATGAATTAGGTATCATATGACAAAGGGAATGGGAAACGACTATCTCACGGTTCGAGCGATTGTATTCCTGAAACGCACGGGGGTCACATGGCCATCCAGATCCCTCGGTTGATCATTGATATGAGAGTGATCTCTATCATATCCGGAGTGTTTCCGAACCAAAGGATGTCACGCTTAAGGGTAGGGACGCTTAGGGTAGATGAGGTATCGTATGAGAAATAGAGAGAGAGAAACCGGAATAGTTCCGGTAACATCCGATGGAGATCGGAAGGGGTCCGGAAGATGTTCCGGAGTGAAGGAATAATATATATGTGTATTTGAATGTTAATTGGAGAATTAATATTAAATATATATTTTATTTTTATTTTTGAAGGCACTATATTGCTAATGGGCCTCACCCGAAGGGAGGCCCAAGTGGGCAAGGCGCCTAGGGAGTGGGGGCCAGCCGGCCTAGGGCTAGTGGGCCGCCCCAGTGGGGCCCACCTAGGGCCGGCGGCTGCCCCAAGGTGGCCGGTGGGTGTGGGATTAGTCCCACACGCCTGGCCCCTGGGTGGTGCCCCCCTCCCACTATATATAGGGGTTCCTCCTTCCCCTTGGAGTACACCCATTCCTCTCATCCTCTCTCTCTCTCATCTGCGGAGGACTTCCCCCTAATATTGGGGAGGACCTCGTGGTTGAGTTCTCCACCTTCATACTACCGTCGTGTGATCGGCGATCCAGCATCTACTTCTTCCGCTGCTCGGCTGGATCGGAGCCCGGTTGACGTCCCCTACACCAGACGTGTGACGAACTTCAGAGGCACCACACTTGGGGTGTTGCTCATCTTCATCAATATACGCCTTCCTGCATAAGGCGTGCCTCTCTCTGCAAAGGTATGGATACTGTATTCCTTCTCCGTTACTTATGTCTACATAGTATAGATCCTGGTATTAGTGTTCGAGTAGATAGAATTTTTTTGTTTTCTGCGGCGGAACCCTTCAAAATGTACTAGCAGATTCATCCGGAGGAAAAGATCCTGCTCCTGGCGCACCCCCTGATCCGGTCTGAGAACTAGCATCGGGATCGGGATGCGAATCATCGTTGGAATCCGTCTCGTGCACAGCAGATCCAGTCGGGTTGGTGTGGCCGCCTCGAGTAGAAGGTGTGGTCATAGAAGATTGCCGAGGTGCGGCTCGGTGGTGCGTGGCGGGGTCGAGCGTGGGAGTCGTCTGCCTGGTGTGTCGCTAGCGCGCTGACGTGGCGGTCGCTGATTCACTCAGCGTGCGACAAGGGAATCCCGGAGATGTGCTTTCGGACGCGTTTTCTGGCCGCTGACGCTCGGTGGGGTCCGCTCGACCCTGGGCTTCCGTGCCATCACGATGCACACGCTCCAGGTGCAATCTGGGCATGATTTCATGTGAGTGTTCCTCCTGATTTTCTTCTGGTTGGCCAGGCTTGTCTCCGCTTCTTTCTTCTGTAGCCTCACAAATAGCATCAGCAGAATTTATAGGACCATTAATCACAGTTAGATCATTACTATTTTCGCCCCCATGATTGAATTGGTTTGGGTTCAGAAGATGTGACGGAAGCAACAATATTTTAGACCGTAGGCGTTGTCCAGCATTGGCATGAAGTTTAGAAAATGGAAAGACTATCTCATCAAATATGATATCACGTGAGATATAAATATGACCAGAATCAATGTCAAGGCATTTAAAACCTTTATGGAGATTGCTATAACCAAGGAAGGTACATTGCATGGATCAGAATTCTAATTTCCTGGCATTAAAGGGACAGAGATTTTGGTAACAAGCACATCCAAAAACACGCATTGAAGTATAGTCAGGAGGGATTTTTTCTAGAGTTTCCAGCGGTGTAGAGAAATTGAGTAATTGAGTAGGGAGACGATTTATGAGGTATACCACAGTGATGAAGGCTTCATCCCAATATTTAAGGGGCATGGAGGCTTGAGCAAGAAGTGAGAGGCCAACCTCGACAATGTGGTGGTGTTTTCTTTCAGCGCATCCATTCTGCTGATGAGCGTGTGGACAAGAAACAAGGTGAGTAATGCCGATTTTATTAAAGAAGGAATTCAATCTCTCATATTCTCCTCCCCAATCGGATTATATGGTAATGATTTTTCTCCCAAATCTCCGTTCAACAAGAGCTTGGAATTGATGAAATATATTAAAAAATTCAGATCGATGTCTGATCAAATAAATCCATGTAAATTTTCTATAATCATCGGTGAAACTAATATAATAGTTTTTGCGACCAAAGGATTCTAGGGTAGGACCCCATACATCGGAAAAAATCAACTCTAATGGATGATTAGAAACACTAGATGATCTAGAATAAGGCAATTGATGACTTTTTGCCTTTTGACATGACTCACACACCGATACTTTATTTTCACTAGAACAAGGAAGTTTATTTTTGCTAATGACACGTTGAACAATTTGAGATGCTGGATGGCCTAAACGACTATGCCACCTATGATGGGATGGTGTAGTGACTCCAAAATCTTTCTTGGATGAAGCCGAAGGTGTTGTGTTGGGTTGAGGATATAACCCATCTTGACATGGACCATTAAGCAGAGTTCTCTTCGTGGCCTGGTCCTTGATTCAGAAGAAGTTGGGGTGAATCTGAATGAAAGCATTGTTATCACAAGTAAAGCAATGGACAGCAATGATATTTTTGGTTGCATCAGGAACATGAAGAACATTTTTAAGATGAAGATTTCGATCATGTGTTTGAATAATAGAATGTCCAACTTGATTAATATCCATACCTGCACCGCTAGCAGTGTGGACTTGGTCATTGCCATTGTACTTCTCATAGGCATGGAGCTTCTCTAGCTCGCTGGTGATGTGGTCGGTGGCGCCGGTGTCCATGGTCCATCCTCCAAGGCCGCCATTGTTGTTGTAGTTCGTGGTGTTGGCAGACCTCTCACTGGGGACAAAGGGGACGAAGTACTCATCAAAGCGGTACCAGTAGTAGTTGACTACATGGCCCGCTATGTTGCATAGTTGGCAATGCGTACGACGCTCGCCGTTGTTGTTGAAGTTGCCGCGTCCACGGCCATTGTTGTTGTAGCTGCCGCGGCCACGGTTGTTGTTGAACTTGTTATCGTTGCCACCTCCATTGCCGCGGCCTTGTTGGCCACGACCGCCTCCTCCGCGACCAAAGCCTCCGCGCCCACGGCCGCCGTGCATGGCAGCATTGACGGAGGATTGAGAGGGAGCACGGAGCATCTGCTGACGACCTTCAAAAGAGGTAAGCTGAGAACACAGCTGATACATTGCAAATGTATCTATAATTTTTGATGTTCCATTCTTGGTTTTATCTACTTTCTTGTGTTTTGTCCACACTTTGGAGTACATTTCATATGATTTCTTGGACTAACCTATTAACAAAAGCCACAGTGTCAGCTGTTTGTTTTCTGCTATTTTTGGTTCCAGGAAAGTCAGAAAATGAATATTCTCGGAATTGGACCGGACAAAAGCCAAAGTCGATATTTTACCGGAAGACTCACGGAGCCAGAAGACGAGATGGAGAGGGGCCACAGGGTGGCCACACCATGTGGTGGCGAGGGCTAGCCCTGGCCGCGCCACCAGGTGGTGTGGGACCCCTGGCCGCCCACCGACCTTGCCTCTTCGCCTATAAGATGACTCCCAATGCAAAAATCCTAAATAGTCAAGCCTCCAGCCACGGAAAGTTCCACAGCGCCGCCGCCACCGAAGGGGAGATTCGGGGGACAGAAATTCTATGTTCCGGCACCCTGCCGGGACGGGGAAGTTCCCCCGGAGCCATCTCCATCGATCTCCACCACCATCTCCATCACCGTTGCTGATTCCCATGATGATGAGGGAGTAGTTCTTCCTCGAGGCTAAGGGTTCTACCGGTAGCTATGTGTTCATCTCTCTCTATGCATGATTTTATTGAGATCATGATCTTGTAATCTATAGATCTACCTTGCTACTCAAGTGCTTTAATAGATCTCTGCTCTCCCCATGTGTGTGAAAGTGACAGCGTGCACACCATGGTAGCACTTAGGCTAGAGATTACAAATACTTGTTATGAGTTATATTTGGAGTTGGATGTCTCTATGAAATTGTGGTGTTGGTTAGAACCATCTAGTGCTCAAGGTGACAGTGTGGGGTTTTCTAGATGGGAAAGGCTTACTTTGAGGTGTGCTGTTATAGCCCTACCATGGATTAGAGTGTCCAACCGGAGAGTAGTTCAGCGTAGTATCATAAAGAAGAATATATTTATATGAGACTATTCACTAGTGAAAGTATGATCCCTAGGCCTTGTTTCTAAGCACTGATACACCATTTGCAATTAGATCTGTTACATGTTTGCTTGTTTCCATCTTTATTTCAGTTTGCCTTTAGTCTCTTCCACGCCATCAAGATATTTTCTTTCACCGTTACCACTTATAGTTATCTATACCACTTGTATTTCACTATCTCTTCGCCGAACTAGTGCACCTATACACCTGACAAGTGTATTGGGTGTGTTGGGGACACAAGAGACTTCTTGTATCATGATTGCAGGGTTGCTTGTGAGGGGATACTTTTGACCACTTCCTCCCTGAGTTCGATAAACCTTGGGTGATCCACTTAAGGGAAAACTTGCTGCTGTTCTACAAACCTCTGCACTTGGAGGCCCAACAACTGTCTACAAGAATAGAAGTGCGTAGACATCAAGCTATTTTCTGGCGCCGTTGCCGGGGAGGTAACATAAAATGTATTCACACGGGAGGATTAAAGAAGAAGAACTTCCCACGGCAAACGCCTATTTTCTAGCGCCGTTGCCGGGGAGGTAAGGTAAAAGGTACTTACATCCTCCGGTGTGAGTGCTCGAAGGTGTTTCCTTTAGATTCTGCAATTTTGTCTTTTTGTTTCTTGTTTTTATTTTCACTAGTTTGGCTTAATGGAAAACAACAGAAAAATTAGAGAGCTTTATAGTATTTATCTTGAGTTAGGACATGAAGTGTTTGAAGAGAAAATTAAAAAACCTATGGAACTTTATTTGCATGCTAATAGCAATGTTATTAGTATGAATTCTTTGAACACCATTATTGCTAATGCTATGGAAAAGTCTAAGCTTGGGGAAGCTAGTTTTTATGAAAATGATCTTTTTAGTTCCCCAGCTTTGGAAGATAGCTATTTTATTGCTTATGATGATACCAAACCTCCAATATTTGATGATTACAATGATGAATACGATATTTTCAGTCCACCTACTATTGAGGAGAAAATTAATGATTACAATATGCCTCCTATATTTGATGATTATGGTGATGAGAATAATAATGATAGCTATTTTGTTGATTTTTCTCCCACTACAATTAATAAGAATGACTATTTTTATGTGGAGAGTATTAATTCTTTTATGCATGTGGCTCATGATAAGAATGTTTCGTGTGATTGTTATATTGTTAATTTTATTCATGATTCTGCTGAAAGTTATTATGAGAGAGGGAAACATGGTTTTATGCATCTCAATAATATTATGTTTCCCCTCTTTATGGTGAAAGTCTTGAAGTTGCACTTGTTTTGCTTTCCTATGATTGTTTATTTGTGCTTTCATGACTTGTTTCTTTACAAGATTCCTATGCATAGGAAGTGGGTTAGACTTAAATGTTCTTTGAATTTTCTTCTTGATGCTCTCTTTTACTTCAATTCATATTTCTTATGTGAGCATCTTCTCAAACTATCATGCCTCACTTAAAGGCATTAAAGAAAAGTACTTATTGGGAGATAACCCAAAAGTTTTAGATGAGTCTTGGAAGTTATTATGTCTGTAATAACCGCTCCTTATCCTTTTTATTAGCTTTTTGTGCCAAGAGTAACCTCGAATGAGAGAGAAGTAATGCTTGGGAAAGTTGCTGTCCCGAAAACGATTTTTGTGCTTCACCGTAAAAATTCGTGTAAAATCTCTGTACGTCCTTTTGAGGCGTCAAGTTTTGTGCTTCTGACCCAGGTTGTTATATAACTTTCATTAGTTCAACACTTTTTGATTTGAGCAACAGAAGGTCTTCGAAAAAATTCATCTTTACCAGCTGGTCTCTTTTGACAGATTTCTGCCATTTTCTACATTTGCTTTTTGTTGGTTCCTTTTTGAGTTCTTTTGGGGAATTGAGCTTTTTGAGGGAAGTGCTACAGAAGCTAGTGTTTTAGTGGAAGTTTTATTGGTGTTATAACTGAACCTTAAGACTTATTTATCTTGAGTGCACTAATGTTGCTAATAAAGATTGTTTGAAGTTTTGTATGAAGGAAAAATTTCAGGTGTATGGAAGGAATGAGTAATGAGATGAAGGATGAACTAAAGCTCAATCTTGGGTATGCCATGCGTGTCACACCAAGAAATATCCAAGAAGTACAAGCGTCAAAGCTTGGGGATGCCCAAGGCATCCCCTTCTCCATCAATAAAAATACCAGGTTTCTTTCAAACGCTTCATTTTTAGTGTTTCATGCATAGTTGTGTTGTTCTTGGAGCGTCTTCTTTTTGTTTTCGTTTTGGTTTTTCGTTTGCTTTTGTTTGCTTAGTTTTATGAATAAATTGTTTGGACCCTCTCTTTCTTACATTGGTTCGCAAATAGTTTGGTTTGGATTAGAAAAGAGTAGGAAAGTTCATGCTCATGTGGTAAAAAGAGCTTGTTTTTGACTGTGGCCTATGCTCTATCATACCATGCTTGATATTGTTTTGGCTTTATGCTTAGTATTCTTTGCTGTAGCATGAATTGTTATAAACAATTGAGATTTCTTAATGTGCCTTGGATGAATCATGCATTGTTTTAACATATTAAAGCATAGTATAGTGGTATTCTCCTTTGATGCTTTATTTGGGTTGACTTGGCGCATGCTCACACCATGTTATGACTATCCAAAGTCACCATAAGCCTTTATGATCCTTTAGTTTTCAACGTGTAGTATCACTTTATGCTTTGATCAATGATGTTTTGTCGCTCTGCATGATTATGGCCATTATTGCTCTCTTAGTTTGTCGCTCCCAGTCTTTTGCTAGCCTCCACAACCAAGTATGAGTTCCACTCATGCATCCAACTCCTTAAACCAAGTTATTCCAAAGAGTCCACCATACCTACCTACTATCTTTTGCTATTCCAAGTATATTCATGCTTTTGTTTACCTTCCAAATTAAACTTGTTATGAGAAAACTAGTGATTAAAGCTCTCACGAACTTGATGGCACACTTTACTTTTCTTGCCCTTAATAAACTTGAACCATTGAGTTGTCTATGTTGTATATGCTTGCACTTATTTGTTGGGAATTAGCAGAACCATGCTGTCATGGGGAACGCTTTCAACATTGCACTTGGTACTTGTACCTAGTTGATATCATGCTCTTTTGTATATGGATGTCGTCGGTGTGAAATGAAAGGGGAGCTTGTAAATCCATGGAGTTATGTATATGTGTTAGAGAAACGTCTGGGCCGCTGGTCTAATCCATGTTGACATGGTGGAAACCTGCAGCGTAACCATAATGAGCTGTCTATGAAGCATTCTTCTTACAAAAAAAGAGTCCTATTGAGAAAAAAAGAGAAAAAGAAAAAAAAATTATGAAAAGAGCAAAGAGAGAAAAAAAAAGCACCATATTCCCATGGTAAATAAGAAGATTGCTGAGATGGATATGGGGATTCTTCCATATCATCGGGCAAGGGGTACCCCATTGGCGGTTCTCTATGATACACATATACTTACAATGACAAGAACTTACGGGTGACTAAACTTGAGTAGCATGAGGAGCGGCCCTCGTATTCAAGGGACATGGGATTTCTAACTTATACTTCGTCAAGCATGTACACCATAGTTTGTGCACTTTAACCTTAATCACTTCAAGATGCTTATGATAGGGGCAATGAGAGCTGAAATCTAGTAAGTACCATAATTTTTGGAAGCTCTTTGTGAAACTTGAATCTCTACTTCCTTCTATGAAGGCCTTTCTTCCACCATTATACTGAGTCTCCACCTTCTACCTTTATGCACCTACTTTGAGAGCATAGTGGCCATTCTTAGTTCTATGTGCAGTGTCCCAAGACTAGTTGATTGATGCATAACTTGATATTGCTTGTTTTAAACTATTTGTATCTAGTCACTCTTATGAACTTTGAAGGTGTCATATGCATCTATATTTGCTACTCTATGAGGGACAAGTTGAATGCTATTATGCTATGTTTTCTTTATGTGAAACAAACAAACGTCTTGCAAAGCATCGTTATTCATGAATCTTTTGTTTGTGCCTTTTCATGTTGCATCATAGTTTCTTTGTCTTATTGCTAAAACTTTGTCTTTCATGTTATGATTGAAGTACTATGATCCCATCTATCAATGTTTTACAAATACTTTGATCAAGTTTATGATGGTGCATGTCACCTCAAAAATTATTCTTTCTTTTTATCACTTACCTACTCGAGGACGAGCAGGAGTTAAGCTTGGGGATGTTGATACATTGCAAATGTATCTATAATTTTTGATGTTCCATGCTTGGTTTTATCTACTTTCTTGTGTTTTGTCCACACTTTGGAGTACTTTTCATATGATTTCTTGGACTAACCTATTAACAAGAGCCACAGTGCCAGCTGCCTGTTTTCTGCTGTTTTTGGTTCCAGCAAAGTCAGAAAATGAATATTCTCGGAATTGGACCGGCCAAAAGCCAAAGTCGATATTTTACCGGAAGACTCACAGAGCCAGAAAACGAGACGGAGAGGGGCCACAGGGTGGCCACACCATGTGGTGGCGCGGGCTAGCGCTGGCCGCGCCACCAGGTGGTGTGGGCCCCCTGGCCGCCCATCGACCTTGCCTCTTCGCCTATAAGATTCCTCCTGATGCAAAAACCCTAAATAGTCAAGCCTCCAGCCACAAAAATTTCCACAGCGCCCCCGCCACCAAAGGGGAGATTCGGGGGACAGAAAATCTCTGTTCCGGCACCCTGTTGGGACGGGGAAGTGCCCCCAGATCCATCTCCATCGTTCTCCACCACCATCTCCATCACCGTTGCTGATTCCCATGATGATGAGGGAGTAGTTCTTCCTCGAGGCTAAGGGTTCTACTAGTATCTATGTGTTCATCTCTCTCTCTATGCATGATCTTATTGAGATCATGAGCTTGTAATCTATAGATCTACCTTGCTACTCAAGTGCTTTAATAGATCTCTGCTCTCCCCATGTGTGTGAAAGTGACAGCGTGCACACCATGGTGGCACTTAGGCTAGAGATTACAAATACTTGTTATGAGTTATATTTGGAGTTGGATGTCTCTATGAAATTGTGGTGTTTGTTGGAACCATCTAGTGCTCAAGGTGACAGTGTGGGGTTTTCTAGATGGGAAAGGCTTACTTTGAGGTGTGCTGTTATAGCCCTACCATGGATTAGAGTGTCCAACCGGAGAGTAGTTCAGCGTAGTATCATAAAGAAGAATATATTTATATGATACTGTTCACTAGTGAAAGTATGATCCCTAGGCCTTGTTTCTAAGCATTGATACACCATTTGCAATAAGATCTGTTACATGTTTGCTTGTTTCCATCTTTATTTCAGTTTGCCTTTAGTCTCTTCCACGCCATCAAGATATTTTCTTTCACCGTTACCACTTATAGTTATCTATACCACTTGTATTTCACTATCTCTTCGCCGAACTAGTGCACCTATACACCTGACAAGTGTATTGGGTGTGTTGGGGACACAAGAGACTTCTTGTATCATGATTGCAGGGTTGCTTGAGAGGGGATACTTTTGACCACTTCCTCCCTGAGTTCGATAAACCTTGGGTGATCCACTTAAGGGAAAACTTGCTGCTGTTCTACAAACCTCTGCACTTGGAGGCCCAACAACTGTCTACAAGAATAGAAGTGCGTAGACATCAACAACTCAGTCGCCATCGAGGTAGCCCAGCATGCGGGCTCCCCTGACAGCGGGAAGGACCTGCGCCTGCCACAGGATGAAGTTGCCCTTGCCCAGCTTTTCAGTGATGACGTGGCCGAAGGGGTTCTCGCGGAAGGAGTTGGATGAGATGGAGGAAGACATGGCTGCGCCGATCTCAGATCGATCTGGCGATAGGAAAAGAAACTCTCGGGAAAGCTAGACGTGGGTGGAGGTACCTCGCTCTGATACCATATGATGATTTGGGTTAAAGTGTCTTACTCTGTTAGGAGCACACCTTGCATGTTTATATAGAGGTTTAACCAACAACCTCAAAGGGATTACAGTCGTGTTTGTTACAGACTTGTTACACAAGAGAAAACGAAAAGATAAACATCATAGCTCGTGTCCTTATCTACAGATCACGGCTGGTACAACGTAACAACTTTGTTGTCACGCTAACACAACGCACATGCATCGTCGTCGCCCGATCAAATATCATATGTTCTCACCTTTGAGAAAGTCATCGCTCGCAAAACAAACGCCTTCAACAATACCATTGTCAGCATAACCAATTAAGATTAGATCTTGGATTTTCACCCTGCAAGTCAAGACTGGGAACTCCTCCTGTCATCATCTGTTGTCGCCTCCACCGACAGTCGTTGACGCGAGTCATAAATCATGCAGCCAGTTCTCGTCAACACAAAGTCTCAAATCACCATCACTTCTCTCATGTTCCTGCTTTTCTGACATTCTCCGCATCTGACTTCACCATGGATCGTCGAAGACATGACACATGATGGTAACAAACAATAGAGCTTCACAACGCTCCCGCTGAAACCAAACGGACAGAAAAAACATGGGTCCCACAACCGAATATCTTCCGATCCAGCAATCTCCAGGCACGATGCACCCATGGGAATTCATCGGCGGAGCCTTCCGAAACTCGCCTCTCTAGGCTAGATCAACAGGGGTAGGCAACCAACAGATCTTCTTCTTCGCGTTGATGGAACCCTGGGACCATGCACCGTTATTGGACAGAACAGCAGGCCCTCACGCCGCCATCCACCATGCGTCCCCTCCGGCGAAAGAGGAGACAAGCCTACAAGAACCACGCGGCCCCACAGGCCTACCTACTCGAGCAAGAAGCATCGCACCGCTTCCCCACATACCTCTGGGCAACCAAAAGGTTGCGCCGATGGCGAATATAAGCGGTAGCCTAGACCTACGACTGCAGCCGCCACACCATGCGTCGATGCCTCAGGGGGAAGCCTCCACCGCTACACTACCCAGGCACCAGCCCAACTGCCGTAAGCAGACGACCTCCACCATCAGATCTCGCGCCCAGGGGACAACCACCACCGCCACACGACCAGGGGCGCCACCCTGGCCGCATGCAGCCAAACCACCATGCCCGTCCCCAGGCGCCACCAGCGAACTGCCGTCATGATCTGCTCTTCCCAGCCCCTTTGGCGCCAAGCCCGCCGCCACCGTGGCCAGCGGCGAAGGGGAAGGCCGCCGCAGATGGCTCTGGCGGCTCTAGGGTTAGCTCCACCGTGTTGCCCGTGGGGGATGACACGGGAGCCCTTTTCTAAAAGATGATTCTGAATGTTGGCATGATTGCACTGCAGAAAATAACAGATGATTCTATGCAAGAGTTTGAGTTGATAAACAATTATCACTCCATCTACCGAAATATTTGTAGTTGTTGGCACTTGTTTTGGGCTCGTAATTAATAAAGTCAAATGGGGAGAGACACTTGGAAAAGTCCACTTGGAGGATTATTAATCATCATCAAAGAGGCACTATATCAAGTAAAGGTATTATCAGGCTTAATAGCCGATTATGCTAGTGTTCAGAGAAGACTCGGAGATTGATATATGGAGGCTTCAACTATGAGTCCTTTAAGATGATCTCAAATGAAAAGTGCTAAACATGAAAGTTGTGCGCCTCGTCTAAACAAGCAATTTTGGTTTTTGAATCATCTCAATCCGAGTTAATATGCAAATTTGAGAGACACAATACTGTCAGAGGCCAAATTAGCACGACCAGAACCGGGGGTCACCAGACCAGAGACCATGTCTCACCTTACGCGAGAGCAATTGACCCAGGCGACCCAAAAAACCTCCTAATTCGGTCAATCTGCTTACGATTTAATTTAATCGGTCAAGATCAACTCGGATGGAAAAGTGCAAAATATGAAAGTTCTTTTTATTCGAGATAAACAACTTTGCTTTTGGATTGAACTTCTTCTGAGAAAGTATGTGGCCTCCAGATTGAAGATACGGACGAATTGAGTCAAATCCGTTCGGTCTAAATCTGAGTTTGATACGAAAATAAGGGGACAAGTTCATCAAGATCAGATCATATAAAAAGTGGCCAACACAAAAGTTGTTCGTTCTTTC
Organism: Avena eriantha; assembly: GCA_910589775.1. Taxonomy (NCBI): domain Eukaryota; kingdom Viridiplantae; phylum Streptophyta; class Magnoliopsida; order Poales; family Poaceae; genus Avena; species Avena eriantha. The sequence goes on along the minus strand of OU342740.1, from coordinate 275,324,295 downwards.
GAGACACACAACTTTGATTTTTACGATATTTTAGTTCGAGCTCGTTTACTATCTCAAAAGTGGTCCTGAAGATACATGTAAGTTTTGGACCAAACAGTTACGCAAATTTTGGGGTTGCTTGTTCGAGTTGGACCCCAACTAAGGTTTTGAACGTGAATCCAACCCTCTTTCTTGCACGGAAAGTCCAGCCGCTCCTTATATAGACGAGGGGTGAGGGCCAATTGAATCAACACCAATCGAACAAATAAATCTACTACTTTTTTGTGTTCATCTCCTTTTTATCTCTCTCCCTTGCATCTTTCTTCTCGTTCTTCCGTAGTTCTTCATACCGAAGGGCTGTGAATCCACAAGGCTCTAGGGTGGTCATGCCAACCTAGGGCAGCCCATAGCCGCCGCAACTCCCTAATGGGGTCCCTCCTGAGCGAGCGGGGTTTCGGGTATTCAAAAGCGCATGCTGGAAAACCTTGCGAACCTCACTTCCGGCGAGCCTCCCTCGTCACGTGTTGCCGCACATGGTGCTCGGCGTCGAGGGTACACGGTGATGTGTTCATGTGCGAACATACTTTTTGGCGACTCCACTGGGAAAGAAGCTTTGAACGGTCTCCAGCCCGTTCTTGCTACGAAGAGGGTGTCATCAAGAGGCTGCAATCTACAACGGTATCATCAATCCTCAATCTTCCTACGTAGATGCATATTACTCCAATGTTGATGTTGCTAGATCTTTTGATATGTGTACTGTATTGGCTAGCCCTAGTTCTTACTGCGTGCAAAATCCGACGCAAAATAATATCAATGTCTGAAATAGTTGTAGCAACTTAAAATATGTATATTCAAATTCCCATGCATCGACAATCCTAGAAATTCACATGCCGATGAACAACATGACGAATTATCTTAATTCATACGAAACACCCGATTTTAGAAATTTCAATGGCATACAACCAAGTGTTTCATCTTTATATTCATCGGCAAATAAGTTGCAATCTCTAGGTTCACCTTCAAACATGCCGATAGATAGAGAAATTGGACATGCTACCACTAGCTACTTGCCCACATACTCTGAATCATCATATGCTACACCTTATGTTAGTAATGTTTTAGCACCGTATGCAACTAGTGATATTCATAATTCGGCTCCACACATTTACTATGGTTATAGCCGAATAAGTGGAAAGTCAATAGGAGCTAATGTGCCTTTATCTAGTACTGTAGCGTATGGTATGTCTCGTGCACAATGGCAAAGTTTCGGTGACACCTCATTGCCGAAAGATACAAAAAGCGTTGGGACATTATTATGCAGGAACAAATGACTAGAAGTAAAAAACTTGCAGCTGAGTTCAAGAAGCTTAATTCGCTTCACCAAGAACTAGAAGAGAGGCCCCATGATCTTGCTACTATACAAGCTTATGAGGCATACAACAAGAAGCGTGAAGAGGAGCTTATGAGGCATACAACAAGAAGCGTGAAGAGGAGCTTATGAGGCATACAACAAGAAGCGTGAAGAGGAGCGTAAGGCAAACAATATTAGGTTTTCCCCTTCTCAATTGCTAAGTTTCGGCGACACTACATTGCCGAAATAAATTAAAAGCATCAGGGGGAAATCATGTGAAGCTGAGGTTAACACCGATAATGTCATTACTTTTGATGATATATCAGAGGAACATCTCCAGTTATTCGATACACCGAAGAAGAAGCGTGATGAGGAGTTTTATGCACTTGAAAAGAAGATGAAATAAGATCATGAAGCATATAAGAAAAAACTTGAAGAAGAAGAACTGTAGAAGTTTCTTGCAAGTCTTGAAAAGGACTATCAAGACAATACTACTCAAGTTAACGGAATCAATTCATCTCCTCCACACAGCAATCAAGTTGAACCCTCTGCTACAGCGAGGCAAAAAGAAGAAGCTTTTGAATATGATGAAACTCATGAAGGTACAAATGATTCAACTCGGATAGTTAATTTAGTTATTGAAAAAGCCGAATCAGAAGAAGCAAGCTTCGTTGATCAAGAGCATGGCAAGCTTAGCAAAATTGTTATGCTTGATTTTTCTGGATGTAAGGGAGCTTACATGTTGCCCTATGAGTTTTGTTCCAAAGAAATTTGTGAACATCAACAACATCAAGATATAGTCGAACAATTTTCAATTGACAAAGAGCATCAAAGTGAAGAGGCACAAAATCCAGAAAATAAAGAAGACACGGCATTGGAGAATTATCTAGAGGCCAAGCAAGATATTGTTCAGGTCATGCAACTATCATACGCTTCCAACGTCTTCAAAGAGGTACATCTAGCAAATAATTTACTTATATTCTGATTTGGTCAAAACTTTATTATTGATACATCTAATAGCAAAATTCTCATAAGCTATGAAAGCCAACGGAGATAGGTAATTTATTTGTTAGCAATATAATTTTCATGGAACATATCGGTCAATACATTGTGCCATTTAGAGAGACCCATAGTGACAAATTATTACAACTAAAGTTTTCCCCATTGTATCATTTGCATTTTATATCTACATGGATAGCTTTGTTTATTTCGTACTTGGCTAACATTTGGTCTTAAGTGGGACGTATGTGCTTTAACTTTTTTGGTTTCAAAAACCTAAAGACAAGGTTATTGTCTCTTGAGAAAACCGATGCTAGTATAATTGTGTACTCAAAGACATTAGAAGAGAAGTGCAAAAAAGCAATGCATAGCCGAATTGGATGATATAAAATCTGAACCATTTGGTTGTTCAATTCCAAAGCCGTTCTCACAACAATATCGGTTAGAAGATAAAAGGTGTACCTACAGTTTGAGAATGTGTGATCATATATTTGACATGTTGCTGAAAATTGATTATATTAGAATTCTTGATCACAATGCGCAACCATCATTAAAAGGACGAATGTATTGCAAGTTGCATGATTTGTTCGAGCATAGTATAAAGGATTGCAAAATGTTTTATCAAATAGTACAATCATAATAAAGTACGATTGAAATTTTTGAAACGCAAACTGATGACCAATCTATTTCCATTGGTCTTGATGGCCAAAATATATTGCATCAACTACCTCTAGTTGATTCGTGTAATGATGAGCATGTACACAAGGAAGATGATGGCATCAAGCTCTCAAGCAAAGAGATTGTTGAAGAGCATATTGCAAATGTTCTTTAAGGCGAGAGTTCCATTGAAGCTATGGTGAAGACATCAAGCACTGGGGGCGACAAGAAAACTCGAAGATCGATGCGTGCAAAACTCAAAAATACAAAGGCCAAAATAAGCACAAGGGTAAGAAACCAAAAGTCACTTTCGCATAGCTGTTGGAAAAATTTAAAATGGAGAGTGAAGAAAAAAGTTCTTATCGTCCAAGTAGTGCAAAAGCATCAAGATCACCCCCAAGGAAAAATTCTAAAGACAGGGATTGACGAAAGGAGAAATTAAATGCAACAAATACATATCCTTCTTTTGGGCCACCAATGGCAAGTTCATGGATACCTTCCTATGATAATTTTTATTCATATCCATCATGGGAAATGTATGATTCACGAGCATGTTATCCATCTAATTCTAGATCATCTCACCCAAATTATGCAGCTCCAAGAAACTCAATTCATCAACAATCACATGACAAAGACCGTTTCAATCAAAAAGAATCGGTTTGGAGTTCATGGGTAAAGAAAGAAGTGGTCAAGCAAGTATACCGAATAAAAAAGGATGGATGCAAGTGTGCTATTTCAGATTTGACTTCAAATGATGAAAAGCCAGCTGAGTTGATGTTGCCTACTAAGGGCTAGGAAGTGAAGCGAGTAACTTTCAAAAACCCAATTTCTGAATATGAGCAAGCAAAACTGAAGGTGCCAAAGATTATAAAGACATGCTATTGTGTGAAACAAAACCACGACCGAGATTTCCACTCGTCTTATCAAATTGGCAAGAAAAGAAGCTATATCAGCTTACGACCGAGGAGCTGAAGAAAAGAAACATGGCGTGGGTTCCTAAAGGAAACCCTCAAGGCAAGGAAGATGTGCAAGATCCTGTCATAACAAGGGTATAAAGAGTGGACAACAAAAATAATAGATCCAAGAAGCAATTAGGCCAAAGCATTCGGTATCAATATCAAAAGCTTTGACCAGCACATCATCCATATTATTATGTTTCACCATTAATGCATATGCCATGGAATTCATCCCCGGGTATGATTGGTTACCAATCATGGTTTTATTTTTATCCCTGGATGCATCATAATTCTGTACATAATGAAAGGGTATTGCCAAATCATTATTCATTTGATTAGTTGCAATTTTGTTGTTAATCCAAGAAGCCGAATACTTAAAATTCATAATCAGATTTGTTGTTTTGTTTACTTCGGCAATACATACTTTAGTGGATGGATTATGCATGCCCATTGGGGCGAAGATTTATGGCTGATATTTATTCTATCGCCCTGAGATCATTATCCAATCATGGTCGATGTGGTTTTCTAACATCGTCCTTAGTTCTATTGAAGACCGAGACAAGTATGCATTCATTAGCAATTGTGCTTATGCTTATGTGTTGATAATTTGGCTTATAAAACTTTGAAATCTATGAAATGCCAAATTGTCTTTAATTTCATTATTGGGTGTTGATGTTGAGCATGATATTGATATTAATCTTGTCTCTCTAGTACCACGAAGATTGTATTTTGACTATTCAGTTTCAAAAGCAATAACCAATGTATTGGTATTGTTTATTTATCTCTTTATGGTGCTATTTTATGAAGTCTCATGCCGCTTAGAGTATCTTGCACAAACCATATAGCCGAATGTGAAGCTTTGTTCTTCGTGCTAGAGCTTTTTATTGCTATAGGTGCTACACATATTGAGACTTATAGTGATTCGTTGTGAGTGGTGCAATGATGTCCAGGGTTTACCAAAGTTTCGACGAATCACTTGTTATTTATCTTGATACATGTCTAGATGTAACTTTCATCTTGGATTGATTTATCATTGCTTATATATCTAGATATGAAAACTGAAGTGCAAATGAGTTGTCTCAACAAATCCCGCTACCATGTTATTCACGATATATTTCATATTCACAATAGCCGATGCTTTGTTTCGCCAACATAGGTAAGGCCGGATTGGAGACTACCGCTTCGGCCACTAATGGCAAATAGGGAGAGACACTTGGAGAAGTCCACTTGGAGGATTATTAATCATCATCAAAGAGACACCGTATCAAGTCAAGGTATTATCAGGCTTAATAGCTGATTATGCTAGTGTTCAAAGAAGACTCGGAGATTGATATATGTAGGCTTCAACTATGAGTCCTTTAATATGACCTCAAATGAAAAAGTGTTGAACATGAAAGTTGTGTGCCTTGTCGAAACAAGTAATTTTGGTTTTTGAATCATCTCAATCCAAGTTAGTATGTAAATTGAAGAGTTAAAATACTGCCAGAGACCAAATTAGCACGGCCAGAACTGGGAGTCGCCGGACCACAAACCATGTCTCACCTTAGGCGAGAGCACTGGACCTGGACGACCCAAAAAACCTCCTAGTTCGGTCAATCGGCTTACAAATTTAATTTAAGCGGTCAAGATCAACTCGATGAAAAAGTACAAAACATGAAAGTCTTCTTTTTTTCGAGATGAACAACTGAGCAAGTATGTGGCCTCCAGATTAAAGATGCGGCCAAATTGAGTTAAATCCGTTCGGTCTAAATCCGAGTTCGGTACTAAAATAAGGGGAGAAGTCTATCAAGATCAGATCATATGAAAAAGTGGCCAACATCAAAGTTGTTCGTGTTTCGAGACTGACAACTTTGCTTTTTATGATATTTTAGTCCGAGCTCGTTTACTATCTCAAAAGTGGTCCTGAAGGTACATGCAAGTTTTTGACCGAACAGTTACGCAAATTTCAGGTTTGTTTGTTTGAGTTGGACCCCAACTAGGTTTTTGGACATGAATCCAACCCTCTTCTTGCACGGAATGTCCAGCCGCTCCTATATACACGAGGGGTCATGGTCGATTGAACCAACACCAATCGAACAAATCAATCTACTACTTTTTCATGTTCATCTACCTTTTATCTCTCTCCCTTGCATCTTTCTTCCCGTTCTTCCGCAGTTCTTCATACCAGAGGGCCGTGAATCCACGAGGCTCTAGGGGAGGTCATGCCGACCTAGGGCAGTCCATAGCCGCCGCGATGCCCTGACGAGGTCCCTCCCGGACGAGCGGGGTTTCGGGTCTTCAAAAGCGCCCGCCGGACTGTCTTGCGTACCGCGCTTCCGGCGAGCCTCCCTCGGCATGTGCTACCGCGCATCGCGCTCGGCGTCGAGGGTACACGGTGACATGTTCGTGTGCGAACAGTATTTTTGTTTAAATACACGAGTTTTAGTGTCTGGATAATCAAACAACCTAAATAAAAAAATCCTTATGATTTTAATCCTCTGTAAAAGACGTCCATCAGTGAAAATCCATTGAATAAAAGAGACCCCTTTCACCGGTAAAACACCCCTTCTGAGAGTTATGCACACAAACGCGGGACCCGGGCTCCACTAACTATTTGTGTCGTCCCACATCGACTTGAGAGATAGTATTACACTAAGGTAAGATCCACAATCAAGCAGAGCTTGTTCATCCAGTTGATTAACATGGTTGAGAAGGGAAGACAAAGGAGATAGTATTACACTAAGGTAAGATCCACAATCAAGCAAAGCTTGTTCATCCAGTTGATTAACATGGTTGAGAAGGGAAGACAAAGTTGACCGAACGCAGAGTCGGAAGGAAAACACGTTGAGGACGAGAACATAGTTGAACGATACAATTGAGAACGAAAGTAGTTTTTTCCAAAAATTTCACAGATTTATTAATAATCATCACACCGTTATAAAAAACCTGAAAGTAATAAAGTTTATGAATAGAACCTTGAACCACTTAGCGACGACTAAAGACATTAGTATGAGCTGAACTTGTCGTAATAGAATTTGTTCTATTAGACAGATGGAAGTCGCCATGTGAATGTTCAGAAAGACGACCGATACCATAGCAGCCACCATCGCCCATGATGATAATTGTATATCGAAAAATATTGACCCGAAACCACAACAACAAAGGCAAAAACCATCTGAGTCCAATAAGATCAACCAGACACATGACTCCATAGGTCCTTGCCACGGACGCTCAAACAAAGCGAGGATAGGATGGGGAGGGTCGTATTCTGACGTTAGGATATAAATGCCGTCTCACCATCTAGAAGAAAACACGGAAAAAATAAGCTAAACAAAGAACAAAAACCCTCCCACTGGTAAGGGACCGTGATCCGCCATACCTCCATGGCCTCATGGCCGATGGTGGAGAGCGGACCGGCAGCGTTGCCGGGGAGGGAGACATGACACTAGATGGGTTTTTATGATGACCTCTCTCCTAGAGCTAGCCTCACGTATCGGCTTGGTGCTATATTGATAATGATGTTGGAAAGAGGATATATTAGTTGAAATGATGCAATTGAGAAGAAGATCAAGGTTGGGAGGAGATATAGTAGTTGAAATAACAACTCTGAGAAGAAAAATACAATTTCGAAGAAATAGCATAGCGATAAAGGAGAAATATAGTTAACAATACTAGCCATCGGCCACGCCGGCCATTTGCCAATAGTTCAATGGAATGATACTCTAGGGGAATATTTTTATGTGGTGCTAACAATTTAATAACTATCACGACACTTTTTTTGGAAGGTGCAAGATGAAATTGTCCGTATAAGTTTTTGCCCATGCGGATTACGGTTCTGCGGCGCATAGCGAGGACGACACATAGTTTTACGCCATGGTATTATCAATACCGACACAAAATGGTTTCTCGGTGGGTGCAGGAAAGTACGGTGTTATTTATTGTCATGGTTGATCGGGCGCAACCATATTAACCCGTGGCGTGGATTCTATGTGACATGCACAGTATGTCTACCTTTGCTGATAGGTTAACCCTATCCCATCGACCGCTAAGCTCCACCATGGTAGTAGGATGACTTGTGAACTGTTTTGGAAATGATCATGCATGCTCTCGTTAGTTTATGATGTGTTACAAACTTTTCAATCCTTTGTTATGATCATGTTGATGCTTCTAATATTATACCTTACTTTTTATTTATGTGCATTGTTAATGGTACGTGGTGTTCAGATGTGGCTAGCCTAGAGTATACAATTCATGGATAATATGCTAAGGACAAGTCTATGGTTTCTTCAACAATACCTATAGAGTACAAACGTTTTTTTTTGCTGATCAGGCTATAGATGTTCTGATAGACAGTGGTTGTCCAAGCTATGAATGATCAGGTTTTGGCAATAGGCAAAAGAGTAATTCGGGGCTTGGAGAGTAAGCTCAAATGCATCATTCTTGTTCTCCTTGTGATGATCAATAAGTTACGGGAGGCTCTACCGTGAGCGCACCCTCTACAGCGTGTGCGGGGCGAGCGTGCGCAGGAGCGCCAAGGCGCGCGCCGGTATGTGCCGCATAGTAGAGGCAGTGCGCGGTACTGCTCTGCCTCTGGCGCTGCCTAGCTCACGTATTTTTTCCATGTTTCTTATATCCTATGTACAAACGGAAAAGTAGTGTACTACGACCAACGAAAAAACACAGTATGTACGAAAATATAGTGCCCCACAAAAAAAAAGAAAACACAGTGTACTGCCTCTAGACCTCCCGTGCACTGCGACCAAATACAGTGCAACATGGAACAACCAGACAGTGCACAATGCACTGCAAGGACGCCGCGTCGCATGCAGTGCAACGCAGAATAAAAAGCAGTACATAAGCAGTGCACTGCCATGCCACCACGTCGTGCATTGCGATAGAAAGCGGTGCAACGCGGTACAACAATGCACACCCGAAAGAAAAAGAAAAATATCCTCCAACGATGTCGATAAAAGAATGAACTTTGAATCTACCCAAGTGAAACTTCAACCGATGAAAACATCAATATTACTTCAACGAAGTGTCAACTTCAGCAATTCCAGCAGCCAAACAAGGCAGTTGATAAAAAAATCGAGTTCTCAGACTGTGTCCACTGCGATAACATGTCTGAATGTCATATTTATGACACGAAAATAAGAGCCCGGAAACCATCTTGTGGGTTTGGTAACCGCACACGAATGAAAATTATATCTATGATATGATGAAAAATCTCAACTAATGCGTTGGGTACCCAAAATACAAAACTAGGACTCAATATTCCATAAAACCTCCGCAACCAGAACTGAGTTACGCCAGTATATACCAGCTTCGAGTCCGGGGATTTGAGATTGAGAAGGTTCACGTTGTTTTTGTCCAAGAGTAATTAACGGGTTCCTGTTCCAACGGATGCGTCAGATTCATTCTACCAAAATTCCCATGACAAATTTATTAAACTTACAGTTCGCCTACTTGATAGAAACGGATACGCTACTTATGAATGCTAACATTGTCTTAGAATCTCAATCTGAATCTAAGATTCGAGTAGAGCCTCGGGAACTACTGACATGGATATGACTTATCAGATTGTCATGATTGATATAACTGGTAGTATCTAACTAAGGCGCACAAGGCCTACCAGAATCAAAGATCCTTGTGAGTATCCAAAGCACAGAAATCAGACGTGATGATAAAGGCGGAAGCTTAAAGCTGTAAACCGGCATAGTTATAGAGTTGTACTTAAATTGTAATCCGATCTGTATATGACTGGGACCCAACCCCATGTATAAGGGCTGGGAGGAGCCGATGGGAGGGTACCATTTTTCTATCATAGCAACCCGTTGTAAGTTAGATCGCATCTAGAAACTCGACGACTTTGTACTCCCCATCAATAAAGATGGAATAAGCAGAAGCAGTATTTCCTTTACGAGGACATGAATCTAGATAAATCATCTTCCTTGTTTGTTTGATAAGCCAACGAAATTACTAGTGCTCTCTCTTCCTTGAAACCCAAATCCATATTAATGGGCATTGTCGAGGTCACCCCTCGTCACTGTCTACGTATGATCTAACTTTGAAAATCTCGACACGACTATCAAAGTCGTGAAAACGGATTTGATCTCTCGAGTCAAAAGATATTTATTTTTTCGTGTTTGGTGTTTGGCTTCATAAAATAAAAACGGAAAAGTTAACCATGCCTGTCCACAGCTTCCACGTGTCGCGTAGGGAAAGGGAACTGAAACCGCGTGAGGCAGTCCGCGTCTCGCACGTGCATGCACGAGCGACGGAGCGGGTCGCGCTCCCTAACGCGCGCCCTTTTATTAGTCATTTGCTGAAGTTACTGTTGTTTCGATTCCTCTCTATAATCGAATGTAATATGCATTGACATGGTAAACTTACCATATTTGGATTTCAGTAATCATATGCGAGCTCATGTGGACAACCAAACCTATATCATTTGCATCAACCGAGCCAAAAACAATGTGTGCGGTCTATCAAACAAGATGAATATTGTTTCCCAACCAATACGACCTAAGAAATTATGGACAACCAAACTGGATTGAGAACGTGGCTTTTATAGCCGTCTCTCCAGGATAGGACGCGTTCGGTTATCCGCGGGGTTTCTCGTCTGGTTAGCTAACTGATTGCCGTTCGGAAATCAATAAGACAACAGCTACCATACATCATTATCTCCATAAATGTTTTCACAGACTTTTCATCGTAGCATACGTGTATGTCTCTCGCCCTGAACTGCACCTTTCTAGTTCTGAATGCAAATGAATTTCCTCAACACGACCGCTTCCAAGATGTGCATGCATACATATGCATCATCATGAGAAAGCTCGATCCCAGGAGCTGTTTTGGATAGTCGGATGTATGCACTAACGCACGGTGCTTGCCATTCCTATCATGGTGGAGATGTAGAAACATCAGATTTGTATACATAGGAAAACGAAACCTCCGGTTGGAACCGAGGATTGCGAGATCAGTCAACCCTTATCGGAATTTCAGTCTAGCTCTTCATCCATGTCTTGATGTCCAGCCGAAGCAAACGCAGCCAAGAGTTTACCCTTTTAGCTATGCGTCAATCAAGTTTAACGGCGGGTTCTATTGCAGCTTCGTTGTCTGGTGGGACCTGTTAAAAGGAATATCGTACATCTGAAGTTCTGACCCCACCAGCCATTTCGCATGGAAGCCCTCGAGTGCAATCTACTTGTTGAAATATAATGTCTAGTCTTTTTTATCAGTTCGGACTTTTGGTTGCGTTGGCTAGTGCATGCAATTCAATATTATCAAATACAGTACTAGGCAAAGTACAAAATCTTGATAAAGAGAATATAGAAACGTGACCAACTAACGTTAGCTTTATCATGTTTTTTCTTGTTTGCACAAATATTTAAATTATATAATTTAAGGGGATCCATTGTTTTTGTGAAAAAAAGGACAGTTCATACACATACATAGAGGTTGACTGTTCATTGATCTCTTGTCTTGTTACCTCCTTCCTCTTTCTTTTTTTTCGAAATAGGGAGCGAAGCTCCGGTCTCTGCATCAAGCGATGCAAATAGCCTCTATTTCTTATTAGAGCAACAAAGTGTGACAAAAACCATTACAAAGATCATACAAACCAAAACCGCGAAACTAAAACACCGAGGAAAACGATAACCATATCACCAGCTCCCGACGAGATCTAGCAAACACCTAGCTGCCTCATGCACTCTAGGAGACCAGATTTGCCCAACCTATCCACGAAACGGTGCCCACGCACACACTTCGGATGTCGCCGCCTCCACTATCTTTCGCCAAATCATCATCAGCATGTATATCGATGTACATACTCTCTCCACACCAGCCACCGACACCACTGCGGTGTCAAGTAGCACCACCTCCCTGCGCACTATCTCCAAATCACATCGCAGTTGCCACTGGTACCCCGCTGCACCATTCCACCAAGTACCACCAGCAAACACAACTTGAAGTCTCCGGGGGATCTATCGTGTATAGCACCTGCCAAACAGGCATGACTCAGCGTAGCACCTGTCGGTCAAGCATGACTTGACATCACCGCCGAAGCTCCGTGCAAGACAAAGTCGCTCCACACGTCCTGCCTCTTCCATCCAGCGCTGCTCCACAAGCGATGCTCCCAAGAGAGAACACGACACCGCGGCGCCGCCATCGCCCTATCCAAGGATCTTAGGGTTATCCCCGGAGTAGCACGATTGAGGTCGACACTAGGTGCACGACGATGCCTTCATCAAGGTAACAACGTGTTAACGCCGCCATCGCCCGCCACCGGCTCGGTTTTCACCGGCACTGAGGTCTCCCCGCCTCGCTGCCGAAACTAGATGACGGATCCCGATATCAGCCAAACCAGCCTCAAGCGAACCACCTTCGACGGAGAAGATACCCACCGCCACCAAACCCAGGGCCTCTGCCCTGAGCGTCCTCATGATGCGGAGTAGAGCCTAGAGAAGACGCACGACGTCTGACCAAGGACGATGGAGAGCAGAGTAGCAGGACGATCCAAGAAACCCTAGATCACCGCCTCCATCCGCCCAGCCACCTTCAGCCCCTCCGCCGACGCTCCCTAGCCGCCACCACGACGCCATCACCACTGTCGGTTGAGCTGCAGGCCGCGCCGCCGCTCAAAACCGAGGCCACCGCCACCATGATCTGGATCAGATCAGGACGTGAGCACCAAGGCCGTCGCCGCCGCACCGTGGGGGCTTTGCCCTGTGACGTTGCCGGCGACGGCGGGAAGGATGGCGTCGCAAGGAGGCGAGAACCGGCTGGGGAGGTGGGTGTCCACCCGGTGCGGCCCGGCGGTGGCCGCACAGGGACAGGAGCAGGAACCTCCTTCCTCTTTCTAGTAGCTGCCTTGTAGGTAAGGCAATGCAATGGTGTCGGAGGCTAGCTCCATATCAACATGGACGCAGTAAATAATAGAAGGAGAAGAATCTCATAACATTACCCTTTATTTTATTTTAAGAAACCTCGAGAAATATTTTCTTTCCCGTGAGCAAGTAGCTCAATTCATGCAATTTAGTTTTTCAGAAAATAATAAAAACCTTGGATAAACTGTACAAAAATTATATGTGGGGGAGAGCAAGATTTGTTGTGAAGAGCGTGTCAAGATTGGAGAAGGTGTGCCTCGTTCGTTCGTATACTAGCCTGGAGTATGCAACTTGACGATTTGGCGCCATGAAAATATTGACCACTTAATACAATGACACACAGATCTCCTGCGCGTTCTTGGAAAAAAAAACATATGTGCGAAGCAAGAAGGGGTAAGAAATCAAGGGGCATTTTGAGGATTTTGATGGAACCATCTCTAATACCATCACGAGAGTTGTTCATCATGTTTTGGCAAATCCAAACCATATTTTTTCGGAAAAAAATAAAAACCATTTGAAAATGGAGCGTGGATAATTCATGCTTTTAGGGGGTATTTTTCCCTGACACCGACTTTTATATCTAAAAAAAGTGTACATTATAGCAAATTGTGCATACACAAGAGTAAACGATCCTCAAACCAACTGCATTAATCAATTATTAATGTTGCCACACTAATCGCCAAAACGCTTTTGACATTTAGCAATCCTAGGATCTATACACTGGATTTCGCGATCACTCCAAAGCCCCAACACAACCTCTCCGTCTCGGGCAGGACTTTGACACCGTTTCTTACTCTCGTCCTACGTCCGGTACGTCGCTAGCTTACGAGAAAACAATGGAGGAAGAGAGTAGTAAAAAATACTTCAGGAGATTTCCCTCTCATCACACAGATAATCCACCGGACCTACTCGTAGCACAAGCAAGCAGGGAGATGCGCGATAGCGATATTCCTGGTCCCACTCAAGGGTCTGTGGGCCCCGCGGTCTCCGTCGTGTCCAATAGGCCAGTTTTCCTTGTGGCGATTAGTTGGTCCGTCGACGACTAGCCGTACGTGGACCAGTCTTGCCCGCGGACCAGATGTCGTCGGCGCCCTTCTCTCCCGGAAGTTTGCAGCTAGCCTAGCGCAACTTGCATCACGGAGAGGCTAGCGAGCGAGCGAACGGGAGCCTGACGCTGCAACCACCGCGTTTTTCTTTTCCGAGGATCGGACCCCGTATGTTACCTGTGCCCTGCCGATGGAACCAAGGGAGCGTTTCGTACGTCACGGCAAGTCCAGCCAGGCCATGGTAAGAAGAAATCGGTCCGCTCAGGCGTGTTTGATGGGCCGCACGACCGTTTTCTGCATCGGACCGGAAAAAATAAGACCGTTTAGATACATGTACGGTGGTTCAAACTTGCATGAGTCTTAAAGCAGCCAAATCTTGGCCCGTTAGGAACGCCAAGTCGGACGTTTTTGCGGGGACAGGCCTTGGGGAGCCAAGAGAGGGCACACGGCTGCATGCGAGCAAAAGAGCGAAAGACGGCGCAACGCATCGAGAACGCGCACCATAAATCCCCTCACCGCTCGCTCACCACTCCCACTCTCTCCCCATTCACAATCGCTCTTCCTCCCGTCTCACCACCGGCGGTTCCTCTCCTGCCGGAAGATCGAAGACCACTGCGGGGACAGCAGGCGGCGACAGATCCATGCAAGAACTATCCTTCTCCTGCCTGGAGCGGTTCTTCTACTGCGACTGCGATGCTTCTTCCTGTTCGTCTACAAGCCCAAAGCTCCAACACCCGCAGCAATGGCGGTAATTCTTCGAACCACTAACTCTGTAAGCCCATAGCAGCGCAGATATATCGGTTACCGTGCGATTCTCCTAGTTTGATTGAAATGCATTGTAGATTTGTACCGATTTGTGCTTGTTTTGGTAGATTAGATGGGTTAGGGTCTTTTTTTATTGTTACGCCTTCGTAAGGACTAGATTTATCATCAAATTCGTACCGATTTGTGCTTGTTTGTGGCTAGATGTATGCCCAGTTTAGTTTTAGGGTTTCATAGACCTTGAAAATTGGGGATTATTATACTATTCATGCTCTTCATATAGGCCGATGAATAATTTGCATTCTGTGGCCAAGATCCCAATAGGTTGTTTCATAGCATGCCGGTTATGATTGATCTTAGACACACAATGCCTAATATGAGGCACACAATCTGGTTGTTCATTTATGGGACTGCCGATGATTATATACGCACCGCGCAGAAATGAGAGCGATGATCCTCTCGAACCAGGTTCTGTCATCTATTTAAGCTGATGGAACTTGGTTTGGTATGATCATCGCTTCATGCTGCATATGATGTGAACTATGAGGCAAATGATGTTTATGCTGTGAACTCAGCTTGTGATGTTACTTTGTACAATATGTTCATAGAGCTAGTGCTATAGGAACCGGATGGTGTGCACAACAAAATTGGTTGTGCGCCTCCTCTGGATCCCTGTAGCACCAGCTCTACCTTGTTTGTGCAATTTATTCTGAAGCTAGGCATTGTGCTTTTCTTCCTTTGGCCGATGATAACAAAGTAGCACAATGAAATGCAAGGGGATCCTCTTCATGAACAAACTTGTGTGCTACCAAAATGCAGTGTTCATTTATGTTGCTCCTAAGGAGTATCCCTTTGCATCTGTGCCATTCTATATGAGGCCATGTTTGATTGTTTATGCATGATCATCTGAATATATGTGCTTACATTTGTTGCTTCTTTTTTCAGTGCTCGAAGATGCTAATCAGAGTTGCTCTCCCTACCAATGGAGGAGCATGCTCCAGGGGTAGTGGTGACGGAAGTGCCTCCAAGAGAGCGAACGATGGTGGTGAGGGCAGCGACGCTAAGATGCCGAAGGGGAGGCCTCTGAAGATTGAGCACTTCCATGACCAGGTAGGACCAACCAATTTTGCCAAGGTCATCTTGGCACCTATGTTAGACCTGCTGCCTATCCCTGATGGTTTCAGACCTTTCCTCGTCACCGTGCCGAGGATGATCATGCTGAAGATGAACACCGGATGCAGCTAGATGGTGAAGCTCCGGGATGTCAGCGATAGGATTTTCCTTGACCAGGGGTGGGATGGCTTCGCCATTTCCCACCAGATCAAGATCGGATACTTCATGACCTTCAAGATGCTGAAGGGTGACCTGTTCAAGGTCACAATATTTGACTACACCATGAGTAAAGTGATGAAGAAGTGCCCAGAGCATGATCCTGCCCTTGTCATGATCAACCTGTGAACTTCGTTGTGAAATTTGTCTGTCCTTGTTGTTGTGAACTTTTTCTATCTGCCGTGTGATTGTCGTGCTACAATGTTTATGTCAGCGTCGTTAAATATGTTCTGCTGATATATATTTTGCTCATTCTATGCATATGAGTGTGTGCTTGTTGTGGTTTGGTAAGCTCACCATCTGGGGAAGAGGTTACCAGACCACACGAGAATGCTGGAACTAAACATGGGCAATCCTTTCTCCTAGGCCTAATACAGTCCACCAAACAACAAGCCTCATTTCTGTCCCAATGCTAAATAGTGTCAATGCAAGCAACCAAATAACTGGGAGATTTGGGCCTAGATGCGGATCCCCGCGTGCAGTCCCTGCGCGTGCAACTTGCATGCAGGGGGGACAACTCGCACCGGAACCAAACACACCCTTAGATGTCTAGGATTTCTCCATGTTGTGTCCACCCCATTTCTCAAAGCATCCCGAGCCAGACCTGCTAGAAACTACCGATTCAGCCATTTCCAACAAGCCACACTCCTGGCAGTAAAAAAGGGAACACCCTATCTCTGTCAATGCAGTAGAGGGAGATGACGCACGCTCCCGCGCTGCGGTGAAAATGTGGCGGGAGGATTTCGGTCACAGCTCACGAAAAAACGCCCACCCTTTTAGTAGTGCCACAGTCTCCCCAACTCGAAATCCATCATTTCCTGTCCGTCCAGATCTTCCACAGTTCGAAATTGACAGCCATGGCGGGAGCTTGTGGATATGAGGTTGTGGCCCTAACGGCCTTCCATTCTCCCCTGACCTCTCCGATGGTTGTTTTTTTCGCTGGCGGTGCTGCTAGCATCTCCATCCACCCTAAAGACGGTGGATCTGACGGGTTCTCCATCCACCACGACAACATTGGTCCTGTCAGGTACTCCTTCCAGCATAATGACCGGTGTGCTGTACTGTAAGAATCCATTGTCCTTGATCCAGCTAAGTTTGCTTCCTCGAATAAGAAGATTGATTTAAGCTGGATTCATCCTGACAACATTGTCCTCGATCCAGCTCTTTTAGCCCACAAACTGTAATCCCCCGGACCTCACACTCTAAATCACAAGGCAGTATAACCCAAAAGTGGATGGAGGACATACTGCCGCGTAGGCCATGAGGTCGCCCACAAGCAGGCAAAAAATGGCAGGGCGCCGACCAACAATCCTACCCACTTGCATGGTTATAGTTTCGAGTGCCAGAAACGCTCCTCGAGCAATAGTAGTGAATAAAGCAGTAAAGCATGGCAGAAGTACATGATAATAGTAAAGCCGCAAACTATTTGTGGCCCCATGAAATAAGATATGAATCAAGCTTGTACCAAGGGGTTCCATGGGCTCACATGTGGATAGTGTGATAGTCAAAGAACATGCATCAAGTACTCGGGTCCTACGGGACACAATTGAGCGGATAAAATCCAAATATCGGATGTTGCACACTGGTGTCGCTTCCTTCAGTTATCTTATTACTACACAATTGTAACATCCTAGCATTAGATCTTAGAAATAAGCTGAGATGAGGTGTGTGTATTGAATTCATGCATAGAAAATCTAGATAATTTTCGCGCTTTTAAATAAAACTTATCAAAGTGATTGAAGCTTGTCTTAACTTGGTGGAACTGAAGTAGATCATCAAGTTGATTGCAATAGGTTTCAATATGACCTTGGTTAAAACCTTATCTTTGGGTACTATAATTTGATCTATGGGTAGATCAAATAGATCTAAGCTAAACCCACCACACATTCATGAAGGATCTTATATAGATCATATCTGGGTATTCATTATAACAACTCTTGAATACTCAATTAAGTTTATAACTTAAGAAAATAAACTTATTAACTAAACCTTGGTACACATGTTTACTATAGTTATTCCTACCATGAGAATCATGGTAGTTCTTAAACATTAGCTCTTGTCACAGGTAGAGTAGAAAAGTAAGTTGAGCCAAGACCATTCATCTCATATCTTTGTTGCCATATTAGTAGGTGACATTCTTATTTAACCAAGTCCTAGTGCCAATTGATCATCAAGGTTGAGTGATCAATTCCTGACCTAGAACTTATTGACTCCTAGCTTTGACCTATTATATTGACCTTCTAAAGATCTTAAGTAGATTAATAAGGAGAAGGAACTAGATATGGTAGAGTGTGCCATCATCAATGGAATGTGATCCTTAGTGGTGATCAAACCATCTGATGCTGGAGGAGTTAACTCACTCATAAGTTAACTAGAAGAAGTATCTAAACCTAAGGGTTAAGTTAGTAATTATGGAGTTATGAGAAAGCTAGTAGTGTTAGTGACGAGGGTTTAACTTGTCAATGCCTATTGTTATGGACTTGGGTTTTGGAGAAGGAGGGAGCGCTGGAGGCATCAATTGGCTAGCAAACAAGCATACAGGGACACAAGGTTTACCCAGGTTCAGGCCTCTTGTCTACTCTTGGAATTATCGAAGGAATCGAAGATTATAGGGGGTGCGCAGATGCAATCTGGCGATGGTTGTGGAAACTAGGGTTGTGATTGTCCTCCTCGCCGCCCCCTCTTAGCCTTTATATAGATAGGCTAGGTCTCAGGTAGCAGGTCGAGTCGGTTACAGATTAGGGTTCATCCCTTTAAACTTTCTATCTTAAACTTCGTCTTGTGCTGCAAGCAATCGGAGTCTCCGTGGGTCACTCGAATTCTATAATGGGCCCTAGTGACACCGTGGGCTTCCATCATATCTAGACCGTATATACCAAGCTCGAGTACCTGTAGGGTATGCCCACTTCAGTAGCCCCCGAGTGTCTAGTGTAATCGCAGATTCGAGTGGAGACTCAATGAAGTCTTTCGAGTGCATAGATGAGCATGTTTTCGAATGCTTTGGCTGATGTCATAGGGATTCTTCATATACGTGCCTGATTCTTCCGATGTATCGGGATCAGTTAACTGTCTTAGGGCAAAACAACGTAATATACTCAAACTCAAGTCCCCAGACTCGAATTCGAAAAAGTGCTGGTGTAATTCGACTCAGGTCGCGGAGGTCTTACAGGAGTTGAATTCCATATATAAATGCGAGCACTCGACGCGTCCGTCAAGGCATATTCATCGTACCTGTAGGCACGGATATATTTTTGGTAGTGCACAGCAGATGCGTTGTCAGGACTTATTCAGGTCTTATCTTCACGCTGTAACCGTGGCATCCGAACTTTTTGTCATCGCGGAGATGATTCGGGTGACCCAGGAGATGTAATATCTTTGCAGGGAAAATATGAGGCGGAGTTGCCGTAGTATTCGAGTGTGGATGTTATCAACACATGGTACGCTATTCAAGAAAAATAATCATAGGGTGTGCGGCCAGCGCTCCCTATGGGAGTAGCCCTAGAGTGCCTACTCGAGTCGTAGACTCGAGTGGGGACTAAAAACATTTTGCGACTGTTGTCATCTTTTGGTGCTTGTTTCAGTTGAATGTGCTTTCAGTGCTCCCTATGGGAGTAACCCAGAGTCCACAATCGAATCGTTGATTCGAGTGAAGGGTTCTGATGATGCTTGGTCACCTGCATAAAATTCTTCAGGTGCGCGGCCAGCGCTCCTGTTAGGAGTAGCCCCCGAGTGCTTGGTGGAGTCAAAGACTCGAGTAAGGACTAAAGTAGTCAAAATGTTCTTCTGCTAGAATTAATGACGTCAGTGCTGATGACGAGATGACTTCAGCTGCCCGCGTGAGCGGCTTTGACAGGACATGACAAGCGATGGGTCCCACTATCTGACTTTGATTTGACTAGGCGTGCGTAATCTTTTGTTTTAACTGCGCCTCCTCGATTTCCTCGCATAATGGGAATAGTGGGGAACGGTTCGTGTTTTACCCTATCCACGTGTCAGTGGCAATGTGCACCACACATTCAGTAGGGTTTTTACTGGCCGTTGGATGACATCCGCTAGGAGGTTATGTAGCAGCGCTGATGCGGTAATTTTTTTCTCATCTCTCTTCTTGCTTTCGCATCCTTCGCCATTGTTGTTCTTGTTGCTTCCTTGCGCTCACCCCCTCACTGGCACTGGACCAGCTGCGCATATTCCCTAGCTACTTCCTGCATTCTCACCACCATCGAAAGATGGGCAAGAAGAAAGGAGGCAATGCCGCTGGATCTGCGACCACCATTGCCGCCGCCAAGAAGAAGGGAGGCACCACCGCCATGGGCACCAGCACCGTTGGCGCTAGGAAGAAGAAGGGCACGGGGACTCGCGTCACCAATGGGTCCTGGTGCCCATCTATCATCAAGCCCGCGGATCTGTTCAATCTTTGTCAAGATGGAGCACTTCCTCCCGTGGAAGACGACTCCCGCGTACCTAGCGAGGAGGTAATTCATGTTCCTCCTCCAGGTTTTCGGGTGATGTTCCTTGCGTTCATCATCCGTGGTCTCTCTCTCCCCCTACATCCTTTTGTTAGGTGTCTTATGTGCTTCTTTGGGCTCCAACTGCACCAGTTGTCCCCAAATTCGATTCTCCACATCACTTGCTTCATCACACTTTGCGAGTGCTACCTCAGAATCGAGCCACACTTTGGTCTCTTCAAGAAGATTTTTAAGCTCAAACGCTAGTCCGTGTCTGGTTCAGTAGTCTACGACGTAGGAGGCTGCGGAATCCACGTCGACTCCTCCGCCACTTACTTCGACATCAAGCTCACCATGTCTGTCCAAGGGTGGAGAGACAAGTGGTTCTACATCCGCGACCAGAAGGCCGACGGAGGGCACTACGGACTCGCGCCCTTCGACCCTATGGCGGCTTGCATGAGGAGGCGCTCCTGGAAGAACGTCATGATGCCGGCAAGTCCGAGGAAACAGAGATGATGTATCAGTGTGTCTGCGACCTCAAAGGCCACATAGGCAGAGAAGAAGGTGGCGATGTGCTCATTCGCACATGGTTGCACCGCCATATTTAGCCTCTGCAGGCCAGAGCCCATCTGATGTACCGCTGGATCGGTGCTAGCAATGTCACTTGCATATCTGCGGAGGGCACTTTTGCGGGTGAGGTAGACAGGAGGTTGCGACTGGTGACCAAGTACACCGCCAAGGAGGATCTCCCCGGAGAATCAATCATGCCTCCTTTCTACGCCAACAACCCTCCTCCTGAGGTAGAATTTTACTGTGAAGTAGTCTACTTTTTCAATTGCTTGCCAATTGCTTTGATTCATACTGATGTTTCTTCTAATTGTAGGATTCGAAAGTTGCTGCCAGCTTGCCCCCTCAGCCTGCAGGGATTATCCCGCGTGAAGCGGTGGAAGAGGACGAGTCGGATTCAACTGTCCTGATTGAAGAAGAGGAGGAAGCCCCCGAGTCCAGTGGCCACGGGACTCGCAAGCGCTCCCACAGCGAGAATTCTGACGCTTCTTCACCGACGACATCGGAGGGATCTCATGCTGTTGTAGAGGAGCCAATCCCCGCCGTGCCTGTATGCGCCATGGCTCCTCCTACTCGAAAGAAGCTGAGGTTGCCGAAGGAGTCGTTGGAAGAATCCTTCAACCTCGAAAAATTTAACTGGTGAGTTTTATCTTCACGAATTCGTCTTGTTCTTCTTTGAGACTTCTTCTTCTGAAGCGGTACATTGGCCTATTTTGTTTGTAGCCAAATGGTGTTGTCGTCCTCCGACGATGTCCAATTTGTGTAATAATCCAGAGTCGCAGACTCCAAGAACAAGGAGGTGGTTGCACGGTCGCCTTCTCCTCTGGTGGCAGTCCACTCCGACGCCAACTCCTCAAGTTCCCCACATGCCGGGGAGCATCAGATGGTTGCACGGACGACTGCCCAACAGGCATCTTTGGATTCCCTAGAGGAACACGCGAGTGCCCTTTTGTTGTTGGCAGTCGAATTGTGGAGTTTGTGTCTTTCTTTCAATCTTTGTTTCTCTTGATGTAGCTCATCGTGAAGGAATCGGCTCGCCTTGCGAAGCAAATCCTTGCCTTGGGTCGTCAGCACGCCCTGCTAGACAATCGCCACCACGCAGTCGAAGGTTGGTACTGCTCGTTTCTCTTTGGTCTGCTTATGTAGAAGTTTGTCAACTCAATTGCCGTTATACCCCGTCGCTTGTAGGTGAGCACAATGAACTTCTTCGGCATGTTACGTCCCTCGAGAAGGGACTTGCCACGGTGGAGAAAAGGCGCGATGAAGTAGTCGCGGCTTTGGAGGAGTCGCAAAAGCGTGAGGAAGACTTGTGCTCTTCCAATGCCGAAAGGGAGAAGTTGTTCGAAGAACAACTTTTCTCGATTGGCAAGGCTCTGTCAGGTAATTTTCAACTTGACTCGCATTGCTCCTTATTTGATGTGGTGTCGCCGTGCTGACATTCTATCTACGCAGGTGCCGCTGGCGTGAGCTTCGACGCCCAGGCCCTACGCCACGCGGATTCTTTGGCTGGTGTCGTGGCTGCAGTCGAGGACCACAATGCCTCCCTCTGAGAGATATTGGGCAAAGCCAAAGGTGTGCTGAGCCGCATCCAGGAGGATCTGACCCCAAAGGTCAGACTAATTGACAATCTTGGAAAGTTGGTGGAGTCCTTCGCCGGGGGTATTCCCATGGACTTCAAGAACTCCCAATGGTTTGTTGGCGCCACCATGGCACTCGCGATGGTGCAGGCCCATGGCGTGGAGTTGGATCCTAGCGCGATCTCCAAGGCAATGCATGTCGACGCGGATGGCCAACAAGTAGTGTTTGTTCCCTTCTCTACTGGTTGTGGTAAGTATGGGCCGCAGCTCATCGAAATAGTCGCGAGATATTCCGCGGAGATGCAACGAACGAAGGCGGCAAATACTGCGACATCAGGGGCTACCACCGGAAAGTCTGTGGTGCCAGAGGCTTCCACGGATTCGATGAGGCCCCCGAAGTCGAAGAAGCAGATTGCTCCTTAGTTTCCATTCTCTAATAGTTGTAGTTTCCCTTTGTCTGAACTGTGCTTTTGTGGGAGTGTCCCTATCAATACTTTGTTGTGTTTGAATGCATTCATACTTTTATCACTGTATTCTTGTTCCCTTATTTGCTTCTTGCTTTATTGTGATAGGGTACTTTGAGTGGTCCTTCGAGTGATCCTTATAACTCTCCTCCTACCAATGAAACCACGGCGCAACCGCGTTCAAAGGTAGAGGAACTGTCGTTGCTTTCGTGACTGCGCGACCATATTAAGCAGTTGGAGTGTGAGTTGCCCATCATCTGTTGTAAAGAAGATGTGTGGAAGTCGAAAGCTGAGAAGGCCACCGCTCGCGAGAAGTATCTCCTGGATGAAGTGGCGCAATTGAACGAGCAGTTTAAATGTTAGCTTTCTGTCTTCTCATCTTTGTCTTTTAGCCAGTTGTGGTGATGCCTTGTCCTTACACTTTGCTTCTTGTAGTTGTTAGAGCTTGTCATCCGCAGGATGAGAAGGACCGGGTGGCCATTCGAAAGAATAACCTGACCCAGGAGAAGCTACAAGCTAGTGGGTACTTTTGGGTTGATCATGACCGTGCAGTCGCATTGGTGAACCTGCAGGATTGTTCTTGGCAAGTACTTCAATGCTTGAAGAAGGCGCAGTCGTGCCTTAGGCATATCTTCCAAGCAATGTTTCCTCTCGACACGGTGCCCTCAAGCCTGTTGGCTCTTCTGACGAAGTTTCAGGATTTGAGCACGGCCTGCGAGTGCGTGCGACAGCAGTTAGTTGCTGGTGCCAAAGTTGCGCTATCGCTGGTGCGATTGCATAGGCCAGATGTGGACATCTCGTCTGTTGCTACTGGACCGCCGCCGCCGCCCAAAGGGATGGCTTGGGACATGGTTCCGCATTATCGAGCGGTTGATCAGCCAGTGGAGGACATCGTCGATTTCTTCGAGGGGCAGACGAACGTTCTTCTTTGACAACAGTAGCGTAATTTATATCCTGCACATAGATGTACAAGTGTTGTAAAGTTTGTATGATTGTGTTGTATTTAATACCCATTTGATATATGAAAAGCTTGCTAGCTTGTATATTTTTCGAGTGTATTGTACTCTGCAGTTCCTTTTCGTTAGCATGTCATGTATTTATCTCAGCGCCTTGCCAACCTGTCAGGTGAGTTGCAACTGGGTTGGTGTTTATCAAGGGTTCGATTGGTAGTATGTCAGCTACTCAGGATACTGCAATTTGTTCGTAGAACAAAAGTGCAAAAGGGTGGGGCAGCCCCCGAGTGATGAAATTGCAAGAAAAGTAGAAAACATACAGAGTTTTGGGGCACTTAGCTTTATTTATTCGCATAATAGTATGAGGTACAATGTGTGGCTAAGTAGCCTAGCTGAATAGCCTTATTTGTAATATAAAAACGACTAGGGGTAGAAATGGTGCAGCTGCGCGATGTTCTAGGGGTTGGAGTATCCGACTCCGCTCTCAAAATCTTTAAGGCGATAGGCGCCACCTGAGATTACTTCTGTAATCACATAAGGTCCTTCCCAAGGGGAATCGAACTTGATATGCCCTTGCTACTTCAGTTGCAGGACCAGGTCTCCTTCGACGAAGGATATGGGGCGTAGCCTTCTGCTGTGGTAGTTGTGGAGGCTCTACTGGTAGATCGTGGATCTCTCCGCTGTGATCTCCATAGTTGTGGAGGCTTCAACATCGTGCACCATGAAGAATGGAGTGTATCCCGTGGCGCTGTTTGGAGTTGTGCGTAGGCTCCAAAGTACGGATTGTAGCTCGTCTGGCCAGCATCCAGCCGCTTGTTCGAGTGGACGAAGGAGTCGTTTCTTGATTCCACCATAGACAAGACCGTTGGCCTTTTCGACTTGGCCATTGGTCTGAGGGTGAGCCACCGAAGTATAGCTAATGTTTATTCCCAGGTTTTCGCAGAGCTCCTGGAACTCCTTGGAGTTGAAGTTCGTCCCATTGTCCGTGATGATACTATGTGGCACTCCAAAGTGGTAGACGATGGACTCGAAGAACTTGACGGCGATGGCCCCTGATTGATTCGTCACTAGCATAGCCTCGATCCACTTGGTGAATTTGTCGACCCAGACTAGGAGGTAGACATAGCATCCTCGCGTGGACCTTGGGAGCTTTCCGGCCATGTCGAGTCCCCATTGTGCAAAAGGCCAAGCCATTGGTATTGGCCTGAGCTCCGCGGCAGGTGCGTGCGGTTTGTCTGCAAATCGCTGGCAAGCATTGCAGCGCTGGACGATGTCCTTGGCATCGCGCATGGCCGTTGGCCAGTAAAATCCAGCTCGTACAGCTTTAGCGATGAGGGCGCGACTGCCGACATGATGTCCACAAGTGCCTTCGTGTATGTTGAGTAGGATGGCTCTGCCGTCCCTGTTGGAGACACACCGTTGGAGGACTCCTATGATGATGTGCTTGTATAATTCACCATTGATGAGGGCGAATGCCTTGGATCGTCGCACGATGTGTCGTGCATCAGTCAGGTCATCTGGCAGGCTCTTGCTAAGCAGATATATGATATACGGCTGTGTCCAAGATGGCTCGATCATCATGACCTCCATTGGGCCATCGAGTCCCATATCAAGTTCCATGCCATCGAGTTCCATTGGCTCATTGCGTGGCATAGACCCCGAGTCCTTTGACGTGCTTGCTTTCTTCTCTGGAGTCTTGGGCTTGATGGAGCGCTCACAAATGCGCTCGAGGAATACTCCAGGTGGTATTGGGGCACAAGTGGAGCCAATGTTGGTGACTATATCCGCCTCTTTGTTGCTTTCGCGGCCAACGTGTCGCAACTCACAGCCGTCAAAGTCTCCCTCAAGTGTCGTAGAGGCCACGATAGGCGATCATGTTGTTGCTCAGTGTGTCGCACTCGTGCATCGTTTGGTTGACCACCAACTTGGAGTCACCGTAGATAATGAGCCTTTTGGCGCCGCAGGCTTTTGCCATCCGCATTCCATGGATCAATGCTTCGTATTCGGCTTCATTATTGGAGGCGGTGAACTGCATTCGCAGAACATACTTCATCTTGTCTCCTTGGGGTGATGTTAGTATGACACCTGCGCCAGGTCCTTCCTTTCACTTGGACCCGTCGAAGTGCATTGTCCAGAGGTAGGACATATCTGGTTTGTCGGGGAGCTGGTTCTCCATCCAGTGCACGAGGAAGTCCAGGAGAACTTGTGAATTGATTGCGTCGCGCTTCTCGTATGTGATGTCGCGTGGCGTCAGCTCTATGCCCAGAGCGTGACTCGCCCAGTAGCGTCTGGATTGTTGAGTATATGTCCGAGTGGGGCATCGTTCACCACCAAGATTGGGTTCTCCTGGAAGTAGTGGCGCAGTCGCTTGGCTATCATGAATATGTTGTACGCCAGCTTCTGGTAGTGCGGGTACCTCCGTTTGGTTGGCGTGAGCACCTCACTGAGGTAGTAGACTGGGCGTTGCACTCCATGGACTTTATTTTCTTCGGCTCGCTCTACCACGAGCATAGTGCTGACCACCTGGTTGGTGGCAGAGATGTATAGCAATAGCGGCTCCTTTTCGCGAGGCGTCACCAATACTGGCGAGGTGGACAGTAGATGCTTGAGGTCTTCGAATGCTTCTTGCGCTTCGTCTGTCCACTCGAATTTGTCAGCTTTGCGGAGAAGTTGGTAGAAGGGTAGTGCCTTTTCGCCCATGCGACTGATGAATCGACTGAGTGCTGCGATTCGCCCAGCCAGCTGCTGGACGCTTTTTACGTTCTTCGGCTTTTCCATCGCCAATATGGCTTTTATTTTCTTCGGGTTTGCCTTGATCCCTCTCACAGAGATGAGATACCCGAGTAAATGCCCAGATGGTACGCCGAAGGCGCATTTGTCCGGATTGAGCTTGACCCGGTAGCGGTCGAGGTTATCAAAGGTCTTGGGGAGATCATCGATTAGCGTGGCCTCCTCTTTAGTCTTGATGACGATGTCATCGATGTAGACCTAGATATTGCGACCAAGTTGGTTCTTGAGGCAGGCCTGCATGCACCATTGATAGGTGGCTCCTGCATTTTTTAGCCCGAAGGGCATCATGTTGTAGCAGAAGACACCAAAGGGTGTTGTGAACACCGTTTTCTCCTGGTCTTCCTCCTTCATTCGAATCTGATTGTAGCTTGAGTAGGCATCGAGGAAGCAGAGGTGCTCGCATCCCGCAGTGGAGTCGATTATTTGATCGATCCATGGTAACAGGAAGTGATCTTTTGGGCAGTGCTTATTAAAAGAAGTGAAGTCGACGCACATCCGTAGGATATCGGTCTCCTTTTTAGGCACTAGCACCGTGTTTGTGAGCCAGGTGCTTTCCTTGATCTCGCGTATGAAATTTGCGTCGAGGAGTCTGTTGATCTCCATACCGGCTGCTTTTGCTCTTAGTTCAGACAGTCGCCATATTGTTTGCTTGACTGGCCTTGCGTCTGGATTCATGTTGAGTGAGTGCTCGAAAAATTCCCTGGGAACTCATGGCATGTCCGCAGAACACCAGGCGAAGATTTCCTAGTGCTCACGGAGGAATTCCTCGAGCGCAAGTTCCTAT
Organism: Avena eriantha; assembly: GCA_910589775.1. Classification (NCBI taxonomy): domain Eukaryota; kingdom Viridiplantae; phylum Streptophyta; class Magnoliopsida; order Poales; family Poaceae; genus Avena; species Avena eriantha. The sequence goes on along the minus strand of OU342740.1, from coordinate 275,296,769 downwards.
GTGGAACTCAAGTTATTGGCGATGAGGGCCGTCTTGGCTGGGTCCGTTGGATGGACCTGAACTTTCTTGGTGTGCAACAACTAGTCGAAGGAGATGTTAGGTGAGCTTGTCTTGCTTAGGGGAGGTAGACTGTTGTCTGTCGACTCCTTCAACCTCGTGAGTTCTTCTTTCATGCCGAAGGACTGGGAGATTCTGTTGAATTCCCTATCGCAGCTATCGGACCTCTCAAAACTTCCGTTGACTGTGATGACGCCATTTGGGCCTGCCATCTTCATCTGCAGATAGGCATAGTGCGGCACCGCCATGAACCTTGCGAACGCGACACGTCCGAGGATGTAGTGGTACTGTGAAGTCCAGCCGACGACTTCGAAGTCGATGCGTTCATGCCGGAAATTTTGCGGCGTGCCGAAGATGACGTCGAGGTTGATTTTGCCCAGGGGGTATATTCCCTTCCCAGTGACGATGCCGTGGAACATCATGTCTGAAACTTCCAGACATGTCAGAGGGATCCTCATCGCGTGCAGGGTACTTTCGAACATTAAGTTGATGCCGCTTGTGCCGTCCATAAAGACGCGACTCATATCAAAGCCGCCGATTTGCGCCTCGAGTACGAGGGGGCAGTGGCCTGGGTGAGGTACTTGGCGTTAGTGGTCGCGCTTGTCGAAGGTGATGCAGGACTCGCTTCCACTGAGGTACTCAGTGGTGGAGGGTGGGGAGTTTATCACCAAATTGACCTAGCAAGTGATTGCCTTCTGCACTCGATTGGAGGGATGCGCCTTTTGGATCATCCCCATGTTGCCCAGCGGTCGGGGGTATTGTTCGCCACCGTGGTTCTGGACTAGTGCAGCCGCAGGTGGTGGTGGTGGTGCTCCATGAGCCACAGTGCCTGGTGCAGCTCCGTATCCCTAGTTGATCGCGTCGCGATTCATCTTGGCCAGACCTTCATGGAGCTTGAGGAACTCGCGGCAGTCCTTGAGGAGGTGACTGGACTTTTTCTTGCTGTCGTGCTTGTCGATGTAGAAGTGTACGGTGCACGGCCCGGACATATTGTCTTGGATGGATTGCCAGGTGTGTCCTCGCAAGTGCGGCGTTGCCGCACTTGCATAGTTTTCCCGCAGTCGCAGTATCCACCGCTGCGGTATCCGCTGTTGTGGTTGTCGTCGCGCTTGTCGGCGTAGCCAGCCGCGACCATGTTAACTTTGTCGTGGTCTGCGTAGCCGCGCATTCAACGTTTTCCTCGGCAGTCGCGTCTGCGCCCAAGCTCGTCGGTTTTTCACCGAGTCTTCTTTGTCCGCCCACCGATTCGTGATCTCCAAGGTGGTCAATTGTTTTGGGCTTTGAGCGGCCCAGCTCCTCCCTTAGCTCTATCCGGCGAACACCACCGTTGAACGCGTCGATTGCGCGATCCTCCGAGATATTTTCTGCGGAGTTCTTGATGATAGACCACCTCTAGATGTACGAGCGCAGCGACTCGCTAGATCTTTGATGGTAGCCTCTTAGTTCTTCGATTGACGCGAGCCTTTTGTAAGTGCCCTTGAAGTTGCGCATGAAGCTGTAGACCAGCTCCTCCCTGCTATGAATGGATCCACACGGGAGATTGTTTAGCCATGCGCGGGCGGCGCCTTGCAGCTGTAGCTGTAGGCATTGCATTTACGTGCTTGAGCTTCCGTCATGTAGCCTGACAGACGATATGTGATCCTCCAGCCAGATCTTTGGGTCCTGCTGGCCATCAAATTTTGGGTTCTCCGATGGAAGTTTGAACCCCTTGGGTATTCGCTTCTGCCTGATAGCTTTGCTGAAGCACCTGGCGCCATAGAGATCTACCTCATTGTCTTCCAAATCAGTCGAGGGAGCACGCCTCGCCCGCATCTTATCGACTTTGCGCTGCGTGATGTCATCATGCGTGTCGTAGTCGCGGTCATGTCGTTGTGAGTGATGTCGCTATGACATATCGTGGCTGTCGTCGCTAGAGGAGTACGAGTAGTAGTACTTGTCCGAAGTTTTGCCTTTCTTCGGCTCTAGCGTGGACTCCTTGACGAGGGCGGCCTCGACTAGCCCCAAGCCCGCGATCGTAGATTGGTGCATAGCAGCTCGTGGATCTCCAGCTGGCGGCTAGTGGTTGAGGAGGTACATGGTGGCCACCGTTACCGCAGCTTGCGGCGTCTTTGGGAGCACGTTGCCCTGCGTGTCCACCGTCATAGAGCCGAAGTCGAGGACTCTTGCGGCTTCTTCACGCTCCTTGTCAGCGAGCTAGGCCAGTCGAGATCGATGTTTGGCGGCCATGTAGTCGTTTCCCTTGGAAGAGGATCCTCTCATGGAGGAAAGCTGAGCCCGCCGAAGGCTTGACTCATCTGCTGCTTTTCTGCGCTCGTCGAGTTGCACGACTACTTGCTGTTGGCGCTTGTACTCCTCGTTGAGCAGCCCGTGGTAGCCCATCAACATCTGCTGCGATACGCCTAAGGGGAGAGGATTACCTCACAGAGCCTCGCAGAAGCGGGCCCACTCGTTGTCGTTGAGCTTGATCAGCATGCGCTCCGCGGCGTGCTCATTCGTCGGGAGGTTCGGGTTCCTGTCTGTTCCGTTCTTGATCGGTGAGCCATTAGTGGGCGCACCATTGGTAGGCGCGCCATTGGTGGGCGCATCGTTCCCGCCGTTCCCGCTGTTGGACAGACCAGTACCGGTGTTGTCACGATTGGTACCGGTGTCGCCTGCGTTGATGACGGCGCACATGAAGTGATTGAGGAAGCTGTTGCTCCCACAACTCTCAGATCCGGAGGTCCAGGCTCCATCCTCTGTGGCCAGGCCACCCAGATCGGATCCGCGACTGTTGTCGCTGTCCATGCCCTCGACTATTGTCGGGGTGTTGAGCTCGCTCATGGTGTCGATTGGTGGTGGAAACCACGATGCTAGGGCAATCGCAGGAGCCGTTGGCTGGTCGGGGAGGCGAAGTGTGCCCATCTGACCCACTTGGAAGCGTAAGCTCCCGATCGCCAGGCCGATCCCATCACCCACGGACTTGAAACCCGGGCAAGTGGCAGGCGTGTGGATGGTAAAGTCGAAAGCGCCGAAGAGCTGGCGAATCTCCGCTAGTGCGGAGTTGTAGATCGCGGTTGTCGGGGACAAAGAAGCCGTGGCATCAGCACTCCCAATTCCCACAGACGGCGCCAATTGATGAGGGTTTAACTTGTTAATGCCCATTGTTATGGACTTGGGTTTTGGAGAAGGAGGCTAGCAAACAAGCACACAGGGACGCAAGGTTTACCCAGGTTCAGGCCTCATAGAGGTCCCTACTCCTGCTTGTCTGCTCTTGGAATTATCGAAGGAATCGAAGATTACAGGGGGTGCGCAGATGCAATCTGGCGATGGTTGTGGAAACTAGGGTTGTGATTGTCCTGCTCGCCGCCCCCTCCTAGCCTTTATATAGATAGGCTAGGTCTCAGGTAGCAGGTCGAGTCGGTTACAGATTAGGATTCGTCCCTTTAAACTTTCTATCTTAAATTTTGTCTGGTGCTGCAAGCAATCGGAGTCTCCGTGGGTCACTCGAATTCTATAATGGGCCCTGGTGATACCGTGGGCTTCCATCATATCTAGGCCGTATATACCAAGCTCGAGTACCTGTAGGGTATGCCCACGTCAGTTAGTGTATCAACTAATAATCTTGTGAAGACAAGTAGGTATAAATCTAAAGTAAGTTTCCTTAACAAGATAAGCCTATAGAGATACTAGTACAAATCTAGTACTTAGTGATAAAAGATTTTAATCAAACAATTAGAAGCCTAATCTTATTTTGACCAAAGTATGGTAGCCATTATTCTCAAATCATTTGAGGATATGACTAGATGTTGAAGAAGAGTTGCGAGAATACCAAATTAGGCAAGCCCTAGTAAGATGGATCATCTAGCTTGATCATGAATTTTCAAGCTAGTATTTAGAACTTAAGTGGAATGGAGTAGTTGAAGGCATAGTATTCTGACCAAGATAATACAAGAACAGTCTTGTATTATGGGAGTAGCACCCTACCCATTCCAGAGGTTTGATATCACATGTGATATGGAGAGAATTGTAATCTTGCAAGTCTTGAAAGTAGAGGCAAGGTTATTATAATAGAGTAATGGAAGTTATATACTAAGAGAAGAATGTAGGGGAATATTGTTGTAGTGGCATGACCATGTCATCATATGATGATGGATATGGTGGAGCCAGATGACTAGTTCATTTAAGAAAAGGAGAGCTTAGTGAATTAGATGAGAGATTTTGATAGAGTATGTTTAGGAAATGGATTCCTTAACTATGACCCAAGCTTAGTGTGAGGATATGAATTCTTGAGAAACCTTTAAACAAGGTCTTATCAAGCCATGAATAGAACCCTGTCTATTTCTTTGCCTAAAAACCTAGGAGTAAGATGGTAGCAAAACCAATTCCTATTTTTAGGCAGCAAATGAATAGTATCTCTTAGTCAAATGAAATGGCTAAGAGATAATTAGATTACTAGTTGCGAGAGTGTATTGATAAGAGCCTTTCCCATTTTGCTCTCTTAGATCTAATAGAAACCTAGTCTCATATACCATCAAGATCACATTAGGAAAGCAATCTCAAATAGCTCACTCTAAGTTGAGTTATTATCCATGGCCACAAAACATGAAGGCAATTCATCCTAGCTCTTAATCTTCATCCATGTCCATAATATATATGAGTCTATTAAACCTTCCCAAAACTCATGGCCATTATTTGGAAATAAACATTTTCATTTCCTCATTAATGATTGATATTCATGCATAATGACTTAACCAAGATTGTTCTATGGTAGTTATAAACCCCACAAACTAAGTAGAGTTTGAATAGGACAAACCATCAAATATGAAGAACCATGAAATTCAAATCACCATATTATGAACCACAAGGTTTAATACCTTATAATATATATATATAATTCCTTTATGAGGTTAAGTAGAAATCAGATTTTATATATATCATTCACCATCCTAAACCATTACCATTACCATTACCAAGTGAAAACAAATCATCTTCAAGGAATATTTAAATAAGAATTAATTCCTAAAACCCAAATTCCTATTACTATCTCCTAATGAAAAGGACCTTTCATATAATGATGAATATCTTTAATGCACAATAAGAAATGAGGAGAAGAGGGTCATACTTGCTTTATACAATAATAATATTCATGACCTACAAATTCTCTGGATATCTAAATCCTTGAAGGAATCCATATTTGAAATGGTTTTGTAAAAAATAGAAAACAGAAAAGATAAATGCAAAAAGAAAAGGAATTGGCCAACCGCGTAGCCCAAGGCTTATTCTCTATTCGTAGCCCGTGAGCAACAGAAAGTAAAAACCGCTCACTTTGCAAAAGCCCAACAGCAGCCCAATTTCTCTCTCTCTCTCTCTCTCGCTCACAAGTGGGACAATAGATGGATCGTGGGTTGAGACAGAAGAATTTCCAGGGGGTTTTCTGCAAAACCACCGTTGTCGTCACCCCCACGCACACAGGCAGCTCGCTAGAGCACGTCGCCGCAGCTCGATGCCGTCCTCCGCCGTTAGCAAGGTTTTGACCGTCGTGATGGTCGCCGTCGCCAGGGAGGAGGATTAGACCGACACCACGATGCTCTTGTCCATCCTCATCCCCATTTTCCCCTCCAACTTGTTCTTATCCTCTCCATAGAAGGGGGTCACCGAACCCTAGCTCGCCAGAGTTCGCTGTCCTCGCCACCACAGATCGTCTCCGAGCCAACCAAGGGAACCATCATGCTCTCCACCATCTCATTGTTTGTCCTCGACAAATCTCGCAAGTAGGCGCTCCATGAGCGGTGCGGAATCGACCATGGTACAAGCATCATGGTGAGCTCACGCTTCACTCAAATGTCTCCAATCTCCTACTCTCGCCCTGAATCTCTCTGCCGTCGTGCTCCGCCATGCGCTGCCGTCGATCGTCTCCATAGCCATTGTTCTAGAGGGAGTTTGCTAGCGGCGCCGCCCCTATTAGGTTTCCCACACCGCGCTATGTCTAACTGGACCATCCGTGTTTACCGGGGATGTCAGGTTCCCCTCTAGCGACCACTAATTGGTGGTGGTAGCCACGCTTGCGTCACCATGACGTCATGCATGCGTCACCACCAGCGACCTCAACCAGTTTGACTGGTACACGCCGACGTGGCTTGCCGACGTGGCCCCAACCCCACAAGTCTGTGTCTTAGGGTAGAATCGGGGTGAGTAACAAAAGTAGCAGTGCCGTCAGCGTAAGATATTAAATCTTTTGGAAATTAGTTTTATAATTTCAGATATTGATTAAATCTTAGAAATTTAATATCTTTTATTTTATTAGTTAGAAAAATATAAATTATATATCAAAATGTTTAAAAAACAAACTCTATACTTTAAACTTATTATCATATTTTATTTTCCAACTTAAATAAAATAATAATTATTATTAGTAAATAGCCTAATAGGATAAATCTTTTAAAAAAAGCATATTTTATTATTTACAATTCAGAAAAATAAGTATAATATATCAAAATCCTTAGAAAAACAAAATATACCTTTATAAACTTGTTTAATATATTTTTGTGTCACTTAATTAAAGAGTATTATTTATTAAGTGTTTATAAAGTGATAAAACTTATAAAAATCACATCTTATTATTTGAAAATCCCAAAAAAATATATATTATACCAAAATGTTCACAAAAATAAAATCTAAACATTAAAAATATCATCTTTCATAATTGAAGTAAAATAAAAGGTAAAGGTCTAATAAATGTTATTTAAACCATTTTATTTTAGTTTAATACATTACAAATATGTGAATCTTTACTATTGCCTTTGTCTTTATTTGTTTAAAGTCTAAAAGTGTAATAACAAGATAAATTGATGTTTAAGTGAAACCAAAAGAGGTTTAACCATTTTAAGATGTATTTACTAAAACTACCATTTAAAACCAAGTGTATCTTAATTTTCCTAAAAAGATTCTATCATTTATAAAATCAACAAAAAATAGTATATTGTTTATCACAAGGATTCTACTCACTTATAAAATCATCAAGCTCATATTTACTTATTCTTTTACCTGTTTGGAAAACTACTTAAAGATTTAAACCAAGTTTTTAAGTAATTAAAGTAATGCCATACTCAAAATTTATAAGTCTCCACTTGCTAGTAGAATAACTATTCAAAGATGCTAATTATTTTCTTCTTGAATACTTATAGTTAATAAGAAACCCAAACAAAGTGTAACTTTAAATTGAAATGCTTTTTCCTTTGTAAAGTAAACTTTTCCTCAAAAGTTATGCTTTTAAGAAACATTAAACGTAATCCCTAAGTTTTTCTGTAAAAACTCTAATGAATTAACAATCCTCTTTAAGAAATCTTTGTGTACCCTTCCACACTTGAGTCCTTTATTATTGAATGCTACTTGTTGCTTTTACATATTTTTTCACACACACTCACAAGCTGTAATAAGAATCACAAGTGTGAAACTAGTATAAAAGTACAACACATTCCAAAGAACTCATCACAAGCTTCAATCCCTAGATCGGATACGATTATTCCGGGGATTACCGTTTATCCAATTGCATTACATTACTTATGCATAATTGCATCTTGCTTCTTTAAACATTCGTACTTATTAGACAAATGATGCTATTTTCAAATTTTGGATCTTCTAATGTCTTGAAGACCGTGAGTGCATAATATTTCAATCACAAAAGGCAAGTTCACACTTTCTCATGTCCTTTGATTATTTTTTAGGCTTGTAACTCAAATGTTGTCATAGCCTACATTTCAAAAAGGTTGAAAACACTATTTTCATAATTAACTAGAAGTAATATAGGGTGATCAGCTAATCTATTATAACTAGCAATGGAAACGCCATTGCATAGGAATGTATCTTCTAGGAATTAACAACCAATATCGCTAGTGATTCTAGCGCTGTATATCACGCGTTAACCATGAGATCGATAATGTCAGCTACATCTTCTTCCTTTCGCATGCATCCGGATGCGCATGCCATGGCTGTTATGCTTGTAGCGTGAGTATGTAATTTGTAGAGGATATGCAGCATATGGGTGAGAGCCCTCAACGTCCCCCGGTAGTTCTGGCATCTACAATGGTCTGTACTAACCATTGCTATAATTCAATATGTGGGCATGGTGTACACCAAGGGGACATGCGGGGTCGCGGAGAAGGCAGTGATTGGCTTGGATCTTAGACTGGTCCCCATACCAAGGAAGTATGGACAAGGTCATGACTTGGATGTGCAACAAGGCTAAGGTCTCTCATTGGAAAAGTGACGCACCTCTACAGAGTGTAAGAACTATAACTTGTTACTCCCTGTTCCGAGAAGGAGCTACGAACGTGGCAGGAAAGGAACTCCACAAAAGTTTTGGTAAACCTGTGAAGGCTGATGAACATAGTTTTCAGAATAAAAGCAACCTTTGAAGAAATATTTACGAAAACCTGCATTGCCTATGACCTTTGGTCTATGGCTATATATAGTGGATCAAACACTCCTTTTTAGTGAACTTGCTGAGTACACTCGTACTCAACCGTACCTTCTTAACCCTTGCTAGGTTCTAATGTTGTTGAAGACGTCGTCAACACCAAATCCTGCTCAACGAATCGTCACCAAAAGCTCAAGTTCTTCAATAAAGCCAACAAAGTCAGCATATACCTCATCCAAAGTGAAGACGAAGCTCCAGAGTAGATAGGAATAGATTCTCTAGCCATAAAACCCATTTTTGTAGAGCATTGCTTTAGTAGCAATTGGAAGCGAATCAGTTTAGATACTAGTCTTAGTCTAAGGTTAGTTTTGGAATTGTTACTTTTGTTCTTCTTTGTAAGAATATTCTTTCTCCCTCTTTAACCTAGTTGCTCCCTGGATCTTTTGTTAAGAGTCGAGTTGTAATCTATAGTCAAGTCTTGGACCTGCTGTGTTTCTGTTGTACCACTCCGAGGGATGTAATACTAGTGAACGGTGTTTTATTGGTGTTATGTCAATGACTATAGTGTACTACACCATGTAGTGGTATGCTGGGTCAGCGCAACAATTTAGTTATTTAGGTACCTTGTTATCCACATCAGACTCGCACAAACCCTACACATGATGTTCTATGAATCACATGGCTCAAACAATTCATGTAGTAATGTCTGATAGGATGGATCGTACAAGCTTCATTGGGGCCTAAAAGTAAAGGTTATGTAGTACTTGGGATTGCAATTCAATTTGGAACGCGATTTATGATGCAAGAATAAACATAGAGGCATAGGTGTTATATGTAAATATAAGCATGGGGAATTGCTTGCCTAAAAACTCAGCAGTGGGGTAACTAGATTCCGGGTAATACTCTGGTGCCTTTGATAGCCTCCTTGCTCAGCATTTATCCGGAATAAAAACTAAACAAACAAGGACCATAATAAATAAAGTGTGCAAACATATGAATCCTATGCAACAATAAAAACATGGCATGCCATGATGGAATGATGCACAATTGCATGGTATAACATAGCATGACAGGGGTGAGGCATTATATACAAGAATAAAGCATTTAGAAATTTTATTTATCAACTTTTACTTGCATAAACAGTTCTGGTTTTATAATTTTTAGCATGCTTAAATTGATATAATGGAATGTATAGTTGGAAACGTCTAATCACGCTGATCGATTTAGATATATCATTTGTCGAATTTAGAATTACGGTTTTAAAATTATGAATTTCAGAAAAATGGAATTTATGGCATTTAAAATAATTCCGAAATTTTATTTGCCAAAAAATTATTTTGGATAGCATATTATTGATCCTTGCATTTTTCTGATCACAAAACATAGGTTATATGCATTAATTAGATTTATGAATTAAAAGGTGTTATTGAATCATTTAATATTAGTAGAAATATTTATTAAAATGCATTTTTTCACAAAATAAATAGAGGGCATATAATTGTTCAGCACTTAAAACTAAGCACTAGTTTTTGAATCATGTCAAAATTCCTCACAGATTTGCTTTAAATCTTGGTCAAAAGTAGAACTAGGTTTGACTTGGGTTTGAATTATTTGAATTTTTGAAAACAGCTGATTTTTCTCACCGAGCGCAACCTAGCCAGAGTCGCAGAAGCATGGGCCTGCGGCTTCCTAGGCGGTTGCACTAGCGGGGTGGTTTCTAGGCTGACAGGTGACCCAGACTAGTGGACGTAGGGTTCAGTTCCAAGAACAATAGGGGGTTTTCTACAAAAGCTTTGGCGGCTAACTAATGAAACCGACGACGCCTTTTTCTGAAACTCGACAGCAACGACACTGATTTATAGCGAGGCTAGTGGCAGCGGTGGTGAACCACCCAAAGCATGTTAGGGCGCGATGGAAAGCTGGGAGCACCGGCCTCAACGGCGTGGTCTCGGGGGCGGCTGGTCTTGGCTACACGCGACGCATGATTGAAGCAAAGGCACGGCCGGAGAACTTGCAGCAGCAAGCTACTATTAGAGATCGTGGCAGTGTTGGCATCTGGGACGTCTAGCTAGGGTGTGACAATGTCTGTGGCGATTCCTAGGAGATGCAGGGTAGCGAGGCGCTGCTCCATAGTCTCATGCAAGCACGTAGGGAGGTCGGCGGCGAGGCGATCTGTGGCTTGCAGGTGCTCACAGAGGTGCACACGGCAGCTGCTCGACGAAACAATGGCGAGCTAGAGGAAACACGGAAGGAGGCGACCATGTCTAGGAGAGAGCCTTTCTAACCTAGGGTTTGTGGGTGAAGGATGTATGGCTCGAGGAGGTGGCAATCTAGAGAGAGGCTCATCGACAAAGATGGTCAGGATTGTTCTGGTTCATGGTGGAGGCAAGCTTTGCTCCGGCGAGGTTCTCCGGTTCCAAACGATGATAAGGATGACGATGAAGCTCCCCTGACTTCCTCCACCTCTCGCTACCATGAGTCCTCCGGCTAGCAGGTAAAGCAGAGGCTAGGGTTTTGGCTGGCCATGTCCATGGAAGCAAGGAGGAAGGAAAAAGGAGGGAGGCACTAGGGATCTCAATCTTGATCTGGTGAGCTGGCCATGCATGTAGGCATCAAAACTTGAGCTAGCTTTTTAGAACAAACAAACCCCATAATGCACACATTCATGTATGATTAAATCCATGGCAAGAAAACAAATATATGGACCCATTTCCACCTAGTTTACATGGTGCACATATGAAGGATGGGCATGCTTGTGTGATATGGCCATGATTGTGTGTGGTCTCCACTATTTTGTTTATATGGCCTCCATACCTCAATCAAGCCCATAGTTCACATAAGATCCAATATAATAAGGAGAAAAGGACCTCTACTACACATAGAATGGAAAGGTGGCTATGTGGCTCCCATATTACATATTGTGAAAAATATATGAGATCATGTATGGAGGCATGTAGAACAAAGTTAAGGATCCATACAAAAATAGTGATGAGCTAGGGTTAAATACCAATGGAGATGCAAATGCTCATATTAAACGGGATGGTATAATTGGTGGATATAATCAAAGAAGGTGGCAATGTAGATGGGTGGATAGATGGTAATAGATATTCCCCAAACTCAACTTGGGCATCAACAATTTAGTAAAAAAAGCAAATAAAGTTTATCTAGAAGCAATAATAAAAACATGCAAGACAAATGAAATATGAGAAGAAGAACCAAATACAGTAGTTTAATATGATGCTCAAATGCAAGGTGGCATGGTGACATGAGTATGATATTATTTTGATGCAAAGATATCCAGAATATGGTAGCCTTTATCTTTATTTATTAGGTTGCACCACAATGTTAGACATTTGGCATGCTACAACTCTCCTGTCCTAAACATGAATCTTGCCCCGAGATTCTAGGAAGAAGAAGACTCAAAGAGGGTAGGGTACTCGAAACGGAGGTGATGCTCGCGCTCCCAAGTTACTTCATCAAAGGAATGGTGCGACCACTACACCTTACAAAAGTTTATACACTTGTTGCAAATCTTTTTTCTGCCTCTTCTAGAATTTTGATAGGGTGTTCTTTGTAGGAGAGATCTTCTTAGAGATCGATGAGCTTGTGATCCACGGTCCGCCCGGGATCCTTGAAGGACTTCTTGAGTTGGGACACATGAAACACATCGTGCACCATGGAGAGTTTTTCTGGAAGCTCAAGCTTATAAGTAACTTCTCCTCTTTTAGCTCGAACTTTGAAGGGACCGATGTATCTAGGCGCAAGCTTGCCTTTGATACAGAAACGATGAGTACCTCTCATGGGAGTGACTTGGAGATAAACAAGATCTCCAGCTTGATATTCCATATCCTTGTGGTTTTTATCATAGTGACTCTTCTATTGATCCTGAGCAATTTTCAAATTCTCAAGAAAAATAAGAACTTTATCCTCAGCTTGGGTGACAATGTAGGGACCAAAGAAACTTCTTTGACCTGCCCCTGGCCAACCAATTGGGGTTCGACACTTACGACTATAGAGTACCTCAAAGGGGGCCAACTTGAGACTCTTTTAAAAGCTGTTATTATTGGAGAACTCAACATAAGGGAGGCATTCTTCCCACTTCATGCCAAAAGAGATCACGTAAGCACGAAACAAATCTTCTAGAATCTGATTGATCCTTTCAACTTTCCCTTGGGACTAAGGATGGTAAGATGTGTTGAAATTCAGCTGTGTTCCCATAGCTTTTTGGAAACTTTCCCAAAACTGGGAGGTGAAGATACTCCCAAGATCTGAGATGATTTCAAGAGGAACCCTATATAGAGACACAATTTTTTGATATAGAGTTCAGTTAGCCAACTTGCATAAATTGCTGCCTTTCTGAGACCTTGGAAATCTAGTTATAAAATCCATCTCCACTTTCTCCCATTTCCATTCTGGAGGCTTCAATGGTTGTAGAAGGCTAGAAGGTTTTTGATGAATGGCTTTCACTCTATGGCAGACATCACACTATGAGACATACTTGGCATAGTCATGTTTCAATCTAGGCCACCAATATTGATCTTTCAGATCCATGAACATCTTAGTGCTGCCAGGGTGGACAGACATGATATAATCACGATCTTGTTTGAGAAACTCTTCTCTTAAGCCGGGAAGTTCTGGAACAACCATCCAGAGAACATAGAAAATAGTTCCTTGATCTTCGAGGTGGAAAGACTCATACTTCAGAGTCTGAGCCTTTGGAACGATATCTTTGGTGTATGGATCATCTAGTTGAGAGGAACGAATCTTTTCTTTAAGGCGAGGAGTAGTTACCAAGTTTGCAAGGTAACCTTGGGGTACTATATCAAGGTTGAGTTGGCGGAGTTCCTCAAACAAGTGAGGTTGATGCTCTTTAACCATGAGGTTATTCACATAAGCTTTATGGCTGAGGGTATCGACCAAAACATTAGCCTTGCCGGGAGTGTAGTTGATCGAGTGATCAAAGTCATTGATGGTTTATATCCATATCCTATGACAAAGGTTGAGATCTGGCTGGGTGAAGATGTATTTCAGACTTTTGTGGTCAGAAAAGATCTCACAATGATTTCCAAGTAAGTAGTGTCTCCATACTTTCAAAGCAAAGACAACTGTTGCAAATTCAAGATCATGAGTTGGGTTATTGATCTCATGGGTTTTCAATTGACGGGAAGCATGTGCAACGACTTGCTTGTCTTGCATGAGGACCGCACCAAGTCCTTGAAGACAAGCATCATAGAATATTTGGAACGGTTTTGATGTATCTGGAGGAATCAAGACATGTGTGGAGGTGAGATTTTCTTTGAGGGTTTTTGTTTGTTACGCCGGGGACCAAAATAATTTCTTGCATTTCTTGAGGAGATCGGTAAGAGGTTTTGCGAGTTTGGAGAAGTTTTGAACGAATCAGCGGCAATAGCTAGACAATCCAAGGGAACTCCAGACTACTTTCACATTCTGAGGAGGGAGCCAATCCATAATTGGCTGAACAGTCTCCAAGTTGACGGCAATGCCCTTTGCAGAAATGACATGACCGAGGTAGCTGACTTCATGGAGCAAGAATTCACACTTCGATAACTTTGCATAAAGGCGATTCTGATGAAGCTTGGTAAGAACTCAATGGAGATGTTTAGCATGCTCTTCCTCTGTTTTGGAATAGACAAGAATATCATCGAGATATACCACTACGAACTTTCGAGATACTCCATGAAAACTAAGTTCATGAGCCTTGAGAATGTAGCAAGAGCATTGGTGAGACCAAAGGACATAGCCATGTACTCACATAGTCCATAGCAACTTGTGAATGCCGTTTTGGAACATCTTCTTTGCGAATCTTGATCTGATGATATCCACTTGTCAAGTTAGGCTTAGAGAATACCGCTGCTCTAGCGAACTGATCAAAGAGATCGTTCATCCGAGGAAGGGGATACTTGTTCTTGATTGTTTTTTCATTGATAGCATGGTAGTCAACACAAAGTCGATCAGTACCGTCTCGCTTCTTCACAAAGATTGTTGGGATATGATGGCTCGTGTTGATGTAGAGCTCGTTGGGAACCCCAAGAGGAAGGTATGGTGAGCACATCAGTAAGTTTCCCTCAGTTATGAAACCAAGGTTTAATCAAACCAGTAGGAGCAAGGAAACACCCCAAAGGTGTTGCTAGCTGAGCCTTGGCAGGGTGCACTACCGGTGCTAGTAGCAACATGGAGACCTGCACAACACAACCACATAACTTTGTCCCCAACTTGCGATGTGGTTGTCAATATCACCGTGTTTTGCTGAAAACAAAGGATTAAACGTATCGAATGGAAGGAAGTAATAGTTTGTAGAAAGTAAACACAAAGCAGTAAACAGTTTGTAGATTGTATGTAAAGAAAAGGACCGGGATCCATAGTTCACTAGAGGTGGCTCTCCTTAAGATAGATAAACGGCTGGGTGAACAAATTACAGCAGGGCAATTGACAAACACCGAGAAAGCAATACATGCATATACTAATCATATTGACTCCTTTGAGACTTAATTGGGCATTACAACATTATACATAGACCGCCATCCAACTGCATCTATGCCTAATAATCCACCTTCAGGTTATCATCCGAACCCCCTCCAGTATTAAGTTGCAAGCAACAGATTATTGCTTTACGAATTGCATGTAATGTAAACAATACGATTGTTCTATAAACAAAGGATTGTTGTTTTCTCCCTAGTAGCAACAACACATCTAGTACCTTAGAGATTTCTGTCACTTCCCTAGATTACCAGAGGCATGAACCCACTATCGAGCATAAATACTAACTCTTGGAGTTGCTAGCATCTACTTGGCCAAGATAGCTACTAACAATGGAAAGCATACAAGATCACAAATAAAAAAGACATGATAGAATCAATAATCAATCTGAAATAGCATCTCAATATCCATCGGATCCCCGCAAACACAACATGCAGAATTACAAATAGATGATCTTGATCATGAACGGAGCTCACAAGATCTAAACATGAAAGCACAAAGGAGGAGAACCAGCCATCTAGCTACTACATGGATCCGTAGTCCAAGGATGAACTACTCACGCATCACACCGGAGGCTTGCATGGTGATGAAGAAGGCCTCCAGGGTGAATTCCTCTCTCCGGCAGGGTGCCGGGAAGAGCTTCAGATCCCTCCCGATCTAGGGATGGAGATGATGGCGGCTACAGACTCTTTCGTGGATTTTTGATCTGGCACTTAGGGTTTTCGTCCCGAGGGCATATTATAGGCGGAAGGAGAGGCACAGGGGGTTCCTAGGCTGGCCACACCACCCCCTGGCGCGGTCAGGCTTGGCTCGCGCGGCCAGGTGGAGTGGTGGCTCCCTGGCTCCTCTCCGTTTTGTATTCCGGCATCTGATGACTTCCGGAAAAATAGGCACTTTGGCTTTTGTCCTGTCCATTTCCGAGAATATTCATTTTCTGACTTTCCTAGAACCAAAAACAGCAGAAAACAGGCAGCTAGCACTTTGGCTCTTGTTAATAGGTTAGCCCAAGAAATCATATGAAAAGTACTCCAAAGTGTGGACAAAACACAAGAAAGTGGATAAAACCAAGCATGGAACATCAAAAATTATAGATACATTTGCAATGTATCAACATCCCCAAGCTTAACTCCTGCTCGTCCTCGAGTAGGTAAGTGATAAAAATAAAGAATAATTTTCGAGGTGACATGCACCATCAAAGACTTGATCAAAGTATTTGTAAAACATTCAAAGCTGGGATCATAGTACTTCAATCATAACATGAAATACAAGGTTCTAGCAATAAGACAAAGAAACTATGATGCAACATGAAAAGGCACATACAAAATATTCATGAATAACAATGCTTTGCAAGACGTTTGTTTGTTTCACATAAAGAAAACATAGCATAATAGTATTTAGCTTGTCCCTCATAGAGTAGCAAATATAAATGCATAGGACACCTTCAAAGTTCATAAGAGTGACTAGATACAAATATTTTAAAACAAGCAATATCAAGTTATGCATCAATCAACTAGTCTTGGGACAATGCACATAGAACTAAGAATGGCCACTATGCTCTCAAAGTAGGTGCATAAAGGTAGAAGGTGGAGACTCAATATAATGGTGGAATAAAGGCCTTCATAGAAGGAAGTAGGGATTCAAGTCTCATAAAGAGCTTCCAAAAATTATGGTACTTATAGATTTCAGCTCTCATTGCCCCTATCATAAGCATCTTGAAGTGATTAAGGTTAAAGTGAACAAACTATGGTGTACATGCTTGACGAAGTATAAGTTAGGAATCTCATGTCCCTTGTATACGAGGGCCGCTCCTCATGCTACTCAAGTTTAGTCACCGGTAAGTTCTTGTCATCGTAAGTACATGTGTATCATAGAGAACCGCCAACGGGGTACCCCTTGCCCGATGATCCGGAAGAATCCCCATATCAAAATGACAAGGCAAGCAGACAATGAGCATCTCAGCAATCTTCTTATTTAGCATGGGAATATAGTGCTTTTTTCTCTCTTTCCTCTTTTCATAATCTCTTTTTTTCTCTTTTTCTCTTTTTTTCTCAATATAGGACTCTTTTTTTATAAGAAGAATGCTTCATAAACATCTCATTATGGTTACGCTGCAGGTTTCCACCATGTCAGCATGGATTAGACCAGCGGCCCAGGCATTTCTCTAACACATATACATAACTACATGGACTTACAAGCTCCCCTTTCATTTCACACCGACGACATCCATATACAAAAGAGCATGATATCAACTAGGTACAAGTACCAAGTGCAATGTTGAAAGCGTTCCCCATGAAAGCATGGTTCTGCTAATTCCCAACAAACAAGTGCAAGCATATACAACCTAGACGACACAATGGTTCAATTTTATTAAGGGCAAGAAAAGTAAAGTGTGCCATCAAGTTCGTGAGAGCTTTAATCATTAGTTTTCTCATAACAAGTATAATTTGGAAGGTAAACAAAAGCATGAATATACTTGGAATAGCATAAGATAGTAGGTAGGTATGGTGGACTCTTTGGAATAACTTGGTTTAGGGAGTTGGATGCATGAGTGGAACTCATACTTGGTTGTGGAGGCTAGCAAAAGACTGGGAGCGACAAACTAAGAGAGCAATAATGGCCATAATCATGCAGAGCGACAAAACATCATTGATCAAAGCATAAAGTGATACTACAAGTTGAAAAATAAAGGATCATAAAGGCTATGGTGACTTGAGATAGTCATAACATGGTGTGAGCATGCGCCAAGTCAACCCAAATAAAGCATCAAAGGAGAATACCACCATACTATGCTTTAATATGCTAAAACAACGCATGATTCATCCAAGGCACATTAAGCAATATCAATTGTTTATAACAAGTCATGCTACAACAAAGAATACTAAGCATAAAGCCAAAACAATATCAAGCATGGCATGACAGAGCATAGGCCACAGTCAAAAACGAGATCTTTTTACCACATAAGAATGAACTTTCCTACTCTTTTCCAAACCAAACCAAACTATTTGCAAACCAAAGTATGAAAGAGGGGGTCCAACCAATTTATTCAGAAAACTAAGCAAACAAAAGCAAACAAAAAAACAAAACGAAAACGAAAAAGAAGACGCTCCAAGAACAACACAACTGTGCATGAAACAATAAAAATGAAGCGTTTGGAAGAAACCTGAAATTTTTATTGATGAAGAAGGGGATGCCTTGGGCATCCCCAAGATTTGATGCTTGTACTTCTTAGATATTTATTGGGGTGACACGTGTGGCATCCCCAAGCTTAAGATTTAGTCCATCCTTCATCTCATTACTCATTCCTTCCATACACCTGAAATTTTTTCCTTCAGACAAAACTTCACACAATCTTTATTAGCAATATTAGTGCACTCAAGATAAAAAAAGTCTTATGATTCAGTTATAACACCAAATAAACTTCCATTAGAACACAAGCTACTGTAGCACTTCCCTCAAAAATCTCAATTCCCCAAAAGAACTCAAAAAGGGACCAACAAGAAGCAAATGCAGAAAATGACAGAAATCTGTCAAAACAGACCAGCAGGTAAAGACGAATTTTTTAGAAGACCTTCGGTTGCTCAAATCAAAAAGTGTTGAACTAAAGAAAGTTGTATAACAACCTGAGGCAGAAGAACAAAAATTCACTCCTCAAAAACACGTTCAGAGATTTCACACGATTTTTTATGGTGAAGCACAGAAATCTGTTTCGGGACAACAACTTTCCCAATCATTACTTCTCTCTCATTAGAGGTTACTCTTGGCACAAAAAGCAAATAAAAAGGATAAGGAGCGGTTATTACTGAAGTAATAACTTCCAAGAATAATCTAAAACTTTTGCGTTATCTCCCAGTAAGTACTTTTATTTAACACCTTTAAGTTAGGCATAAGAAGCAAGAAAAAGAATCAAGTGTTCTCAAATGAAGAAGCATTAAGATTAATACCAGAAATATCTTCAACAAGGCAATGTATATCATCCAAATAAGTTCTAGAGGATCCTCTCTCAATGTTCTTAGGTTCACTATTTTCATCAAAAGGGTTCCAGGAAAAATCCAATCAAAATTCTTTTCTATGGCTTCATGTATTGCTGCTAGTTTAAAGGGTATTGGTATCTTTGGTTCCTCCCCATTAGGTTCGGTTTTTTTCATCTTTTCTCGTGTACCAACAACATATACACATGATCCTAGCATATTGAAATGTTAAAAGACTTTCCGAGCTTCCTTGGCAACATCATAGAACGCCTTAAACAAAGTTTCTAGAATAAAATCCCTCTTTTCAGGGTCCTCAATTTCTTTAAGCTTAAGAAACATTACTTGCATTAAGGGGTTGAGGTTAACAAACCTAGCTTCTAACATGTGAATTAAAGAAGCTACAGCAATCTCATAGATTGGAGCAAGTTCTGCAAGGGATCTATCCTCAGTATCCTCATGTTTACTAACATGATTAAAGAATTCTTCAATATTATCTTTCCCAATTATAGAGCCACTACCAATTGAAAGGTCTTTCAGGGTGAATTTGGGGATCAACATGGTGAGCTAAGGAAGAGGCAACAACTAAAGGAGACTTAATTTTTTGTGTGTTTTTGATAAAGAAAGCAAACTAGTAAAACTAATTTTTTGTGTTTTTGATAGCAAAACAAGCAAACAAAGCAAAAGGAAACTAAGCAAAACAAAAATAACAAAGTAAAGAGATTGGTTATGAGGGACTCCCCTTGTGAAGATGTCCTTGACACCCCGGCAACGGCGCCAGAAAAATGCTTGATGGCTCGTATTGATGTAGAGCTCGTTGGGAACCCCAAGAGGAAGGTATGATGAGCACAGCAGCAAGTTTCCCTCAGTTATGAAACCAAGGTTTAATCGAACCAGTAGGAGCAAGGAAACACCCCAAAGGTGTTGCTAGCTGAGCCTTGGTAGGGCACACTACCGGTGCTAGTAGCAACGTGGAGACCTGCACAACACAACCACATAACTTTGTCCCCAACTTGCGATGAGGTTGTCAATCCCACCGTGTTTTGCTGAAAACAAATGATTAAACGTATCGAATGGAAGGAAGTAATAGTTTGCAGAAAGTAAACACAAAGCAGTAAACAGTTTGTAGATTGTATGTAAAGAAAAGGACCGGGATCCATAGTTCACTAGAGGTGACTCTCCTTAAGATAGATAACATGCTGGGTGAACAAATTATAGCGAGGTAATTGACAAACACCGAGAAAGCAATACATGCATATACTAATCATATTGACTCCTTTGAGACTTGATTGGGCATTACAACATTATACATAGACCGCCATCCAACTGCATCTATGACTAATAATCCACCTTCAGGTTATCATCCGAACCCTCTCCAGTATTAAGTTGCAAGCAACAGATTATTGCTTTACGAATTGCGTGTAATGTAAACAATATGATTGTTCTATGAACAAAGGATTGTTGTTTTCTCCCTAGTAGCAACAACACATCTAGTACCTTAGAGATTTATGTCACTACCCAGATTACCAGAGGCATGAACCCACTATCGAGCATAAATACTAACTCTTGGAGTTGCTAGCATCTACTTGGCCAAGATAGCTACTAACAACGGAAAGCATGCAAGATCACAAATAACAAAGACATGATAGAATCAATAATCAATCTGAAATAGCATCTCAATATCCATCGAATCCCCGCAAACACAACATGCAGAATTACAAATAGATGATCTTGATCATGAACGGAGCTCACAAGATCTAAACATGAAAGCACAAAGGAGGAGAACCAGCCATCTAGCTACTACATGGATCCGTAGTCCAAGGATGAACTACTCACGCATCACACCGGGGGCTTGCATGGTGATGAAGAAGGCCTCCAGGGTGAATTCCCCTTTCCGGCAGGGTGTCGGGAAGAGCTTCAAATCCTTCCTGGTCTAGGGATGGAGATGACGGCGGCTATAGACTCTTTTGTGGATTTTTGATCGGGCACTTAGGGTTTTCGTCCCAGGGCATCTTATAGGCGGAAGGAGAGGCCGAGGGGTGGCCTGGGCTGGCCACACCACCCCCTGGCGCGGCCAGGCTTGGCCTGCGTGGCCAGGTGGTGTGGTGGCCCCCTGGCTCCTCTCCGTCTCGTATTCTGGCATCTGATGACTTCCTGAAAAATAGGTACTTTGGCTTTTGTCCCGTCCATTTCCGAGAATATTCATTTTCTAACTTTCCTGGAACCAAAAACAGCAGAAAACAGGCAGCTGACACTGTGGCTCTTGTTAATAGGTTAGTCCAAGAAATCATATGAAAAGTACTCCAAAGTGTGGACAAAACACAAGAAAGTGGATAAAACCAAGCATGGAACATAAAAAATTATAGATACATTTGCAATGTATCAGGCTAACCCAAGATGGAGTGTTATTCTGAATAAAACCAAGCTTCTCTTGTTTATCAAGCTGCCGTTTGAGCTTGGCTAACTTAGCAGGTCCCATTTTATATGGCCGCTTGGAGATAGGAGTAGTTCGATTTTATAAGGCCTCTTCAAGATAAGGCTGCTTGAATCACAAACTCGACCTCTCGGTCAGGTGGAATACCTGGAAACTCTTTAAAAAGACATCTAGGGACTCACGAACCACTCGTACACTTTGAAGAGCATCCATAACATCAACATTCAGGACACCCAAAGAGTAGAGCTGAATTGATGGAGTCTGACATAGAGAAACTGAACGTTGGGCATAATCAATCACAGCTTCATTGGCCTTCAACTAATCCATGCCCAAGATAACATCAATATCTGAGCTGCCTAGAATGATCAAAGAAGCCATAAATGAAGAACCACCTGAAGGAAATATGCCCTGAGAGGCAATAATAAAATTGTTATTATGTATTCCTTATATATGATAGATGTTTATTTTACATGCTAGAATTGTATTGATCGGAAACATCAATACATGTGTGTTTAATAAACAAAAAGGGTTCTTAGTTATGCCTCTCTTATAGACTAGCTTGTTGATTAACAAGATGATCAAGGTTTCCTGATCATGGACATTGGATGTTGTTAATAACAAGGTCACACCATTGGTGGAATGATGTGATGAACATTCATCCGAAGTATAGCATTACGATCAAGTCATTATGTTTATATTGCTATAACATCATACGAAGTAATCTTTATCCTTAGACCATGAGATCATGTTAATTGCTAACACCTGAAGAGTATCTTGATAACATCAAACATCACACCGTAACAGGGTGACTATAAAGATGGGTTCAGTACTACGAAGGTGTTATGTTGAGGCTCATGGATCAAGAGTGGAATTTTTCAATCCCGATGACGGATAGATATACTCTAGGCCCTCTCGGTGATATCACATTGAGATAGCTTGCAAGCAAGTGATGTGATCACTAGAATGTTATATCACGGGAACGAGAAAAGAGTGCATGTCAGTAACGAGATCAAACTAGGTATGGGGATACCGATGATCGAATCTTGGACATGTAATATATCGCAAGACAAAGGAATTTAGTTACTAGCGTTAAAGGTTCTCACGATCACAGAAGTCATCGTTGAATGTGTAGGAGTCAGTACGGATCTCCAGGTTCCGCTGCTGATTATTGATCGGAGAAGGGTCTCGATCATGTCTGCATTATTCGCGAACCGTAGGGTGACACACTTAAGAGTTACCGGACACCATTTTGGAGCACATATGTTTGAGACGAAAGAATTGCAAAGCGCAGGAATTGTTTCAATAGAAACCGTAAATTGTTTCGGGTGAAATTGCAGAAAGTGGTTCTGCATGTGATATTGAAATATTGCAAGGGGCTATATGTGAATGTTTGTTAATTAAAGTAATTAACAAAATTCTGAATAAATTTAATAAAAGAGTTTTATCAAATGAGAGAGCATTAAACTTGGAGAATTTTAATGCATTTAAAGTGGAGACTTTAAAAGGGAATGTGAAGAGGCATTTTAATGTGGAGGGGTTACCACTACATGAATGCGGGAGGTGAGGGGGCACCCCCCCCCATGCATCGGACATGGAGAGAGGGGGTACCCCCCTCCTCCTATAAAAGGCCACCCATTCCCTCCTTCATCCTTACACCTCCTTGTGAAGGATCTCTCTCCCCCTCTAGAATTATTCCCCATGGTCTCGGATTAGCGAGATACATGTTCCCGGTGGCATTTCATCTGGAAGGAGTTGCTGCTTCCGCTGGATCACGGGAGCGAGGAGGTGGAGGTTGTCCGGTGGCTTGAACGTGTGCGCGAGTGTGGATGCGCTGCTGAGTTGCGGCGCTCGGACTTCCTCACGATCTTGAGATCGGCAAGTGTACGACAACATCAACCACGAGTTCCTACTCGTTAACAAAACTCGTTGTCTTCGAGGGTAAGTTCTTGTTGGATTTATGTACACCCGTTGCTTTGTACTTAGTAGATAGATCTTGGCGTGTAGTTCACACCGTAGGAAATTTTTTGTTTTCTATGCTGCGGACCCAACAGTGGTATAAGAGCCCGATCTATGCGTAGGTGCTTTGCACGGGTAGTACACATTGTTGGGTCCGCAGCATAGAAAACAAAAAATTTCCTACGATGGGAACTATACGCCAAGATCTATCTACTAGATACAGAGCAACAGGTGGACATACATCCATGGAGAACTTACCCTCGAAGACAACGAGTTTTGTTAACGAGTAGGAACTCGTGGTTGATGTAGTCGTACGCTTGCCGATCTCAAGATCGTATGGAAGTCCGAGCGCCGCAAATCAGCAGCGCATCCGTCCTCGCACACACGTTCAAGCCACCGGACAACCTCCACCTCCTCGCTCCAGTGAATCAGCGGAAGCAGCAACTCCTTCCAGACGCAAGGCCACCGGGAACATGTATCTCGCTAATCCGAGACCATGGGGGAATATCTAGAGGGGGAGAGAGATCCTTCACGAGGAGGTGTGATTTGTGAGAGGGGAGAGGGGGGCTTTATATAGGAGGGAGGGAGACCCCTCCCCTCCCATAGCCGGCGCATGAGGGGGGGGACTCCTCCCCTCCTTCATTCATGTGGTGAACCTCCACTCACATAAACATGGCCTCCACCCAAAATCCCACTCACATGTATTTAATTTCCACCAAATTAAATGCAACTCTCAATTAATAAAATTCTTTTATTTATTTTATTCAGAATTTTGTTAATTACTTTAATTAACAAACATTCACATAAAACCCCTTGCAACATTTCAATATCACATGCAGAACCACTTTCTGCAATTTCATCCGAAACAATTCCGGTTTCTATCGAAACATTTCATGCGCTTTGCAAACCTTTTGTCTGGAACATATGTGCTCCTAAATGGTGTCCGGCAACCCTTAAGTGTGTCACCCTACGGTTCGCGAATAATACAGACATGATTGAGACTCCTCTCAGATCAATAATCAGAAGCGGGACCTGGAGATCCATACTGACTCCTGCATATTCAACGATGACTTCTGTGCTCGTGAGAACCTTTAACGTCAGCAATTTAATCCCTTTTTCTCATGATATAATACATGTCCGAGATTCGATCATCGGTATCCAAATACCTAGTTTGATCTCGTTACCGACATGCACTCTTTTCTCGTTCCCGTGATATAACATTCTAGTGATCACATCACTTCCTTGCAAGCTATCTTAATGTGATATCACCGAGAGGGCCCAGAGTATATCTATCCGTCATCGGGATTGACAAATTCCACTTTTGATCCATGAGCCTCAACATAACACCTTCATACCACTGAACCCACCTTTATGGTCACCCTGTTACGGTGTGACGTTTGATGTTATCAAGATACTCTTCCGGTGTTAGCAATTAACATGATCTCATGGTCTAAGGACTAAGACTACTTTGTATGATGTTATAGCAATATAAACATAATGACTTGATCGTAATGCTATACTTTGGATGAATGTTCATCACATCATTTCACAAATGCTGTGACCTTGTTATTAACAACATCCAATGTCCATGATCAGGAAACCTTGATCATCTTGTTAATCAACAAGCTAGTTTATAAGAGAGGCATAACTAGGAACCCTTTTTGTTGATTAAACACACATGTATTGATGTTTCCTCTCAATACAATTATAGCATGCAAAATAAACATCTATCATATACAAGGAATAGATAATAACAACTTTATTATTGCCTCTCAGGGCATATTTCCTTCACACATATGTTTATATGTGGGCAATAAATGATCATGTTATTGCATCTTCTATGTATTTTGGATCTTGGTGGCATAGTGGGATGAAGCGGCCCGGACCAACCTTACATGTCATCGTACATGATACCGGTTCCACGACTGACATGCAACTTGTTTTGCATAAGTGGCTAGCGGGTGTCTGTCTCTCCTACTATAGTCAATATCTGATTTACAACGAGTTGCTAATAACTTAGTTATCCTCGTTGTGGTTCATGTTCATAGGTGAGAACGGTTCTATCTCCGAAAGCCCTAAGCCACGTAAAACTTGCAATTGATAAATTAGAGGCGTCTAGTTTAGATCATTGCTAGGCTAGTGTATTGATATGGTATTGTTGTAAGTAGATGTATGATAGATACTCTTACAACACATTCAACGTGTAAGTTCCATAGACCTTGGCCTTACGAACAAAGGAATGATAGAGATCATACCATGATGCAAATGATAGAGATCAAATGCATGGACCATATCATCTCACTTTATACATTAGATGTTAGCATCTTATACTGCTAGTTTGGCGCTTTTGGTAGCATTTTAAGATGATCCCTCATTTAGATATCAATATAAAATGTGTTCTTCCTTAAGTATGCACCATTCTATGGATCGTGTTTCGAGACATCACGTGATGATCGGGTGTACTCGACTCTACGCTTTCATACAACGGATGTAAGACAGTTTTACACATGCGAGTACTAAGGTACTTACTTGGCGAGCCTAGCATGTACAGACATGGCCTCGGAACACGGACCGAAAGGTTAAGCCTGAGTCATATGGTTGATATGATGCCCATATAGATGCTCGCCTTTGAAGCTACACCGACTCACGTGATGATCGGACTTGGTGTAGTGGATTTGGTTCATGTAATCACCAAAAAGGCATGAGGGATGTCATTTTTGAGTGGGAGTTCATTAGTAATTTGGATTAGTTGAACTCAATCTATCATAAACTTACTCTAAATAAACTTTACAAATTCTGTTGTAGATGGCACCACCTGCTTTTAATTTCAATATGTTCATGGAGAAAGAGAAACTTGCTGCGAATGGTAGCAACTTCACCAACTGGGCTATGAATTTGAGGATTCTCCTCACTGCTGCACAAAAGCAATATGTGCTAGATGCGCTGCTAGGCCCCCCACCAGCTCCTGATGCCCCTGACGAGGAAAAGAATGTCTATGTGACTAGTCAGGAGGACCACAACTTAGTTCATTGCGGCATACTGTATGGGCTAGAGCCAAAACTTCGAAAATGGCAACGCCTTTAATACCATGGGATAATTGAAAATGATTTTCGATACCCATGCTGCCGTAGAGAGTTATAATGCTTCTGAAAAATTCTTCAGCTGCAAAATGGAGGAAAACAGCTCCGTTAGTGAGCATGTACTCAAAATGTCTGGGTACGCCGATAAGCTTGTGTCCTTGGGAATAATGATTCCCAATGACTTAGGCATACATCGTGTTCTCCAATCTCTGCCACCTAGCTACAAGAGCTTCGTGATGAAGTATAATATGCAGGGCATGAAGAAGACTCTTCCCGAGCTTTTGTCAATGCTTAAGACTGCAGAAGTGGAGATTAGGAAAGAACATCAAGTGTTGATGATCAATAGGACCACCGGTTTCAAGAAGGACAAGAAAGGCAAGCACAAGGGAAAGAAGGGTGGCAAATCTGTTGCCGCGCCTGAAAAGAAACCCCGAGCTGGCCCTGAGTCCGATACCGAGTGCTACTATTGCAAGGGGACTGGCCATTGGAAGCGCAACTACCCCAAGTATTTGGCGGACAAGAAGTACAGTAAGGCAAACAAAGGTATATGTGATATACATGTTATTGATGTGTACTTGACTAGTACTCGCAGTAGCACCAGGGTATTTGATATGGGATCAATTGCTAATATATGTAACTCGATTCAGGGGTTGCGGAACAAGCAACAACTAGTAAGGGATGAGGTCACAATGCGGGTCGGCAATGGATCAAGAGTTGATTTGATCGCCGTTGGAACGCTGCCTCTCCATATGCCATCGGGATTAGTCATAAACCTAAATAATTGTTATTTGGTGCCTGCACTTAGCATGAACATTGTATCCGGATCATGTTTGATGCAAAGTGGTTATTCGTTTAAATCTGAAAACAATGGTTGTTCGATTTATATGGATAATATATTTTATGGTCATGCACCTATGTTGAATGGTTTATTTCTGATGGATCTCGATAGTAATATTACGCACATTCATAATGTTAATGCTAAAAAGATTAAACTTGATGATGATATATCTGCATATATGTGGCACTGCCATCTAGGTCATATTGGCATTAAACGCATCAAGAAACTCCATTCTGATGGACTTTTGGAATCACTTGATTTTGAATCATTTGATACATGTGAGCCATGCCTTATGGGCAAGATGACTAGAACACCATTTTCCGGTTCAATGGAACGGGCGACAGATCTATTGGAAATCATACATACTGATGTGTGTGGACCAATGAGTGTGTCGGCGTGAGGTGGATATCGTTATTTTGTTACTTTCTCGGATGATTTGAGTAGATACAGGTATATCTATTTGATGAAACACAAGTCTGAAACTTTTGAAAAGTTCAAGGAATTTCAGAATGAAGTGGAAAATCATCGTAATAGAAAGATCAAATTTCTATGGTCTGACCGTGGAGGAGAGTATCTAAGTTATGAGCTTAGCACACACATGAAAGAGTGTGGAATATTTTCACAACTCACGCCTGCCGGAACACCACAACGTAATGGTATGTCGGAACGTCGTAATCGTACCTTATTGGATATGGTTCGATCTATGATGTCTCTGACTGACTTGCCACTGTCATTTTGGGGTTATGCACTGGAAACAGCTGCATTCACTTTAAATCGGGCACCATCTAAATCCGTTGAAACGACACCGTATGAATTATGGTTTGGAAACAAACCTAAGTTGTCATTTATTAAAGTTTGGGGATGCGATGTTTATGTGAAGAAACTTCAACTGGATAAACTCGAACCCAAAGAAGAAAAATGCATCTTCATAGGATACCCTAAGGAAACGATTGGGTATACCTTCTATCACAGATCCGAGGGCGAGGTTTTTTTGCCAAGAATGGATCCTTTCTTGAGAAGGAGTTTCTCGCGAAAGGTGTGAGTAGTCGGAAGGTAGAACTCGAAGAGGTTATTGAACCTTCTCTTCATGAAATGGCGAGTGGCGCAGCACCAGAAGTTGTTTCAGAGTTGACTTCACCTAATGAAGAGAGAGCTAATGATATTGATCATGAAACTCTGAAAGAGGAAACTACCGAACCTCGCGGGTCAAGCAAGACACGTGCAGCTCCTGAACTGTACGGCAATCCTGTTGTGAATTTCATGGTTGATGAAATGGATGCACCTGCGACGTATGAAGAAGCGATGATGAGCCTGGATTCAAAAAAATGGCTAGAAGCCATGAAATCCGAGATGGAATCCATGTACGAGAACCAAGTTTGGACCTTGGTGGACTTACCTCATGATCGAAAGGCCATTGAGAATAAATGGATTTTCAAAAAAAAAACTGATGCTGATGGTAATGTGACCATCTATAAGGCTCGACTTGTCGCAAAGGGGTTTCGACAAATTCAAGGAGTTGACTACGATGAGACATTCTCTCCCGTAGCGATGCTTAAGTCAATTAGGATTATGTTAGCAATTGCTGCATATTTCGATTATGAAATATGGCAGATGGATGTCAAAACTGCGTTCCTCAATGGTAATATTGAAGAAGAGTTGTATATGATACAACCTAAGGGTTTTGTCGATCCTAAGGATGCTAATAAGGTATGCAAACTTCAGCGATCCATCTATGGATTGAAGCAAGCATCCC
Organism: Avena eriantha; assembly: GCA_910589775.1. NCBI lineage: Eukaryota > Viridiplantae > Streptophyta > Magnoliopsida > Poales > Poaceae > Avena > Avena eriantha. The sequence continues at coordinate 275,267,793 of OU342740.1, read as the reverse complement.
GGAGTTGGAATCTCCGCTTTGATGAGGTGATCAAAGAGTTTGGATTTGTCCTAACTTATGGAGAGGCTTGTATTTACAAGAAAGTGAGTGGGAGCAATGTGGCATTTCTGATATTATATGTGGATGACATATTATTGATTGGAAATGATATAGATATTTTAAACAGTGTTAAAAGTGATCTAAACAGCAAATTTTTGACGAAAGACCTTGGTGAAGCGTCATATATATTAGGCATTAAAATCTATAGAGATAGATCAAGGCGCCTAATTGGGCTATCACATAGTACATACCTTGATAAGATATTAAAGAAGTTTAATATTGAAGAAAGTAAGAAGGGGTTCTTACCTGTGTTGCAAGGCAAGACATTGAGTAAGACTCAAAGTCCGGCTACGGCGGAAGAAAGAGAGATGATGGATAAGATCCCCTATGCCTCGGCCATAGGCTCAATTATGTATGCCATGCTATGTACAAGACCGGATGTGGCACATGCTATTAGTTTGACTAGTAGGTACCAATCTGATCTAGGTTCGGAACACTGGATAGCGGTAAAGAACATCCTCAAGAACTTGAGAAGAACTAGGGATATGTTTCTTATATACGGAGGTGAAGAAGAGCTAGTCGCTAAGTGTTATGTCGATGCTAGCTTTGTCACCGATCCGGATGACTCTAAGTCTCAATACGGATACGTATTTCTTTTGAACGGAGCAGCAGTTAGTTGGAGGAGTTCCAAACAACCTGTGGTGGCTGGATCAATGACAGAGGCGGAATATGTTGCTGCTTCAGAACCGGCACAGGAAGCGGTTTGGATGAAAGAGTTCATTACGGAACTAGGTGTGGTTCCTAGTGCATTGGACCCAATGGTGATCTATTGTGACAACAATGGAGCCATAGCCAACACAAAGGAACCGAGGTCTCACAAGAATTCCAAGCATATTAAGCGCCAGTTTCACTCCATCCGCGAGCATGTCAAGGATGGAGATATAAAGATTTGTAAAGTACACACGGACCTAAATGTAGCAGATCCGTTGACTAAAGTTCTCCCTAGGGCAAAACATGATCAACACCAGAACTCCATGGGTGTTAGAATTATCACTATGAGAACCAGATTATTGTCTCTAGTGCAAGTGGGAGACTGAAGGAAATATGCCCTGAGAGGCAATAATAAAATTGTTATTATGTATTCCTTATATATGATAGATGTTTATTTTGCATGCTAGAATTGTATTTATCGGAAACATCAATACATGTGTGTTTAATAAACAAAAAGGGTTCCTAGTTATGCCTCTCTTATAGACTAGCTTGTTGATTAACAAGATGATCAAGGTTTCCTGATCATGGACATTGGATGTTGTTAATAACAAGGTCACACCATTGGTGGAGTGATGTGATGAACATTCATCCGAAGTATAGCATTACGATCAAGTCATTATGTTTATATTGCTATAACATCATACGAAGTAATCTTTATCCTTAGATCATGAGATCATGTTAATTGCTAACACCTGAAGAGTATCTTGATAACATCAAATGTCACACCGTAACAGGGTGACTATAAAGATGGGTTCAGTACTACGAAGGTGTTATGTTGAGGCTCATGGATCAAGAGTGGAATTTGTCAATCCCGATGACGGATAGATATACCCTGGGCCCTCTCGGTGATATCACATTGAGATAGCTTGCAAGCAAGTGATGTGATCACTAGAATGTTATATCACGGGAACGAGAAAAGAGTGCATGTCAGTAACGAGATCAAACTAGGTATGGAGATACCGATGATCGAATCTCGGACATGTAATATATCGCGAGACAAAGGGATTTAGTTACAAGCGTTAAAGGTTCTCATGATCACAGAAGTCATCGTTGAATGTGTAGGAGTCAGTACGGATCTCCAGGTCCCGCTGCTGATTATTGATCGGAGAAGGGTCTCGATCATGTCTGCATTATTCGCGAACCGTAGGGTGACACACTTAAGAGTTACCGGACACCATTTTGGAGCACATATGTTTGAGACAAAAGAATTGCAAAGCGCAGGAATTATTTCAATAGAAACCGGAAATTGTTTCGGGTGAAATTGCAGAAAGTGGTTCTGCATGTGATATTGAAATATTGCAAGGGGCTATATGTGAATGTTTGTTAATTAAAGTAATTAACAAAATTCTGAATAAATTTAATAAAAGATTTTTATTAAATGAGAGAGCATTAAACTTGGAGAATTTTAATGCATTTAAAGTGGAGACTTTAAAAGGGAATGTGAAGAGGCATTTTAATGTGGAGGGGTTACCACCATATGAATGGGGGAGGTGAGGGGTCACCCCCCCATGCGCCGACCATGGAGAGAGGGGGTACCCCCTCCTCCTATAAAAGGCCACCCATTCCCTCCTTCATCCTTACACCTCCTTGTGAAGGATCTCTCTCCCCCTCTAGAATTATTCCCCCATGGTCTCGGATTAGCGAGATACATGTTCCCGGTGGCATTTCGTCTGGAAGGAGTTGCTGCTTCCGCTGGATCGCTGGAGCGAGGAGGTGGAGGTTGTCCGGTGGCTTGAATGTGTGTGCGAGTGCGGATGCGCTGCTGAGTTGCGGCGCTCGGTCTTCCTCACGATCTTGAGATCGGCAAGTGTACGACTACATCAACCACGAGTTCCTACTCGTTAACAAAACTCCTTATCTTCGAGGGTAAGTTCTCGTTGGATGTATGTCCACCCGTTGCTTTGTACCTAGTAGATAGATCTTGGCGTGTAGTTCACACCGTAGGAAATTTTTTGTTTTCTATGCTGCAGACCCAACACCACCAATCTGAACATGATTTCCATGACTAATCTTGGAAGATGCCATCGTTTCCCCAGGAGAGAGAACATTAGACATTTTGGTAGAGCATCCATAGCTACACTACAAAAATACCCCCATACCCGTCGGATTTTTGGGGCGACACAATAAAAAAGTACCTCCAAATGTTGGATACGTGGCGGATGAGCAATGACGACAACATTTAGTCATGGCGTCTACTTATACGCCATGGCTGGCGTAGCGCCAATATTTTTAGCAATGTCATACGTAATCGGAGAAGCCAGTGGATTTAATGACACAGTAGATGGATGGCGGCATGTACTAGTGTGCTGAGCTTTGTAGGTGACATTTACAGCGTGTCCCTCACTGCTGACTGGTCAAGCACCGTGCGTTGAGTGGTCAGGTTTGTCTGCTGACTAGTGTGGCCCGCTACTGGTGAGGCCTTTATATCTCCTTCTTCATCTTCCGCTCCTGATCTCGATCTAGTCTGTTGTACTCCCTACCATAGGACTCTCCCCAATTCTCCCTCTAGTAATCTGCAGCGGTTGGCGAAAGTGAGATCCAGGTCAGCGCAACACTATGTAAGTTATTGATAGTCCTTATCGATCTCTATTGATCCTATATCCTCTATTGATCAAAGGATAATTTGGGGATATTTATCTCTATTAGATTTTCTACTACTGCCAGAGCCCTCAGAAATGTCACGTAGTCGCTGGCGAGTACGCTGGTCGTAGGTTCCTCCAATGCAACTACACACTGCCAAGGTGCGATCACATCAAATGGATCGATCCTCCGAACACCCAAGCCAATGGCGTCGTCAGTGGCTATGAAGATGATGATGACAATGCCAACAAGATGCAACTTCTGTCCCAGGCCAAAATCAAGTACAAAGCTAGTGCACATAGGGAGAAATCCAATGGCCTGGTGGTGCTAGAGGAAAATGTAATTTTCTATTACAGTGTTTAATAAATATATTTGATCACTGCGTTCATCAAATCTTTCTATTTGGTTCTTTTACTGTTTATGTTGTCAATCACGAGAGAGTCGAACTTGTTAACCACCTAACTAGCCCACTATGGCCAATGGGCTTTTAAACAAGTTAGGCCCATGATACAAACCCTACATCTATATAATACAGGGAACACTAACTTCTATCCATGCCACCACACTCCCCTCTCTGCTAACCCTAGATCTACCTCTACCCTCTCTCTCTATCCACGACTAACAAAAGATCCCAGAGCCATATATCTCCACTATGTCCTACGGTGTACAGGTCAGCGTCGTGCTAATCCACCACGTGGCAGTGTCCTGTGCACCGTGTTGATCCACCGCGTGGAGGGCGCTGACATCTAGCGGCGAGGTCGTATACGTCATGCTGATCCACTATGTCAAATATAGTGCTTAGTTCATTGGGAAGCCGATGGCGCTGTCTAGATCCACCACCGACCAGATCCACCACTGTCCAGATCCACCCATGACCAGATCAACCGCTGTGTAGAATCCTGTGCAGAATAGGGAGGATCTCGATTTTAGATTTTTTTAGTTTTTCCCCTCTTTCTCTATTAGTATTTCTTTGTTTATTTATTTATTTTAGAGAGGCTCAAGAAATCTTGCAACGAAAATGTAATTATATCTTAATATTATGGTAATTTTAAAGTTGTCATGAATTGCAATGGATTAGCAACCTTAATTAGTTATTGTTAAGGTAATTAGTTTTCACTAATGCTGGAAGCTGTAACACAACAAATAATTTGTGGTTACAAGGCACTAAAGTTCCACCATCTTCAGTTCTGTAAGGAGGCGCATCCTATGTCGTGCCACGGAAGCTCTAGCTCAGTGGATCATGTTGTGTCACGCCAAAAAATCCATCGCCGTTGCAAATCTTGGACGTAGTTATCCCTCACAATTTTTTTGCTGCGCTAACGCTAGCGCCGCGACTAAGTCTATGCCTCAGCGTCTATAAGCCCCAGAGCCTGAGCTCCATGTTGTAGGGATAGCTCATGCTCATTTGCAAACTTGTGATACATAAATGAATGTGATGCTCCAATATCAAATAACACTCATGTAGAGGCTAAGTTAACGGGAAGCATACATAGCACAACTCTGGAGGCATGCTCTGCTTGAAGGAGCTTGATGTTGTCGACACGAGCGACAATTGACCCCGACTTAGTATTGATGTTGAGAGCCCGATGTGCAGCTGACCGGACAATAGTTATCAAAGCAGGTCTTGGAAAAGGTGGAAGGAGAGCCCTGTTGTTGTTTAAAGAGTAGAACTGAATATGTCTCAGATCACCACACGTGTAGTAACCACCAGTCAGATGAGATCCAGAGTGTCTGATAGGTGCTCCACAGTATGACGCCCGAGAGTTATCGTTGTTGTAGCCTCTTGGAGAGAAGTTGAAGGGGTTTAGTGGCCTTGGTGCATATCATGAAGGTCTCGGAGTGCTCGGTGTAGGAGGGAGCGGTGTTGCAATATGAGGTACCCACACTCGACACTTAGAAGGAGCAGCCATACCGGAAGACCCAGCAGTGTCACGGTTGTGGTTATGAGACTCATCATAAGCTTGCTTACTTGCTTCCTCTTGAAGAGATGCTTGCTGAAGCTGAGCAAAAAACTCAGAGTGGCGTGAGTGAGAGCATACTTGATAGATGCATTAATCCCTTGGAGAAACCTCTTATGTTTCTTATTATTAGTGGAAACCTCATAACCACCATAACGAGACAGGTTGATGAAGTTCTTGATGTATGTACTCACATTATCATTGCCTTTCTTGAGGTTAAGTAAAACTTCCTTCATCTTCTCCATCACAATTTATGGAAGATATTGCTCCTTGAAGGCCTCAATGAACTGCTCCCACAAAGGCTGAAAACTAGGCGGGCTTGACTCGAGATTTCCCACCGGAGTGTTGATTTGCCACAAACTTGACACGATCATGCTTAGCAACATCAGTAGTGTTAAGTAACCTTGTAGTCTCATGGAGCCAATCGTCCACATCAAGCAGCTCTGCGGTCACCTCAAACTGTCGAGGCTTGAAGCTCAGGAAGTCCTTCATTGTGCCACACTGATAGACCAATGCAAACTCATTGCGGTGGATGCTCTCTTCAAACTTGAGATGGTTCTGTTGCATGGTCCCTAGAGTGTTGGTAGTACTGACAAGTGCAGCGCCAAGTTGTAGCAAACCTGGAGCCTCTTCTTCAGTATGGCATGGCGGTGCCATCCAGTCATTGATGGAAAAACTTGCGTTAGTACCACAATGGATAATTAATAAATAATCCAAAATAGTATTATTATGGAATTAACCATGATTAAATGATATAAATTACTAAGATGATATTAAAATATCAAACAAAGTTAAAAGAACCTAGACGATAGTTAGCATATCGCACATGACTTAAAAGGAGTGTGGAACACAAATCTATCAAAGAAAAAATTTAAGCAATTTTCGGTATTAAAATACCAACTAAATGCGCAAAACCACTTAACAAATAGAGATTAGAAACTCCACATTGTGTGAAAGCATACTAAAGAACGAACGCCTTAACAGGATCACACCACCTTAACAGGATCACACCAGTTAACAAAGAGTCGGATAGATCGCATCCATTTTACACACAAGCCTATCGGTATGGAATGTACCAACAGTTGATAACCAAAGGCAGATTATGAAGCAAAGTTAGATGCAACAAATCGACAAAGGATTACCACATCCTATGGTACTACAGATACCCCAAACACATGAATCCTAGTTTGAATTTTTAGAAGAGGATAGACAAACATTACACTTGCTTACTAGAATAGGGAAAATGGAAGCATTCCTACTCCCACATTTAGTTTTTTCCTAGTATATAGCTACCAAAATATTTCTAGACTAATAACGATCACCTTGGTTGAGACCCTAAAGGGCATAATTGCTCTGGTACCAATTGTAATCCCCGGACCTCATGCTCTATATCACATGGCGGTATAACCTAAAAGTGGATGAAGGACGTACTACCGTGGAGTCCATGAGGCTGCCCACGAGAAGGAAAAAATGGCAGGGCACGGTAAAAGTCTCACCCACTTTCACGGTTATAGCTTGGAGTGCAAGAAATGTGGCCAAGTGGTCTACGAGTCAAGTGTACATAAATGAGTATGTACACCAATGACATACAAGAGTACAACATATCCAATCCATCTAGAAAAAAATAGAAATATATTGCAATGCCATTATGGCAAGATCCAAATATATCGATAGTAGTAATAATATTTTAGGATTATATCCTCATATATCACTCATCAAACATAATGTGGAAGTAGAAAACACAGACCCGCGTATGGATTAAGAGTCAAATCAGCATAATATGCCATGAACAAAGCACATTTCCACCCACAGATCTCAGAGATCTCCAACCCCGGAATCTCTACGCAAGGGAGTCGTTGCCTCCATCATCGAGGTCATCAACATAGTAGCCTCCATATGAGTATAACTGACAATCCGATCAGCAGAGTGTGAGACCCTAGGGGCACACTCAGCAACTATTTATGCAACTAAAGGGATAACCTTGGATGATGCAATTGTAGTGAAAGATAAAATATCTAACATTTCTATAGAGACATGGTACATCATCCGCCTAACCATATATATATGGATGTACGTTAATTAGAAACCAACAGTAATATAAGAAACATAAAGTAAATATATCCCATCCTTCTTCTCGCTTACCAAACGAGAAGGCGGGAGAATACCTCATCTGTTGGCAATTTTATTTACCCTTCCATGAGTATTGCACTAATTACTAGTCATATTTAGTCAGGTTAAACAAGGTACTTTAGTTATAGTTATCTATGATCAATACACTATGCTCCAAGTCAGCCATAACCACGGACACGGCTTTTCAAAAATATTTACCCTATAGGGGTGCACAAATAGCAACACACACGATCAACCATGGGAAAACCAAATGAAAGCAAAGAGGCATCACGACAAGACATTTACAAGATTTAAAAATGATTTTAGGGGACCATCACACTAAGATACCCGCAACAAAGTCGATCGGGCTCTGATATGGACCTAGGGTTTGCGTCAATGGTTGTAAATGACTAGAAACCCAAAACTATGATTGGTCTTCTCGATACCATGAAAACACTTTGCATTCCAAAACAGTACAGGTAAATGCTCCTTGAGCAACAGTAGTAAATAAAGTAGTAAATCATCGCATAAGTACATGATAGTAGTAAAGCCCCAAACTATTTGTTGTAACACTCCGGGAAAACCACTACTAGAAAATTGCTTGTTGTTTTATTTTGTGCATCATCATGATAGCATGGTCATGTCATCATGCCACATTGCATTTGAGAAACATCATGACATCATCATGCATATGTTTGCCTAAAACTATTTTCGCTAAATGTCTATTTTGCTTTCTAATTATCCCTCTCTTTGGTTTCAAAGTAAAATTTCGGTCTTTCAGGATATTTTGTTTGTCTAAAACTATTTTAAAAAGATTTTATAAAATAAACTAAATAACAAAAACATTTTATTAAACCCGAGGGAGGTAGCCCAGCTGGCCAGGCCCAAAGGCCCAGCTAGCAGGCCACCTACCAACCCAAACCCTAACCCTAATTCCACCCCACCTAAACCCTAACCTACCTAACTCCCACACCCAACCACACACCCCACACCTACCTAAACCCACACCACCTACCCTGTTGTGCACTGACACGACCACCCCGCCCCGGTATACACACGACACACTCACACCTCGCACGCGAACACACCAACACACACGCCTCTTCACGCTACCATGCAACGCACGCTACACCGCGTACACACACATAGCACACTGCTCCCGCATCCCGGCCCACCCCTCGCGCGATGCACGTGACCTGGTCCTCGTCCCTGTGATCCCCACCCCATCCCTATCGTGCTCGAGCCTAGTGGCTGCGGCGTGTCACTGCAGTCTCTCCGCTTCATTTCCAGTCAACCTCCACGCGCACCTCTGCCTCAAGCTCTCTGTGCCTCCCTCCTTGACCATCATCATCAGCAAGTCCTGGCCGCCACCCTCCCTCAAAGCCCTAGCCACACCGGCGAGCCTGCGACCGCCTCCCCATCGATCCGGCCCTGCCTCTCTGCATTGCTGCCATCCCTGGTCGTACTCAGCCCCGTCGACCCCGCCGTCCTCTCTGCTCATGCTGCCGCCCTGAGCAAACCCTCGCCCATGTGAGTGGTGCCGCGACGCCCCTAGTTCCCGTCTACAGCCGCCGCGGCCCCACCTTCTCGAGCACTGCCGCCGCCCTGCATGCCCTCCGTCTCGCCTTCTCGTGCCCACCTGCTCTCGCAAGTGCACTACGCTGCCTGCCGCAGTGCCCTATCGCTAGCACCTCCTGGACCAGGTCTCCTCAAACGGCTGCATGCCACAACCCGTGTATCCACCACCACCTCTCCAACCTCCTGCCTGTGTGTGCTCGCAACTATACCTCCTCTGGTAGGTGCCATTGTGGCCTCCTGCTAGTACCAACGCTGGGAGACACCTCGTGAAGTTTCCATGTTGTTATGATGGTACTTTTGTGTCACCATGACCCGTGTTGTTCAGCGTTTGGCCCATTCTCGTTGACAAACGCCACTGGATCTCCCAAGACCGACATGTGTCGAGACATCAAGTTCATGGACCCGATGATCCATAGGTCCCGACTCCGGAACCAAGTCCGCTGTCGACAACCGAAGCCGGAACCCCAAGTGCGCCAACATGGAATCGAGGGTCGTTGCACGCCAAGCCCTCCTTTGGGGATCCGGCGATGACGGTACAACAAGATCTTCTTCACGGAAACCGAAGACCCCGACCCACATATCCGGAGCCCCGATTTTGAGGATTCGAAGATCGCACCTGAACCGCATATCCGAAGACCGATATCACCGAACCCAAATGTGTGACCTCTATCCTAGCCCTATTTTTATAAATTGCCATCTATATACCTTGTTGCATCAATTGTACACGCTTGCATACATATTTTGTGGGTTTCGGGCATTATGCCGATTCACCTAATAATTAAATATGGAGACTATATGCGGGCTATATTTGTCTTACCTCGGCTCCATTTAAATTTGTGTAGCGAACCGATGCCATGATTTGCCTTATTAAGTCAACATTTAAATTGCGAGGTACCTAAACAACATGAACCTTCTAATTTATTGTTGGGATCTCAATTCCTCTTAATATTGCCTAGTTACATCGCACCTTTGTCATGTCATGCACCATATCATGCATCATGCTTGATCTTCTGCTGTAGTATTAAATAGTGCATTCGGTGTCCCTTTTAGTGTTTTGCTTCTTCAGGTATTAGGCTATTGAGTTGATACGAGTATCACAAGTCCTTCAGATCATGTATCTTCGGCTACGTTTCCCAAACGAGCATTCTCCCCCTTTTTACCTATTTTGCATTTATAGTTTTTACTTCCACCTATTGATCTATTATTATCCATGTTGCGATGCTTTAGTTCCTGCATCCTTTATATTCCCTGCAACCTCTATATTACCTTGGACACCTCCTGTTGCCTAATGTTTTTTAGACAGTTGGTCTTGCGAGTCGTAGTTGCTCGCTCAGATGTTGCTTCGCATCGTCGAGTTCCACCATTGTTGGAGGTTGGCATATGCTTAATGGTGGAGATAATCATGGTTTAACTTATAACTTGATAATTAAAATGCTGGAAATAGATATAATGCAGAGGCATAGGTGGGAAATAGTTGAGATCTGGTTATTATCCCGCCCACTTGTGTCCACCTAGGACCCGAGTTCTTGACACCTGTTCCGAGATCGAGCGCGCTAACCACATGTGGGGTGAATGGGAACCCCTGTCGTCTTATTACCTGATTTCAAAGTATTGTACTGGGTGCCACAAACTAGTTCAGGCTTTATATGTTACATGCTGTACTTATGCCATGTATGAGATGTTTATTACATGTTGCTAGATGAGCGTTTATTACTATTGCGTACGTGCGGCACTCTGTCGCGGGAATATATTGTCTATGGCATCTGCCCGCGTGACAAGTCCATGCAACCTCTGTGTCCGTACGAGGATTAGCTATACCTCGTATGGGTAGCTCTTTTGGGTGGCCCCCATGTACTTGCTTTGGGTATGGGAACACATCGTGTGGAAACTTTGGTGCACCCTTTTAGGGTTGAAGCCCCACCGACATACCAATGGGTGTATGTTAATTGATCTGGAAAACATGGGTGGAAGTGCGTGTGGAAACTTTGGTGCACCTCTACAGGGTTAAATCTTTTCGAAAAGCCATGTCCATGGTTATGGACAACTTGGAGCACAGTTTTTTGATCATAGACAACTATAACTAAAGAATTACTGTTATAATTTGACTTGGATCTGACATGACTAGTAAGTTGGACAACCACCATGGAATGAATGTATAAAACTGCCAACTGTGTGAGTTTCCTCGGAATGACTTCCTCGTTTGGTCTCGATGGGGAAATACCAGGATGGGTATGTTTGGTGTTAGTATCAGGTTGGCTCCGAATAGGTATTTCTTATCCCTCTCTAATAGCCAACAGTTGTTTTGAGTCTCTATAGGTTGTTTAGTGCAAGCTTCGCTGCCGCTTTAGTCCACCATACCTATGTAGGCGAGAGCCACCAAATTTTAAGACTCGCTGTGTACTGGCCTTAGTACTGACCGCTCCCTTTTTCCTTTGCCCTTTGTTGGCACCCCTTTTGTTTCAATAGGTATAAGTTCAATGACGTTAGCAGGGTTACCCTTCCGGCTTGGCATGGGCAAGGTTATGGACATCATTGGTTATTCTTCAGGGCTCTTAGCCTAATTTGCATATTATCCGTACTCGGATGTGTATCATTTTCAAGGTTATTTGAATCTTTGTATTGTATATCTGTATTTTTGACACATTGAGTCATTGTTGTATACATGTTCTTGTGGGTTCCATCATGAACTATTGTGTAATAGTATTACTTTGTTTTCCACCCGCACACAAGTGCCTAGTGGGTGTCCTTGAATCATTTCTACACGGGTTTGGCGGGAATCACTAAAATCCATAGATGGTCGTTTCGAGGGTGTTACATTTGTGTCCCCAAGAAATAAGATGTGAATCAAGATCATACCAAGGGGTTCCATGGGCTCACATGTGGATAGTGCGGTAGTCAAGGAACAAGCATCAAGTACTCGGGTCCTATGGGACACAAGTGAGCAGATAAAATCCAAATCTCGGATATTGCTAACTGTGCCTCTTCCTTTAGTTATCTCATTACTACACAATTTAGTTGTTTAGGCACCTTGTTATCCACATCAGACTTAGAACAAACCCTACACATGTTGTTCTATGACTCGCATGGCTCAAACAATTCCTGTAGTAATGTCTGATATGATGGAGGGCACAATCTTCAGTGGGGCTTAAAAGTAAAGGTTGTGCAGTACTTGGGATTACAAATTAATTCGGAACACGATTCATGATGCAAGAATGGAGAATTGCTTTCCTAGAATCTCAATAGTGGGGTAACTCAGTTCTGGGTAATACTCTGGTGCCTCTTAATAACCTCCTTGTTCATCATCTATCCGAAATAAAAACCAAACAAACAAGGACCATAATATATAAAATGCATAAACATATGAATCATATGCAATAAGAAAAACATGTCATGTCATGATGGAATGATGCCCAAATGCATACTATAATATATCATGGCATGGGTGAGGCATTATATATAAGAATAAATCATTTAGCAATTTTATTTATCATGTTTTACTTTCATAAACAATTCTAGTTTTATACTTTTAATATGATGCATGCTGCAATTGATATCATGGAATGCATAGTTGGAAAGGGCTCATCTCTCTGTTCGATTTAGACATATCATTTGTGGAATTTAGAATTATGGTTTTAAAGTTATGGATTTAATAAGAAAGGGGCATTATGGCATTTAAAATAATTTCAAAATTTTATTTTCCCAAACATTATTTTGGATAGCATATTATTGATCCTTAAATTTTATATCAAAAAACATATATTAAATGCATTAATTAGATTTATGAATTAAAAGGTGTTAATCATTTAATAAAGCATTTAATATTAGTAACACAAATATTTATTAAAATGCAATTTTTTACAAAATAAACCATAATTGTTCATCACTTAAAACTAAGAACTTTTGGTTTTGGAATCATTTCATAATTCCTGACAAATTTTCTTTAAATCTTGGTCAAAGCAGAATAGGTTTGACTTGGGTTTGAATTATTTGAATTGAAATTTTGGAAACAACTGACTTTTATCATCGAGCACAACCTAGCACAGTAGCAGACGCGTGGGCCAGCTGCTAACTAGACGGCTGCATTGGCAGGGTGGTTTGTTGGCGGACAGATGGCCCAGACTGGTGGACACTGGGTTCAGTTCCAAGGACCACATGGGGTTTTCTAGAAAAGCTCCCATGGTTAACTGAAGAAACAGAAGACATGTTTTTTCTGAAACTTGACAGCGATGACGCTAGTTTTCAGCGAGGCTAGTGGCGGTGGTCGTGAACCATCTAAAGCATGCTAGGGCACGATGGAAAGCTGGGAGTACCGGCTTCATCCACGTGGTCTCGGGGGCAACTAGTATTGGTTGTGCGCGATGTAGGCTTGCAGCAAAGGCGCAACCAAAGAACTTACAGCAGCAACATGTTGTTAGAGACTGTGGCGGAGCCGGCTAGCTAGGGCGCGACATTGTCAGTGGCGGTTCTGGGGAGATGTAGGGTAGTGAGGCGTTGTTCCACGGGCTCATGCAAGCACGCAGGTAGGTTGGTGGCGAGGCGGTCTACGACGCGCGGGTGCTCACGGAGGCACGCACAACGGCTGCTTGACAAAATGCCAACGAGGTAGAGGAAATGCGGAAGGAGGCGACCATGTCTAGGACAAAACCTTGCTCACCTAGGGAAGGGAGGGACATGACGATCTAGCGTGAGGCTCGTCGAAAGAGATGGTCGGTCTTGATCTGGTTTTTGGCGGCGACGAGATTTGCTCCGGTGGGTTCCAGCAAGGTTCTCTGGTTCCAAATGGCGAGGAGGACGGTGACGAAGCTCCCTTGACTTCCTCTACCTCTGTCTACCATGACTCTTCTGGCTAGCAGGTGAGGCCGAGGCTAGGGTTTTGGCTGGCCATGGTAGGGAGTAGGAAGGAAGAAGGAGCGAGGCGCTAGGGATCTCGATCTCGGTCTGGGTGATCTAGGTAGATAAGGGAGAGGGCTAAGGCTCACGTGGTCATGTTGTCCACCTTTTGTCAAAGTAGACAGAGGGAAGGGAGGGATCGATTAGCTAGGGCTCTCTCTGGTTTTCTTGCTGGATGGGGAAAGAGAGGGGGAACCAGGCATGGTGGTGGTTGGCTTTGGTCTGCACGGGAAGGGAAGGGGCGATGTGGCAGACTGGTGGCCAAGTGTGGCATGGTTGTCCCGAGTTGGAGGGGAGCTCGGGATTAGCCATGGTTAGGTTGGTGGTCTAGGGTTTGGGGTAGCTAGGTGGTGGTGGGGTGGTCTGGCTCGACTAGACTGGGGAGAGGGGATATGCTCGGGCTGGGTTAGGGGTTTAGGCTAGATTAGGTAGGGAATTTAGCTAGGTTCTTTTAAATCTTTTGTTTTTTATTATTTTGGTTCTTTGCAAAGTTTGTTTGGAACCAAACACTGCCAACTAGCCCAAAAGAAAACATGCCCCGACATAGAGAAAGATAGGTAGCTAAATGGTAGGTTTCTTTTATTTGGGTTTTGTTTGTTTCAATTGTTTCTTTTCCTCAATATAGTAAAACCATTTTTTTTAAATCCAAACGAATTCCAATAGAGGATCAGGGAAGGAAAACAAGCATGGCCATGCATGTAGGCATCAAAACTTGATCTAGCTTGTTAGAACAAACTAACCCCAAAATGCACACCTTAATGTGTGATTAAAGCCATGGCAAGACAAAAATATATGGACCCACTTCCACTTTGTTACATAGTGCACATATGAAGGATGGGCATGCTTGAGTGATATGTCCATGATAGTGTGTGGTTTCCACTATTTTCTTTATATGGCCTTCGATACCTCAATCAAGCCCATAGTTCACATAAGCTCCAATATAGGGAGAAAAGGACCTCTACTACATCTAGCATGCAAAGTTGGATATGTGGCTCCCATATTACATATTGTGAAAAAATATGAGATCATGTATGGAGGCATGTAGAACAAGGCTAAGGATCCATACTCAAATAGTGATGAGCTTGAGTTAAATACCAAAGGAGATGCAAATGCTCATATTAAATGGGATGGTAGAATTGGTGGATAGAACCAAAGAAGGTGGCAATGTAGATGGTTGATAGATGGCAATAGATATGCCTCCAACTCAACTTGGGCATCAAGCAATCTAGTAAAAAGAAAATACAATTTATCAAGAAGCAATAATAATAATATGCAAGACAAATGCAATGAGAAGAAGAACCAAATGCGATAGTTTAATATGATGCTCAAATGCAAGGTGACATGGTGACATGAGCATGATATTATGATGATGCAAAGATGATCAGAATATGGTAGCCTTGATCTTTATTTACTAGGTAGCATTACAATGTTAGACATTTGGGATGCTACACAAAACTTCTATGGTATGTGAGCCTCATATGTCAGACTTCGTCCTGAATAGGATTGTTGAACTCGTGACGAGCGAAGTAGATGTTTACTTTAGGATCAGAGTACCCGACATAAATAAAGTCATCAAAAATGTTCTTGCCTACGTTGTGATCACAATAACCTACAATCAGTTGTACAATCACGTCAGGAATTGGAGGATGAAGTGGAACCACATACTTCACCTTAGAATGGTTGAAGGCATAAAATGGTGTCCGGATAGCACGACCTTCTCATTCTAGCATGAGGACAAGCTGGTGCACTAATTTGTTGTATGTTAGCAATGCGCTAATACACTGTCTATGGATCGTAGCCTATTGTTATTCCTTTCACTTGTTCCTAGCATTGCACTAACATTACAAAAATAACCCCATGCTGGGCACTTTTTTGGGATGGCACAAGCGAAAAGCATCTGAAAAAGTTGGTTACATGGCGGATGAGCAATCACGACCCCATTTTCCGGAAGATTTTAGTGTCATGGTAGGTGGCATGCAAGAGGGCATTTTTCATGCCGCGCTTGGGCAATAGTGGCATTCACTTACTGCGTCATCCATTGCAATTGTCATTAATTGTGGTCATATGCTGGAGAATGATCAAGCATAGCCCACAACCTGGTTAGGCTTGTGTAGCTGATGGATATGACCCACGACCGCCCACCCGAGCATGCTCCTTAATGTTGGGATTGACATATGGGCACTTTGTGCAAGTTTGGCCCACGTGACTGGCCACACTTGTTCTACAACCTATAAAACAAACCCTATATTTCATCAACTACTCACCGTGTTTCCTATATAATACATGGAACCTTTAGTCCCCTCTCTATCGGCTCCTCTCTTTGTATGGTGCCACACTCGGTAAGGTCAACACCAGATCTGAACATAGTCATTTCCAAACAAAATTTGGAAAGTTCTCACCAACTCCCATCTTTGTTTCTAACTCTACTCCTAAATATGGTGAAGCCTCCAAGCATAAGGTATGTTCATCTTCCTCATCTCATCTACAGACCAATTTGTTGTCTAATTGATTTTGTTCTTCTCACCATGTTGTATCTTTTCTTCTTCTAATTGATCTGTTGTATCTTTTAGATCCACGGCGGGATCATGGGATGGAGGGATCGCCGTTGTGGCCGTCACAGTACCGGCCTCGCGGGATGGCTGGATCGCCGATGCGACCATCAAAGTACCCAACTGATGGGATGCTAGGCTCGCTGCTACAGCCGTCACAGTTCCGGACACGGAGCATGGTGGACGCGTCACTTTGGTGGATGGTATGTTTCCACGACGCTTACAATAGTTAGGGAGAAGGGTAGAGAGGTGCTCAATAGTAGGTGGTAGGATTTGTGTAGAAATGATGTCTCCTTTTTCTCATGTGATGGGATAAAAGGACACATCATAAGTTTTAATTTTCTGTTCTTTTCCACTTGTAGTGGGAATAGAGAGGGGATCAAATCTGTAATGGAAATAGCATCAAATTTCAAGTTGAATGGCATGACCAAATTAATTTGTTTATACCGATTATGATTAATATTAATGTGCCGCCAGATGGTATACCACACACGACAATTGTATGTGTCACGGGACTAACATAATGCGCCGCTATCTAGTGTACCGAGGTGCATTCTCTGTCACACCACAGAAGCACTAGGTCGGTAGATGATGTTGTGCCGAGCCAAAAAAGCGTCGTCAATGCACTTTCCTCGACACAGTTATTCCTGGTGGCTTTTTGTTGCCGCGCCAGCACGAGCGCGGCAATTAGGTGTGTGCCACGGCTCTAAAAGGCCCAAGGCCCAACGTCCATGTTATAGTGTAATACACTGCCGTGTCAATCGTAGGCCTGCCCAAAGCACATTGAGTTCCTGAACACCCCCATAATGAACTATGCTCAGATGAAGATCATCTTCACGCCAAAGTTTGTTGACAAGTGTCAGCTTTGGGATCCAAAGATGATGACAAGGGTTGTGGACTTCCTTGCGGACAACTAAGAATAAGGTACAACCTATGCTAACATGGAAAAGATTGATAGGAGGCGCTGACTTAGGAACTGGTACGCTGGTAGTTTGATTAGTGCTACTGATTTACCATTCATGTGCTATTGTTGGTGGTCATGATCTGTTGTTTGAGGTCATATACATTTTGGGAGGTAGTCCGATATCCCTCCTTTAGCTAGGTTGCTGAAGAAAACTGAACCATGGTATGTAATATTGCTAGTGAACTTGTGATGCATCACTAAATCGTGATGCATCACTCCAACGGGTAACTATCAGTTTGAAAAATCTCAACACTCAAATGAAAGAGGTTACCACAACAGCTAGGCACCTTGCAACCAAATAGGCAACACCTGCATCTGTCTTGGTTTCCCTTTAGATACATAGCCCACCAAACACTGCGTGTGTTGTCTCCCTCCTCATGCAAGAACGAGTATGCGGGCAACCAAATATAGCGGGAAACATGGCCGTTTCGATAGGGCATACCCCTAGGGCCATGTTCCCAGTAGCTCCAAAAGAGTTATAGGGAACCAAACGCGCCCCCAACGAACATCGAGCATGCAACCTGGTCAGGTTTACACATTAAGGACATGTTTGGTAAGCTGCAAAGGTTTTTTTGGCCTAGTCAGGCATGGTTGAAGTTGGCAGTGCTAGGAACAAACAACCTTTGGTCCACTTTGTTCAGTCTGTTTGCTATCTTACATGAGGTATCTTGCATGGGTGGGGCTACTATGTCCAAGTAGTTTGGTTGCCTGTGTATTACTCTTTTGCCCCATCTCATGCAAACTACACTTGTTTGATTGTCTATAGGAGGCCTTCTATAACCACCTTCTTCTACCTTGTGGTGACCTTACCATGAATAAAGTAGCACCACATACAAAACAAGTTCATGGAACACGAATAACATAAGTATAACAATACGAAGAACACATGCATAAGAATAGGAACAACAAAGGCATAACATCAGAAACAACACAATCAGGAAGAATAAAGGCAGAACATCAGTAACAACATGGTCAAAACAATAGTAACAACACAAGCAGAAGAACATGAAGCACATAAGCATAAGAATAGGAACAACACAAGCAGAACATCAGGAATAACACAGCCATAACAACTGGAAGAACACAATCAAAACATTAGCAAAAACAGAAGATGAACATCAGGAAGAACGAAAGCAGAACAACAGGAACACCACAATAGAAGAACACGAAGAACACAAGCATGTACTAGTCATAACAAGCAACATATTACACTAACATGATCATTCATGATCGTTGCTAAAAGGAGATCAGTTCATCACATCACATCAAAAGTGGGTGTGATCCTAGCACCACGACCAGTTCACCATCACATGAGGGGTTACTATATACCACATCATGACAAGATTTGATCAGTAGTACATAGTTACAACATCAATGCAAGTAGAAGTCATCCATCACAGATTTTCTTGATCTTCTTCAGCTTATCCTTATTAGCCTCACTAGCCGTGGGTGTATCAAATATGATGTACTCAAGCTTCTTATTTTCCTCCTTCAAATTTTGCATTTCCTCATCCCATTTCTTCTGCTTGATTTTCATCATCTCTGCTTAGGTTTTCTATATGTTTTTCCAGCATATCCACTTTATTCTTTAACACTTCTGTCTCCTTGAAATTCATCTCCTTGTTCTTATCCAATGATTCCTCCTCAGCCATAGCAGTGGTGCCCCTAATCCTGGACAAGTTCTCCTCCAACAACCTTTTCTCAGTTTCATCCATGAATTTGTTCACATTAACTAATAGACTTGAGTATTTCTTCTCAATCTTGTTCTTCTCATCAGCTAGCTCCTTTACTAACTTTGCATTCTCCATTCTCTCGTTGATTCTTGCACTGCTATTGTCATGATACATGCCCCAAAGCTGTCCTAATGATTGTTTTGCTCGTTCTGGCCATTCCTTATCTACCCAGCTACAGACCCACGGTTTGTGACTTCCTACAAACCAGAATTACATACTCAAAGCTAGTGGATGAGCTAGTAAAGGGTGGATCACAAGCTAAGAACTTACTTTCTACACTTGGCACTGATAGAATCTACGACCAATGTTGCTTCCTTAAAATGCAACACACTTGACAGGCTCAAGCTAATGGACGCGGCACACCTCGAGACAATCTATAGCTATGCCGTAGAATGTGGGATCTTCGATGTAGTTAGGAGTATAGTCCTTGTCCGTGAGGTCCTAACAGACCAATTCAAGTTCATCCGAGGCCTAATTAGAAATTCCCAAATTGCCAACAAACACTAACCCTTGGCAGGAATTGGGGGAAACTGAGCTTACCCCTAGATACGTTTGGTTTGAGCTCTCGTTGTCATTCCAGCTCGGCATGGCGACTAGAGAGGCGGCTCGACAAAGCGGCGGCAGTAGTCTTCACGGGATCGTTGTCGCTGCCGCCGCTAATGACTGGAGATGAGAGGGAGCCGCCTGCAGCTAAACAACCAGGGAAGATAGCTCGATGGGAGGGGGAGGGGGGTTGGTAGTTATGGTTTCGACGGTGAGCGAGGAGGGGTGTTTCGGCGGGAGGTGGACGAATATCTCCTGCCCCCTCCCGCTTGCGCCATCGTCGGTCATGCTCATGCGGGGGTGCGCCGCTTTTGCATGAGGTGGACGCACAACAAGGCTGGAAACACTAGATTCGAGTCGTTGACAATGGGCCTAGCTAGTTCAAACTGGCACAGCCCAACCTCCCATGCGGGCATTCAAAGGGTCCATTTTCATCGCCAACTCGTCTGTATGAACCTACCGCAGGTTACCAAATCGCATCCTTACTTTTCCCATCTCCTATAGCGGTGTCTGCAAAAGAAACGTTGTGTGCTTCTCGTGCTAGCTACCACCTCTCGCTGTGCCCTCTTCGTGTAGCTGTACTAGCTAGAACTAGTAGTAGTACTGCTCGCATATATCGGCGGTACCATGGAGTGAGTAGCTAGCAGCTCCTCCTCATCTCCTGCTGGCTGCTGCTCACGTAACGTCCCATCATCCACCAATCTCATTCCGAGCTAGCTCACGTCCGTCTCCTCCCCACAAAGATATGGCCCTGCGCTGCTCCCCTTTGCGCAAAGGTGCGCGCGCGTCTCCATCCATCACGCTTCGCTTTATTTCCTTCCTCCCCCTCTCGCTCGGTGCTCGCCTCCCTTGTCCCTCCGCTTTAGTACTCCACTTTTCCTTCTCTGAGCTAGCTTGCTTTTCCGTCGTCGATCCGTAGATTAAACCAAGCGCCCGGGCAGGCCCATACGTGCGGAAGAGGAGAGAGTGGCCGGGCCGGGTATAAAGATGGCGCACGATCCGAGCCTCGGGTACGCGGACTACTTCGCTGCGCCGGGGAGCGGCATCACGCTGGTGCCGGAGGTGGACGCCGGCGGGGAGCATGAGATGTATGGCGACGCTTCGCATCATCAGTCCGCGGTGGACATGTTCGGGGCGAGGGGCTTCGGCATGGCGGCGTCCGCGCAGAGCAAGGCCGCCGCGCTCGACGTCGACGGCTCCTCTACCATCAGCTTCTTTCGCCCCGACCACCACCAGCAGCAGCAGTACCGGCAGATGAGCCAGGCGCCCTTGTCGCTGTCGCTCCACGGGCCGCCGGACGCCGCGTCCTCGTCTTCGTTCATGCTGCAGCACCACCACCAGACGGCGCCGGCGGCGTGGCAAGCGCAGGGCGCCAGCGGCTGGCACCTGCGTGGCTCCAGGTTCCTGCTTCCGACGCAGCAGCTCCTGCAGGAGTTCTGCAGCATCCCCGTGGATACCACCACCACCAAGACGCCCAAGGGGCCGGTGCAAGAAGAACACGGAGGTGGCTCGTCGTCCTCCGCGTCCTGGCCCCCGACGTCGACGCAGATCCAGAGCATGGACGCCGCGGACCTGCAGAGGCTCAAGGCCAGGCTCTATACCATGATCGAAGAGGTTAGCATAGACTATCGCACCTCGGTTCCTCAACCCGACCGATCATCGATCGGTCATGGGCCATGTTCTCCCCGCGTCAGGAACTTCTTGGAAATCTCAAAAGGTGCAGCAAGAGGAGTGGCAGTTCCATTATGGCTTGCCCAAGGAGGGTTCGCAGTGGGCGTGATTCCTTCCTGGGCCTCACCGTCCGATTTTGGAAACCTCTATTCCTTCGCCTCGCTGCAGTTCTAGCTAGTACAGTAGGTGTAGTCTGTCCTGGGCATGCCACCCCCTTCTCTCTCCCTCTGGTCTCTGCATGCATGGACTCGGAGTCTCTGATCAGTGGCTCCATGGCGACCCCAGAGATCTCGGCACTTGCGCAGGCACTGCTCCCTCCTAGCTTCATGCCCATCTCCTCACACATTTACTGCTTCCGTTGCCTTTCTTGTGTACACTGCACACTTGTACTACAGTGCAATTCATAGGTAGGTGCAGTTCAGCTTAGTACTAGCTAGCCTAGGTGCCTGTAGCCTATAGGCTAGTACTACTAGCTAGGGACGCAGAGCTAGCGCTATAGTCAAGAGTCAAACACTGTTGCATTTGAGAAGCTACAGGGATCATGATTTCCATTCGTACCGTGTGTTTCTCCTTCCTTTTGCGAATTACGAATTACTCTGTGTTGATTTCTGAGGCTATCTGATTCTGGTTGGTAGGTGGACAGGAGGTACCGGAGGTACCGCGAGCAGATGAGGGCGGTGGCCGGGTCCTTCGAGGCCGTGGCCGGGCAGCAGGCGGCGGCGGTGTACACGAGGATGGCGTCGCGGACGATCTCCAAGCACTTCCGGAGCGTCAGGGACGGGGTGGCGGCGCAGGTCAGGGCGGTGCGCGGAGCGCTGGGAGAGAAGGACGCCGGGGCCGCCGTGCCGGGGATGACCAAGGGGGAGACGCCCAGGCTGCGGGCGCTCGACCAGTGCCTCAGACAGCACAAGGCGTACCAGTCCGGCATGCTCGACAGCCACCCGTGGCGCCCGCAGCGTGGCCTGCCGGAGCGCGCTGTCTCCGTCCTCCGTGCGTGGCTCTTCGAGCACTTCCTGCACCCGTAAGAGATCACCCCTTACTTAACTACAATGCCCTCCAGCAATTTATTAATTAATCTTTTCGTAGCATCATAATTTCCATTCCCGAAGGTTGTCTCTCTTCAACAAGATAGTACAAGATGTTTTTTTGCGGGAGAACAAGATACAAGATTAACATGCATGCATTGCTCCGCAAATTTAGATTGATTTAGTTATAAGCGAGAGAATTGACATGATATACTCGTACATATATATACTACAAGTGATTCGCAAAATATATATATATATATATATATATATATATATACATATATATATATATATACTACAAGCGACCCGCAAAATAAAATAAAATACTAGAGAGGTGACAAGACAACGTATCCTAACGGATATTAAGTGAACAAACTCCTAGCAAAAAAAAAGTGAACAAACTAATTAATTCCTTTTTGCGGGAAACGAACAGTTTAGTAGCGCTAAGAAGAACACAAGTATGTCTTGTATCTAGTCTACTCGCAAAATGGTCATGCTCAATTTTGCTTCTCATTTTAAACACCTCGTTTGTATTCTAAAAAAAATTAAACATCTCGTCTGGCCTTGTATTTTGTTCCGTGGCATTGCCATGATATATGTCATCAAATAGTAGTTTTGCATAGGTTTGATTTACAGAAAAGTTCCCGCTGATTTTTTGAATCTCACTCTTATTTTATTTGTTACTCTCTCCATTCCAAATTAATTGACGTAGATTTAGATAAAATGTTGCCTAAATCTGTCTACGATTAATGAACATGGGTAAATTAAATTGGAAAAGTGCGAGTACTAGTTAATTATGAACACATGATTTATGCATCGTGTGTTCCCATGTACATATTCTTATGTATGCTACTCTCCTAGTTGCCTAATTGAACCCTCACAAAACAAAATGTCGCAATACTCATTTAATCTCGCTCATATGGTCCTTATCGATACATGTATATATTTAGTTATATTGATATGCCAACAGATGCTTCCAGTACTGTTGCAATGTCCACATCAAATACCACACTTGTCTTGTAGGAATAATATTCCATGTACTATCTATGAACAATCATATACTACCACAGTATCACTTAGATAGATGTCCTTGTATTAGACAAATCTACCAACAGAATCAAGATTTTTTTTCTTGTTGCATAGTACTTCTTGCCACTAAATGTACAACCTATATGATCTCGATGGAAGGGCAGGTTATCTGACGCTCTAAATTGGCATCTTCCCATCCAGGTACCCGAGCGACGTGGATAAGCACATCTTGGCACGGCAGACGGGCCTATCACGGAGCCAAGTAAGTACTCATCATCATCATCATCAGTTCATCGATCACATGATCGGTCGAGATCGATGATCAGCTGCAATCATACAAAAATGTTAACAAATTCCTATCCAATAATTACCTATACGCGCGCGCACACACACTGCTAGCTGGATACTGATCTATCGTCACGTCGTAATCGTTGTGTTGTTCGATCGTGTCATCTGCTATACGCTGTTTGCATATATAATGCTGGCCGGTTCCGTGCCACTAATTAAAATCGATTGATTCCAAGTGCACGCATCGTCGCGAGCTGCAACTTGCTACTGAATTAGCACGTCAACGTAGCCCTCGGTCGGGTGACATGTCCGAGTCGTACCTAGGTTCGTGTCTTCACGTGCTGATGGACGCTCAAAGGAAGAATCTTCCAACTAAGTGTGTGGTGTGTGCGATCTATACGTGTGTTCTGTGAGTAACAACAATTTTAACTTGTGCGACGCATGCATGGATCGATGCAGGTTTCGAATTGGTTCATCAACGCGAGGGTGAGGCTGTGGAAGCCTATGGTGGAGGAGATGTACGCGGAGGAGATGAAGGACAAGGAGGAGGGGAGCGGCAACGGCGACGGCGGCCACTCGGCGCAGCTGCAGGCCAGCGACCTGGGGAACCCTAATCCGGAGGGGAGCTACGCCTCCGAGGGCGGGCGCGGCGCCGAGGGCGGTAGCGAGCAGAAGCCGACGCGGGCGCAGCTGCACCTGCACGACGCCGGCTCGCTGGCCTCCGTCGTGAGCATTGGGCGGAGCACGGACCAGCAGGGCCTAAACTTCGGCATAATGGATCACCTCGGCTTCGACGCGTACGAGGCTGCCGCCGCCGGGTTCGGCAACGGCGTGTCGCTCACGCTGGGCCTTCAGCACCAGCAGCAGCAGCAGCAGTACCACGGAGGCGTGAGCGTTGCCGCATTCACCGCCGCGTCCCCGTCGTCGTCCACGGCGCATGGCGGCGCGGCCGAGTACCTGTTCATGGCCGGGGACCAGCAGATGGGCGGAGGCGTGCACTCATCTAACGGCGGCCAGTATGGGGCCGGCATGGCACCAGACACCGACGCAGCGGCGTCGCAGTACCACCGGGGACTGAGCGCAACCGGGTTCCACCTCCTCCGCGACCTTGCCGGGTGATCCGATCCGTCGGTCGATGTGGACAGCATCACACCCACAGGGATCACGTACGCGTACGTACAGGGATTACCATAGACTGGATGGAGTTCGGGGAAGGACGCGACCACCACAAGTGATATGATGAGAAATTGGGGATGGCATTCATGGTATAGCTTGCGTACGTACTCACCGGTGTACGCACGCGGCTTTCGATTTTTGTAGCGCTTAGATACCTCTATTAAATTCTTGGCTGGATGTCTCCGTCTATGTATACTGTGTTCCACCTCCCACGTCGGCTCGCACGCATGTCACTGTCGCGACGGAGGCACCGACGTCGGCAGGGCGCTCCGCAGCTCGTGATCGAGCAGTCGAACGGTCAGGGGAAGGTTCCGCAGGACACTGGGTACATGAATTACCAGTACTCCAATAGCAAAGGCACAGCTGCATCTCCCCCTCCCGCTATTCCTAGCATATGAGCATTCACAGATTTGGTTTGTTGGAATGTCATTTTCGTATCTTGGTCTTGCAGTTGGGTTTCCGTGGGGAGATGAAAGCAAGTGCCACTTGCAACGGGCGGCCGACGGGCTGGGTCTTTACATGTTTTTTCTTCAAAAGGGGTAGCCAGCCTCCGCATCAACTGATTCACACAACCTTTTATTGCATAGTTTCAAAGTAGCTAAAAAAAACTGAGTTTACATCTCAGAAGTCGCATATATGGAAACTACTAGGATTTGGTAAGAACGATGGCCTTGAGTCCAGGCTCGTTACGTGTTAATATAGACGTGTTAATATAGGCATATCTGGCAGATTACATCGGGAGGTTACAATAGATAGACATCACGGGAAGATCGATCTAATCCATATAGGTTGGATTAGATCAACATACAACAAGATAGGAACGGAATAACAAGAATAATATCCCGAGACTCCATCTATCATATCGGTATCACTAACATCCCTCCTCAATCACAGCCTTCTTGAGGTTGAGATTGTGTTTGAATTCTTCAAACCGCCGGACCGCACTAGTGGAAAACGGGCCTCCAGTCCCGGCCCGTAAGGTGCTTTAGTCCCGGTCCTGGTAACCGGGACTGGAGGGGCGGGACTAAAGGCCCACCCACTAGTCCTGACCCTCTTACTAGCCGGGACCAATGGGCATCCACGTGGCTATCTCTGCGGGCGCTGGGTGCCCCCCCATTAGTCCCGGTTCGTATTACGAACCGGGACAAATGGTTCTCTGCGGCGGCAGAATTTTAGGCACTTTCTCTGTCGGGGTAGAGAATTCAATTTGTATCCTTTTTTTCATTTCAAAATAGTTTTCTACGCTACCACACACCGTACATGTTCGTGCATACATAAGATAACTTCTCTTAAGATCGAGCATACAAATATATACATGATAGTTACACATGGAGATCATAATTATCGGGACTAGAGCCCGTCTATTCAATTACACGGTCGGGGATCATCGGCGCCTATTCATACTAAATTCTCCGGCGTCATCTATCATCTCGTTCAACAAGAATCCTGCCAGTTCTTCAGCAATTGCTACTACGCGTTGCTGTGGTAGGAGCTGATCCCGTATTTTCTCGAACTATATAAGAAAAGGAGATCAATATGAATATCAATCATGATAACAAAAAGTGAAGGTACTAAAAATAATATTATGAATGTATTGCTTACATCAACTCTATAATCATTCAGCTCACTGGTAAACGTGCGAATGAACTCACAAACGTAGAATCCACATAGATTCGTCTTCGGTGGCTGCCTCGCGCAGTTTACGAGAATAGAATTCAATCAAAATAATAATTCAGCATCATAATTGTATTGAAACTAGAAGTAAAGAGATGAGCGTACTACTTACCGAGATCGGCTTAAACGTCAGCTTCTCACTAAAGTCACCCGTAACCGCACTCTTGAACTGGTTCCAAACCCTACCCGGTAAAGAAAATGAATGAGTTATTTATTACGTGATATCTCAGAAAATCAATGAAATAGACCGATGTAGCGCAAAAATTACCTCTGGAGCATGTCTTGCATGTCCCTAAACATTTCCAGGGGTCTCTTTAATGGGTCCATGACTTCAACTCTTCCCTTATCAAGTTGAATGTCCATGAGAATCCAGTGGAAACTGTACACGTTTATATATACATCAGTAACTCATCAATTACACTTAACATCGAGTAAGCAAAGGAGAATGTGTACAATAGAGTAAGACCCTCACGCAAAATTGTAAGGAAACAGTATGTGGTCACAGAAATTTTGCTCCGTTAGAAACCTTAGAAGGTTTTCCTGCGTCTCCTCGGGTTTATCCGTTAGCGTCTTTACATGTATTTTATCTGGGTCAATGAACCCAACACTAAAGATTGACCTTCTTTTACATTCTATGATCTTTATTCTGCATAATAATAGAATACAAAAGGATATAATTAGGATAATTACATGCAATGAACTGAACAACTGAAAAAATGAACAACTTATATATAGACAATGAATTCAACAACTTACAGACAATAGCAACTCATGAGACTTTTGTCGAGGGCGTCAAAAGTGTATAACTGGAAGAGTTCTGGAAACTCAACATGGACCTCTTCTTCTCGGAAGTAGTAGTCATGTGGGACTTTCGCCACGATCATTATTCTCTCCTGATTTACGGCTTTCAAGTACCATTTATGTAAACTCCGCATTTGTGTTGGCAGTTGTTGGAACTGCTCAAAGCTGACCAGAGGCTTCCCTGGGACATATGTAGGGACTACCCGAGCCTTGGGTAACTTGTCGTCCTGGGAACCTAGTAATTCCTCAACAGTCACATTCATAGAGGCCGCAAGCTTCTTAGCTTCTTCCATATCCTGCTGGGGAGTGTCATAGGATAACACCTGGAGGGATGGGATCGATGTTTTGGCATGTTCCCCGAGCTGGGGGACGTCCATTCTTTTCTCGGTTGCACTTTGACCTGATGATTTGCTCCCGCTTGCACTTCTACTTGATTTGCTCTTCTTCACTACCTTCTGAAGTGTGCGTCGATAGTCATCTGGCTTATGGTGCAATTCATATTGCGATTTTGTGTTCAGAAAAGAAAGTGCATACGCTTTTTGCTTCTCGGTGTATACCGGGGCGGGCTCGGGTTTCTTCTTTTGAAGCTGCACAACACATTCGGCCTTTACGATCATGTCGGTTTCCTCGTCAGTACGATTGTAAGGTCTGATGGGAAGATTCTTATGAGGTACTCTTGGGAGGGGCGACATTTGTCGTTTTGGGCTCCTGCGTCGTTTAGTACTAATCGGAGGCTGCGGCGGAGATCAAGATGGACTCAGGCTGTGGTGGTCGTAGTCATGGGGTGGGCTTCTTGGAGGTGATGGAGGTGAAGGTGACATGTGACCACTCGGAGGCGGTGTTGGCTTTGGCGTCCAGCCTGGAAGCTTGATGTTGTTCTTGTCCCATAGAATGATACCACCTAGTACTTCTCCGAGTGTCCTCTCACCTTCAGGTCCAGGTATGTCAAGCTCCATTGAGTCCCACCCCATTGCGATTTCATCCACGGAAACTTTAGCATAGCTAGCTGGAATCTCACGGCCATGCCAGCGTGCACCAGGTGGACAAGGTAAAGCACATCCGACCGCCACCTTGATGGATAGGTTCTTCACCTTCTGATGGAGCTCACAAGATGCCTGCTCCTTGATTCCATCCACGGGGTAGCCGGGACCGCCATCTACCATACGTGCATCGTCAGAAGGGACCTCCGATTCAGCCACGCTGCTTCTCCGCTGAGATGGGACGGCGGTAATATCGAGTACAGGATCTTGCAAGCGCGCTGCTCCTCGAAGTTCATCAATCTGTTGCTGATGCATTCGAAGTATTCCTAGCAACTCGGTGAACCTGTCTCCCTCCTCCTCCTGTCGTCGCCTCTTTGCTCTCTCTTGGCTCCTATAAGTATCTCTGTCTTTGGGAAACCCCATCTCCCACGTCTAACTAGGGCCAAGGCCTCGTACACGTCCTCCGTGTTCGTCATTCCCGAGGACCTTTGTCAGCAAGTCTTTCTCTCTACCAGGACGGAACTTTGTTGTCCCCGCTTTAATCTCCTTCACCACTTTCTGCCATGTATCCCGGGGTATCCTAATCCCGTCACTGCAAATAAGGTCCCCTGTACTTTCGTCATACTCACTCCCATGCCCAAGGAACCAATTCCTTGCCCTCAGATCCCATTCTTCGCGTATTGGTTCTGGAGTGATCCCTTTAGCAAGCAGCTCATTCTCTTTAGCATCCCACTTTGGCATGGTAGCCGCGTAGCTTCCTGGCCCCAGGTGATGGTGATATTTCTTCATCGCGGCATTTTTCTTGTTTTTTTCCGACATTTCCATAGCAGGTTGTGACTCCTTGTACTTCACAAATGTATCCCAGTTAGCATGCTGCTTCGTTAGATAGCATTCAAATTTAGGAGTCTTCTTCGTCTTCTGATACTTTTGCCATAATGCTTTCTTCCAGTTCTTGAATAGTTCGGCCACCTTCGTAAGAGTCCACTGCTTGACCATCTTCGTAAAGCCTTTGTGAAGCCATCTGCCACCTGGTCTTTGGATGGAATAAATCTGATATCTAATTGTTTACTTGCTACTCTTTCTCTTACAAACTGAAAGTCTATTTTAATATGTTTTGTTCTAGCATGAAAGATTAGCTGACAAATAAGTTGCACCCATATTATCACACCATAAAAATGAAGTTTGGTTTCGTTGGATTCCAAGTTTTCCTAGAAGGGACTCAATCCAAATAATTTCAGCAGCTGCATTTGCTAGAGATTTGTATTCTGCTTCTGTACTTGACCTTGATACAGATGCCTGTTTTCTGGCACTCCAAGAAATAAGGTTAGGACCAAAATATACTGCAAAGCCTCCTATAGATCTCCTTCCATCTACACATCCAGCCCAATCAGCATTTGAGAAGGCACTTACAAGAGTAGAGGATGATCTTCTGAAGGTTAATCCATCACTTATTGTACCACTGCCATATCTCAAGATACTCTTAACATCTGTCCAATGTACAGTAGTGGGGGCATGAAGATATTGGCATACCTTATTGACAGAGAAGACAATATCTGGTCGTGTCAATGTGAGGTGTTGAAGTGCTCCAGCTATGCTTCTGTACCTTGTACTATCTTCTGGTCCGAGAAGCTCTCCTTCTGGGACTGAAAGTTTCTCGGAAGCTGACAATGGTGTTGGTGATATTTTACATTTCTTCATCCCAACTCTGCCAAGCAGATCTAAAGCATATTTCTCTTGGGTTAGAGTTATTCCTTGAGAAAATTTCTTAACCTCAATTCCCAATAAGTAATGCAAGTCACCGAGATCTTTTAATGCAAAAGATGAACTAAGATCTTGAAGGAGTGATGCAATTGCTTTGTTGGAGGTGCTAGTAACAATTATATCATCAACATATAGAAGTACAAACATGGTGATACCTGACTTATTGAATATGAATAATGATATATCTACTTTAGATGCTAGAAACCCAAGCTCTTGTAGCTTGGAACTTAACTTTGCAAACCATGCTCTTGGTGCTTGTTTGAGCCCATAGAGTGTCAAGTTTGCACACATGGTGCGGAGCATTTGGATTTTCATAACCAGGTGGCTGCTTCATGTACACCTCTTCTTCCAGAACACCGTGGAGAAACGCATTCTTCACATCTAGTTGCCTTAGGCTCCAGCCCTTTGAAACTGAAATAGCTAAAACAAGTCTGATAGTAGAAGCTTTTACAACAGGACTAAAACTATGCCATATCGTTGTTTAGATCCCTTTGCTGCTAGTCTAGCTTTATATCTATCAATGGTGCCATCAGATTTTCTTTTAATTCTATATACCCACTTGCAATCTATAAGACTACTACTTTGCTTAAATGGTACTAGGTGCCACGTTTTGTTTTCTATTAGTGTCCTATACTCATCATCCATAGCATTTTTCCAATTTGAATCAGCTAAGGCGATTTGCAAAGTAGCAAGTTCAGTAGTAGAATAGGACAAACCATATCGTACTGTACCGTCAAGGTTTTAGGCTTGGCGTTACCAGTCTTTGATCTGGTTCTATAAATAGCAGGTGTAGGCTGGTCACCAGAAGAAGAAGCCGCAGAGGATCCTCCCTCCCATGGCGACGAATCGGCAGATCCCGCGGCTGATGCGGTCGAAGGCAACACGGAGCGCGACGCGAGGGGCGACGCGGTTTCTGGGCCCCGCTGGACCCACGTGTCTGGCGCCGAGATGGGTGCGGTCGACGTATCGATGTAGGAATCGCGGGAGGCGCGTGGTGTGGATGATGGCAGGGACAAATCGCTGCCGCGCCGCGTCGCTGTCGTGGGGTCGGATGACGCGGCTGCACCAGAGTGGTGTGCGCCCGACCGAGGTTAATGTGGCGCAAATCCCGATGCAAAAAGTCGCATGTCGTCCGAGGTAGACGTGTTTCGAAGCGGAATCGCCTTGTCCATCGTGCCGTGACGCTGTGTCCTTGGCGCATGTGATGACAACTCTGGATTAGCGCCATTTTCTCCCGTTCCGGCACTGTTTAACGCAGAATTTTCTTTTGCAGACTCCTGTTGTTG
The DNA here is from genome assembly GCA_910589775.1 of Avena eriantha. NCBI lineage: Eukaryota > Viridiplantae > Streptophyta > Magnoliopsida > Poales > Poaceae > Avena > Avena eriantha. The sequence goes on along the minus strand of OU342740.1, from coordinate 275,236,385 downwards.
CAAGGAACTTAATACACCAGGGTTTACATAGTCATTAGTTAATAGTTCAATGCAATGTTTTTCCCCTTCTTGTGATAGAATGGATGGATTTTGGAGATGCTCCGGGAGAAGTAGAATTTATCTACTTAGAAGGGAACCAACATTGGGATGAAGGCTTGAAAAAGGAAACACACTCTCATAAAAAACAACATCTCTAGAGATATAGACTCGACCAAATTTAATGTCAAGACATTTTACCCCTTTGTGCATGTGATTATAGCCAAGTAATACACATTGCTTAGATCTATTGACAAGCTTGTGCTTATTGTATGGCCTAAGATTGGGCCAGCAGGCACACCAAAAAACACGAAGGGATGTATAGTCAGGAGTTTTATTAATAAGACGCTCCATGGGTGTATCATTATTGATGATTTTTTAGGGCAACATGTTGATGAGGTGTGCTGCAGTTAGAAATGCTTCATCCCAGAATTTTAAGGGCATAGATGCATTCGCAAGGAGGGCAAGGCCTACTTCTACAATATGGTGATGCTTGCGCTCTGCTGAACCATTTTGTTGGTGTACATGAGGGCAAGAAACATGGTGCTCAATGCCAATTTTTTGAAAGAAGGAGTTGAGTTTCTCATATTCTCCACCCCAATCAGATTACAAGGCAAGGATTTTTATATCGAATTGGCGTTCAACAAGTTGCTGAAAATTGTGGAAAATTTGGAACACATCGGATTTCTTTTTAAGGAGATAAATCCAAACAAATTTGCTATAGTAATCAATGAAGCTTACATAATAAGTGTATTTTCTACTGAAGTAGGTGCATGGCCCCAAACATCTAAGAACACAAGCTGTAAGGGGGCAGTGGATACACTAGATGATCTCTCATAAGGAGATGACTTTTAGCTTTTTGACACGAATCACACACAGACTCAATTCTAGACTCTTTAAAAAAGGGAAGCTCATGCTTGCTAAGAACTTGTTGAACAACTTGAAACGAAGGATGTCCTAAACGACTATGCCACCGTGATGCCGAAGGCTTGATGGGACTGAAGACTTGTTTATTCGTGTGGAGTGATGATGACGATATCAAGGGGTAGAGACCGTGGAGGCACCGTCCTTTAAGAAGAACTCTCCCCGTTGCCCGATTCTTAACATAAAAATACCAATGATGAAATTCAATATAGACATTGTTGTCACGAGTAAGACGATGAACAAAAACAAGATTTTTTGTGGCATTTGGAATATGAAGGAAATTTTTAAGATGCAATTTTTGAGATGGGGTATTAGCATGACCAACATGGCTAATACTCATACCATGTCCATTGGCCACATGAATTTGATCATGGCCCATGTATTTTTCCTTCATGGTGAGCTTGTTGAGCTCAGCCGTGATGTGGTCAGTGGCGTCGGTATCTCCGTACCAGTTGGTGTCCACCCCATAGGTTGCATTGGCGCCCTTCTCCTCCTCTTCTTCTTCGTCGTCGGAGTAGTGGTGCCAACACTTCCTTGCCTCGTGTCCTGGCTTGCCGCAGACTGGCAGGTGATGCTGTCACAATCCTTGTTGCTGCCCCTTCCGCCTCCACGACGACCACCACGGCCTCCATTGCCATGGTGACGGCCGCCACTACCACGGCCTCCATTGCCGCGGCCTCCACCTCGGCGCCAACCAAAGTGGCCGCGCCCACGGTGTCCGCCTCAGCCTCGTGATGCAGAGTTGATGGAGACACCAGTGTCGGAGACGAGTTCGATGTGGTTGCTGTATGCGATGACCTGGGAGTAGAGATCTCCCACAGTGAGGTTGGACCCACTGTTAACCCCAATGGCGGGGAAGAGGGGGTTGTAGGTGTCATCCTCAATCGGCCGACCCGCTGCTGCGAGTTCATCAGCGAATCCCTTCATCTTGTTGAAGAATTGAGCCGGAGTCATGTTCTCCTTCCTCGTCTTGGCGAGGGCGACGCGCAGGTTCGAGACTTGCGTCTTGGACTAGGTGGCGAACATAGTTCTGAGGACCACCCATACTTCTGCAGCCGTGTCCATGCCAATAATAGAGACAGAGACATCAGGTGTGAGGCTGTTTAGAAGAAACAACAGTACCTGCTGATCTATCGCTACCCACACATCATACGCAGGATTTTCCTCCTTGACCTTCTTGCCGTCCTTCTCGACGACATGGGTCTTGGGCTGCGCCTCTGTTTCAGGGTCGAGGAAGCGCATCAGTCTTGCTCCGCGAATGGGTGGGAGGATCTAGGATTGCCATAGGAGGTAGTTGGTTCGGGTGAGTTTCTCCCACACACTTGCGCTGGCTAGAGGGTTTGTCATGGTGGCAAAGGAGGAGGGAGCTAAGCACATAGATGTGTTTTAGGAAGAAGATGGCTCTGATACCATATGGAAACTACTAGGATTTGGAGAGAATGATGCCCTTGAGTCTAGGCTCATTACGTGTTAATATAGGCATAAGCTGACAGATTACATCGGGAGGTTACAATAGATAGACATCACGGGAAGATCGATCTAATCCTTATAGGTTGGATTAGATCAACGTACAACAAGACAAGAACAGAATAACAAGAATAATATCCCGAGGCTCCATCTATCATATCGGTATCGCTAATAGCATAGGGTGTACATAAAAATCAAGCAAGAGGTTTTCATATCTATGCAATACTTAGTGAATAGTGGCAGGTCTAGAGGGATAATCTCATCGCATCCATGAGTAATATCCGGTTTAAACAAGGATAAAAATGAGTATTTTTCACTTATCAACCCATCGGGAGCACAAGCGGAAGATAAATAAAGAAGTCCAAAATATAATAGATTCGCATGCATTAATGATCACTTCAGTGACTTGAAAAACTCATGCTCCCGCCCAAAGGCCTAAAAGGACGCAAAATCTGATTTTTCAACTCCCAGATACCTAGGGTCGCCCAACGAAGAAGGATAAGAGAGAATTGTCATAGCTAACCATGGAAGCCTCTAGTAATAAAAAAGGGGAGCCAGTTGAGATATGGCACAACGAAAAGTCCCTTACAAGATTCTAGACTTGAAGGTACATATTGAGGGAACACCCAGTAGAGGTGTGAGCACATACATCGGTGTGGAAAAAGCTAAATGACATTGCTCCTATAACGGGAAATACGATAGAGAAAGATGTAGGGACAGAAGCGCCTCGTGATAAAATGACTGTAAATTGTATAAATACATGATAATCCATGGCGATTAACAACATCAACTTTACTAAGAAAATTGCATCAATTATGGATCCAGATCCTAAGTCTAACAATCTCGCTAATTTAAGAGAAGGTCAAACTGGAAAGTTTAGCATGAGCCAGTTACCCAAGAATTATTGTATCTCAACAAATGAAAGGTGTGTGAACCTGTCAGCCTAACTCCTCCCCACATTCAACATGTTGTCCATAAGTGGATTTTTGTTCGTAAGAGAAATAAGCAAGGCTCATCTCTCAAGGGTTCACTCAACGACCATGTGTCGATTTTGATGAAACTTACTCTCTAGTCATGGATGGTATAACCATTAGAAACTTTGTCTCATTAGCACTCAATCTAAAGAATTAACAATGAAATTGATGGATGTTGTCATTGTTTACCTATAATGTAACCTTGAGACGAATACTTACATGAAGGTCCATGATGGTATTCCCATTTCTAATCAAGATAGAGAAAATCTAGGTTTACATAGAGTTCTTCTCAAGAAGTCGTTGTACAAACTTAAACAATTTGGTAGGATGTCATATAATTCCTTAAGTGATTTGTTTCATTGAAAGGGTAACACGAGCAATACAGATTTCCTATATGTATTTATATGATTATCCTAAGATGGATTATGTATAATATTGTTGTACGTGGGTGGTTTGAATATAATTCATACACCTAGAGATATTGAGGAAGCAAGGTAGTACCTAATGTCGGGACTAGAGATGGAGATTTTTATGCGATTATCAGCATAGAAAAAACATCCTATGATAGAGAGAACAAGATCTAGATCTAATCTGGGATATGCAAGTAAAGAGAGTGATATTAGATCTACATACCGTTGTACAACACAAGCGGAAACGTTTTATCAAACATGGTTGATGAAAAATTCCACTCCATGATCTCACCAATCCAATACCACAACGAGCAGCACCGCCGAGATGTACACGTACATATATGGCTTGATAACATCTCCACCTTCTTGATCTAGTAAGGAGAGGGGAGAGGTAGATGAGATCGGATCCAACATCACAATGGCGTGGTGGTGGGGATGGTGAAATTCCTGCGGGGCTACATCAAGTTGTTGCAGAGGAAGAGAGGGAGGATGCGGCTAGCAATCTGGATGATGTGCTACTGCCCCTCCCTTTCACCTTATATAGGGGGCTAGGGCGCTGGACCAGCTTTGCCCCTCTCCAAGTAAGGGCCCAGTAGCTAGGGGGAAACTCTCTCCCCCCCAAAGTTTTCCCTTTCCTCTCCCCAAGGAAACTCTAGGGCGCATGGACTTGGGGGGGCCATACCTCCTTGGTCCATATAGGTTTGAGATGCCCCCACCCAGGTCCATGTGGACCCCTTCATGATAGGTGGGCCTCACTAGAGGACCTCAGAACTTTCTAGACCTTTTTCGATACGATACCAGAAAAAACCTAAACTTTTCCAGAAACCTAAAAACGACTTTCCATATATGACACTATATCTCCAGAACATTTCAAATATCCTCGTGATGTCCTGGATCTCATTTGAGAATTCGAATCAAAAGTATATATCACCAACACATGGAGTGAAAAATCCCAGTCTTCATCCATGCAACCCAACAAATACCTTACGAGATACCTGAAGAACACCTTTATAATCATCCAATTAGGAAGTGATAGTTTATGCCTACAAAGTATTCTTCTGGTACCACAGAGTAACATGATCTTATGGTCTAAGGTAATGATGCTTGACATTTAGAATGCTATAGCAGTTAAAACTTAGTGGCACAATCAAATTGCTATGTTTAGGTTGGGTCTATCCATCACATCATTCTCCTAATGATATGGTCTTACTATTAAATGACAACACATTTCCATGGTTAGAAAACCTTAACCATCATTTAATCAGCGAGCTAGTCTAGTAGAGGCTTACTAGGGATACAGTGTTGTTTATGTAGCCACACATGTATTGAGTTTCTAGTGAATACAATTTTAGCATGGTCCATAAATATTTATCATGAACCGAAAATATGATAATAACAACTTTATTATTGCCACTAGGGCATATTTCCAACGGTCTCCCACTTGCACAAGGGTCAATAATGTAGTCAATATTTGTGCATTTAACACATATGACATTCCCGTGTTTCATGTGCTAAACATAATCATCGTATTTGACATTTTCAGTTCCGTGTATGTTTGTATATCTTTGCGTCTCCACGCATTACTCATTTTTAAAATGAGATGGCATTGTATACATTTAGTATTCTAGTGGGACCTTATCACCTTTGATGGAACGATGTTGCTACTATTGTCATACAATAGATTGTCATAGTACTAGCATGTTTGGAACTACACCTAGTTTGATAAGAAAGTCCTTGACACAAATGTCCTCCTTTACCACTACTAGAGCAGTCGTATAATCATCCTTTGTTTTAGTATCTGTCACAATATTTAACTTTGGAACTCATCCAAATATATCATGAAACTTTATTTCATTTGATTATGCCACATTTTACTAAAACACATAGCCTAAATTTGAGATAAAATCTGTTTGTATATGTAACAAAACAAGTACAATGTAACACCTTGCAATGGGTTATTTGTCACTTCCACATATAGAACATATTCTTAGTTATTCTAAAGCATATATGAATATTCTTAATATTTTTCAATGATCATCATATGAATCACTCTGGTATATGCTTAGAACATTTTATAGCATATGACATATTTGGCTATGTACATATCCTGGTATACTTGACTAATAAAATCGTTTATGTGGTTCCACTTATCGAGTGTCAAAACACTTGATTCTTTCTTCAACCTCTTCCATGAAGTAAGAACCCTTCTTGTCGTTTCCATATTGAAATAATTCAATATTTCATCTATGTACTTTGACTTAACAATATTAGGGCATCAATATATCTGTATAGACATTGATGCCCAATATCCTTTCATCAAAAATATAATTGTAATGAAACCTTATCGTGTTAAGAAAATATACATTATTTCCAATCAACAATGTCTACATAAAGTATTAGAAATATGTATCAGCGCTCCCACTTTCTTTTTTGTGAACACAAGCATATTCACAGATCCTGATGAAACTAAACTCTTTGATAATTTCATCGAAGTGAAGATTCCAACTCCACAATGCTCAGTTCAACCACTGAAGTTTGCACACGTCAATGGTCTGTGACCCTACGGGTTTGAGAACATGTGGACATGATCGAGAAAACCTCTCCGATCAATAACCAATAGCGGAACCATGGATGTCCATAATGGTTTTCACATATTTTACAAAGATCTTTCATCATTCGGACCAAGATGTCGAGGATTCAAACAACCCCATATTCAATTCCCTTTATCTCGCAATATGTTACTTTCCTGAGATTCAATCGTTGATATCACCATACCTAGTTCAATCTCGTTACCAACAAGTTCTCTTTACTCATCCCATAATACAATACCTCTGTGAATAAACTCATTAGTCACTATGGCACCCCAATCCAGGTGACTGAGACACCTCACATTCCCACCCCAGAAACACAACGAATGTGGTAACACATCAAACAAAGACAAAACCAATATATATTATCACTACAGGAAATGTTTCCTTCCGCAATGACTTAGCCCGATAGTCATCGTAGAAGGCGCGTCTTCTGCGATGAAATTCTCGACTCGACCGTGGCTGATGGAAAACTTTTTTTCCCGGTTTCGCGGACCTCTACTATGATGGAACCGCTAAAAACATGGAGGAAGCTCGGCTGGCGCGTGGTAGAAGCAAGATTTTCGGTTCCCTACACAATGTTGACTCGCCAAAGTCTTTTGAGGCGTGTGGGCCCTAGACATCAGTGTCTCCAGTTGACCATACTTTTCGGTCGCGCCTCCCTGATTTGAACTCGATAACTTTGCTCAATACGTTTGCCATTTAGTCAGGCTGCTGGGTCACACATGTCATTCTCTCATTAGAAGAATCGTGTGTATGATGATTTTTTTCCTTTGCTCGTGCTACCCTGTTCCAAAATTAATAGCGTTGCTTGATGCATCTACCGTTTAATTAGGCTATTGGGACCCACATGTCATCCTCTCATAAGAAGAAATATGTGTATGATGGAATTTTTTCCTTTGCTCGTGCTACCCTGTTCAGAACTTGATAGCGCTGCTCAATGCATCTACATGTCATCCTCTTATTAGAAGAAACGTGTGTATGATGGATTTTTGTCCCTCGGTCGCGCCTTCGTGTTCCGAACTTGATAGCGTTGCTCGTTTCATCAGCCGTTTATTCAGGTTGGTGGGTCCCTTATGTCAGCCTCACATTAGAAGAATCGTGGGTATGATGGAAATTTTTTATTCTCTAGCACTACCCTGTTCCGAACTAGATAGCATTGCTCAAGGAATCTGCCATTTGCTCACACTGCCAGGTCCCCCATTTCAGCCTCTCATTATAAGAAATGTGTGTATGCAGAACTTTTTTCTCACTCGTGCCTTCCTATTTCGAACTGGCAACATTGCTCGATGCAGCATCTGTATAGTCGCGCTACTGGGTCCCACATATCAGCCTCTCTGTAAATGAAACGTGCATATGATGGACTTTGTTTTGGCCGTGTTCGCTGTTTTGACCTTGGCAACTTGATGGGTCCCAGATGTCAACCTCCTCTATGCAGGAAATGTGTCTATGCTAGGTCCCAGATGACAGCCTCTATTTGAAAGAAACTTGTGAATGTTGGACAATTTTTTTGGGTCCCTGATGTCATCATTAGAGTACAAAAATGCTCATAAAGGCCAAATTAAAAAGATTCTGGGATAACTTGGGTTGGATGCCCTATTCGTTATGACTTATATTCCATGGGCTCACTGCTAAACTGAATGGCCTATGGTAGGTGGCCAAAAGACCACGAAAAGGCCGAATTAGAAGATTTTGGGCTGTGCTTGGGGCTGATAGGCTAATTTTATGGGCTATGCTTGGTCCTACTGGGTCCGACATGTCAGCTTCTCTATAAGTGCAATGTGTGTATGATGAACTTTTTTTCGGCTGCGTCCACAGTTTTCACCGTGGTAGCCGTGTATGGTCTTACTATTGGGGCCCTTATGTCAGCCTCTCTAGTATGTTCTAGCTTGTGGGTCCCTGATGCTGCCTTGTATGTTCTGTCTGGTGGGTCCCCGATGACAACCTCTCTATACAAGTATTTAAACGTTTTTTCAAACCCACCCTCAAAAAAAACTCGTGGGATGCTGCATGATGGTGGGCCCATGGCGTCAGCCTCTCCGTAATGCGATATTGCTAGAAGAAAAAAAGTAAACTCAAGATACACACACATGCGATTCGAACAAAAGACCGTCAAATCAAATAAACGTAAACTAAGTGCGTTGCCACTACGACAAAGATATTTATAGAAAAAATATCATTAAACTTTTATTAGTACTACAACTTATGTATTAGTCTTCTTAAAATATTGTGCGTGTCTTTGTTTATCTCTTTTAAAATATAAAAGGACAACGCTCCTGGCATCTCAATTTATAAAATGCCACATAATGGAGTATTTTTTTCAAAACATGGGTGTGCAGAGTTTTTTATTTTGAGAGGTGGGGCGTAATTCCCAAAAGGCCAAATTAAAAAGAGTTTGGCTATTCTACATAGGCTGCTCTATATGGGTTATACTCCATAGGCTATGCTCCATGGGCTTCATTCTCAAATTTCATTGGGCTGTGCTCAGCAGTCCCCTGACCCCTAAAAGGCCGAATTTATATGTTCTCAGCTATGCTCCATGGGCTCCTTTCTCAAATTTCATTGGGCTGTAGTCAGTAGTCTCCCGACCCTAAAAATACTGAATTAAAATGTTCTAGGCTAAAGAGGGGCCGAATGAGCTAGATATCTTCTCCTGGTTAATAAAAATTACATTGTGATATGCTCGGCCGAATTAAAAATAAATACCTCAAAGTGGGAGGGGAAAAGCGATAATTCTTTTTGGCAGATATTCATGTCAAAATTCAGTAGTACATAATAAGATAGAAAAATTATCAACAGATGGAAAGTTCATATTCACGAGCACTTGACCAATTCAGCAGCATTTCAAAAGTGACCAATTCAGCAATATAGACAATAAAATACAATAGCAGTACAGAGAGAAGCAGTTCTTGTTTCAGCTCTAAAAACCTTGTCGTGTGATCAGTTGCCCTTTTCACCAAACACACTCGACCATTGGAGCAAGCAAAATGGACGATCAAGTATGCTTTGAGTAAATTCTTCTCACATCAATGCCTGCGTGACCTCCGTATGCAACCGAAAATGCCGAAGTCTCATCTAGATTGTGACAAGGCCATGTTTTAAAAGAAAAGAAAGACTATCTACTGCCCTTGATTTAAACAAGTACCAGTACATCAGTATTAGTTCCACAAAATAGTTTAGTAATAGCAACAACTGAACATTTGAGAGATTCAGTAGCTTTCCTTCTTGAAATTGAATAGCAGTATACAGAGAATCAGTTCTTGTTCCAGCTAAAAAAACCTTGGCACACAATTAGTTTGGCCTATTCTCCGAAGAGACTTGATCATTGGAGCAAGCAAAACTGACGATCAAGTATGCTTCTGTGTGAATACCTCCTCCTTACGTGAATGCCTGTGTGACCGCCCATATGCAACCCAAAATGCCCAAGACTCATCTAGATAATTGTGACAATGCTAATTTTCAAAAGAAAAGCAAGACAATCTGATGCACTTCATCTAAATAAGTACCAATACATCACAATTCATTCTACCAAATATTGTACTAATAGTAATGATAGAGCATTTGACAGATTCATTAGTATTTGAAAGATTCAAAGTACAGAATAAGACCATAAAAATATCAGACAGATTCTCGGTTCATATTCAGTAGCACTTGACAGAGTCATCACCATATTTCAAAGTGACCGGGTGGCAGTACACAAACATTGACCAAAAGAATTGACAGATTCAGCAATGCAGACATTGAAATTCAATAGATGTCGCAAGGCCTGATTCAAAAGGAAAGCGAGACCATATTCTGCACTCGACCGGTCGATCTGAACAAGTACCGAACAAAACTTTGATAGGTTCAGTAGCATTTGAAAGATGCAGCAGTACATAATACGAAAGAAAAATATCAACAAATTCCCAGTTCACATTCAACGACTGATTCAGTTTTCCCTTTTCTCCGAACAGTCGATCATTGGAGCAAGCAAAACTGGCGATCAAGTCTAATTTTCTATGCATGCCTCCTTCTCACATCAATGCTTGTGTGTGACCTCCATAGGCTTCTCAAAATGCCCAAAGTCTCATCTAGATTATGAGTTTATGACAAGTATAAGTTACAAAAGAAAAGCAAGACTATCTACTGCACTTGATCTAAACAAGTAGCAGTATATCAATATTAGTTCTATAAAATGCCAAATTCCAAAAGAAAAGAAAGACAATCTGGTGCACTTGATCTAAACAAGTACAAGTACATCACACTTTGTTCTACAAAATATTGTAACTAATACTGTGGCAACATGTCTTGTTTCTTAGTTAAGCATGAGGCCGGTTCCAATCGAGTGGGTTCGCGAAGGTTGGTACGAACCAAAGAGGATGCTTCACAGTTCCTATCTAGAAGCGAGGGTTACTCCAAGACATTGATTTCAGAAGTAACACCGCAGTCTTTACCACTCAGACTAAAGCGGCATAATTCAGGCTGCCACTCTTTGGAAAGCCATGTTGTAGTTGGTAAGATGTAGACATAGTTGCTTCTTATCAGATAACCTAAGGTAAGATCTGCACCACCTAGGGGCAATCGGATAGTTCAGTCCAAGGAAAAGAGAATATGATCCAAGGTCAGCAATCCTTTCCCATGGATTAGCTTGATAAACCTGACTAGTGTTTATTGAGAACACCAAGCAACCAAACCCGGAAGTATAAGTGGAGATAGTGCGACCGCAACGTACAACACGAGGATGAGAAGCACCAGTATGATGGCGGCAATGACAAGTAAGACAACTGGGATCATAAGAAGCGCCAAGCGTATATATATGAAAAAGTCTAGAACCATATGCAGATCTTGCTAATCACCAAAAACCAAAAAGTAGTCATGCTCATCTCCGGTAGAATTAAGAAATGAATCCACCAACTCATTCGCGGCAGCTGGTCGCGCCAGGACCAGTGCAGGACCTTGAAAAAGGTAGAATGCGTTAACTTATGATTCCGACAGCATGATATAGTGAATCCTACTGAAAAATTTCCTTCCAATTGAACTGCATGCAAATTAGCTCGAACATAAGATAAACAACTATGGCCTACAATCGTACAAAGGAAACAAAGCATTATATAATAGGGAAATTTCCAAAAGAATGGACTCATCTTTTTTTGTACAAGACGGGTGATTTTTAGCTCGTTTTATTTAAAAAGGGCAAAGAGAATTGACCGGTTCATTTGTAGGGGAACTTGCCGAAAACTCGTGCAAATGCGGAAAACATAGGATAGGAAAGACACATGATTTTTCTTTTGCATGTCTATTTATACTCCTGCAGGATTGTAGTGTGTTGGATTACATTGCAGGAAACAAGAATTGAATGGATTCTTTTCAGGAGCTTCAAGTAGATCTTAAATTCCTATCGAATGAACTAAAATACATTCAGAAAAATCTACTATGCATAATTCAATCCGATGAATGAAACGACTGCTATAAGAAAAAAATCCTACGGAAATCCTATGATTCGTACAGTTCATAGAGTCTAAAATAACTACTCGTATTTTCATTTAAACGAAACACTCCCTATGTCAATTCAGTAAAATAGCTTGGGCACATGAGTAATTAAGCTAGTACACTACATATGAAGGAATAATTACCAGGATGCAGAGGATCCCAAACATGAATGTTGCCATATAGAGCTTCGGAGAACACTAGTCCGTCATGGGCTGTAAGGGCTTAGGGTGTGGTCAAGAGGAAGTGGAAGAACTATCCATCCATCATCACCACCCTAAAGGATAGCAATTCTGAAGTTGGAGACTACAACAAGTGTGAAATCTTTATACCTCCCAATAGTTGTGAGAACTTGGCAAATAGCAATCTTCTGCATTACAGCTGGAACATCATTATCCAACAAGAACGTGGTTGGCTGGTCGGTTGCTTGGAACGACAATGCTGGGAGAGGAATCTTGCGATGAGTGTACATGTTGCGAAGCTCCAATTTACCTCTGAATCCAGCCGTGGCAATCCAATCTCCATTGGTGCCTACCCACTTCCTAGAAGTATAGCCTGGTTCCATAGCATTGGAGGAGAACCTATCCAGCGGCAACATCTTGCACGGGAGGCTATCAATTTTGAAGTAATGCAAGAAATCTAGCGGTCCCTTCGTCAGGGGGAATGAAGAACACATGGGAGGTCAAATGGCATTGAAGCATCTAGAGTTGCACTAGCTTTCACAGATTCAAGAAAAAGTTTGGACGAACCAATTAGGCTGGCGGCAGTGATGATGTCGCATCCGGTTATGAGTTCTTCAAAGGGGCCTTCGGTAAACATATCGTGAAACAACTCAGAATCATGCTCACTATTCTTGCTCACTGACGCCATCGCAAGGTAGCGTCTGTATTTCATTGATTGGGGTTTCAGAAGAGGGGGGAATCGACAGCGGCAACTGCCTGAGCGAGATGTGGAAGATAATCCAAAGACGGCATATGGCGGCAGCGGCGGCGCGTGGTGCAGAAGGGGAAGACACCCTAGAGGGGGCGGTGGAATAGGCAAGGGGGGGAAGCTGGATTAATCAAACTAGAGGACATCTAGATGGTTGGAGTAGTTAATATGGAGGAGACTGTGACCGGCCTGACTCCCTAGTACTAGACGCCTAGGGTATGGGTCCTACTGTAATTCGGAAATCCGAGCACTGTATTTTTATTTTATTTACATGGACGAGCTTTGTATTTCTTTTTTCATGGAACGAGATCTATATTGATGAAGTTGTGGGTATATTTTACAGAAGGACTAAAAGAAAACAAGGAGACACAACCAGGTCCCACAAAATTACAACATGCACCCTGCAAGGATTCGTCGTAACGTGATGTAGTCCCTCTAAGGATGAGATCTTTATTCGCTTTGTCAATTCCATGCCCATGGAAAGCTAGTTTGGCAAGGAGCTACACTTTTAGTCCTGCTTCTTACATTCGGGGTGCAAATTAGTCTCACATCTTGTAAATGGGGAAAAACTAGCCCCACACCTTGCACTCGAGGCGTAGTTTAGTCTATTTCAAACGGATTGGATGGAATTTGAATGAACTGAGCGGATTTGACCATGATGAGTTGTCTTTCCGGGCAGTTTTGCGGGTTAGTCCATACTAGTAAGTTGCACCTGCCTTGCACGCCATACTCAGATAATAGAAGTATGACATATCATCACTATAAAATTATAATAGGTAAAGCTCAAAAAAACAATTATACTTCTCAGCCAGATCCATAAAGTATTGAGTGTATATCTAGTTCTTGTGCTTTATATAATGTAGATTTCAACCTTTATTAGCTACTTTGGGAACATGTGTTTGAGGTTTGTGCATAACTTCATTGTGATAAAGACTAGCAATAGAATCTTCTAGATCCCATAATGGAAAAGAAGATACAACCGCTAGCAAAGTTGGGATTTGAAAATCTTGATCCAACCGCCATTGTTCAAAGTTCTTCATACACTATATAGTTGTAAGATGTAAGATAATATAAGAAAAACGATGCCAGGGTAATATATGGGACCACACAAGGCATTGTTGTTTATAGAAAATCCCATGTGTTGAAGCTAAAATCTTCGGAATTTGACATGGTATGCGAACATCATATGTCCATGTGCTGATCCAACGTACTTCACAATGCTCAAGTTGAATTGTCACATATAAAAATTGATGCATATGGATTATGAAGTGTACAAGAAAAGAATCAAATTTGGTAAGATTCCAGCTAACTGGAAACTAACGATGCAATATTGAGTGAAACACACACATGTGTAGTTTTAGTTAACTTGAGCATTGCAAAGGACATTGTTCAGCCAAGCTAAAACGACATCAATCTAAGCAAAAGTTCTATATGAAATTTCAAAAGCTATAGAAGTCGTGGAAGGACACCACTTACTGGCCGGTACTATTTTACTGTCTCCAGTCGCAAAAACATGCGTTCAGGACAGCTAAACGTGTACGAATTTGGTCAAATATGCTCAAATTTGTTTGAAATTGACTGATTTACACCAGGGGTGCATGTTTTGGGATTGATTTTGTCCACTTTGCAAGATATAGGACTAATTTGTACCCCAGGTGTGAGAAGTGGGACTACCTCAATCTTTGGCAAGAAACAAGTTATATAGATCCTCTAACTTATATAAGAAAATTTAGAGAAGCTGTGGGACCCTAACTTTTCTTCTTCCAAATAATACATGACATGGGCATACCTTACAGGTACTCGAGCTTGGCATATATGGTCCAGCACTGAGGAAGCCCACGACGTTGCTGAGGCCCAGCTAAGATTCAGGTGACTCGGATACTCCAACTGCTTGTAGCACATGGAAAATTCAAGATTAGAAGTTTAAAGGGAAAACCCTAACTTGTAACCAACTCGGCCTGCTATCCCAAGACCTAGCCTATCTATACAAAGGCTAGCAGGGGGCGGCGAGGAGGAAAATCAAAACCCTAGTTTCCACACCGTCGCCAGATTGCATCTACGCACCCCTGTAACTTTCGAATCCTTCAATAATTCCAAGAGCAGACAAGAAGGAGTAGGGTCCTCTACGAGGCCTGAACCTAGGTAAACCTTGCATCCCTGTGTGATTGTTTGTTAGCCGATCGATGCCTCTAGCGCTCCCTACTTCCTCGAACCTAAGTCCATCTACGATGGGCATTGATGAGTTAACCCCTCGTCAATTGGTGCCATCTATGGGAAACAGGAGTGCTGATGTTGCGGCTTCCTCAGCCCGATCAACTGCGATCTACAACTCCGCTACAACGGAGATTCGCCTCCTCTTTGGTGCCTTCGACTTCACCATGCACACGCTGGCCACTCACCTGGATTTCGAGTCCGTAGGTGATGGGATCGGCCTGGCGATCGGGAGCTTATGCTTCCAAGTTGGTCAGCTAGGCACACTTCGCCTTCCTGATTAGCCGAAGGTTCCCGCGATTGCTCCAGCATCGTGGTTTCCACCACCGATCGGCAGTCTGAGCAAACTCAACGCCCTGACAATAGTCAGGAACACGGACAACACCAACAGTCATGAGTCCGATCTGGGCGATTTGGCCACGGAGGATGGAGCCTACAGCTCCGGATCTGAAAGTTGCGGAAGCAGCAAATTCCCCAAACATTACATGTTCACTGTCGTCAACACATGCGAGAACGGCGGTACCCGGGATAACACCGGTACTGGCGGTGGCTTCCAGTCGCAAACGGTGGTCCCTCCAACAGAGCACGCACCAACAATGGACCGGAAAGTCATCCGCATCTCACTGTGAATGAGCATACCCAAGAGCGTGTGCTGATCAAGCTCAACGACGCCGAGTGGGCTCCCTTTCAGGAAGCCCTACGGGGCAACCCCCGACCGCCAAACTCATCACAAGACATGCTGATGGGTTACCACTGGCTTCTCAAGGAAAAATTCAAGCGCCAACAAGAAGTAATTGCCCAGCTCGATGCACGTAGGAAGGCGGCGGATGAGTGGAGCCTTCGGCGAGCTCAACTCTCCTCCAAAGGCAATGATCATATAGCCGCCAAGAGACGCTCTCGGTTGGCTCATCTAAGGAGCGAGAAGAGGCCGCGCGAGTCCTCGACTTCTCATCTATGACGGTGGATACACGGGGCAATGTGCTCCCGAAAACGCCGCAGGCTGCAGTGACAACAGCCACCATGTACCTACTCAACAACCAGCTAGCGGCTGGGGACCCGCGGGCCGCCTTGCACCGATCTATGATCGCGTGACTAGGGCTAGTCGAAGCTGCCCTCATCAAGGATCTAGCGTCGGAGCCGAAGAAAAACAAGGCTCTGGCCAAACGCTACTCTTCACCCTCCTGTAGCAATGACAACCACGACTTCTCGTGAAGGCGCCGCTCACGGCGGCACAACTACGACTACGATGCGCGCGATGATATCATGCAGCGCAAGGTTGACAAGATGCGCGTGAGGCGTGCCCGTTCGACTAACTCGGAAGTCGATGGGATAGAGCTCTATGGCGCCAGCTGCTTCAGCAGGGCCAACCGATAGTAGCGAATGCCAAAGGGGTTCAAGCTCCCATCGGAGAACACGAAATTCGACGGCCTACAAAACTCGAATATCTAGCTAGAGGATCACATTTCCTACGTCAGGCTCCACGGCGGAACCACGAGCACGGCAATACAATGCCTCCAGCTATAGCTGCAAGGTGTCGCTCGTGTGTGGCTCAACAATCTCCCGCCCGGATTGATTCGCAGCTAGGAAGTGCTAGTCTACAGCTTCATGCGAAATTTCAAGGGCACTTACAAAAGGCTCGCATCAATCGAAGAATTAAGAGGCTGCTACCAGAAGACTGGTGAGTCACTGCGCTCGTACATCTAGAGATGGTCCATCATCAAAAACTCTGCAGAAGACATCTCCGAAGTCGGTGCAATCAACACGTTGAATGGCAGCGTGCGCCGCAGAGAACTCAGGGAGGATCTGGGTCGCTTGAAGCCCAAAACAATCAACCACCTGATGGAGAACGCGAATAGTTGAGCCGATGGAGAGGACTCGGTAAAAAACCATGTCCACTCCGATGATGATGACGACCTTGACCGTAGTCACGATCGCCAAGTCAAACGTCGAATGCGCGGTTACAAGGACCGCGAGGAGGTCGTCATGGTCGCGGCTAGCTACACTGACAAGCGCGATGACAACAACCACAATAGCGGATACCGCAGTATTGGATACCGTGACAGCGGGACAACCACGCAAGTGTGGCAACGCCGCACTCGCGATGAGGCACCTAGAACATCTATCTAGGACAAGCTGTCCGGACCATGCAACGTGCACTTCTACATCGACAAGCATGATGACAAGAAAAAATCTAGCCACCTTCTAAAGGATTTCCGCGAGTTCCTCAAGCTCCATGTATGCCTGGCCCAGATGAATCGCGACGCGATAAACCAAGGCTATGGAGCTGCGTTGGGCGTTGTGGCTCATGGAGCACCGCCACCACCACCCGGGCCACCACCGCCCGCGGCTGTGCCAGTCCAAACTCATGGAGGTGAGCCATACCTGCGAGCGCTAGGAAACATGGGGATGATCCAAAGGGCCGCCCCTCAAATTGGGTGCAAAAATCAATCACTCGCCAAGTCAATTTGGCGATGAGCTCTCTGCACTCCACCACTGAGTACCTCAGTGGAAGCGAGTCCTGCATCACCTTCGACAAGCACGATCACCCGCGCCAAGTACCTCGCCCAGGCCACTGTCCCCTAGTGCTCGAGGCACAAATTGGAGGCTTCGAGATGAGTCGCGTCTTCATGGACGGCGGAAGATGCATCAACCCCATGTTCGCAAGTACCTTGCGCGCAATGCGAATTCCTCTGTCACGTCTGGAAGCTTTAGACACAACTTTCCACATAATCGTCCTAGGAAAAGGCGTATAACCCCTGGGTAGGATCAGTCTCGACGTCATCTTTGGAACTCCAGCAAACTTTCGACGAGAGTGCATCGAATTCGAAGTCATCAACTGGCCCTCGCAATAGCACTACATCCTCGGACGTGTCGCGTTCGCAAGGTTTATGGTAGTACCACACTACGCTTACCTGCAGATGAACATGCCGGGCCCAAACGGCATTATTACAGTCAACGGAAGCTTCGAGAGGTCCGACAGCTGCGACAGGGAATTCAACATAATCTCCCAGTTTTTTGTCATGCAAGAGGTGCTGGCGAGGTTGAAAGAGTTGACAGACAACCGTCTACCACCTCTGAGCAAGCCAAGCTCACCTGACCAGTCCTTTGACACGTCGATCCACACCAAGGCAGTCCAGGTCCACCCAACGGATCCGACCAAGATGGCCCTTCTCGCCAACAACTTGAGTCCCGCATAGGAACTCGCGCTCGTCGAATTCCTCCATGAGCGCTGGGAAATCTTCGCCTGGTAACGGGGGAGTACCAATAGGGGTATACCCATGAAGCGGAGTCGCTAGCTGGAGCGAGCCGACTGAAGCGAATCCCCCAGCGGGTCGACTCGCCGAATGCGGTGACTGGCGTATTTTGGAGCCAAGCGACTCATCGACTGGAGGCCCAAGACAGTGACTCCAATACAAAGCCCATTAGCACACTTGTAAACCCTAACTGGCTGCATATATAAAGCCACCAGGGGCATCCCTTTGAGGAGACTTCTCTCCCACGTCATATTAGATCTAGTATTTCCCTCCGCCCATGGCGGCTCCATGTAAACCAATCTATGATCATATACTGGATTGACAGCAGGACGTAGCGATCCTCCATCGAGGGGACGTGAACCTGGGTACATCGTGTGCCAATCTCGCTCCCGGATTTTCCTACGTCGCCTTGCCCTTTTGTCTACGTAAGCTACCCTGTAGCATCTGCCGTGATCAATTCCACGACAGTTGGCGCCCACCGTGGGGCAAGCGGTGCTTGGAGGTGATGATCTAGGCGGGATTCCTCAACTTTGCTGGCGACTAGATTGCATCTGGCGCGACATGCGGAAATTGCTACTCGAAAGGTCAGATGCCAATTTTCCAATCCGGCGGCTGCCCCCGACGCGGAACAGGCGCGTGAAACCCAACCTACAAAATCACAGGGGCGCCAGCATGATTGATCGGTTCCATACGTGCTAATCAGTTTTTTATTCAATCCTTTCTTGTATTGATTACCTAACTGATTAGTTTATTTGATCTAACCTGTAATTGACGTGTATGTAGCTCTGGAGGATCGGGCAAAACCGAATCGAAATACATCTCCATGGTGCGATCCGTTAGCGTGGCCATACGATTGAGCTAGAGCTTTTTGCTAATCGACGAAATTCGCCGGCCGCGACTCTTCCAGCACCTCGACGGAGACTGCTTTGACGCCGTGACGCCAACCTGTGATGCCACGGGCAATAGACAAAGCTGAAACAAATTAATTCTTGATGAGCCAATTTCGTTTCTCTCATAATTATTCTGCCAATTTATTATTTAACTTGGGCTAATTATGCTTGTATACTGTCTGTACATGTCTTTGGAAGGATTTGATAAACACATGATTGCATAAGACGTTCTGCTGGCCGGCAATTGCGACGGAGACATGGGTTTCTGCCATAGCGGCCTATCTCCTTTCAGTCGCGGTCTACCCAACTCATGTACGATTCGCTTTGTCTTCGCCGCCATGCGCCTCCGGCCGTGGGTTGACCGTGACCGCCACGCTGATTCCGACCATGGCGTCAACTACTACATCCGTGGAATCGCCATAATCGCGGACACACCACGTTCGAGGACCGCCCGCCGCGGACTCGTCATCGCGGTCTCGCCATCGTGGGCTTGCCGCGGACACGCCGCGCTCGACGACCGCCCGCCGCGGACTCACGATCGTGGGCTCCTCATGGACTCGCCACGCTCGGGGACTCGCTCGCCACGGACTCGCCATGTTCGGCGAACTCGCCACCGCGAGCTCGCCATGCTACCGGATAAACACCACGTGGCTCCTTCAGGCTCCCTCTGTCCGCCGCGTCGACTCCATGTCCACCGCGTTGACTTCGCCCTAGCGTGGCCTCCGTCCGCCGCATCGACCCCGTGTCCGCCGCGTCGACTTCGCCCTAGCACGGCCCTCGTCCGCCGCGTCGACCCCGTGTCCGCCGCGTTGACTTCGCCCTAGCACGGCCCCCGTCCACCGCGTCGACCCCGTATCCGTCGCGTTGACTTCGCCCTAGCGCGGCCTCTGTCCGCCTCATCGACCCCGTGTCCCCCGCGTCGACTTCGCCTTAGCGCGGCCTCCGTCTGCCGCGTCGACCCCGTGTCCGCCGCGTCGACTTCGCCCTAGCACGGCCCACATCCGCCGCGTCGACCCCATGTGCGCCGCGTCGACTTCGACCTAGCGCGGCCTCCGTCCGCCGTATCGACCCCGTGTCCGCCGCGTCGACTTCGCCTTAGCGCGGCCTCCGTTCGCCGCGTCGACCCCATGTCCGCCGCGTCGACTTCGTCCTAGCGCGACCTCCGTCCGCCGCGTCGACTTCGCCCTAGCGTGACCTACGTCCGCCGCGTCGACCCCGTGACCGCCGCGTCGACTTCGCCAAAGCATGACCATATGTCCGCCGCGTCGACTCCGTCAAAGCGCGCCTATACTTCCGCTACGTCGAATGCGTACACCGCGCCTACTAAGGGACCTTCATCATCCGAGTCGCCAGAGAGGGTCACATGCCACGCTGCATGGACTCACCACTGGGCGTCTCTTCCCCCGTGAAAAATTAATTCGCCTTTGTCAACCTTTGAAAAAGCGACTCGCAATGGCCAAGTAGTGCGGATGAGGACTCGCAAACCGAGCCTCGGATCGCCCATGAAAAACGCTAACCGAGAGCCATTATTGGAGTCACCTTGCTTGACTGGCCTTCCGGGCCAAGACAAATGATAGTGCTACACAAACATCACCATGTCCTCCTCACCTTAGACAGTGCGACTCGCACTACCAACTACTGCGGACGAGGACTCGCAAACCGAGCCTCAGATCGTCCAGGAAAAATGCCCAGCTGAGAGCCATCTTTGGAGTCGCCATGCGACTGGCCCCCGGGCCAAGATGAGAGACTCGCTAACAAAAACAACGCAATCAACATCATCGCGGACTCGCCACATCGGGGACTCTCCCCTTGCGGACTCGCAATTATCACGGACACGCCACACTCGGGGACTCGCTCACCGCGAACTCTCCCCACGCGGACTCGCCATGCTCGGCAGTAACCACTACTATTTTCAGAATATGCATCTCTAAAGAGCCTCAAGTCGCCTCTACAAGCCAACTCGAGCCTCAGGGACTACTCCTAGGCATACTGCGTGTGCGCGTGGTTCCATGCTCGGGGACTCGCCACCACGGACTCGCCCTCGCGTACTCAACACGCTCGGGGACTCGCCAACACGGACTCGCCCTCACGTACTCAACACGCTCGGGGACTCGCCACCGCGGACTCGCCCTCGTGTACTCAACACGCTCGGGGACTTGCCACCACGACTCACCCTCATGTACTCAACACGCTCGGGGTCTTGCCACCGCGGACTCGCCCTAGCGTACTCGCCACGCTCGGGGACTCGCCACCGCTGACTCGCCCTCGCGTACTCAACATGCTCGGGGACTCGCCAACGTGGACTCGCCCTCGTGTACTCAACACGCTTGGGGACTCGCCACCATGGACCTGCCCTCGCGTACTCAACACGCTCGGGGAATTGCCATCACGACTCACCCTCGCATACTCAACACGCTCAGGGACTCGCTACCGCGGACTCGCCCTCGCGTACTCGCCACGCTCGGGGACTCACCACCGCGGACTCGCCCTCGCGTACTCAACACGCTCGGGGACTTGCCCCTCGCGGACTCGTCTCGCGTATTCCCCTGCACCGACTTGGCGACTTCACCATCAATGATTTGGTGGCCTCCGCGTCCTCTACGACAGCAAGTTGACAAGGCATTGGCCAAAGTTGTCCAAGGGGCGACTCCGTCCAATGACGACTCGCTCGACACGTCGAATCGCCTTGGCGATTGGGCCACTTCATAAGCTATTTCTCTATTTCAGGAGCTCGTCAACGACTCACCATCGACTCCACCCTGGAATCACCTGCGCCGATTCGGCGGCTTGAAGTCATCACCAAGTCCCTGGCGCGCTCCGGGACTACTGACGGGGGAGTACCAATCGGGGTATACCCATGAAGCGGAGTCGCTAGCTGGAGCGAGCCGACTGAAGCCAATCCCCCAGCGGGTTGACTCGCCGAATGCAGTGACTGGCGTATTTTGGAGCCAGGCGACTCATCAACTGGAGACCCAAGACGGTGGCTCCAATACAAAGCCCATTAGCACACTTGTAAACCCTAACTGGCTGCATATATAAAGCCACTAGGGGCATCCCTTTGAGGGGACTTCTCTCCCACGGCATATTAGATCTAGTCTTTCCCTCCGCCCATGGCGGCTCCATGTAAACTAATATAGGATCATATACTGGATTGACAGCAGGACGTAGCGATCCTCCATCGAGGGGACGTGAACTTGGGTGCATCGTGTGCCAATCTCGCTCCCAGATTCTCCTACGTTGCCTTGCCCTTTCCTCTACATAAGCTACCCTGTAGCATCTGCCGTGGTCAATTCCACGACACCTGGTGTCTAGTGGATATGCCAGGAGTTCCAAGGGAATTCGCCGAGCACTCATTCAATGTAAATCCTGAAGCAAGTCTAGTCAAATTGACAATACGACAACTGTCTAAACCAAGGGCAAAAGTGGTCGGTATGGAAGTCAACAGACTCCTCGACTCTAACTTCATACGCGAGATCAAGGAAAGCACCTAGATAGCAAACCCCGTGCTTTTTCCTAAAAAAGACACGGATATCCTGTGGATGTGCGTGGACTTCACCTCCTTAAACAAGCATTGCCCAAAGGATCACTTCCCGCTGCCACGGATCAACCAGATAATCAACTCCTCCGCGGGATGCGAGCGCCTTTGCTTCCTCAACGCCTACTTAGGATACCACCAGATTCGAATGAAGGAAGAGGACCAGGAGAAAACGGTGTTTATCACGCCATTTGGTGTCTTCTGCTACACAACAATGCCCTTCAGGCTGAAAAACACAGGGGCCACTGACCAACGGTGTATGCAGGCCTGCCTCAAGAGCTAGCTTGGTCGCAACATTCAAGCCTATGTGGACGACATCATCGTCAAAACCAAGGAGGAAGCCTCGCTACTCGATGATCTCCGCGAAACCTTTGACAACCTCGACCGCTACTGGATCAAGCTCAATCCGGACAAATGCGCCTTTGGCATACCATCTGGGCAACTGCTCGGGTACCTCATCTCTGCAGGGGGATCGAGGCCAACCCGAAGAAAATAAAGGTTATACTAGCCATGGCTAATCCGAAGAACGTAAAAGGCGTCTAGCAGCTAGCTGGACAAATCGTGGTGCTCAGTCGATTCATCAGTCGAATGGGTGAAAAGGCGTTGCCTTTCTACCAACTTCTCCGCAAGGTTGACAAATTCGAGCGGACAGACGAAGCACAAGAGGCATTCGAGGACCTCAAGCGTCTCCTGTACACCTCGCTAGTGTTGGTGACACCTCAAGAAAAGAAGTCGCTACTATTGTACATCTCCGCCACCAACCAGGTGGTTAACACTATGCTCGTGGTGAATGAGCCAAAGAAAATAAAGTACACGGGGTGCAATGCCCAATCTACTACCTCAGCGAGGTGCTCACACCGATGAAGCAGCGGTACACACATTATCAGAAGCTGGCGTACACACATTATCAGAAACTGCGCCACTACTTCCAGGAGCACCCAATAATCATGGTGAATGACGCCCCGCTAGGGCACATCCTCAACAACCCCGACGCCACCGGCCGAGTCGCGCTTTGGGGGATAGAACTATCTCCTTGAGACATCACATACGAGAACCGAGACGCGATCAAGTCACAAGTACTCCCGGACTTCCTCATGCACTGGATGGAAAATCAGCTCCCTAACAAGCCAGACACGTCCTCTCTATGGACAATGCACTTCGACGGATCCAAGCGTAAAGAGGGAGCTGGCACAGGTGTCATCCTAACATCGCCACAAGGTGACAAAATGAGATATGTTCTGCGAATGCAGTTCACGGCCTCAACAACGAAGCTGAGTACGAGGCCTTACTCCACGGGATGCGGATGGAAAAAGCTTGTGGCACAAAGAGACTCATCATTTACGGCGACTCCAAACTAGTGGTGAATCAAAGCATGAACGAGTGCGATGCGCTGAGCGACAACATGATCACCTACCGCGACCTCTACGACACACTCGAAGGGGACTTCGACGGCTGCGAACTACGGCACATCGGCCACGAGAGAAACGAGGAAGCAGATATACTCGCCAACATTGGCTCCACTTGTGCCCTAGTGCCACCTGGAGTATTTTTAGAG
This sequence comes from Avena eriantha, assembly GCA_910589775.1. Lineage (NCBI taxonomy): Eukaryota > Viridiplantae > Streptophyta > Magnoliopsida > Poales > Poaceae > Avena > Avena eriantha. The sequence continues at coordinate 275,212,145 of OU342740.1, read as the reverse complement.
CGCATCTGCGAGCGCTCCATCAAGCTGAAAGCTCCAGAGCATAAGGCCAACACGTCAAAGGACTCGGGGGCTACGCCACCCAATGAGCCAAAGATACTCGAGAACATGGATACAGATATGGGACTCGGAGGCCCCATGGAGGTCATGATGATCGAGCCATCCTGGACACAACCATACATCATGTACTTGCTCAACAAAAGGTTGCCAGATGACCCGATAGATGCGTGGCATATAGCACGACGATCCACGGCTTTCGCCCTTGTCAATGGCAAATTGTACAAGTGCAGCATCACAGGAGTCCTTCAGCGATGCATCTCCAATGAAGGCGGAAGAGCCATCCTCCTTGAGATACACGAAGGCACTTGTGGCCATCACGCCGGTAGTCGCGCCCTCATCGCCAAAGCTCCGAGATGCCAAAGACATCGTCCAGTGATGCAATGCTTGCCAATGATTCACGGGCAAACCGCACACACCCGGTGCAGAGCTCAGACTCAATACATGTGGCCTGGCCCTTCGTGCAATGGGGACTCAACATGGTTAGCAAGATCCAGAAATCTTCACGTGAAGGATACATCTACCTCCTCGTCGTGGTCGACAAATTCACCAAGTGGATTGAGGGCCATTCTAGTGACAAACCAATCAGGAGCCAACGCTGTCAAATTCTTCGAGTACATTGTCTTACGGTTCGTGGTGTCACATAGCATCATCACGATAACGGGACAAACTTCACCTCGAACGAGTTCCAGGGTTTCAGCGAAAACCTGGGAATCAACATCAGCTACGCCTCAGTGGCACACCCTTAGACTAACAGTCAAGTCGAAAAGGCCAACGGCCTCGTCTGCAGCAGGATCAAGAAAAGGCTCCTCCGGCCACTCGAAAGAGCTGCTGGATGCTAGCCCAAGGAATTACAGTCAGTACTATGGAGCCTGCACACAATTCCAAATAGCGCCACGGGCTATACTCCGTTCTTCATGGTACATGGTGCCGAGGCAGTACTACCTGCAGAGGTGCGCTACAAAGCCCCACGGGTAGTAGCATACATCGAGGCAGAATCAACACTCACACTCGAAGACTCCATCGATCTCCTTGACGAAGCACGCGATATTGCAGCAGAAAGATCCATGATCTACTAGCAGAACCTCCGTAACTACCACCGTAGAAGGCTACGCCCCAGGTCCTTCGTCGAAGGATAGCTGGTCTTGCGGCTAAAGCAACAAGGGCACCTCAAGCTCGAGTCCCCTTGGGCGGGAACTTATGTGATTACCAAAGTAATCCCAGGTGGCGCCTACCGCCTTAAAGACGTAGAAAGTGGAGCCGCATACTCCAACCTCTGGAACGTCGCACAACTGCGTCCTTTTCTACCCCTAGATGTTTTTACTTTGCAAATAAGGCTATTCAGCTAGGCTACTTAGCCATACATTGTACCTCGTGATATTCTATGAATAAATAAAGCTAAGTGTTGTGTCTTTATTTTTACTTGCAATTACATTACTCGGGGGCTACACCACCCTCTCAACCTCGTTACATGAATACAACAGTATCCTGAGTAGCTGACGCACTATCAATCGAACCCTGGGTAAAATCAACCCACCTTCAGCGCACCTGACAGGTTGACAAGGTGCTGAGATGAATATCCGCCAGGCTAACGAAAAGGAACTGTAGAGTACAAAACACTCAAAAATAATACAAGCTAGAAAGATATTACATATAAACAGGTAACAAGACACCCGATACTCTTATATGAACTTTTACAACACCTATGCGTCTATGTGCAGGGTCATGCTACTAACGTAAAAGGAGAACATTTGTACGCTCTTCGAAGAAGTCAATAATATCTCCGGCTGGCTGATCAACCGCCCGATAATGTGGCACCATGTTCCATGCCATCCCCTCTGGCGGGGGCCGCGGTCCAGCGGCAATAGCTGTGAAATCCATATCAGGTCGATGCAGGCAAACAAGCGCCAATGCAGCCTTGGCACCCACGACCAACTGCTGACGTACGCACTCGCGGACCGTGCTGATATACTAGAACTTCGTCGACAAAGCTAGCAATCTTGAAGGCACCGCATCTAGAGGAACATCACCTAGAAAATATGCTTAAGGAACGATTGTGATTTCTTCAAGTAAAGCAGCACCCGCGATGCACGGTCCTGCAGCATCGCCAACGCAACTACGCGATCGCGATCAACCTAGAAATACCCACTAGCTTCCAACTGCTCCTGAGTCAAGTCGTTTAGTCAAATGGCAACTCAATCCCTCTCATCCTGTGGGTGACGAGTGCCAACAACTACAGGAAGCAGAGCAAAACATAAGGATAAAGCGCCACCGCGAATGGCTTGGAAAGGATAAGAGGCTAGAGAACTAACACTTAAATTGCTCATTCAACTGAGCCACCTTGCCCATAAGGTACTTCTCGCACGCACTAGACTTTTCAACCTTTGAATTCCACATGTCCACGCTACCACGGATCATGGGCATCTCCCGCTCCAAATGTTTTACGCGATCGCACAATCGAGACAACAACGATAGTTCCTCCACCTTTGAACGTGGTTGCGCCATAGGTACATCGGTGGGAGGTGAGTCGGACGGACCACTCGAAGGTACCTATTATAAGCAGAATAAGAAGCAAATAAGGCCAAAAATTTATAAATAAATGCCAGCAAAAGAAACATCAAGGTTCAACAAGTCTCAAAAGAGGAACCCCCACAAGGTACAATTCAACAGGGAAAAGGTAGACTATTACAAAAAAGCGATAAGCAACAAACTGCAGCTAGGCGTTGGCACTCGGGGGCTTCTTCGAGTCTGTGGCAGTCTTCGAAGCCACATTCTTCTTGACTACATCCTTTGACGCCGTGGCTTTCACCGTCTTCAACCGCCACAGCTCCGCTGAATACTTGGCGAGTGTCTCAATGAGTCGAGGCCCATATTTATTGCATCTAGTGGTAAAAGGAGCAAACACTACCTGTTGGCCATCCGTGGTGACCGGCATCACCGAGGAGACTTGGCTGGGGTTCATATCCACGCCATGAGCTTGCGCCATTGCGAGTCCCATGGTAGCTCCAACTCCCCACTATGCGTTCTTGAATTCCATGGGCACGCCTCCCACGAAGGACTCCACCAAGCCATCGAGATCCTCGATCAGCTTGGCCTTGGGGACCATCTCCTCTCGAAGACGCCCAAGGACGTCATTGGCCTTCTCACGCGAGTATTTGACGGTGACACTGTGGTCTTCGACTATAGCCATAGCACCAGCCAAAGCATCCGAGTGGGCCAAAGCCTAGGCGTCGAAGTGGACGCTAGCAGCATCTGCAGAAAAGGCACATTAACATAACAACATAAAAGCAATGCATACAAGAAACAGAATGATGCAGCATCATACCAGAAAGTGCCTTAGAAATGGAACCAAGCTATTCTACGAACACTTTTTCTCTGTCAGCTGCGGCATAACGCAAGGTTTCCTCGCACTTTTTCGACTCCTCAAGAGCCTCGAGTGCTTCATCGCATTTCTTCTTCGCTACAGCAAGGCCCTTCTCAAGGGAGCTGATGCAATGAAGAATCGCATTATGCTCACCTACAATGGAAAAACTTGAACCTACCAACCTCTACACAAGCAGAACAGAGAGAAAGTATAAAACTAACCTTGGAAGGAACGATGGTGGGTTTCCAGCGAAGCATGCTATCGACCCAAGGAAATGATCTTCTTGGCGAGGCGAGTAGAATCCTTCAAGATAGGCTACAAAAAAGAAACAGCGTGAGATTTCGAAAAAATTCGACTGCCAGCGACAAGAGAACACTCACGTGTTCCTCCAGGGACTCTGAAGATTCTTTCCGAATCGACGTCCGAGCAACAATCTAGTGCCCCGGCGTGGGGGAACTCGAAGAATTGGCACCTAAGTGGGCTGCCACCGGAGGAGAAGGAGATCGTGATGCCACCTCCTTGTCTTTGGAGTCCACGACTCTAGTTTCCTTGACAAAGCGACAGTCATTGAACAATGATGATGCCGTTTGACTACAAAATATACAAGAATCCTTTAGAAGAACAAATTTTGGAAGGACAAGAAGAACTCGCAAGAATATAAAAACATACCCATCAAAATTGTCGAGGTTGAAGGAATCCCCAAATGACTCCTTTGGTAGCCCCAGCTTCTTCCGTGAAGGAGGAGCCATGGCGCGCATAGGCACGGCAGGGATCGGCTCCTCTACTACAGTAGGAGGACCCTCTAGCGTCGATGTCGATGAGGCATTTGAGCCCTCGCTTCGGTAGTGCTTGCGAGTCCCACCGGACTCGGGGGCTTCGCGTTCTTCCTCCACGGGGATAGTGGAGCCCGACTCGTCCTCCTCTTCGGCTTCACGAGGAATCACTCCCTCGGGATGAGGAGGCAGCATAGTGGTCACTTCCCAATCCTGAAAACAGGACCAGACATTAGTATAAAAGACACCTAACAGGCAAGCAAAAATCAAGAAAACTTCAAAGAGAAATCCACCTTAGGCGGAGGATTGTTTGCACAGAAGGGAGACACGACTGAGTCACCCGGGAGGTCCTCCTTGGCAGTGTGCTTGGTTAGAAGTCAAAACCTCCAGTCGACTTCACCCGAAGAGATGCCCTCTCGCGAGATGACATCCTTAGTGCCAGTCCAGCAGCACATGGGATGCACCCTAGCCTGCAGTGGCTGCACTCGACGATGCATCCAAGTGCGAATGAGATCTGCGCCACCTATTTCCTTGCCTATGCGGTGTTCCAGGTCACAGATACGCTAGTACGGAATCTTTGTTTCCTCGGCTTCACTAGTCATCACAATGTTCTTCCATGACCTCCTTCTTTTGCATGCTGCCACCGGGTCAAAGGGCGCGAGTCCGTAGTGCTATCCATCCACTTTCCGATCGTGAATGTAGAACCACTTCTCCCTCCACCCTTGTATGGATGCATTGAATTTGATGGCAAAGTAGGTGATGTTGGAGTCGACATGGATACCACAGCCTCCTATATCATAGACTACATATCTAGAGCCCGACTGGCGTTTGAGTTTGAAAAGCTTTTTAAAGAGGCCAAAGTGTGGCTCGATTCCAAGCTAGCACTCGCAGAGGGTAATGAAGCAAGTGATGTGGATGATAGAATTCGGGGTCAGCTGGTGCAGCTGGAGCCCGTAGAAACAAAGCAACCCTCTCACAAATTTGTGAAGGGGGAGAGCAAGATCGCGAATAACGAACGCGAGGAACATCACCCGAAACCTAGCGGGAGGACTAGGGATTACCTCATCACCAGCGATGTGGCGGCCATCTTCCATGGCGGAGAGCGCCCCACCTTGGCGTTGGGTGAAGAACTCTGAAGGCTTGATGGTGGATGGATGCCACGACCCATTCGTGACATGGGTTCCTGGGCCCTTCTTCTTCCCATCCGTGGCGGCAGCGCTGGTACCCGTGGTGACGACGCCTTTCTTCTTGGCCGCGGCAGTAGTGGTCACAAATCCAGCAGCAGAGTTTCCTTTCTTCTTTCCCATCTGGCGCTAGCGGTGGGAGCGCAGGAAGTAGCTCAGAAAAGTGCAAAGCTGGTGCAGCACCACAAGGAGGATGCGAGCAACGGAGCAGCAAGGAGCAGCAATGGTGGTAGTGCGCGAGAAAGAAGATAAAGATGTGGGGAAATTATCGCACATCAGATCCATACTTAACCTCACCGAAGATGCCATCCAACAACCAGGAAGAAACCAGCCAGACGCGTGGCACAAATCAATGTCGACGCGTGGCAATGTAAACCACGAACCATCGTGCCACTCCCCCCATTACGCGCGAGAATCGAGGAGACATAGTTAAAACCAAAGATTACGCACGCCGGGTCAAATCCAAGTCAAAAATGGGACCCACTTCTTTGTCACGTCCCGCCAAAACCGCTCACGCGGGCAATTGAGATCACCTCATCGTCAGCACTGACGTCATCAACTCCAGCAGTAGCACTCTCTGACTACTCTGGTCCTTACTCGAGTCTTCGACTCGACCAAGAACTCGGGGGCTACTCCTAATAGGAGCGCTGGCCATGCACCCGACGAATTATACAGATCTCTAAGCATTATGATGATGTATTTTTTCTCTTACAACCCTTCACTAAATTAATGATTCGTTTGTGGACTTTGGGTTACTCCCATAGGGAGCGCTGGAAGCATATTCGACTGAAACAAGAAAAGACAACATCAGTCGCAAAGTACTTATAGTCCCTACTCGAGTCTGCGACTAAAATAGGCACTTGGGGGCTACTCCCATAGGGAGCGCTGGTCGCGCACCCTATGATATTTCTTATACATAACTACATGTTGACTACGTCCACACTCGAAAGCTTTGGCGAGTCCGCCTCATATTTTCTCTGCAAAGAGACTGCGTCTCCTGGGTCACCCGAATCATCTCCGTCATGACAAAATTTGGATGCCATGCCTATGACGTGAAGATAAGACCTGAATAAGGCCTAACAACGCACCTCATGTGCTCTACTAGACATAATCCGTGCCTCCAGTCATGATGAAATAAGCCTTGACGGACGTGTTGAGTGCTCACACTTGTACATTGGGATTCGACTCTATAATACCTCCGCGGCCTAAGTCGAATTACACCAGCACTTTTCCAAATTCGAGTCTGAGGACTCAAGTTTGAGTAGATTATGTTGTTTTGCCCTAAGGCAATTAACTGGTCCCGATACATCGGGTGAATCAGGTACGTATATCAACAATCCCTATGGCACAAACTATAGCACTCGAAAAACACACCCGACTGTGCACTCGAAGGCTTCATAAGTCTCCACTCGAATCTGCGATTCAACCGGACACTCGGGGTCTACTGATATGGGCATACCTTATAGGTACTCGAGTTTGGCATATACGGTCCACCACTGAATAAGCCCATGACGTTGTTGAGGCCCAACTAAGACTCGGGTGACTCGGAGATTCCAACTTCTTGCAGCACACGACAAATTAAAGATAGAAGTTTAAAGAGAAAACAATAACTTGTAACTGACTCGGCCTGCTATCCCGAGACCTAGCCTATAGGCTAGGAGGGGCGGCGAGGAGGACAATCACAACCCTAGTTTTCACACCATCACCAGATTGCATCTACGCACCCCCTATAACTTTCGACTCCTTCAATAATTCCAAGAGAAGAAAGCAGGAGTAGGGTCATCTACGAGGCCTAAACCTGGGTAAACCTTGCGTCCCTGTATGCTTGTTTGCTAGCCGATTGATGCCTCCAGCGCTCCCCACTTCCTCGAACCTAAGTCCATATGCGATGGGCATTGATGAGTTAACCCCTCGTCAATACAATTAAGGCCTAAATGTTGTAAAAATAATTTGTACTACCTCCATCCTAGATCTTAAGGCTTATATTTTTTTTCAAAAGTGAAACTACATGAAGTTTGACTGAGTTTTTAGGGAAAAATATTAATATTTATAATACGAAATTCATATTATTTGAGACATCATGAAACATATTTTCACATGGTATCTATATAATATTATACGTAGCAGTTCTTAATAACTTTTTCTAAAAGTTTGGTCAAACTTTTCGTAGCTTGACTTTCCAAAAAAATATAAGCCTTAAGCTCTGGGATGGAAGGAGTATAATGAAAATCTATGTTACTTCCTCCATACATGTTTATTGGGCTAACACATAGTTTTTTCTAAAAGTTTGGTCAAACTTTTCGTAGCTTGACTTTTCAAAAAATTAAGCTTTGGGATGGAGGTAGTATGTAGGTACGTAGCCCATTAAACCGGTATGAAACTAGTATGTTGTATTGAGTTACTATTACGTACAAGCTAAATTATGGTGTAATAAAATTTAGTCCCGGCTTTTTATGTCTACGGCAATTACATATAATAATTAATTACATATTATAATGAGGTAATTAAGCTATAGCATACTGACTTTTCTTCTTTCTTTTCCCTAACGTTAGAGAAGCCAGTTGCATAATGTATACTACTTTGTACTGCAGAAGTATCACATGTTCAAACTTACAAAGTTCCGGTTTGATGAAATGTTGGATACATTGAGCTTTACAAAGGCCAGGTGAAACCAACAATATCAAAAGGAGTGAGAGGAGGAAAATAAATTGTATCATCCCTACCATATAAGTTATGATTACCAAGAACCAATGCCTCACATCATCTCTTCTCGAGCAACAAGATCCATTGTCAAGGCGATCTTGAGCCAAGAAGACGAGGCACGAACCACATGGTCGCATGTGTGCTGAACTTGCCGGCCCCTCCGATTGCAGGTTCTAGTGCTGACCGGTTAGAGACGGGTAGATGAATCAAATCCACCGGCATATAGATAGTCTCCAAAATTTGGCAATCAGAAGCAATATACATATGAAGCCTGACCTCCTGAATGGCATGTGCTTGGTGTGAGGGCCATGCGTCACACCATTATTCACAAACGCAATAAAGGGATGATTCGGACTCAGGAACAGAGGAACATGTCGACATGCCTTTGAACCCACTCAGGCCGAGGAAGGTCGCGATGGCAGCTGCTTCTGCGTTGGGCTGGTGCCCTCTGTAAGATATGGCACCAAAGCAATGGATACACTTTGAATGTCCTACCTTGGTGACTAATCTTCTCACTGGAAGTTGTTCGCTTGCCCCGGATGTGTATCCACAACAGTGTTGGCCTGAAATAAGCTAGGAACCAGCGCGGACGAGAATCTATGCAGCCACAATCTAGGCCGTCGACATTGTCATTCGGTGCAGTGTGCTCATCCTCGTCTATTATTGGGGCATGCAAACCTTCATAGGATCTGCATCAACACATGTCCAATCCACACAACAGACAACAAATATGTACTATAGTCATTAGCTTGTGCTGCGCTAAACATAGTAACAGAAGCAAGTCAAAAAAAAAGAGCAGTAACTACAGTTTTGTACTGAACTCACCGTATTTGAAGGGATTGCCAACATGTAGAAATAGATCCATCATTCGATACAACGAAGATAATCTCATCTGCCCACACAACATCCACATAGCTTCTCGGGGCAAGATTATTGTGCTTAAGTACACTACATGTATCGTCCCCTAAAAACTGCTCCATGTCTAGGATGGCAATGGATTTATCGAACACTGCGATGAGCTTGTACAACCACTTGTTGTAGCGGATGGACATCTGAGGTTCACTACCAATTAATATGTATCTTAAGTATCCTGATAATGGCCTTTCCATACGAAAATAAACCTACATGTGTACCCTGAAACCCGACAGTTTTGAGTGACGGGACCTGAATGATGGCGCCAGTATACAAATTCACCAAACGCGTACTAATGATTTTCCAGGACCAGGATGACTAGCGAGATCAATCATGGCTACCCAGTTGTGGCTCAAACCATCCCAATAATTGCAGCCATATTTTGGAACGATGATGGGGGCTGGCATAGAAGGGCGGTCTAGTGGTATCATGTTGGCATCAATCACTCCCTTTTTAGTAATAACGGGAGCTGGGGAAGAAGATGGATAGTAGTTTAGAAGGGAAGGATAATTATAGGGGAAGTAGAGTGGCTTCTAAAGCGCAACCTGTTCGAGGGAAAGGCATAGATCTGGGATGGCCTCGGAGAAACGGGACATGCTAAGAGGATCAGATCGACTAGCGATTACACGGAGAGCATCATCATCTAACTTCGACCAGTTGTGGACAGGGTTGCCTAGACCGGCTCCCGCCATGGTGGATTCACCATCGCGCCGATGGTTTTTTGTGGGAGGGGGGACTTTGAGGGAACGACGAGGCTAAACCTAGTCGTCTGTGAGGGTTGTGAGAGGGACTCGAGGCTTTGAGTTTGTTTGGAAAGGGCCTCCTTATGCGTGATGGGTGGTGGAGTAGTCCGAGCGGGCGGATGAGCGGTGTCATGATATGCGAGGAAGGGGGTCGGTATAACTCACACTGATCATGCGTCAGTAAATCTAGATCGATGAATACTATATAGTACTCCATACTACTCCACCATGGGGAACCCAAACCAGCATGGGAAATCAGAGAATATCTAGAACCCTGTTCATATTCTGCTCTAGGAGCAATAACTGACACAGGTCCGGCAGCATGCATTGAGTACGAGTGCACTGTAACACGACGATTCTAGTCTCTGCTCAGAATTCACTCCACTATGATCTGTGTTCTGTTGAATCTTTACATGCAGTACCTTGCGTGTATCTTTTCGTTATACCTGCACCAGTGTGCACATGGTCAAATACCATACCCACGCATGCGCAAGAATAGTACACCTGTTGTTGCATTGTGCAGTGTTGCTTTGAAGCTATAGCTAAGAGCAAGTACAATAAGGTCCAGTCAGCAAGCTATAGGAATTAAAATAGTATATTTGTGCTTAGTTGGATGAAAGAGAAGGGGAGAGAGAAGAGGAGTGGGCTCTTTGTTAAGAGTCAGCTGCAGCACATGCTCCTAGGCACTATGTGAGAGTGTAAAGTGGACCATACATTAATAAAGTAATATATTTTTATCTCTATATCTATTGTACATGTTGGCTATTGGATTGACTCTAGATGACATGGACATGGCTTATAGCCAGCAGTTGGCTCTACTATTGCCCTTACTCTAAGAGAATATTTGCCCAACTAGACATGAGTCTTAACGCTGCACAACATGAGAGTCTAGCAAAAATATTCTCGGAGCATCTCCAAGAGGCTTCCAAAAGATGACATGTTAAACTTGTCCATTGCTGCTGCTGAGTAGCCTAATTATCGAACCTTGTTAAGTACCATACTATATATATCCTATATTAGCTTCTTTATCTACATATGTTATATATCCTATATTAGTTGGTTTATGTATATCTGCTCTGTTTAGTGAATGTATTTATGGTGCTGGTTAGATTTGCTGCTCTACATTTGCTACCAGATTGGGAAAAACAGGGGCCAAAAGGAATAATGAATAAAGAGAGAAGCTGCTCTAGATTCGCTACCTTTTTGGGAAAAAATACAATTGTTAGCGAGAGAGAGGGGGAAAGCGCTCTTAAAAATGGCCAATCATAAAAATAACAAAAAAAGAAACTTCGAATTTAGGCGACATGGCGCACATAACTAACAAACGCGCCCCACATGGTCCCACACCACGTCCCTCGTAACGCATTCCCAACAAGCTGGCCCCACGCAGTCTCACATGGCACGGCCCCACACGTCAGCATAACATGTTCCTTACCAAACGACCCCACGTGGTCCCATACCACGTGGCCCCACACGTCAGCCAACGGCCAACCTTACGACAGCTGCTGTTGGAGCTCTTTGATGAGTTTCCGAAAAGGAGATGAGTAAAAGTGAGAAAATTTTAAGCGGCTGGGAAAAACCGAGTACAACTAACGAACCAGGAGCACGGAAATAGAAATCCCTTCTATTTAATATGTAATTAATAATAACTTTTATTTAATATTTTCAATTGTTGCAAATTATATATGTTTTGTGATCAGAAAAATTCAAGGATCAGTAATATGATATCCGAAATAATTTCTAGAGAAAAAATTCGAAATCGTCTAATGCTATTAAATGCCCTTTTATTCATAAATTCATAACTTTTAAACCATAACTCTGAATTTGACAAATGATATGTCTAAATCGATCAGTGCGACGAGCCCTTTCCAATTATGAATTCCACGATACCAACTGAAGTATGAATCATATAAATATTAAATATTCAGAACTATTTCTGCAAGCAAAACTTGAATAATAAATTATGAAAATGCGTTGTTCTTGTTCTAGCACATCACCCATCCCATGCTATGTTATACCATGCAATTGTGCATCATTCCATCATGGCATACCATGTTTTGCTTGCTTCATATGATTCATATGTTTGCACACTTTATTTATTATGGCCTTGTTTGTTTGGTTTTTATTTCGGATAGACACCGACTGAGGAAGTTATCAGCAGGAAAAAGAGTATTATCCAGAACTCAGTTATCCCACTACTGAGCTAATAGGCATGAATTTCCTCATGATTGTATTTACATATAGCACCTATGCCTCTATCTGTATTCTTGCATCATTGAGTCACGATCTGAATTAAATTACAATCCCAAGTATTGCACAATCTTTACTTTTAACCCCCTGAAGCTTGTACCCTCCATCCTATCAGACTTTACTATAGAAATTGTTTGAGTCATGCGAGTCATAGAATTTCATGTGTAGGGTTTGTGAGAGTCTGTTGTGGATAATGAGGTACCTAAACAAATTAAACTGTGTAACAATGAGATAACTAAAGAGAAAGGCACTGGTGGGCAATATTTGAGATTTGGCTTTTATCCACTCACTTGTGTCCACCTAGGACCCAAGTACTTGATGCATGTTCCTTAACTTGGCACTATCCACATGTGGGATACTTTATGGACCCTCCTTCGCTTGACCTTGATTCACATCTTATTTTTTTGGGCCACAGTTAGTTTAGGCTCTACTACTATCATGTACGTATGCCATTCATTACTACTTTGTTTAATATTGTTGCCCGAGGAGAGTTTACCTATACTATTTTGGATTGTGCTACGTTTCCGCGGTATCGACAAGCCTAGTCACACTTTTGGGTTCTCAGTCGTTTATAGCCGTCGACACAAACCCTGGGTCCGTCTCGAAGCCCGGCCGACTTCGTTGCAAGTAGCTTAGTGGGTGTCCCCCTTAAATCATTTTGAATCTTATAAATGCTTTATCGTGATGCCACATTGCTTTTCGTTTGGGTTTTCCCGAGGTTGATCGTGCGTGTGTTGCTATTTGTGCACCCCCGCAGGGTAAATCTTTCAGAAAGCCCGGTCCACAGTTAAGGATGACTTGGAGCACATTTTCTCGATCATAGATAACTATACCTAAAGTACCATATTTAACTTTACTAAACATGACTAGTAATTAGTGCAATACTCATGAAATGGTTAATAAAATTGCCAACTCGTCGGCCTTCTTGTTTGGTAAGTGAGAAGAAGGATGTGATATATTTAATTTATGTTGCTTATATAACTTTTGGTTTCTAATTAATGAGCATCCATCTATATTTGGTTAGGTGGATGTTGTAGTATGTCTCTATAGAACTGTTAGATATTTTACCTTTCACTACAATCGCGTCAACCAAGGTTATTCCTTTAGCTGCATAAAGAGTTGCTGAGTGTGCCCCTAGGGTCTCACACTCTATCGATTAGATTGTCAGGTATATACATATGGAGGCTACTACGTTGATGAGGACGATGATAGAGGTAACTACACTCTTGCGTAGAGATTCTGGGGATGGAGACCTCTGAGATCTGTGGGCGGGAATGTGCTTATTTCCATGGCATCTTATACCGATTTTGCTCTTAATCTGTGCTCGGATATGTGCTTTCCGCTTCCTCTTGATGTTTTGATGAGTGATTTATGAGTATATAATCCTAAAATATTATTACTACTATATATATACTTGGTTCTTGTCGTAATGGCATTGCAATATATTTCTATTTTTTTCTAGATGGAATTGCTATGATGTATTGGTGTAAGTCACTGGCATACATACTTATTTGTGTATGTTAGACTCGCAGACCAGCCGGTCGTGTTTCTTGCACATGAAGATATGAACATGAAAGTGGGTGGGATGATTGGCCGGTACTGTGCCCTACTCCGTTTTGGCAGGCCAACTTGTGGGAGGCCTACGACCTCCACGATAGTACATGCTTCATCTACTTTTGGATTATACCGGCTTGTGATTTAGACCATGAGGTCTAGGGGATATCAATTGGTATCAGAGCCATTCCTCCCTTCGGAGTCTCAACTAAGGTGGTCATTGTGAGTCTAGAAATATTTTGGTAGCTATATACTAGGGAAAAACTAAACGTGAGAGTAGGACTACTTCCATTTTTCTTCTTACCCACCCACCCACCCTATTTTGGTAAGGAAGTGTAATGTTTGTCTATCCTCTTCTAAAAATTCATACTAGGATTCACGTGTTTGGGGGTATCTGTAGTACCATAGGATGTGCTAATCATTTGTCCATCTGTTGCATCCAAGTTTTCTTTGTAGTCTGACTTTGCTTATGAACTATTGGTACATTCCATACCGACAAGCTTGTGCATAAACCGACACGATCTATCTGACTCTTTGTTAACCAACGCGATCTTGTTAAGGGTGTTCATTCTTTAGTATGCTTTCACAGAATGTGGAGTTTCTAATCTCTATTTGTTAAATAGTTTCTCGCATCTAGTTGGTATTTAATGTCGAAAATGTGATTTTTTTCTTTGGTACATCTATATTTTCACACTCCTTTTCAGTCATGTGCGATATGCTTTCTACCTTCTTTTTGTCGGCATGTTTATGCTAACTCATTCTTTTGTCACCAACGCATAATCTGTAGTTTTTACAAGTTCTTTTGGGCTAAATACATCACTTGTGTTGACTCGATGCTTGCGATTGTAATTTGATTTTCTGTATAGATATATGGTACTTATCATGAGTGGAATATGTTCAGTGCTATCAATCTAATTCTCCAAATGATTGCGGTTATCTCTTATGCAATTGGGTGTACCACGATCGTATCTATGGCATATTCAAGTATCTGTGGCAATCCGAAGACTTCTTAAGGCACTATGATGGATTATCATCCGAATGTTGTGCTTCATATCTTTTTGAACTCCATATCTACAAAGTTTCTCTTTGATACAGGAGAATATCATCCATTCATCTATGATAGCTTTTCTTAATGTAGGAGTTATCATTGGTTCTTATCCAAAATATCTTATCCTTCAACCGGTGATCCGATCGACTATGTGAATAAGTCGGTATCTCTTTTCTCATCTAAATTTCCAGATAATATATTCTTCCAATGCATATCTTCCAAAACAAATCCTTGCTCTTAATGTGATCTTTCGAAGAGCGTGCGCTCAGAAACTATTTCAAGCATTCGTTTGTTTCTGTCGCCTCAGGAACTTGGAATATCTCATTAAATTCGTGGTGGTATATCTTGAAGATATGCTTGCCTATTCTATGTCAATGGAAGAACATGAAGAACATATTCTTCTCTTTCTCTCTAGCTTCGTGAATTCCACCTACGTGCAATGTTCTCAAAGTGTAAATTCCGACTTTGTGAAGTCACCTATCTTGGCCACGTCCTTCTACTGAATACATCACTTCAACTCTGGAATCATCAAGACAATTGTTATTTCCATCCTCCATAAATTTCAAACAACTCTAGAGCTTTTTCCTCGGTTTGGCAAGTTATTGTCGCTGTTCTGCGGAATACTTCCTCAAGACTACTAAATCTCTCTCAGATATTCTCAGGAAGGATGACAAGAAATTATTTTGTTCTTCCGCTCGTCAAGAAACCTTATGGAACCCTCTCTCTCTATCTCATATCCTCACTTTGATGTATGCCATGAAGATTCTTTCAAATCCTTTATAGTTCTTATATTCAAAGTCTTGGTGCTATTCTCTATCAATCTGTTGAACCTCTCTTTTGTTTCTGTGTGCTTCACTCATATATTTTTTAGTGGTTTGGAACTTCTGACATGGCGACATAATCATCATGTTTATCTACTTGGATCCGACAAAGTTTTTGCGTCACATCTTTGACTTCTACAAAGCTTCAGGAGTTCTACTTGGCAAGATTTTCAGTCTAAAATTCAAGAGTTGGGTTGCACGAGTTTCCTATTTAGGTACGGAGTAATGCGTTGGGTGTGGGATGGAGTAGCTACCATACCAGTACTCTTATCATTCGCTCTTGTACATTGAATTAGTAGATTAATGCGATTTCACTCATTCCACGAAAGTTAGAAGTGACCTTCGTTGTTGAGACTTTTACTTTAGCCTTTGTCATTTTGGAGTGCTCTCTAAAACGACGTAATCAATAGCCTCTTGTTTGTGGTCTCATCTATTTAAAGATGGAGCAAAATCTTCAACGATCTGGTGGAAACAAATGCAAAATATTCCCCTGATACTTTTCATTCTACCGGAGCTCGACATTGTCAAACAAGATGGATGGAAGATATATCTAACTTCATTTTTTCAAATTCTTTTCTCTTGGTAAAGCCAATTATGGTTGATGCCATAAATCAGACAATCTATTTCAATAGCCTCATGATTAAGGAAAGCAATAAACATCTCTATAATAAACTCTAGATCTTCAATATTCCACTTCTTCTTAGTATTCCACCATAAACTTTTGTCACCTCATTCTCTTGAAGAATAAATCTGAGCACCTCAATTGCATGATCATTTGATTCTTACTGGTGCAAGAAGAATCTAATCTGAGAAATCCTTAATTCAAATCTTTTTCTCCTGATATCAAGGAACTCTATTGTTTGAAGGCACTATTGTTTCTTTAGAACTTAATTTATTTAAAAATATAAGGGAAGAAACAATGACATTTTCATGGTGGTTAATAACTCCACTAAAGTCGTTCTTTCTTTCGTCAAAATAAATCATCATCTTCACTTGCAGCTTTTGATCTTTAATCCAAAGGATGTGTCTTCTCTTTGATAAAACATATTTTAAAAATTCTTTCAACAATTTGTTCTATTCCTTTATCATATTTCTTGAGAGCACCTAAGCTATGTCCATCCTACCTTGTTTGTTTCATGACAATCCTTCAATGCTTCAGGTCATTTGTTTTGAAAAACCAGAACGCAGGACTCGCAACAAGTCTACCAAGTTTTTTCAGGGTGTAGTGGCCACACCATTCCGATGATGAAGCAACTTGGAAGCGCAAGGATCACCTCCGTTATGAGTACATTTCCCTCTTGAGTCTTATTCTTCCCAGGAATCTCTTGGCGAGATTCTTGTTTAGTGGGGGAGAGTTGTAGCATCCCAAATGTCTAACATTGTAATGCTACTTGATAAATCAAAATTAATGTTACCATATTCTTGTCTCTAATGCATCATCATAATATCATGTGCATGACCATGCCACATTGCATTTTAGCATCATATTAAAACCATATTCCATTTGAATCTTCTCCCCATATTGCATTTGCCTTAGTAATCTTTTTCTTGTTTATATATGTATTTGCTTCTTGATATAATGTTTGATGTCAAAGTTTAGTTGGGGGCATATCTATTATCATTCCACCACCCTTCTTACCACCTTCCTTTGGCTCCATATATAATTCCACCATCCTAGGTAATATGAGAAATGCATGTTTCTTTGGCATTTTTTCTAGCTCATATAACTTGGGTGGATCCAATTCCGTTCCACCTAATTCCATACATGGACCCATATTGTTTTCACAATGTTTGATTTGGAATCCTACATGGTCATTTTGCATGCCATGTAGAATGTAGGAGAAACTACAATTCAAACCCATGGTTTTATTCTAATTATGAGTCTAGTTGAATTAATGAGGTCACATTAAACCTTAGTGGAAAATACACACTATATTGGCCTCTTAATTCAATTAGTCCCAATATTAGCAGAATCATGCTTTTGTTTTAGCTTACTTTCATATAAAACATGAATCAATTGCCCCTTGAATCTAGTTTGTTCTTATAAACTAGATCCAAGCATCTTGCATGAAAGCCATGCCTCATTCCTCCTTGTTTCCCATTTGAGTTTTGTTAGGTTTTTATATGACCTTTGGATGGTTTTGAATACAAATAAATAAACATAAAAAACTAAAGAAACATACCTAACAAATCTAGCTATTTTAATTTGGCTCTCAATGTTTCATTTGTTTTGAATCGGCATGCATACGACCTTAACCAAGCCCCTCCCACACTCAACCCGAACTGGAAGCTCCCTGGTTGCACTCGACCAAACCTTTTCCTCCCGCCCTGGACTAGCCCGAACCAGCCAGCACCAGCAGCGACTAGCGCTCCTGTTTATCCTCCTCCCACACCCAGCACTTGAGGTGCCAGCCGCGCCCACGCCCTTGCCGTGTTGCCATGTCCCTCTTGCGCACGCAACACCAGCACGCGTTGTGCTCGCGACGCCCACGACGCTCGACAATGTCAGCAACCGCCTCCCAACATTGTTGTTTAGCTAATCTTACTAGCGATTATAGGCTTCCTCTAGAAACACTCCAAACATGGAAACTCTTCTCCTATCTACTAGATAGTTGTAGGATCAAAGGGGGATCCATTTGGTGATCTATAGACAAAGTTAATCTCTTCTGAATTTGGGTGTTTTTCTGACGTTCTAAAAATGAACTACTGAGCCTGTTCACATCCGTTTCTCGATGCACACAGACCACCTACGGAGAAACCTTGAACATGAAAGTTATAGATCTAAGTGAAACCGATAACTTCCCTTTTTATGTCCATGGCATATTTGTTTCCGTTTAATCCCGAGCTTCCTCGCAAGTTGAGGGCAAGTCTAGAAAACACAGGTTCAATTTCGTCAGTTCCACGGCTCGTCCGGGACCTTTTCTAAAAAGGTCTATAGATTTCTTTTCCCCAACCCGTAGGTCCTCTAGCGGACATCGTCAGTTGGGCCAGCCTAGTCACTTATCCTTCACCCGCACGCAACCTGCAACCAGTGCCGTGGCCCAGTAACCCCGGTGGCCCAGTTCTATTTTTTCCTCTTTTGGTTTTCTTTTCTAATAATTCCTTTTGAATATTTCAAATAATTCAAACACAAGTTTAAATTCATAAATACAAACCTGTTTGGAATTTGTAAAAACTTTCTAAATAAAAAGTGAATTATTTTCAATTGTGAATTCAAATCCATTATCAAAAATTTCTAGAGATACCCTTAACAATTCATGCTAATGAATTTTTTCCCTTTTCTATTTAATTTGTAATTAATAATAACTTTTATTTAATATTTTCAGTTGTTGCAAATTATATATGTTTTGTGATCATAAAAAATGAAAGGATAACTAATATGATATCCAAAAGAATTTATGGACAAATTAAAATTTGGAAATTGTTTAATACTATTAATGCCCTTTTATTAATAAATTCATAACTTTTAAACCGTAACTCCGAATTTGACAAATGATATGTCTAAATCGATCAGAGCGACGAGCCCTTTCCAATTATGCATTTCATGATATCAATTTACGCATGCATAATATAAATATTAAATTTTCAAAACTGTTTATGCAAGCAAAACTTGAATAATAAATTATGGAAATGCTTTATTCTTGTTCTAGCACCTCACCTGTGTAATGCTATGTTATACCATGTAATTGTGCATCATTACATTATGGCATACCATGTTTGTATTGTTGCATATGATTCATATGTTTGCCCACTTTATTTATTATGGCCCTTGTTTGTTTGGCTTTTATTACGGATATACACTGAGCAAGGAAGTTAGCAGGAGGAACAAGAGTATTATCCAGAACCCAATTATCCCACTATTGAGCTAACAGGGAAGCATTTCCCCATGATTGCATTTACATATAGCACATATGCCTCTATATGTATTCTTGCATTATTCAGTAGCGATCAAAATTATATTGGAATTCCAAGTACTGCACAACCTTTAATTTTAAACCCCACTAAATCTTGTATCCTCCATCCTATCACTTACTACATGAATTGTTTGAGCTATGTATGTCATAAAATTGCATGTGTAGGGTCTATGAGAGTCTGTTGTGGATAGCGAGGTACCTAAACAATTTAAACTGTGTAGTAATGAGATAACTAAAGAAAGAGGCACCGGTGAGCAATATCTGAGATTTGCCTTTTATCCGCTCACTTGTGTCCCCTTAGAACCCGACTACTTGATGCCTATTCCTTGACTATCACACTATCCACATATGGGAGACTTTATGGATCCCCCTTCGCATAAGCTTGATTCACATATTATTTGTTGGGGCCATAGTTAGTTTGGGGCGTTAATACTATCATGTACTTATGCCATGATTTACTGATTTATTTAATATTGTTGCTCGAGGAGCGTTTACCTGTACTGTTTTGGATGTGCTACGTTTCTACGGTATCGACAAGCCCACTCACACTTTCGCGTTCCCAGTCATTTACAACCGTTGACACAAACCCTGGGTCCGTCTCGAAGCCCAGCCGACTTCATTGCAGATAGCTTAGTGGGGTGACCCCCTGAATTCATTTTTAAATGTTGTAAATGCTTTGTCGTGATGCCTCGTTGCTTTTAATTTGGTTTTTCCCGAGGTTGATCGTGCCTGTGTTGCTATTTGTGCACCCCTGCAGGTAAATCTTTCTGAACGTCATGTCCGCGGTTATGGACAACTTGGAGCACAATTTATTGATCCTAGAAAACTATAATTGAAGTACCATGTTGACTAAACATGACTAGTAATTAGTGCAATACACATGGAATGGTTAATAAAATTGCCAATGGATGGGATATTCTTCTGCCTTCTCGTTTGGTAAGTGAGAAGAAGGATGTGATATATTTATTTTATGTTGCTTATAGAACTGTTGGTTTCTAATTAACGAGCATACATCCATATTTGGTTAGACGGATGTTGTAGTGTGTCTCTATAGAACTGTTAGATATTTTATCTTTCGCTGCAATCATGTCAACCAAGGTTATCCCTTTAGCTGCATAAAGACTTGCTGAGTGTGCCCCTAGGGTCTCACACTCTATTGATTAGATTGTCAAGTATATCCATATGGAGGCTACTATGTTGATGAGGCCGATGGTGGAGGCAACGACCCTCTCGCGTAGAGATTCTGTGGATGGAGATCTCTGAGATCTATGGGCGGGAATGTGCTTATTTCCATGGAATCTTATGACAATTTGAGTCTTAATCCATACTCGGATCTATGTTTTCCGCTTCCGCTTGAAGTTTTGATGAGTGATGTATGAGGATATAATCCTAAAATATTATTACTACTATATATAAATTTGGTTCTTGCCGTAATTGTCCAATAAATTGTCTCGTGAAGGAATAAGTGGTCCAACAAGCCCTGAGTTCGAGAGGGGGCTAAAAGCGTGTTTCGAGCTGCTCAATGGCGGCGGAGATGGTGGTGCACAAGCACGAAAGAGAAGGTGACGCGAGGTATTTTTACCCAGGTTCGGGACCCTTTTGAGGAGGTAAAGCCCCTACTCCTGCTTGGTTGTATTACTCATGGTGCTTCGCGAGGGTACAATGGTGTATCAAAGTCTAGGGTTACAGATCGATGAGATCGACTCGTTCTAAGGCAGGATAAGATCTTCTTATATAGGTGAGCTGGGCCTCTTCCCCTCGTCCATGGGTGGGAAGGATCACCACATCGCCGTCCTCTAGAACCTCGGTCTACAAGACTACTTTCTATGGACTAGGTCCAAGGTCTCCGACATATATCTGATCCTTCGTACTATGAAAGCTCCTGGCAATGTTCTCTGCCTTCTCCCAAAGCTAGTCCCTTTGGCTTCGCTTGTCATTGTGTGAGACCGCATGTCTCCCTCCTTGCACCGAAATAGTAAAAGGTGGATCGTTGCCACTGCCAAGGTCGTCATCCCCTCTTAGGCACCAAAGGGGCCAGACCATCTCCTCTACGCTGAGGTGGTCCAAGGGGTCCACCGTCCAGCTGGGCAGGTCGTGCTTGTCGGGTGGCGTCGTATTTGCCTCCTTTGTCACGTGATTACGGATATACCTCTGAGGCGTGTGCCAGAGTATCCAAGGCCTAGGAAGGGGACATGGAGCCCCGTGAGTCTTCCCTCTTATGCGTGTCTGCCTCCCGAGGTTGCGCTACCCAGGGTGGAGGTTTGAGGCCCTATCGAGGCTCATGTGGGGAGGCGACCTTGTCGTTCCCTCCCGAGGTTGCTTCTACGAGGCCCCTTCTTCATAATAGACATTGAGGCCCGGGTGGTGGGTCCAACAGCCGTAGGATCGTGGTACCCCGGGTGCCAAGACTCCAACAGGCCTGGGGCGCTTGCCGCGCACGTGTCCCCTCAAAGATGCAAAGGGGCACTATCGGGCGATGGGTCCCTCCGCCACTCTAGCTGACACGGAATTTCCTTGATGCACATCTCCAGCATGCACTCCAAACGGCGGGTTCCTAGCGGCTGTGGGATGCAACTGGATCCGTTCTGTCTTGGGAACCGCCCCCATGATGCGACAGTTCGTGGGACAGTCCGACAGTTGATGCCGCGTGCTCGAGGAGTCGTGCCATCTTGTCGTTGCTTAAATGGTGACGCTGTAGAGGTGGCTTCTCCTTGGCGCCATCTCCTCATCCCCTTTCTCCCTTCCTCCCATGCTCCAGGGAAAAAACCTCAAAAACCCCAGCCTTCTCTACGGATATCAAATGACCCACCACCACCGAGAAAGGCAAAGGTGTGATGCCAGAGGTTGACGCCACTCTGTTGGTGATGCGCGGGCAAGGGCATCCTCGCGGGAGCGACTGCACAGGGTGCGGGGGTCATAGCCACGGACGGGCCATTACCTCATCCTCCGGTGCTTCCGAAACGGCTGGGGGAGACCCACCGGCAAGGCGTGGGCGATGCCGCCCTCACGGGAGTGCACGGAGACAACACGGAGGGCATGGCGAAGGACGGGATGGCGGCCCCGAGCCGGCAGCATTCTCGCTACCTCTCCATTCCGCGGCTGAGGCCGAGGATGGCCCTCGGCCAGTCTGGGTCACCGACTTCGTCCTTAGCCTCCAAGGCGACAACTGGTCCACAAGGGTGAAAATTCAGACGTGCTTCGCCCTTGCTTCCCAGGGCAACGTCCAGGAGAGCGCGCAGTTGGAGCTCTCAGGTGTCGACACCGGCTAGGGTGTGACCGTCGAGTCCACCGCGCTAGGCGTGATGTACTTTAACTATGGGTGGGAGAGCTTTATTCGCGGTCACAAGATCTAGTGCGGCTCGGTGTTGGAGCTTCGGTATGTCAGCGATAGGCACTTCATTATGTCGGTGTATGACTCGTTGGGGTGTCGTGTTGAATACCCCGCCACCTTTGAAACATGTAGGTGGTTCCCGGGCACGACTGGGGGACACGCCAGTGTGGGCGTCACATGCGCTCCATGGGGGGTCCCCAGGGTGTAGCACTCTTAGTCTTTTGCTTTTGCGAGCGTGGTTGCAATGAACATTTTTAGCGAGTATTCATGTTCATCATCCTCTTTTCATGCGTCTGCAACTAGTGGCGTCAGTCCGGTACGAGACCACTAGCGATGGAAAGGGAGCCTCACGCACATCGCACGTTTAAAGTTGCGCCATTAATCGAGGTCCGCGAGGGCCTGTCTGACCTTGTCGGGTCATACCCAGGGTAGATTCAGGGGGAGTTCCTCTACGAGAGGGGCTCCATGGTCAAGGAGGCTTCCTGCTAACTAGCACATTATCTTCAACTCATTAGGGCTGGGCGCAGGCAGCCCCCAGTGAACCCTTCCTAAGGTGCGTCCTGCCGGCCTCCGTGGCAACGGGGCTTGGGAGCGCGAGTCGCCTCACTCGCTCTGGTGCTCGGAGGGGGCCCAGCGAACGTGTTCCGTATTTTTTCCGCGGTGGGGCGTTACCCCCACATGTCCTCTCCTCTATCGGGTGCTTTGGCCCGCATGGTGGTGGGTCTCATGTGGGTTTTTGTCCCTGACAGAGAGTAGCCTCCCGGGGTAGCCCCTGAAGAAGGCCGCGCATAGCGAGCACTGGCCGTGCAAGCTCTATGGGCAAAGGGAGGGGGAGAGTGCCCGGGTAACTAGGGTTTGGGCCACTGGAGGGGGTCTCCCTCATGAGCGGTCCCACAACCCTCTTTAGGGGAAGACCGGATCGCGTGCTTACCTCGCTGGTCCCTTGAGCAGGTGACCGTGAGTCCTGAAATGCAATCTCATCCCGCTAAACGGGATCTCCCTCTCGGGCCATCCTGTAATTATCTCAAGGAGATGACCATAGGGAAACTGAGTGTTGTTTAGGTTTCATATTTGCGTAAAAGCGTCAAGCTCCATGGGCCATGGGTGAGGTGACTTGTCACTAGAGCTAGTCCGTAAGTTCAGAGCTCGACACTTTAGGCCCTGGATTTGATTGCGAGAGGCTGCTAGAGGGGGATGCCCTTGCAATCCGCCCCATAAGCCTCTCAAGGAGAAGACTGCAAGGCAAGTGTGTCCTTCTATGATCCCTCACACATGTTCCGCAAGATTATCAAGCACCACGGGTCATGGTTGAGGTGACTTGTTGCCAGAGCTAGTCCGTAAGTTCAGAGCTCGACACTTTAGGCCCTAGGGTTGATTGCGAGTGGCTGCTAGAGGGGGTGCCCTCATGATACCTTCGATCCAGATTACAGTTGTAGTATAGCTTCTTTTTCCCTAGTGGACCTAAGTTATCGAATCCACGGGAAGCGAATGCGTAGTGAAGTTACTTTAATAGGCCCTCGGGAGTTTTAGAATTCCTTTCATGTTTTTACCGGACCAATAGCTTGCATCTTTTATTGTTGTCGACGATGGAGAGAGAGGGATTAGGGTGTTCGGTTTCACCTGTAGTTGTGCAAAAAATCGGATGGAAATAAAAGATAGAAATAAAGTATACGTGTACTTGTTAGACTAAGATAAATTATATGTGGGCAGTGCATCCATAATTTCTATTGCCTCCGCAAATGCTTATAGAAATAACCTACTAGTCTCATCCATAGAAGAAAGAGAACTAATGATATGCATCGTGATGTCACCGTTAATCCCAAGAAAATCCCTCACATACAGCCGTACTACCCCTTCTATCACTAGGGTTCCCAACCTGCAGATCAGTCATCACTCATACTCCCTATACCTAGCTCAACCCTCGGGGTCTTGGGTACCTAACAAGTCCTTGGATTGGGTTAAGAGAGGATACAATAATCATCATGTCGTACAAACTAATACACGATCCCATCTATGATAAATCACATGCACAATTGCTACATGGCTAGGCCAAATCCCTTAGCCCAAGGAGAATTACTCACACATAGAGATGAGATCAACAATCACAAATATTGTAATTAAAATCATAAGATTGATAGCAATAGTCTTACAATTTTGCCAATCAGAGAAGAGATCTACTATTACAAGTGGTGGAATATGGCTATGGAGATGGAGAAGGGTTTGGAGATTTGGAGGCGGGTGGTGATCTATGGCAGAGACTTTTTGCGAGGTTTGCTTGTTTTCTCATTGCCTCAGGCTTATTTATATAGGGGTCCCTTCACGAAAGTTGTTCTGTTTACCTAACGGTGGTAGCACCAACTATACAACCGGAGCTATATGGTCGGAATTTTTGCCCCGGTCGTATAGTTGGTCGTTAAAGCGTCAGCACCGTTGTTCGGCTCCTGATTTCTTCTAGTTGTTGGAAATCTCGTATCTTTGACTTTAATATAGTGATTCCCTCCTTTAAACGACATTATCTGTCGAGGAAAAATACAAAAGAAAGTATTGCATACCCCTCTGAATATTAGCATTAGTGGCAGGGTTTTGAGAGATATTTCATCAAGCATATGATTAATATCCAGTTTAAATGTTGACGTAGATGGCTATATTTCAGAGCCATCAACCTCCCCCACCTTAAACTTTCTCGAGTTGGTGATCTTACTCATGATTAGTAGTCTCGTGTTTCCTCCACTTCATAAATCTAAAAAACTTCGGCATAGATAGAGTAATGGCAATCATATCATAAGAGTTCCATGCATCCTTATAGCGCATCAAAATTATTGTAAACATGGATGATTCAAATGAGTAAACTTTATTCCATGTCAAGTAATCAACTCATAGGCTTGGCTTTGAATAGTAAAGTATAGTCATGTAAATTAAGAGTGCGAGACTTGTCATGAAAATCATATATACTAGAGTATCTCAATTATCCCACATCAATGAATTAAGACTTTGCAAGCACTACTTTTCTATTCATCGTCCTTCAGGAATTTCAGTTTTTAAGTAATTGAGAGCATGTCTCGTGGCATCACTAAGGATTTTGTTCCTTTTGCACAATGATTACTCATAACAGCCAGAGGAGTGATTCCATCATGATTATAACAACCCGGGAGTGCCAAGAATCTTACCCACTATAGCATCGCTGCTACAAGTGTTTAATCAACTCATAGCCGAAATCTACGAGTTTTCTCCATGAAGATCGTTCGTAGGCCAGCAGAGTTGTTGGCATCCCATGAAGTTTGACACGCGTAAATCTATATCATTCTTATGATTAACAAGTCAAACTTTGGCATGCTCACAAAAACCGCTAAACATTAATTCAATCGAACAAATCCTTTTAAAGAGAGTTATCAAGTCAATTAATATTTTTAGTGGTGTTGAGTGTCTCTAGAAATAAACCTTCAAGACTAAGCACTACAACACCCAAGCCTTCAATTGTGAGACTTTTTCTTATTACAATTGATAGCAATTTTTAGGCAAGACTTGGTTAATTACGAGAGCTGGAACAGAATGAGCCCAATTAAATACACATGTAAATGAGAAATCTTACTACAATACAAAGACTCATTCCACCAATATAATATCTCAACACTTAATAATAACTAGCATGGGTTTCTCAAACTTCAAAACTGGGGAGTCATAAGGCATACCTCTCATGTTTTGTTCCACTTCTCTCTTCCTTTTTTATTTCTTTCCTAGAAACTCGAAGTTGATCACTCTTCTGCAAACATATGAAGACCTCAAGGCAGAAAGAAAAGAAAGAGGGAAATAAGGAAAAAGGGAGAAATCTTTTTGTGATTTTTAAGAGAGGGAATTTAAAGAATACAAAATTGGCGGCAAAGCTCGGCTAGAAAATTTTGAAAGAAAAATAGAAAGAACTAAAGATAAAATGTTGGGGGAACCAACACGAGTGCTTATAAACTCAAATAAAAATGCAACCTCGAAATAAATAAAAGCAAATAAATGCCAA
This sequence comes from Avena eriantha, assembly GCA_910589775.1. Lineage (NCBI taxonomy): Eukaryota > Viridiplantae > Streptophyta > Magnoliopsida > Poales > Poaceae > Avena > Avena eriantha. The sequence continues at coordinate 275,185,485 of OU342740.1, read as the reverse complement.
ATAAAGATACATGAGGAAACTTCCCCAAGCTTAGGCTTTTGCAAGCCCTTCAAATCATTGTGGTGGCGGGAAAAAGTCGTTACTCCAGTTTGAAAATTGAGTTGAGAGGTTACTTGTTGATTCTCGGAGGTTCAAAGAGAGGCTATGCATCCTCTCCACAGTCCCTCCAAGTCCTTGGAAATCTTGGTATGTGGCGAACCGGGTTTGTGGCTGCTCCTCTTGATAAGGAACTTCTTGCTCCTCCTCTTGGTCCTCATCCTCTTCCAGAATTTCATCCTCGGGTTGGTGTTGCTCCACTTGCGAATCATATAGCACACATCCTTCCTCGATAGAGAAAAGACCATTAGGCAAAGGAGCGGGGTACATACGCCCAGCTCCAGCAATATGCAGGTAATAAGCACCACCTCTCCTAGTGAGCATTCCATAGGCCCTCAAGATGGAGAAACTAACACGTGTCTCACCTAGTACGGGTTGCAACTCACCTAGATTAATGTCTAGGGCATGGGAAAGCACGGTGATGACGCCTCCTCCTGTGATTGGCCCTTGGCTTTGGGAGGCTTGGTGCTCTAGGTAGTGCACAAGGATGGCGCCCTAGTTGAGTGATAGGTTGCAGTTGATGTAAGCAACCTTCATGAGGACTAGGATGTCCTCCTCGTTGAGTCCCGTGAACTCATTACGTGCCTGCAAGGTGTTAGCAATAACATAGAAAAAATAGCAAATTGCAGGATGTTGAATATTTTTCCCCTTGTTTATTCTAGTAGTGAAACTCATGCCATTATAGTATTGTGCAGGGGAAGGTTATAAGCCAGTAAAGGATGCGCATAAAGCATGAATATCATTGTTTGGAAAATTAAAACATGCGCACCATTTATCTAATGTTAAAGTATAGTTGTTGTTCATTAGACGGAAAGAAATAGTGTCCTCTCCTTGCCATTGTTTAATGGTGCTTTGCAACGAACTTAGAAATTCAATGGTTAAGTGGCAATAAGTAGGTACATCATTGTACACAAAGTTTTGCAGGCCAGCTCTATTGCAAAGTAAATTAAAGTCATTAGAAAAACCGAGTTGGTTCAATATAATGGGGCAAGCCCACTTGGCGGCCTTCACTTTGTGGTTCTTGATCCTGTTGAAGCAATCACGATGGGCCTCATCCCTGAACCGTATCCCCATGCGTTCCTGAGCGGCAGCTCGAGAAGCGCCAGCGGTGGCGCGAGCACAAGATTGGCCCCTTGTGTTCATCATCAAAAACATTTAAGAAAGGAAAAAATAAAACTTTTTGATCCAACAACAGTAAGTATAATATATTCCTCATCAAAACACACTAAAGAATTCTCCTCAAAATAATAATCTAGGTAAGAAAATCATGGCAATTGGTTCATAGTAGGTCTCACCCTAGCTTGACAATGAAAATAGATCGAAGATGAATTTGTAAAAATTAATTGGAGGATCGGAGGAGAAACATATTGTACATCACTTATGTGTGAGAAAATCAAACGAAATTGAGTAGAGATGGAGATCTCTTGAGGTTTTCAGAGAGTTTGGAGGTAGAAGAAAGAAAAAGGATTGAATCTTTGGAGTTAGGAGTACCTTCCCGTGCGATTTTGTGGTCGGAGGTAACTATACAGGCGGAATTATACGGTCGGAACAATGTGTTCCAGCCGTATAGTTGGCCTTTTCTCGAAAATTTAGGGTTTCCTCCTGGCGGCGCAGCTATATGTACGCAACTATATGGGCGGAACAAAATGTTTTGGCCGTATAGTTGGTTGTTAAACTGGCTGTCCCCGCGAAAGAAAATTTGTAAAGGCACCGATATCTATACGACCAGAACAGTACGACTGGAATTTTTATTTTTGTCATATAGTTGGTCGTTAAACTCTCAGTATATCAGAAAAGAAATTGTACGGAGGCATTGAGATCTATACAACTGGAACTATATGGCCGGAATTTTTATTCCCGCCATATAGTTGGTCGTTAAATTCTCTGTACATATTAAAGAAAAATTGTCAATGACAAAGATATCTATATGACCGGAACTATACTACCGGAATTTTTATTCCCGCTGTATAGTTGGTCGTTAAACTCTCTGTGTGCATCAAAAAATTTATGTTTCTTCGTTAACTATTTCTTTTCCTATAACTCAGTGATATACCTTGTTTTTGACAGAAAGTTGACAGTAAATTTTGTCGACCAACAATAGCATCAATAAAGCGGAATTTCAAGTACTACCGAACTTCTTCTGCTCGAATGGAGTTTTCGAGCACTCTTTATTTAACATTGAACTTAAACTAAAACTAAAAACTTAACTCAAACCTTTATTTCACATGGGTTTCCTCCCATGAAGCGCTCTTTTATGGTCAATAGCTTGACCTTAACGATACTCACTTGGGCCAGATGAGTGGAACACCCACTCCAAAGTAATTGGCCTTCAAAGTGATGGCCTCCTTTTTGTCATGTTTGGCTTTCTTGTTCCTAGGGAAATGAATAACAGAAGGATCCCACGAAGGCAATTGCAGCTTCACGTTCCCTTCATGCAGATTAATCAAAGCCTTAATAGTTCTTAGGAAAGGACGGCCTAATATAATATGAGCAGTAGCATCTTCAGGCATGTCAACTATAATGAAATCAATGAGAGCAGGATAACCTTTAATGTATACTAGAGTGTTCTCCTTAATTCCTATAGCTTGTTTGTAGGTAGAATCTGCTAGATGCAATTTTAACTCAGTAATTTCAAATGATCCAAGATTTAACTTGTTAAAAAGACTCTTTGGAATTGTTGATACACTTGCACCTAGATCACAAAGTGCAGCTATCTCATTGGTTCCAATTTTAATCTTAATAGTAGGCTCAAATATCTGATCTAGTTTAACAGGTAATTTTTCAGCAATTTTCTTGTATTCTTCTTCAAGCTCACGTACCTTTATTGCTACTTGATTGAAAAAATGTTGGTACATAGCTTCCTCACTACCTTCACTTACAGGAATCTTGATGTTGATTCTTTTTACGAGATCTTCAACGGTGTAACTTGGTGAAGGAGCATTACTATAGTCAAGTTCTTCAGGCTCCTCCCTTTGGATCCTTATCATTTTGAGTTCTTCAATAGGATTGGGCTTAGCTTTACCTGCAAATTTAGCTAGGATGAGAGTTTGACTCTCGGTTATCTTGCCTAGCTATGCCTCAACGATCCTTGTTCTTTCTTGAAGGGCCCGCAAATCATTTCTCAAACTAACAGTTTGGTTAGAGAATTTACCAAGCATAGCATCATGGTTCTCCGTAATTTTGACTAGAATATTATTTTGTTCATTTTGTGAGTCTATGAAAGAGTTAAGCATTTCTTGGAGACTACCATTACTAGTTCCCATATTATTATTAGAGTTACCTGCAGGACTAGCATAATGTTTCTGAAAGTTAGGATTGTAACTCTTCTTCCAAACAGGGTTATAATCATTACGAGCGAGGAAGTCTAGTTCTTCAATGTTTGTTTTGGGGGTGGCTCTTACCTGAGTTTCCTTACCTTTTACGGCTGGTATGAGCTCATCCAACTTAGCATTGAGATCTTTGTTCTCTTGTGGGGAGATAGAGTTCACCTTCTTCATGTTTGATCTTTCCACATGCCATTGGGCATGGTTGTCTTGCATATTGTCTTGTAGCTGCTTTGCTTTGGTAATATGTTTACCCATAAATGTTCCTCCAGCTGCAGTATCCAGCATAGACTTAGACACAGGATTAAGAGCATTGTAAAATAAATGGAGGATTAACCAATCTTCCATCCCATGACTAGGACAGTTTCTTAGGCATTCTTTCATCCTCTCCCATGCAAGTGCTAGTGGCTCACGCTCTTCTAGCCTAAAGCTAGTAATATTAGATCGAAGTTGCATAGTCTTTGCAGGTGGGAAAAATTTAGTCATAAATAAAGAAGTACATCCCACCCATGATGTAATAGTATTTTTAGGCAAAGATAGCAACCACTTTAGCTCTCCCTCTTAGAGAGAAAGGAAATAGACACAATTTGACCGCATCAGGGTCAACGTATTTTATACGCATCATATCACATATTTCAGTGAAAGTATTCAAGTGCATACCTGCGTCTTCAATAGCAGAGCCTCCAAATTGATTCTGTTGAACCAAACTTAAGTAATGGGGCTTAATTTCATAGTCACCAGCAGCGATTGCTGGCTGAGTAATAGGAGTACACAAATAATCAGTATTAGGAGTAGCAAACTCCCCAATCTTCTTTTCAGCCATACTTCCTATGTTTTTGGGTTTTCTTAGATAACGAATTATAACAATAAAAGAAAGAATTTAAAGACTAACTAATTTTTTTGGGTTATCAAATAAAGACTAAAAGCAAACTAACAAAATTAAAAACATGAATTAAAACTAGCAAGGTTTCAACTCTAGCTATGCAAAACATCTGATGGAAATAAAAGATAGAAATAAAGTATGTGTGTATTTGTTAGAGCAAGATAAATTATATGTGGGTAGTGTTGCTATTGCCTCCGCAACCGCTTATAGCAATAACCTACTAGTCTCATCCATAGAAGAAAGAGAACTAATGATATGCATCATGATGTCACCGTTAATCCCAAGCAAATCCCTCACATACAATCGTACTACCCCTTCTGTCACTTGGGTTCCCAACCTGCAGATCGGTCATCACTCATACTCCCTATATCTAGCTCAACCCTTGGGGTCTTGGGTACCTGACAAGTCCTTGGATTGAGGCAAGAGAGGATACAATAATCATCATGTCATACAAACTAATACACAATCCCATCTATGATAAATCACATGCACAATTGCTACATGGCTAGGCCGAAGCCCTTAGCCCAAGGAGAATTACTCACACATAAAGATGAGATCAACAATCACAAACATTGTAATAAAAATCATAAGATTGATAGCAATAGTCTTACAATGTCGCCAATCAGAGAAGATATCTACTATTACAAGTGGTGGAATATGGCTATGGAGATGGAGAAGGGTTTTGAGATCAGGAGGCGGCTGGTGATCTGTGGCAGACTTTTTGCAAGGTCTGCTTGTTTTCTCGTCGCCTGAGGCTTCTTTATATAGGGGTCCCTTCATGAAAGTTGTTCTGTTTGACCTAACGGTGGCGGCGCCAACTATATGACCAGAGCTATACTATCGGAATTTTTTCTCCGGTCGTATAGTTGGTCGTTAAAGCGTCTGCCTCCGTTGTTTGGCTCCTCATTTCTTCTGGTTGTTGGAAATCTCGTATCTTTGAATTTAATGTAGTGAATCCCTCCTTTAAACGACATTATATGCGCAAGAAAAATACAAAATAAAGGATTGCATACCCCTCTGAATATTAGCATTAGTGGCAGGGTTTAGAGAGATATTTCATAAAGAATATGATTAATATCCAGTTTAAATGTGGACGTAGATGGCTATATTTTAGAGCCATCACCTCGGGAGCCACCCCATAAGCCTCTCGAGGAGAATACTGTAGGGAAAAAAAATACATTGTCGAGGTTCCCTACACGTGTCGCGCAAGGGTTTCAAGCACCAGGAACCGTGGGTTAGGTGACTTATCATCGTATCTAGTCCGAATGTTCAGAGCTCGACACTTTAGGCCCTATGTTGACAGGAGATGGCCTACAGGTAGACATCGTGCCTAGCCCCCTACTCGCATGGCAATGCTTATCCTGTTGGTCCCTCGTGGAGGAGGCCATCGGTATAGCATGAGGTTTGGCTGTAGGAGGGGAGTACCCTCACGAGCCGTCTCATAGGCCTCTCAGGGAGAAAACTGTAGGGCTAAAACATACACTATTGCGTTTCCCTACATGTGTCACATGAAGGTTCAAGCACCAGGAACTGTGGGTGAGGTGACTTATCGCTGGAGCTAGTCCAAAAGTTCAGAGCTCAACACTTTAGGCCATGTGTTGATGGGAGGTGGGCCGCCGGTAGATCATGTGCCTATCGCCCACTCGTGTGGCACCTATCGAGGAATCTCAGCCACGGGCACCTTTTTGAAAATGTTTTCCAAAAGAGAAAACAAACGGCGCCAGGCAGAAAATTCGAAAAAACCGCCAAATAGGTCCCATCTTATTACAATGTCGTCGAGATTTGCACGGGATCTTACGAGGAATAGGGCAGCAAAAGATTAGAGTTTAGACCGTCACCTTCAAAAAAGTTGAGTAGCTGGTCGCCCTGCGTGTGAGAGGGAGGCTTGTTATCCCTCCCAACGCCTGGCTCCCCTGGGCGTCCCTTAAGCGCCATCGGGGAAGGGGTTGGTGTTGAGCGCACGCTGGGTGCAGTCCACTGCAAAGTCGTGAGCCCTGATAACCCCCAAGTGCAGGGGATCACCGTAGTACCTCTCAATGTGGAAGTAGGGTATCGATCCGCAGGAGCAAGAAGGAAAAGCTATCTATTCTCTACAACTAAAGTGTCACAAGTTTTAGTTGATTATGCACTAAACAAGTTTTAAGGAATAAGATGGTTGTTTTAATGCTTGGAAGTTGAATGTAACAAAATAAGAATATAAAAAGTGTCCCAATCCTCTTCGATGCAAGAGGACAAGACAAGGGTTTTGTTTTATAGGAAGAATGGACATGGGTTCACTTAATCCTCTCTTCTCCTTCTATGGTGATTATCATGTTATAGATAGTAAAGGTAACACAATTGTCATGTTTTCATGGTACTTTTATGGTGTCTACATGTCATAAAACACATAGGTTAAAGAAGCACTATTTTGTGTTACTAGGTCACCCTTACAATAAGGCTAGCATTTGGTTTGTGTCACACCACACATCATACTTCTCTGTTTTTACCCCTAGATAAATGATGTTGGGTTGCATTGCTGTCACTCAATACATATGCCGTTCTCACTCGGCCACCCATTACCTACATACATCATACTTCTTAATGGAAAACATTCTAAACTCTAGTGCAATGATTCATATGTTGTGATTATTATCACTTCTCTCTCATATACCCCCACTTGGTGGTGTCAATCACCTCATGATATGGATAATAAACAAGGCATTATGTATAGATCTAAACCATTACATGCATCATAGAATATCCCCAAAGTATGACAAACCATACAAGATCCAACACAATAGTAAATGAATAACAAGTACTATCTCATAACACAATATACACCATCGGAATTACATAGATAGATCCATACTCATGCAAGGCACATCATATGGACTTCAACAATGATCATACATAAAGATATTAGATCAAGTTACCAGCATAAACCAAAAGTCCAGGGGATGGACTACTCCCCTTTCATCATGGAGAGTGATGAGGAGGCGTTGGTGAAGGAGGAGACGTGGCCGGAGGCAAGCAGTGGTTCCCCTCCAATCTTCCTCCAGGCGGTGGCCTACTGGCTCTCTCTTACTTGGTTTTCAATCTTCGCCTCTCTCCTTCTCGAAAAGGCCGCCAGGGGGTATATAGATGGTTTTAGGTCAAAACAAAGAGAATGGCGGTGGAATCGATGGCATCGGAGTTTCGATGGCTGAGATAGCCCCAGTGGCACGCCCTCTAGTAAATGGGCTCCCATTTTTAGCTCGTTGGGCCCGTCGGCTTTACTTTAGCTCATTGGATTCGTATGGGAACTATCTAACAGCTCCTGTTGACCTAGCTCCGTTTCGAGTTCCGTAGCTCCTGAAAGTCAAAACACTAATATAAGGTTTTTCTACTAGAAAAAGTTAGAACCAAAAGAGAGGGGATTGTTTAAAATCCCCTAAATCAATGTAAAACATGGATCTAACATTATATATGATGCAAATATGTGGGTAAATGCATTAACAAACTACAAAGTTCATGTATGCATTTTAAATGCATCAAGCCCCCGTGTCCGCGTCTGTTGGGGGATACCCCCGGGTAGGGTCGCGCCAGGGTATAGAGGCCGAGTTAGCCGAGGTAGGGCAAGGTCAAAGCGAAAGCTAGCCGGGTCACCTCAAGGCAGGCCGACTTACTGAGTAACCCGGCCCGGAGGATTTCAACCTAACTGAGTCCCAGCCGACGTATGTCGTATGCCGGCAGGCTATTTGTAATTTGTATGCAGGTACCCACAGGGTCGGATCATACCAAGCTTGCAAGAGAAGGAAAGTATCTCGCTGCTCAAAAGGTGACCTCTGTGCGCAGGAGCGTGAGCGAAGCAAACAGAGGGAGGGACCAGCGAGGTGTGGCCGACAAAGGTGACGCACCCTATGTCGGCTGACGCTGGCGCCGCAGAGGCTTACGTAGCCTCTACATGGCTTACGATGGCAAAAGGTGACCCGGTCAGTTTGCTATTTTGGGAAGAGGCATATTCCCAGGAATATACCTCCACGTATGCCCTAACTGGAAACCTAGCCTCCCATATATAAGGAGTGCTAGGGCCTCTGTAGAAGGGGCTGGTTGGTGAGCAAGTGAGTAGTTGGTCTTAGGGGTGATAGTAGTGGTGAGACTAAGAGAGCTTCTTCTTCCTCCTCTCCCCAATACAACTCCAAGAGCACTTGTAAACTAAGAGAACTTTGAGAATACAAAGCATATGTGTGTGGAATCACCACACCATCCCTCCCTGGATTCCTCTAGTGCATATGGGCCCCACCTTTAGCCTATCCATGGCATCTGCCGTGACACCACCACGACAGTTGGCGCCCACCATGGGGCTAGCGGCACTAGCAGGACTGAAGATCCGGACGGGAAGCATAATCGGCAACTGCGAGCGCATCGTCTCTGGGCTTGTTCAGCGCTTTGGAGCGCTAGACTACGTCAGTGACAATGTTGGTTGCTTCGACAAGCGACCTCCACCGCGCAACGGGATCTTCGTCAAGCTTGGCGCCTTGAGGATCTACGTTGGCATCGATATGTCCTGCGTTCACCCGCAGCACGTCGTCGAGGGAGGCGAGCCACCCCTCAACGCGGTTTACGGTGCGTGTGTTACTCGCTCTCCTAACTGCTTCGAGGTGATGATGACGGCGTCTGACATTGGCGCAAGCAAGGACCCAGCACCAGATCCGGAGGTAATGCCCAAAGCGCCGAGGAAAAGTAGAGGTCCTCCACTGGAGAGGCCAGAAAACGTGTTGCAGTAGGCGATAGATAGCTTGGCAAGCCCCATAGCACCTGTGGTAGATCCGGCTCAGGCACAGGACGAGTTGGAGGAAACTAGGCAGCAAATACTAGAGTGTGCGAAAAAGATAGCCGCGGCTCAGCAGTCGATGAACATGACGTTGCGTGAGTACGCAAGAGCAAATAAGGTAGATGCTGTAAAAGTAAAAGGGAGAAACCTCATCAGTGAAATGAACAAAGAGGGTGACACTAGAGTTGAGGAATCAGAGAACCTATTGTCCGTGGGGCTGCCAAAGTACAGCACCTCGGCAAAGAACCTCAAAGCAGCAGATGCAGCTGCATCCGAGTTAGAGGGTTTGACGGGTGAAGCCCAGCAAAGACAGGAAGAGAGGGTCAACGAGTTAGTTCGGATCGCTAACAGATAGAATGAAGAGTTGCTCAGGGCTAACCCGGCAAGAGCTAGGGCTTCCAAGGTAGTTTACTCAGCAGTGGGTAGCCCGGAGAAATCTGCTGGAGCTACATCATCCCCTCATGATGGCCCAAGAAGAGAAGAGGTGGTAACCTCAGCAAGGAGAAACAAACAGATAGTCCCGTATGACCCGGCAAGGGCAGGGAAAGGAAAAGCAATACAGGGAAATGAGGATCGACGAAGTGTCAGCCGATGTGAAGCTGGCCGAGGTAACCGCGACCAAGGCAATGCCGGTCAGAGAAACGCTGGAAACGGCAATGCTAGACAGCGTAACTCGGCGAGTGTAGGGCAAAACCCACCTCGGCAACAGCAGCAGCGAAGTGTACCTCAGCAAGAGCAGAATGCCGGCCAAGGTATGTGGCAAAATTGTGCCCAACAAGAGCAAGACAGATACAACGATGGTGATTCGGAAATGGTGAATGCAGGATACCATAGGCCAGATCATCATGTGATAGGATCAAGGTTGGGAAGCAAGAACTTGATGCCTGATGACGCAAGGTTGAAGCTGGATCGACTCTATAGGTCGGAGCTAATTGAGGGGCACGGTCCTCCGGGTCCAGCATGCTTTGGGCCCCGGATCATGAAAGAGCCTCCGGGACCTAACTTCCAGTTACCTAGAGACACGAAAACGTATGATGGCAGCACCAAGATGGAGGATTGGTTAATCAACTACGCAACAGTAGTGAAAATTGTGACAGGCAACTTGAGATGGGCAGTGAGATACGTACCTCAGATGCTGGAAGGGCCAGAGAGGGTATGATTGAACAATTTACCACCCGGTAGTATCAACTGCTGGCTAGATTTTGAGGAGATGTTCGTCAGTAACTTCTCAAGCATGTATCAGAGGCCAAATAGGCCACAAACCTTAGAGATGTGCAAGCAGAGACCAAATGAAACGGACCGGGAATTTCTAACTCGCTGGTGCAACGTGAGAAACTCATGTGAAGGCGTGAATGAGTCTCAGGCCATAGCTTGTTTTGCACAAGGGTGCAGATATGCAAGCATGCTGTGGCCAAGATTACAAAGGGACATGCCAACTACACTGGTAGAGACAATCCAGATTGCTGATTCGTATGCTTTGGGTGATCCAACTCAACCCCGGCTAATGTCAAACGAGTCAAATGAGGAGTACTACCAGCGGGACGGAGCCATATCATCCCGGCGAAATGATTACCGGGGTAAGAGAAGAGATGATAAACCGGATTACAGGTACAGTTCGCAACAAGTTGCTGCTCTAAACCAAGATCAGCCCGGAACAGGGAGTGATCAGCGTCAAAAAACTGGAGGGCAACAATGGACTCCGAGAAATGATGGCAAGAAAACTTGGACACCTGAGAAAAAGAGACAGTGACAAGAAAAGAAAGACCGGCTGAGGTATACGTATGAGGCAATGATGGATCAGCCGTGCAAATTTCACACACCAAATCCGAGTAACCTAGCGGGTCATACGACCTGGCAATGTGAGTGGATGAGGAAGATAGAGCAAAGTGGTTCGAGGAATGCTTAGGCACCTCGGAACGATCAACCTTGGCATGAGTTACCTCGGCAGCAATTGCTCTCCGGAGCGAATACGCAACAGTTAATGTTGCCACCACCTCCGCCGAGGTATGAGAATCATGAGAGAAGGGATGCAGTGCATCAGGTGGAAAACCAGCATCAGCTAGATCAAAGATATCCTGGCAATGAGGGGAGAAATGAATACAGGGAGCATCACCAGAGTTAATGTGCATTTACCACGAAGGAAACGGATAGAAAGCGCTTGCAACGCCGACATAAGGAAGTGATTACGGTTATGCCGGCAGTGACGAGGTATATGCCTTGGTCTGATCAGGAAATTACCTGGAGTATCAAGGACCATCCCAAGCTTATGCCAAGTCCTGGTTCCTATGCACTAGTGTTGGACACAACATTCATCGGACCAAATATCAATGTGAGGTTCTCCAAGGTGCTAATTGACAATGGCAGCAGCATCAACATCATGTATGTGGATACAATGCGTAAGTTGGGTATCTCGGAGAACATGCTCCAAGCCACAAGGACAAATTTCCATGGCATTGTGCCAGGTATTTCTTGTGAACCCATTGACAAAGTCCGGGTTGATGTGTTATTCGGCACGAGGGATAACTGCCGAACTGAGAATTTGGAGTTTGAGGTTGTGAACTTAGAAAGCGCATATCACACGTTACTCGGTAGGCCAGCCCTGAACAAATTTATGGAAAGTACTTACGTCAGCTACCTGAAGATGAAGTTGCCTGGGCCAAATGGAGTAATTACCATAGCTGGGGATTTCTTACGTTCCATTGAGTGTGCGTCAGCCAGGTCTAACCTGGCCGAGTCACTCGTGATTGCACAAGAAAAAAGAAAGATCCAGGAAGTAGCGGCATTGGCTCAGTCTGCGCAGTAGTATATGCCGGCAATGAGTAACCCGCATGGAAGTGTCTCTTTTCAAGCAACAAAGGATACAAAGAAAGTACCTATTGATGATCTGTTCCCAGAGCGCATCGTAACAATTGGTGTCGGGTTAACTGACAAATTGGAAAGCGAGCTCGTCAACTTCCTCCGTGAGAATCGGGATATCTTTTCTTGGTCCACACAGGACTTCCAAGGTGTTTCGAGGGAGTTGGCCGAGCACTCTTTGAATGTGAGACCCAGAGCAAAGCCGGTGAAGCAACCTCTTCGCCGCTTCTCCGAAGGCAGGAGAAAAGTCATTGGAGATGAGATAGCTTGGCTCCTCGCAGCTGGGTTCATCATGGAAGTACTTTACCCGGACTGGCTATCTAATCCGGTGCTGGTGGAAAAGAAGAAAGATGATACGAATGTGGCAATGGTTTGGCATATGTGCATCGATTACACGAACCTAAATAAGGCGTGCCCAAAAGATCCATTCCCACTGCCAAGGATAGATCAGGTCATAGATTCTACTGCTGTGTGTGAGTTATTGTCGTTCATAGACGCATATTCTGGTTTCCACCAGATACCTCTGAATCCTAATGATCAAATAAAGATTGCATTTATTACCATGTATGGGGCTTATTGCTATTGCACCATGCCTTTTGGTTTACGTAATGCAGGGGCAACGTACCAAAGATGTATGCAAAAATGCCTACACAATCAAATTGGTTGAAATGTGCAAGTGTATGTTGACGATGTGGTTATAAAAACCAAGGAAATTAAAACGCTCCTTGATGATATCAGGCAAACATTTGCGAACCTAAGAAGGTTTCGAATGAAGCTTAACCCGGAGAAGTGTACCTTCGGTGTCCCGGCTGGAAAACTACTCGGATTTCTTGTCTCCAGCCGAGGTATCGAAGTTAACCCAACTAAAATCCGAGCCATAGAGCGAATGGAATTGCCGAATTGCCTTAACGATGTCCAGAACTTCACTGGTTGTCTGGCGTCCTTAAGTCGGTTTGTATGTCAGATGGGAGAAAAGGCATTGCCTCTCTATCAACTAATGAAAAAGTCAGACAAGTTCGTATGGACGCCACATGCCAATGAAGCTTTCATCCAGTTAAAGAAAGTGTTAGCCACTGCGCCAGTGTTAGCCTCTCCACTATCAAAAGAGCCAATGTTGCTCTACATAGCCGCAACCAATCGAGTTGTAAGTGTAGTAGTGGTAGAGCGCGACGAAGGGGATAAGTCAGTGCAAAGGCCAGTCTACTACCTGAGCGAGGTATTATCAGCGTCAAAACAAAATTATCCTCACTATCAGAAGATGGCATATGGTGTATATATGGCAGCGAAGAAGCTAAAGCACTATTTTTAAGAGCACCCCATCAAAGTGATATGTGAAGCCCCCATATCTGAGATAATGAGCAACAAGGATGCAAGCAGCCGGATTGCAAAATGGGAAATTGAGCTAGCCCCTTATGCTCCAGAATATGACAGGAGAGATGCAATCAAGTCTCAGGCAGTGGCCGAATTTTTCGTAGATTGGGCCGAGATGCAATATGAACCACCGTTGCCAGATCCAAATTTCTAGAGAATGCATTTTGACGGATCAAAAACCAAAACTGGGTAAGGCGCCGGAGTTGTGCTTACCTCTCCCAAGAAAGACCAGTCGAAATATGTGTTGCAGATCCACTTCGCTGCATCAAACAATGTTGCAGAATATGAATCACTTGTGCATGGACTCAAAGTAGCAAAAGAAATTGGAATACGTCGGATCGAGTGCTTCGGTGACTCGGATTTGGTGGTTCAGCAAGTCTCAGGGCAATGGGATGCTTTGGATGCAAACATGGCATTATACAGATTTCATGTGCAAAATATATCAGGATACTTCGAGGGATGTGAGTTTCACCATGTACCTTGGCTGGAAAATGAGGCTGCCGACGTACTGTCGAAGCTCGGATCAACTCGACAAGCAATCCCGCCAGGTGTAGCACTAGAACACCTTAGAAAGCCATCTATCAGGCCATCCCCAGAGTCCGAGTCAATCTATATACCGGCCGATCCGGAGTCCGGAGTTGTGCCCATGGAAATTGATGTGGGAAGTGGTTCAGGAAACCCGGGGACTGCTTTGGCAAACCCGGGGACTGCTCCACACAACCCAGGAACTGCGCAGCGTGACCCGGTGGAGGTTATGTCGGTTGATCAAATGGAGATTGACGAGGGTGTGTTTCCAGTGTAGGCTATACCAGCTTGGGCACTGCACATATTTCGGTTCCTGAAGGATGGATCTTTGCCCAATGAAGAAGTGCTTTCAAGGCAAATTCAGAGGCGCGCAAAGGCATACACGATTATCAATGCCGAGCTATACAAGAGGAGTGTCACGAACGTCCTGCAACGGTGTGTTGACCCGGAAGAAGGGCTTGACATCCTCCGAGATATACATCAAGGGGAATGTGGGCACCATGCCTCATCCAGAGCCGTAGTGGCAAAAGCTTTCCGGCATGGATTTTACTGGCCAACTGCCTTGGAGCAAGCAGAGGATCTAGTAAGAAAATGCAATGGTTGTCAGAGGTATGCTACCAAGACACACATGCCAATGTCTGAGCTCAAGACCATACCAACTACCTGGCCATTTCCCGTATGGTGTTTGGATATGGTTGGCCCATTTAAACCAGCAAGAGGAAATATGACCCATATCTTGGTTATGGTTAACAAGTTTACAAAATGGATTGAAGTAAAGCTGATAAGAAAATGTGATGGAGCTACAGCCGTGACATTCCTCAAAGATATCATCCTGAGATATGGCTATCCTCACAGTATCATAACAGATAACGGCACTAATTTTGCTGAAGGAGCATTTGCGCGATTCTGCCGGGATAAGAATATCCGGCTGGACGTTGCTTCGGTAGCCCACCCCGCATCGAACGGACAAGTGGAAAGATCCAATGGATTAGTTTTATCTAGGATAAAACCCCGGCTCATTGAGCCGCTGCAAAGATCAGTGGGGTGCTGGATAGAAGAACTACCAGTGGTACTATGGAGTTTAAGAACAACTCCAACTCGATCAACATGCTATATGCCATTTTTTCTGGTATATGGGGCAGAAGCTATATTACCAGCCGACATAGAGCATGATTCGCCTAGGGTCACCCAATACACAGAAGCCGAAGTGCGAGAAGCCCGGCAAAATGATGTTGATCTACTGGAAGAAGCGAGAGAATTGGCATTGTCTAGATCCGCCATATATCAGCAAAATCTCCGATGCTACATAGCCGGAAAGTAAACCCCTGAGTCTTCCGAGAAGGTGATCTGGTACTCCGGCTGGTACAACGTACTGCTGGCATGCATAAGTTATCCCCCCCCCATGGGAAGGGCCATTCATTGTGAGCAAAGCATTGCACAATGACTCTTATTATCTCATTGATGCATAATCACAGGAGAAGAACAAGGCGGACAGGTCCGGCGAGGAATCTAAACATCCATGGAATGTAGCCCTACTTCGTCCATTCTACACTTAACAAAGAAGTGTGTGTATCCAAGTTTCTCATATGTCGGTATGTATGCCGGCAATGAGTTTATCAATGAAATCTTGGCACCTCGAGCAGTAACTTGGGGACTGCCTTAGTAATATTTGTTGTTTTCTTTGTTTGTTATTTATTTCTATGTCGGCTAGCTTAAGTTGCTTCTACCTAAGCCGGATTAGTAGTGTGTGAGCACCAAAAACTCAACTCTTCGACTTGCTGCTGTCCAACAAGAATTGGCTTCATGGCAAGCGAGAGAACAAGTTTGGAATTGCGAGGCACACGAAAAACGACTAAGGAAAGGAACGTAATCACGCAGACATTTATTGTTCGGACTAACCATATGTTTACTTTACCTTTACTATGCTAGTTATTTTGAGCTAATCCTAAAGTTTCCAAGTATTATTAAGTCAATTTTTGAAACTCGGACTCGTAAGTCATAAAACCGAATCAAGGTAGACACGAGCCGAGCCAGGAAACAAGAAAATTAAACTCGGGGACTATGCCCAAGTTAAATTCGGTGTGAACAACTTAATGGCAAAACATAATCAGTGTGATTAATACATCTGCACCCGGCATACCGGGGATCTGATAAATTTCAAAGTGTTTTTGATGCTCAACGAGCAGCAGCAGAAGGAGGAGGTAACTCGGCACCAGCAGGTGGAACTCCGGCCTCAGTCTCGTCATCGTCTTTGTTATCTTCTAGATCTGAGGCTTCATCCCCTTCCTCGTCGCCCGAATCATCTTCAACATATTCATCGTCAACGGTGCCGAGGAAGCTTAGTCCTTCGTTCCACTCATGGACAGGGGCAAACTGGATGAGGTTGTGGGCACAAGCCTTGTGCCGAGTAACCCAATCCGGATCGCTTGACCACTTGGAACCAGTGCGCAAGCGCTCGAGGAGCTTCGAGTCCAGCTTTTCATACCAAGTAAGCACGAAGTGGAGGACAATATCAGCTCCAGCACGAGCGGTGGATTCCCTCTAGAGGTCGAGCTGAGTCTCGCAGTCCATCAGCTTGTTGATCAAGGCAGTGTATCCCTCCGGAGCTTTCTCGCCGGTCCAAAGTGCGCGGAAGATCCGGATGGATGAATCCAAGAGGCCCGAACCATAGTTCTTGACAATTTCAATTCACGAAGATAAGCTAACCAGTAGGTCCTCCATGTCATAGGGAATACCCTCAGAGCCAGGACCAGTTGGGGTACCCCTCTGTTGACGAAACTTGGCAACGGCAGCAGACGCGATGGCATCGCCCTCTGGGAATTTGCCTGGAAACAGAGCAAGTGAAATAAGCAAAGGAGTTTAACCTGGGGAAATACATGTCGGCGAGAGGAAAAGGGCTTACGAGAAATATGGCTATGGATCCGGGTCAGCTCTTTGGTGCAATCAGCATGCCTCTTCCGGAGCTGCTCGAGTTCAATATTTGCCGAGTCAAGCTTGACGTCAGCCTCCTTCAGCAATTCTTGATCTTTAGCAAGTTGAAGGTTAAGACGTTCTCGTTCTTCAGTGAAGTCTTGGCCAGCCTTGTCCATCTCGGTCTTGTGGAGCTCTTTGAGTTTTTTCATCTCTCCTTTGAGCTTGGCCAGTTCATCATCCTTGGCTCGGAGTTTGGCAAGCTCGTCATCCTTCTTCTTGAGCTTGGCCTGATGTTGCCCTGCTTGTTCGAGAAAATGCATCATCATATCAGACACAGGCACACTATCTTCAAGGGATGCTGCAACGATTTGTTGACCCGGCAGAGCTGAGGTATGAATGTCTGCCGATCCCAGGAGAAAAGAGAGAAAGCACGGAAAATGAGTAACCCAAATAGATTACCTTTTATCTGGTCCAAGTTTTTCCTCATAATCGTATGTTCGGCCTGCACTCCGGCTGTGCAATCCGAACGACAGATTAGTTCGGCAGGAAAAGGCAAAGAAAGAAGGGGGAGAAGTCAAAGAGAAAATTTATCCCTTTTCTCGAACTCAGCAAGAAGTCTAGTATGTTTCGAGCACAGTGACTTGTGTGAGTCCAAGAGGCGCTGAAACTCAGCAGTCCAATGATTGGTAGTGATCTGAAAAGAGCAAGGTTGGCTCAGCAGTCCAATGATAGGAGGAATGAGTTTGTTCCGCTACCTCGACCTCCCAAGCGAGGAGACATCAAGAGTTTTCTGAAGTTCAACCCATGCGAATTTGAGGTGTTTGATCAGCCAGTTGATGCGGATGATTGGTTGCGGGAGATGTCAAGGTTGCTGATGACTGCGGATGTTCCAGAGCAAGAATGGGTAAAATGTGCCACGCACCTTCTAAAGGGAGATGCAGCTCTGTGGTGGGAGAATTACCTCAAGGCAGACCACTCTG
The DNA here is from genome assembly GCA_910589775.1 of Avena eriantha. Classification (NCBI taxonomy): domain Eukaryota; kingdom Viridiplantae; phylum Streptophyta; class Magnoliopsida; order Poales; family Poaceae; genus Avena; species Avena eriantha. Next base: position 275,167,746 of record OU342740.1, on the reverse strand, counting down.
GTTTTCAGCCTACTTGGGAGCAGTTCACTGGGGCTTTCAAAGAGCAATACCTGTCAGAAATTGTCATGGAGAGGATGAAGGAAGTGTTTCTCAACCTCAAGCAGGGCAATGACAATGTCAATACCTATATCAGAAACTTCATGAACCTTTCTCGGTATGGTGGCGATGAGATCTCTGATGACAAGAAGAAGCAAAAGAGGTTCAGGCAAGGACTCAATGTATCCATCAAATATGCAATCACTCATGCAAGGCCGGGGTCGTTTCTAGAACTCCAACATACAGCTCTGCAGGAAGAAGCAAGTAGGCAAGTGTTTGAGGAGTCCAAGAAACACAGCCGTGATGCAACAAGCTCTTCAGCTATGACGGCTCCTTCTAAGCGCCGCGTGTGGGTTCCTAACACCCCACCGTCGCTCCCGGCTCCACCAAGACCGTCAAGCTACGTGGCAAGGCCACCAAACTCCTTCACCGCGGCTCCTAGGGGCTATAACCACAACTACCCTGGAGCGCCTGGCGGAGTCCCTGGCTATGCTGCTCCACGTCCACCTGGTGCTTGCTACACTTGTGGAAACACTAGGCATCAACACTGGAATTGTCCAATGAACAACGAAGCTCTTCCTCCACCACCTCCAAGACCTGCGGCAAGTTTTTCTATGGTTCGTGCACCTCCACCTCGGGCTCTCAACATCAACACCAAGCCCGGGTCTACGGTTTCTCGTGCCAACTGTGTCAATGTCGCTCAAGCCGAGCATGCTCCTGGAGTTGTGATGGGTACGCTTCTCGTTAACTCAGTCCCTGCACGAGTTTTGTTTGATTCTGGTGCTTCACATTCTTTTGTTTCTCACAAGTTTGCAAATGAGAATGAGTTAGCAATGGATCCTCTCCCTAAACGTTTAATGGTCCTTTCTCCTGGAGCAACAATGGCATCTTCTAAAATCAGCCATGGCAATCAAATTGAGATTGGTGGCTCTTCGTTCCCGGATTCCTTAATTATTCTGGGCAATTCTGATATTGATGTTATCTTGGGAATGGATTGGTTAACAACAAATGCAGCTGTGATTGATTGTGCTAAACGCTCGGTTTCTCTGAAAATTCCTGAAGGCCATATAGTCTATTCTCCAAGTCTGACTCCTGCAATTTAGCTTTTCTCTTTGGCGGCTCTGAATGATGATGCTATGGAAGCTATTCAGAGTGTTCCGGTGGTCTGTGAGTTCCCAGATGTTTTTCCTGAAGAGTTGCCAGGTATGCCTCCTGACTGAGAGGTCGAGTTTGTGATCAAACTTGAACCTGGAACCGCTCCTATCTCCAAGCGGCCTTATAAAATGGGTCCTGCTGAGTTGGCTGAACTCAAACATCAGCTTGATGAACAAGAGAAGTTGGGTTTCATTCAGCATAGTACTTCTTCTTGGGGTAGCCCAACCATCTTTGTGAAGAAGCGAGACAAGACTGATAGCCTTTGTGTTGACTATCAGGCTCTCAATGCTAAAACCATCAAAAATAAATATCCCCTTCCACGGATTAATGATCTCTTCGATCAGCTAGCTAGAGCTGTGGTATTCTCTAAGCTTGATTTGAGAAGTGGGTATCATCAAATCAAAAATAAATATCCCCTTCCGCGGATTAATGATCTCTTCGATCAGCTAGCTAGAGCTGTGGTATTCTCTAAGCTTGATTTGAGAACTGGGTATCATCAAATCAAGATCCGCAAGGAAGATGTTCCTAAAACAGCTTTCACAACCCGCTATGGCATGTATGAGTACACGGTCATGTCTTTCGGTCTCACCAACGCACCTGCCACCTTCTCGAGGCTTATGAACTCAGTTTTCATGGAGTATCTTGATAAGTTCGTCGTGGTCTATCTGGATGACATTCTAGTCTATTCTAAGTCAAAGGAAGAACATGAAGAACACCTTCGGTGTGTCCTAAACAAGCTTCGTGAGAACCGCCTGTATGCAAAGTTCTCCAAGTGTGAGTTCTGGCTGCCTGAAGTCACCTACCTTGGTGACGTCATCTCTGCTAAGGGCATTGCCGTCAACCCAGAAACTGTTCGGACAATTGTTGACTGGCTTCCACCCAAAAATGTCAAGGAAGTCCAGAGTTTCCTTGGTTTGGCTAGTTATTGTCGTCGCTTTGTTCAGAACTTCTCGAAGATTGCGAAGCCTCTTACCGATCTCCTCAAGAAAGGCAAGAAATACCTTTGGTCTCCTGCATGTCAAGCAAGCTTTGAAACCCTCAAAGAGAAGCTCACTTCCACACCAGTCTTGATTCCTCCAGATACATCAAAGCCTTTCCAGATATTCTATGACGCGTCCTTGCAAGGATTGGGTGCGGTCCTTATGCAAGAAAAACAAGTTGTTGCTTATGCCTCTCGGCAGTTGAAGACGCATGAGATCAACTATCCTACACATGACCTCGAACTCGCAGCAGTTGTCTTTGCTTTGAAAGTATGGAGGCATTACTTGCTTGGCAACCATTGTGAGATCTTTTCCGATCACAAGAGTCTGAAGTATATCTTCACACAACCTGATCTAAACCTTCGTCAGAGAAGGTGGATTGAAGCAATTAACGATTTCGATTTGACCATCAACTACACTCCTAGCAAAGCTAATGTGATGGCCGATGCTCTCAGCCGAAAAGCTTATGTCAACAACCTCATGGTGGAAGAACAACAACCTCTCTTGTGTGAGGAATTCCGCAAGCTCAACCTTGAAATTGTGGATCAAGGGTATCTTCTGAACCTTCTGGCAACCCCTCTCTTGGAAGAAAAAGTTCGCTCCATTCAACTGGGTGATCCTTACACTAAAAAGATCATCTCCAACATTCAGCTTCTGAAGTATGAGTCCTTCCACGTCGACGACCAAGGAGCTCTTTTCTTTGAACACCGGATGTTTGTTCCGAACTACCCGGGTTTAAGAGAGCAAGTTCTCAAGGAGGCGCATGATTCTGTTCTTTCTATCCACCCTGGCAGCACTAAGATGTACATGGACTTGAAAACACAGTATTGGTGGCCTGGGTTGAAACGATATTGTGCCAAGTATGTCCCAGAGTGTGATGTCTGTCGCAGAGTTAAAGCTGTCCATCAGAAACATTCCGTTCTTCTACAGCCATTGAAGCCTCCGGAATGGAAATGGGAGAAAGTAGAGATGGACTTCATAACTGGTTTTCCAAGGTCGCAGAAGGGCAACAATGCAATCTTTGTTGTCATCGACAGGCTTTCTAAAGTGGCTCACTTCTTTCCCGTCAAGGAAACAATTTCTGCAATTCAGTTGGTTGAGCTCTATATCAACAGAATTGTCTCTCTGTATGGGGTTCCTCTTGAGATCAGCTCAGACCGTGGAAGCATCTTCACTTCCAAGTTCTGGGGAAGTTTCCAAAATGCTTTGGGAACAAAATTGAACTTTAGCATAGCTTACCACCCTCAGTCGCAAGGACAAGTTGAAAGAATCAATCAGTTCTGGAAGATATGCTCTGTGCTTGCGTTATCTCTTTCGGCATGAAGTGGGAAGAATGCCTTCCTTATGCTGAATTCTCTTACAACAACAACTTCTAGAAAAGTCTAAAGATGGCACCATTTGAGGTTCTCTATGGTGGCAAATGCAGAACTCCGATTGGTTGGTCGGGCGCAGGTGAGAGAACATTGTTTGGCCCCGACATTGTAACTCAAGCGGAGGAGAAGGTTCACATCATTCTTGGAAACCTAAAGGTTGCTCAAAGTCGCCAGAAGAGCAACTATGACAGAAAGCACATGGACATGGAGTATGTCCCTGGTGATCTCGTTTACCTTCGTGTCACTCCCATGAGAGGCACACACTGCTTTGGTATCAAAGGAAAGTTGGCTCCTAGATACATCGGTCCTTTCAAAGTTCGTGGAAGAAGAGGAGAAGTCGCTTATGCTCTTGAGCTCCCTGAAAAACTCAAGGTCCATGATGTTTTCCATATCTCTCAACTCAAGAAGTGTTTCAAGGATCCCAGCAGGACCGTGGACCATGAACTCATCAATCTCCAAGAAGATATGTCTTATCAAGAACACCCCATAAAAATCCTAGAAGTCGCAGAAAGAAGGACTCGCAACAAGTCCATCAAGTTCTGCAAGGTGCAGTGGTCGCACCATTCCATTGATGAATCCACTTGGGAACACGAGGACGAGCTCCGTGTCAAGTATCCTACCCTCTTCGTGTCTTCTTCTTCTTCCTAGAATCTCGAGGCGAGATTCCTGTTTAGTGGGGGAGAGTTGTAGCATCCCATCTGTCTAACATATGTAATGCTACTTGGTCTAGTAATATAATTGCTACTTCCTACATATAATGGTTGCATCATAATTATATCATGCTCATGTCATCATGCCACCTTGCATTTGAGCATCATATAAAACCCTTTGCATTTGGTTCTGCTCTCATATGCATTAGTAATTGTATTTGGCTCTTGATATATTGTATTTGGTTCTTGATAAATGCTTGATGCCGAAGTTGAGTTGGGGGCATATCTTTTATTCAACTCCACCACCTTTTCCTTGTCACCACCTTTTAATTCCACCATACTAATTATACATGAGCTTGTACATTTTTCCTTGGGCATTTAATTTAGCTCATGTGGGTTGGGATGGATCCTCTTCTATTTCCACATGCTCCCACACTAACATCATGTTGTTTTCACATTATTGATATGTGGAGCCACCTTTGCATGCATTATGAGTGGTACCCCCTTTCTAGCTTCCATATGGAGTGTTTTGAAATAGTTTCTCATATTGGAATATTGTTGAGGATATTAAACACCTAGTGGAACATACACACTAGCAAGTCCAAATTATACTCAAATATGATCATCTCCATCTATTCCACATGGAACCTCCTTTTTAATTCTTTTGCTTGGCCTTTACTCCATATTTTTGGAATGCATGTGAATCAATGCCATGAGACTTTATTTTGTTTTCACAAAAATAAACATGGCATTTAATGATTATGCATGGGCCATGCAAGATCACCACCATCTTTTCTCCTTTGGTTTTTATTTGTTTTTGAGTGGATCATGGTCTTTCGGGATCATGTCAAGTAAGCTCTTTTTCCTTTGCTCTTGATAACCCTCCTCATCTTGGTCTTTGTTTTCCTTGCCATGTAAATCTAGATCATCACCTTACCCCTTCTCCTTTCTCCTTGTTGCTTGATCTTGCTTTTGATCATGTTGAAACCCTAAACATCTCTCTCTCTTATACCATCACCATGTGTCCATCAAAACCCATCTCACCCCTCACCCCATCTCCTTACTTCATGCTTGATCTTGTAGATCACAACAAACCCTAAACCCTTGCTTGATCTTGTCTTGTCCATGCTCAAACCCTAACCACCATCACACCCCACCTTAACCTAAAACCCTAACCCTCTCTCTCTAATCTCTCTCTCTCAAAACCCTAAGCCCTCATATCCCTTTCTCTCTAGCCCGAGCCACCACCCCAGCCCTAATCTACCCCTGGCTCGATATCTAACCTAGCTAACCACCCCATGCCGAGCCCCATGCCCCTTTAAACCTAAACCCTACCCGACCCCTTTTCCTCTCGATACCCTCCTCTCCCCCTTTCTCTCTGCCAGCCCGGCCCCATACCCGAGCCACCATGCGCCCTGGCCCAGCTGCAGCCGCCCATGCCCCTGCCCTGGCCTTCCCACGTCGAGCACGTGAGGACAAGGAGGAGAAAGGTGGCCGAGCCACCTTTTTCTCCACCGATTCCCCACGGCACCCCCTCTCCTCTCCCGTCCCTATCTACTCCCTCCCCACTACCTGGCGTCGCCCAGATCCACCCAGGGCCCTGCCTTCCCTCCCTTCTCCCCCTGCCTCCACTCCTTTTCATCGCTAGCCACCGTCGGTATCCTCCACCATCCTCGAGATCAGTAGGCGGGCGTGGCGTTTGGGTGTCGGGGAAGACCGTGGCGATCCTCTGCGTCGCCCCCTTGCACAGCAGCGTGGAGGAGGAGGCTCAGAACCTACTGCACGTCCACGATGCCGACCGAAACCCTAATCCCGCCGGCCGTCTGCATCGCCAGCGAACCGCTGCTTCCCCGGCCGATCCAACCCCTCCGGCAGCCCCGCGGTGAGCCACCCTCCCTCCTAGACATCCCCTTACTCGCCGTCGTTTCCTGGCCTCGCCGGACCACGGGCCGAACGCTCTCTGTGCACGCACGTGCATGTGCATCTGCCTGCTACGCGCCGCGCTAGCTTACCTAGCCGCGTTCCCCTTTTCCTCCAACAACACCAGCCAGCCCCAGCGGTCACCACCCTCTGCGCGAGCGCGAGATCGCGCGTTCGATCCCCGCTACGCCGTGCGCGCTGTCGGGCACAGTTCCGTCAGATTCGTCAGGGGAAGAAAAACAGTACCGCGTGGTACTTTTCCAGAAAACCCCCCACCCTTTTTGCCAGCTAAACCCGCACTCCTTCCGGCCCCGCCTGTCAGCCGCAGTGGCAGTTTTACAAAAAGGCACCGCGTTTTTCGTAAGCCTCAACCCGCAGTCCCCCGGATTCGCCACGTGTCCAGCCCCGGCTGGCGCACACGCGCGGTGGACCCGCAGTCCCCGGTCCCGCTTGTCAATCTCTGTGGCTGGGTCAACTCGCGGTGAGAAAAGGTTATGCACGCCGTTTTCGCCCAGTCAGCATCGGTCCCACCCATCAGTGACTAGGGCTAGCTGTGACTGAGTAGAAAAAGTCTGTCTGCTTTTTTGTTTTAATAAAACAATTTCAGAAATGTTTAAATATGAATTTAAATTCTGTTTTTAATAACTTTTAATTTGTAATTCTAAATAACACAAATAATATATGTTTTGGAATCAGAAAAATGTGAGGATTTCAAATATGCCATTCAAAATATCATTTAAGCAATATAAATTTTCGAAATTGTTTAAATGCAATAAAAATGCCTTTTCTTAATTAATTAATAACTTTGATTCTATAACTCCAAATTCGACAAATAATATGTATAAATCGATCAGCGCGACGAGCCCGTTCTAACTATGCATTCCTTGTTCTGAATTGAAGCATGCATCATGTCATTATTAAAAATCAGAACTGTTTATGGCAATAAAACTTGACCAAATAACTAATAAAATGATTTATTCTCGTCCCCACACCTCACCCTTGCCATGCTACATTACTGCCCTGTAAATTGTGCATCATTCACCATGGCATGCTTGTTTGCTTGTCGCATTTTACTCATATGCTTGTGCACTTTATTTATGTTGGCCCTTGTTTGTTTGGTTCTTCTTCGAATAGACGCCGAGCAGGGGAAATATCAGGAATCCCAGGAGTACTACCTAGATCCGTCTCTCGCTTCAACTGAGCTGCCAGGCAAGCACTACCACATGCTTGCATACATATAGTACATATTGCCTCTATCTTATTCTTGCATCATTGAGTCGCGATTGCATTAAATTGAATCCCAAGTACTGCATAGCCTTTACTTTTAAACCCCACCGAAGCTTGTTCCTCCATCCCATGAGCCATTACTACAGGAGTTGTTTGAGCCATCCGGGTCGTAGAACAACATGTGTAGGGTATGTGAGTGTCTGATGGATAACGAGGTACCTAAACAACTTTACCTGAGTAGTAATGGGATAACTAATGAAAGAGGCACCGGTGAGCAATATCTGCTATTTGGTTTTTCATGCTCACTTGTGTCCCGTAGGACCCCGAGTACTTGATTCCTGTTCCTTGACTATTCGCACTATCCACATCTGGGAGGCCTTATGGACCCCCCTGAGCCAGAGCTTGATTCATTTCTATTTCTTGGGGCCACAAAGTAGTTTGGGGTTTTGTACTATCCTGTACTTATGCCATGTTTTACTTTTTTGTTTAAGATTGTGCGAGGAGCACCTGTACTGTTTTGGATGCGGAGTGTTTTCGTGGTATCGACAAGCCCAGTCACACTTTCGGGTTCCCAGTCGTTTACAGCCATTGACGCAAACCTTGGGTCCGTCTCAGAGCCGGGCAACTTCGTTGCGGGTAGCTTAATGGGGTGGCCCCCTGAAATATTTCTGAATCCTGTGATCGCTTTGTCGTGAAAGCCTCGTTGGGTTTTGATTTGGTTTTTCCGAGGTTGATCGAGTGTGTGTTGCTATTTGTGCACCCCTACAGGGTAAACCTTTTCGAAAGCCGTGTCCGTGGTTATGGACGACTTGGAGCACAGTTTCTCGATCATAGACAAGTATAACTAAAGTACCTCTTTGAATTTGACTAAATACCTGACTAGTAAATAGTGCAATACTCATGGAATGGTCAATAAAACTGCCAACGGATGGGTTGTTCGTCCGCTTTCTCGTTGGTAAGCAAGAAGGAGGATGGATCTGTTAATTATACTGTTATAACTGTCGTTACTAATTAACGGACATCCATCTATCATTGGTTAGGCGGATGGTTAGCGAGTATCTATAGACTTGTTAGTTATTATCTTTTGCTGCAATTGCGCCACCCCAGGTATATGTCCCCTTTAGAGGCATAAAGACTTGCTGAGTACCCCTAGGGTCTCACACGATAAATTGTTTGATTCAGATGAACAGGTGTATTCGCAAGATGGATACTGGGTGGAGGAGACAGATGATGTTGCCAACGATCACTCGGTGTAGAGATTCTAGGGATGGGGATCCGTGAGATCTGTGGGCGAGATGTGTTTATTTATGTGGCATCTTATGCCGATTTGCCTCTTGTACTCAGATATTGTTTTCCGCTTCCGCCTGATACTCTGATGTTTGATGTATGAGGAGCTATCCTAAACTATTACCTCTATATAGGATATTTGAATCTAGCCGTATGGTGTTGCAATATTTCTATTTCTTTTAGATGGAATGGCTCTGAAAACTATTGTAAGGTAGCTTGCATACATACTCACTTGTGTATGTATTTGATCTCTTCGCCTGTTGCCTACGCCGCTCGCTCTTGTCCCGATGTCTTGGAAGTGGTTAGGATGGCCGACGGGTCTACATGTGGGCGGTCCTCTGGGCCCCCGCTGTACTATTTTAACCACTTCCGCTCCATCTAGGCTTGAACTTAGAGCGTAGGGTCCAAGGTAGTTACAATGTGCTAAGTAGCACAGCGCCGGAAAGTGTCCCAATGGTGGCCACAATGCTCATGTCTCCCGTGATAACAAAGGTTGTGATCTCGGAGATTAGAGTTCCTATTGAACAATGTGGGTCGGTAAGAATCAAATAGTGTGATTTGATAAGCAAGTCGTTAATGTTTTAACAATGATGAACCGACTACATGCAAAGAAGCGATGATGGGCCCTGACTCCATAAAATGACTAGAAGTCATAGAATCCATGATAGTATCCATACACGAGAAATCAAGTTTCTGAACTTGGAAGACCCTCTGAAAAGGCGTAAAGCCTATCGGTCGTGTTTGGATCTATAAAGAAATAGACATGGATGTTTAACATCTATGAAATAGTCGACATGTCAGAAAGAAGTTTGCGGCAATGTTCAAGGAGTTGACTATGACAAGATTTGATCTTTCATAGCGATATTTAGTCTTGACGGATTATTGTAGCAACCACTACATATAATTTGATGTATGATAGTTGAATAAACAAAACAAGGTTCTTATAATAGAATGGTTACCTAGGACGTGTACATGACATAGTCTGAAGGGTTTTGTTAATTCAAAGGATGCTAAAAGGGCATGCAAACTTCAATAGTGGAAGTAAGCATAGCGGAGTTGGAATCTTCACCATGATGAAAATGTTAAAGGAGTTTAATTTCATCAGAGATGATGAAGATGCTTGCATTTGCAAGAAATTAAGTGGGAGCGTTGAGACATATTTCTAATACATTGTGTAGAGGACATATTGTTGATTGGAAATGATGTATCTTGTATTGACACAAGTTAAGAATTTCATTAAAATAAGATTTCGATGAAAGACTTGGGCAAAACCGGAATATTAGGCATCAATATCTATATGGATAGATTGAGGCGCTAATATGGTTGTGCTAGACATACATATATGAGATATTGAAAGGGTTCAATATGGAAACAACAATAAAGGTTCTTGCTACATGGAATGGATTGTATCAAGATTCAAGTGTTTCAACACTTGGTGAGTAAAATCACATGAAGATTTTGATCGATTATACCGTGATATGTATATATCTAGATATGTCTTATGCTCTAAATTTTATGAGCACATACCAGAATGATTCATAAGATGATCATTGGACGATAGTAAATATATTCTTATGAGCTTTGGAAGAACTAAGAATATATCATGTATAAGTGACAAATAGTTAAGGGTAGTTCATTGTAAAGTGTTACATTGATACTAGTTTTGTCACAAGATACAAAATTAAAAATTTATCTCAATTTAGACTATGGGTGGCACAATGTAATGGAAAGGATGTTCCATGATGGATTTTGATGAGTTCCAAAGTTGAAACATTGTGACGGTTACTACAACAAAAGGGTAAGTATATGACTGCTATAGTAGCAGCAAAGGAGGGCATTTGTGTTATGTAGTTTGTTATCAAACTAGGTGTGGTTCAAAGTGGGCTAATACTATGAAGATATATTGTATGACAATAATATCAACATATTTTAACCCGAACGAACTAAAGGTCTCACCAAAGGACCAAATTTATACAATGCCATCTCATTTGAGAATGAGTGATGCGTAGAGACGAAAAGACATGCAAATACACACGGACCTGAAACTGTCAGATCCGGAGATTATGTTAACCACTAGCAATTGTGTATATGCAACACCAGAAAGGCATAGGTGTTCAATATGAAAAGTTTTTCACACTAGATTATTGACTCTAGTGCAAGTGGGAGACTGAAGGGAATATGCCCGAGAGGCAATAATAAAGTGGTTATTATCTTATTCCATGTTTATGATAAATGTTTATTTTGCATGCTATAATTGTATTAATTGGAAACGTTAATACATGTGTGTTTAATAAACAAAATATAAAGTTCCTAGTAATGCCTCTCATATAAACTAGCTCATTGATTAACAAGATGATCAAGGTTTCCTGATCATGGACATTGGATGTTGTTAATAACGAGGTCACAACATTGGTGGAATGATGTGATGAACATTCATCCGAAGTATAGCATTACGATCAAAGTCATTATGTTTATATTGGTATAACATCATACGAAGTAATCTTAGTCCTTAGACCATGAGATCATGTTAATTGCTAACACCGGAAGAGTATCTTGATAACACCAAACGTCACACCGTAACACGGTGACTATAAAGGTGGGTTCAGTGCCACGAAGGTGTTATGTTGAGGCTCATGGATCAAAAGTGGGATTTGTCCATCCCGATGATGGATAGATATACTCTAGGCCCTCTCGGTGATATGACATTAAGATAACTTGCAAGCAAGTGATGAGATCACTAGAATGTTATATCACGGGAACGAGAAAAGAGTGCATGTCGGTAACGAGATCAAACTAGGTATTTGGATGCCAATGATTGAATCTCGGACATGTAATATATCGCGAGACAAAACGATTTAGTTACTAGTGTTAAAGGTGCTCACGATCACAGAAGTCATCGTTGAATGTGTAGGAGTCAGTATGGATCTCCAGGTCCCGCTTCTGATTATTGATCTGAGAGGGGTCTCGATCATATCTGCATTATTTGCGAACCATAGGGTGACACAGTTAAGGGATACCGACACCATTTGGAGAAAATATGTTTCAGATAAAGATTTAAGAAAGCGCTGGAATTATTTTAATAGACACCGAAACTATTTCGGGTGAAATTGCTGAAATTTGTTCTACATGTAATATTGAAATGTTGCAGGGGCTTTTATGTGAATGTTTATTAATTAAAGTAATTAACAAAATTCTGAATAGATTTAATAAAAGAGTTTTATTAAATGACAGAGCATTAAAGTTGTAGAAATTTAATGCATTTAAAGTGGAGATTTTAAAAGAGAAGGTGAAGGGGCATTTTAATGTGGAGGAGTTACCACCACATGAATGGGGGAGGTGAGGGATCACCCCCATGAGGTGCCGGCCATGGGGAGGGGCACCCCCCCTCCTCCTATAAAAAGCCCCCCTGTCAGACCTTCATACTCACACCTCCTCGTGAAGGATCTCTCTCCCCCTCTAGTATTATTCCCCCATGGTCTCGGATTAGCGAGATACATGTTCCCGGTGGCTTTATCTGGAAAGGAGTTGCTGCTTCCGCTGCTTTGCCGTAGCGAGGGATGGAAGTTGTCGGGGTACCGGACGTGTGTGCGATCACGGATGCACCGCTGCTTTGCGGTGTTGGACTTGGTGGTGATGGACTTGCTGGAGCTGGATCTGATGGATGTGCTGGAGCCGGACCTACTAGACTTCATCACGATCTTGAGATTTGCAAGCGTACGACTACATCATCCACGAGTTCCTACTCGTTAACAAAACTCGTTGTCTTCGAGGGTAAGTTCTCCATGGATGTATATCCACCCGTTGCTCTATATCTAGTAGATAGATCTTGGCGTATAGTTCTCATCGTAGGAATTTTTTTGTTTTCTATGCTACAAACCGAACAGGACGCTGGGGCCTGGGAGCCACCGAGGATGCAGGCTATGGTGCCCCTCGGCTCCTGATAGCCCCCGACGTTCCCTTCAACCTTCTCGGGGGCATGGGGAAACTACTGCGCGACATTGGCCTGATGCCCCGTGTGGGGTGCACCTTGTCTGCCATGGTTGTTGTCCCAGCGCCTCGCTCCACGATTGCCACCGTGGTTGCTCCTGCGCTTGCCTACCCGTCTCCCTTTCCTCTGGCTATTGCACTGGTCGCGAAGCTTCTTGATCTCGTAACAGTCGTCCATGGGATGCCCATGCTTCTTATGGAAGATGTAGTACGGGTGGTTGTCGTGCTCCCTCTCGCCGCTACCCTCGTGATGACTCTTCTGATCGGGTTCGGCAGCGGGCATCCGCTTGGGGTCCTTGCCCGCACCCTTGGCGGCGCTTGAGGGCTTGGGAGTGCCCTCTGCCACGACAAGGCCAAACATCCGCCCCGCCTCGGCCTTGGCGCACTTCTCCGCCATGATGAAAAGCTCAGCGACATGATGAGATTCTCCCCCCGTATGCCAATCTTTTCGCTCATGCGGATGTCCTTCACCCCTCGGAGAAGGTGGTGATCATATTGGAGTCTGAGATCTTGGGGATTTTGTTGCGGATCTGGATGAACCTCTGCAGGAACTTGAAGAGGGTATCGCCAGGCTGCTGACGAACCTGGCGAAGGTCATAGTAGGCGAACGGGCATTCATAGGTCCCCTTGAAGTTGGCGATGAAGAGTGAGAAGAGGGCAGACCACGATTCGATGGATTCTTCTAGGAGGTTTATCAGCCAGGTTTGGGTCGTGTCCTTGAGGCTCTGGAGGAACTAGTTTGCCATGACTTGGTCGTCGCCTTCCGCCGCCTCGATGCCCGTGGTGTAGAGTTGTAGAAACTCACAGGAGTTAACGGTTCCGTCGTAGCGCGAAGGTATCTCAGGCCAAAACTTGTGCGGCCACACCACACGTCTGAGCTCCCTGGTAAAGGCGAGTCATCCATTGCCATGCATCTCCTTGCCGCTGGTGAGGGCCGCACGGTTCTACTGTCCCGCCGTGGAAATCTCATCGACGATGCGATATTCTCACCCGTGAGGGGGCGTGGCGACCGGAAGGGCGGCCGCTGAAGGAGGGGAGATGATCGGCCAACTGTGGCTCGAGCGTTATGTGGCGGCACCGATCTTGGGAGCCCCATTAGAGCCTCGGGTCGGAGGCTGGCTGATAGCCCCCGACACCTTGTTCTCGGCCTCAGCCCCCGACCCCCAAGGGGCGAGGGTGGTGATGTGTAGGAGCTCGGAGAGCCTCTCGCACCACTTCACTGACCGAGCTCTACCGGAAGGTGGTCGAGCAACTCCTGCACCATGCACTTGGCGGCCTCCGGGGTAGGCCAGTCCGGCTAGCCGCGAGAGGACGCGATGCGAGAGAGCAAAGTGTCGTCGTGCAAGGAGAGCAGGAGCTCCCGTGACGGGCAGAAGGAGGAGCCCTGCTCATCCTCCATCCATGAGGATGGCTCTGGCGAGGTGCCTCAGGGGCGGGCTCCATCTATGCCTGGCTCGCCGTGCGGCTGAGGGCATGCTCTGCCCATGTCTTGGTGCGATCCGACATGCCGACGGGGTTGGTGGAGGTCTCAAAAACGTGCCTCAGCCCCCTACCTAGTGCGCTAAATGTCGGAGAAAGTGTCCCACGAAGGAACAAGGGGTCCAACAAGCCATGAGTTTAAGAGGGGGATGAAACACGCATTCCGAGTTGCTCAACGGTGGCGGAGACGGCGGCACACGAGCACAACAGAGAAGGTGGGTTTTTACCCAGGTTCGGGGCCCTCATGAGGAGCTAAATTCCCTACTCCTGCTTGGTTGTATTGCTCGTGGTGCTTCGCAAGGGTATAATGGTGTATCAAAGTCTAGGGTTACAGATCGATGGGATTGAACTATTCTAAGGAAGGAGAAGGTCTCCTTATATAGGGGAGCTGGGCCTCTTCCCCTTGTCCATGGGCGGGAAGGGTCACCACATTGCCGTCCTCCAGAACCTCGGTCTACAAGACTACTTTATGTGGACTAGGTCGAAGGTCTCTAGAATCTCTCTGATCCTTCATACTGTGAAAGTTCTTGGTGTTGTCCTCTGCCTTCTCACAAAGCTAGTACCTTTGGCATCACTTATCTTTGTGCGAGACCGCCTGTCTCCTCCCTTGCACTGAAACGGTAAAAGGTGGATCACTACCACCGCCAAGATTGTCTTGCCCGCTTTGGCACCAAAGGGGCCAGACCATCTCCTCTGTATAGAGGTGGTCCGGGGGGTCCCCTGTCCAGCTAGGGCAGGGCATGCTTGTTAGGTGGCGTCGTCTTTGCCTCCTTTCTCGCGTGATTACGGATGTACCCCCGAGGCGCGTGCTAGAGTATCCAAGGCCTAAGCAAGGGTCGTGGAGCCCTGCGAGGCTTCGCTCTTACGCACGTCAACCTCCCGAGGTTGCGCTACCTGGGGTGGAGGTTTGAGGCCCTGTCGGGTCTCCTGTGGGAGGGAGACCTTGACGTTCTGTCCCGAGGTCGCTTCTACCGGGCCCCTTCTTCATAGTAGGCGTCGAGGCCCGGGCGGTGGGTCCATCGGCCATAGGATCGTGGTACCCTAGGTTCCAGGACTCTGTTGGTAGTGGCGTTCCACTATATTGCTATTTATTTCTAGATGGAAGTGCTCCGATGTACTGTTGTATGTCGCTGGCATACATACTCATTTGCGGATGTTAGACTCGTAGACCAGCCGGTCATGTTTCTCGCACATGAAGCTATAACCATGAAAGTGGGTGGGATGATTGGTCGGTACTATGCCTTGCTCCGTTTTGGTGGGCCTACTTGTGGGCGGCCTACGGCCTCCACGATAGTACATCCTTCATCCACTTTTGGGTTATATTGGCTTGTGATTTAGAGCATGAGGTCTAGAGGATTACACACGACCGCATCATCGGTGACACCCGCTCCCAGAGGCAGACGGTCCATCTTGTTCAGATCCCACAGATCCTTGTTGTGCTTCTGAAGCGGCACTATGCGTCACTGGAGAAATTCCATAGCCACCAGCAGACCGGTTAGGTCGGCCACGTCCAGCGATGCAATACACGCCTTGAGGGCGTTGACCTTCTCCCCCTCCCATTTATTTCTAGACTACAACCCCCGAGGCTTCACGGCCACCTCCGTGGGAGGCTCGAGGAAACATCTCTCCTCTAGGACATCCATATAGATCCAGCGCTTGCAGAAATCCTCCACCCTCTTCTTCCAACCCATGGAAATCCACGACACCCCATCCCTGACATTGAAGGAGACGCAGCTAGTGATGTGCGCCGTGGAGGTAATACGGAGGCTGTAGAACTAGCAAAATAGCGCCACGGAGGGTTTCACTCTGACGAACACCTCACACCAAAAGGAGAAAATGGACAACGTAGTGATGAAGTTGGGTTGGAAGTGTAGGGAAGAGATCTGGTAATGCTCTAGGATGGTGAGCAAAAAGGGGGAGAAGGGAGGCACCAGTCGCACAAGGATGGCGTGGTAGAAGAAGGGATATACAGAGCCACTAAGGCCCTCTCGCTTCACTAAGATAGACCATGTTTTGGTCGCCCCCCATTCATTCCAGCCCGACGCCAACTGAGAGAGAAATTTTTTGATGCCGGAATCATGCCAGATGGTGGAAGGTAGCACCACCCCATCGACCTCCACCTCCGTCTCCACCACTTGGGCGGATTCGGCCGCCACCTGCTTCCCCTTCCGAGCGGCGAAAATTCACCGAGGAGGCATAATAGACGTTTGGGACTTACAACTAGAGGCGGCGAGAGGCGAGCTTGGAGAAGATATCTCATGAGGCTGAGGGAGTAGAATAAAACCGCATCGGGACAGGCTCAGTTCTTAAAGGCAAAGGGTGATGTCTCCCTCAGGTCGTAGTTATCAGCATGATGGTTCCCAAATCCGACAGGTCGCAGCAACTGGTCGTCTCACATAGGTGGGCAGGGCGAATCTCTAGTTGGGTGAGCCCCCACCACGTGTCTCCAGTGGACCCAGCCGCTATTTGGGCGCTTGCCCCTTCATCTCCATCGACCGACACGTGCATGCCATGCACTCGGGGCTACTGTCAGGCCTAGGATTTAGGGGTACCCTGACCCACTTGCGGTTGGGCCGCCGTCCTATCTGACAATCATTCTGCGAGGGATGCAACCAGCCTCACTAGATCTCGGCGAGGGAACTCTTACATGGGAGCCTCTAGAGGGTTATTCTCGCCCTCCGCCCCCTTGGGGAGGACTTGCTGATCCTCCTGACCTCACCATGGTCACCATGGTAATGTGCTTACCCTAGAAGAAAGCGACAAACCCAATGGGCAATCCACTTGCCGCGTAGATCACATGGTCTTCCTCGGTAAGTAGGAGATGCTGCCCGACCGCATATGTGATAAGGAAGGGTTGATGACACCCGCTTTGTCCCCCTCCCTCCTTACCACTTTCATTCAAGGAGGCGGTGGATGGAGCTGTGCTGCAGAGGAGACATCAGCGACAACCTCAACTTTATGCTGGACTGGTAGTCCCCGAAGGTCCTAGACCTATTCCATGTCAATTAGACTTGTAGACTAGCTCTCCCTTGGTGGCAATGTGGCAACACTTCCCGCCCAATGAATTGGGGGAAGAGGTCCAGCGCCACTATAAAAGGGGAGCTACCCCAACCTTAGAAAGGGTCGATCCTTACAATCTAAAACCCTAGTCTTTCACTTGCCATCATACCCTTGCGAAACACCGCAAGCAATATAACAAAGTAGGAGTAGGGGATTTATCTCCTCACAAGGGTCCCGAACCTGGGTAAAAAACATGTGTCATCTCTCTATCGTGTGCGAACTCCATCGCTTCCCTCGTCGTGTCAAAGATCTAAGCGTGTGTTCAATCCCCCTCACGAATCTAGGGCTTGTTAGTAACCTGATTCCTTCGTGGGACTTTAATCTCCGGTAACCTCATTCTTAAGTACTTTTTTTGATCTAACTTGTATGCAAGAACTATGTGGGAACGTGTGTATTAGTTGGAGTAACATGGTGGTAATGATTGAATAGTGACAACAAATTCAATATCTACTATTGTATTTACCTATATTTTGTTACCTCACTAGGGATAAAGTGAATTCATGTGCTATAGTTATCTTGTGATAGCTTGATAATCTTGTTTGGTCAAGGTAGCATATTTTTTATTCAAACATCATGTCAAAATACCTAAGGCTATGCTTTGTTAATTCTTAATTTAAGATTGCTTGGAGTTTTTCCTTTCTTTAGGAGCATAAGAGAGATGTGTTGCATTGTCTCTATGATAGGGAGTGATGAACATATGAATGCTTAGCAGACATATAATGAAGTTTCATCAATATTATATTATGTGTGTGTCC
Source organism: Avena eriantha (assembly GCA_910589775.1). Taxonomy (NCBI): domain Eukaryota; kingdom Viridiplantae; phylum Streptophyta; class Magnoliopsida; order Poales; family Poaceae; genus Avena; species Avena eriantha. Next base: position 275,149,837 of record OU342740.1, on the reverse strand, counting down.
ATTACCACTTAAAAAGAGAATAGACAAGTGAACCCATGAACCTTGGTCCATTTTAAATCATAAGAAATAACTTTCCAACACCATTGCTATCCTTTATATTTTCTGCAATTAAATATTTTGAAAATACAAAAATACTTTCTCTATTAGCAAACACAAACCAAAACCCAAAAACACCTTTATAGTATTATTATTACTTTGCTTTCCTAGTTATACATTGCTTTACTTTATTTATTTATATTTTTATTTCATATTACTAATACGAAACCTTCTACTTGAGAACCACACAGTGGAGTTGGGGACACAAGACAAGGACTTTGCTTTGCAGGTTGCTGGAAGAGGAGAAGAAAACATATCGTTGTTCCAGTTCCCCGAGAGTTTGATATAAATCCTCGAGTCACCCTTGTGGGGAAAAGACATGTGCTTGTTGACATCACCATCGTTGCCAACAACATACATTTGGTGGTCACGAGTTTTGATACGTCTGTCACCCACATGTCACAACCTCTTCACAGATTGAGCACCATCTTGCCTCCATTGCCGTGGTCGAGTGGGCCGACCGCCCACAATGCATAGGTGACCCCCGTGTCACATGAGAAATCGCCTGAGGTCAGTGAATCGCTGCCAACGACCCTGTTTCTTGCTTCCCTCGAACTAAACAGGATACCAGTGATCGGCGAGTCACGGATGTTCCATATTGTCATGGTGGTGGCACGACAGATGCCATGTATAAGCTAAAGATGGGGCCAGTGAGCACTAGATAAATCCAAGTAGGGATAGTGTGGTGATTCCACACACAAGTGTTTGTATTTCACTCTTGTAGATGATGCATTACAGAGGATCCTCGAGCAGTTCATGGGAAGGAGACTACTTCTCTTAGTAGCCACCGCAAATCTCTAGGGCTCTCCCTAGTAAAAATGGCAGACCACTTCTATGGAGCTCCTGCCCCTTCTTATATAGGGGTGCTAGGTTACAATCTCGGGCATACGTGGAAGCATATCCTCCGAATATGCCCTTGGGTAAAGTAAAATGCCTCTTTTGCACTTTAACTGGCTCGTCCAGACTTAGGGCGTAAGCCCCCCTACAGCGCAACTGAAGGGTTCCGCAGCAGAAAACAAAAAAATTCCTACGTTGGAACCTCCTAAACTTCCCAAGATCTATCTATGTAGTAATGCGGTAACAACCAACCGTATAGAATACATACCCTTGTAGACCGTAAACGGTTAACGTTCCGAGGGGAACATGGTTGAAGTAGTCGAACTCGTAGCTGACCTCAAGGTCGCAAAGCTCCTCACAGGTCACCTCTTGGTCCTTCTTGATCGTGCATCAGCTCTGGATCACGACATCCAAGGTGCCTCAAGTGAGGCCCCTCGTGGTTTCGTACACATACGGTGTACGATGACGACCTCCAACTCCTTGATCCCTGCCGGGAGTGCGGAAGTAGATTTGCGGCTTGGAATCCCTGTAGTGCAACGACGTGCTGCAGGTGTGGTGTCTCTTGCATGGACAATCCTTACTTGGGACTATGCCAACGCATGGAGACGAGAGAGAGAGGGAAGGATAAAGTCAACCAAAGGACTTCTCCAAATATTGGTGTGTCAAATCCCACCCATGGGCACCCCTTTATATAGGAGGAGGGGGTGTGCCCTCCCCTTTGGGTTTCCCATGTGGGACTAAACAAGGGAGAGGGGGGAGGCACCATGAGCCTCCTGGGCCAGCCGGCCAGGGGTGGGACCCACCCCACACACAGCCCAAGGCTGGCCGGGTGGGGCCCCTTGAGGCGGCTAGGCCTTGGCCCTTTGACCCTTGGCCCTTCCCTCCTTCAGTTTTCCCTCATGGGCCCTTTTTCCCTAGGAAGTTTGGCCCATTAGTGGAATACCCCTTCAAATTAGATTTTAATATTATATTTAATATTAATTACATTAATTAATATGTAAATACATATTACAAAATCTTATTTGACCCGAACACCTTTCGGTTCCCTTTCGATTTCCTCCGAACGACTTCGGATCTTTCCCGGAATGATTCTGATTTTCTCACGAAACTTTTCAGGTTTCCTTTTCTCTTACATATGGTGATTCCAACTTACAGACGATCTCTAGCTCATCGTACCCTTAAGTGTATTTGCCCATGGCTCGGGAATGGCACAGACATGATCTCCATCAATGATCAATAGCGGGATCGGGATGCCCATAATGACCCATGTGCATTCCACGATGATTATGTCATTTGAATCGTAAATAGTCGTTTCCCATTCCCTTTGCCACTTGATACCTAGTTCACCCGAGAATTGATATACAGTATCTCCATACCTTCATTCGATCTTGTTACTGACGAACTTATTTTCTCGTTTCTGTGTCATTGCATTCCATGACCGAGTCACACGCTTGCAAGCTTCATTAATGCAATGTCACCAAGGTGTCGACATATGTATCTATACGTTACATGGATTGGAAAATCCTGGTCTTGATATGTACTCCTCTACGCACCCCTTTGGGAAACCTGAGTAGCACCTTTTCGATCACCTAGTCACGGTGTGATACTTGATAACCATCTAAGCTCCCTCCAAAATGGTGATTTGCATTATCTCACAGTCTAAGGATTAGGTTGCGAGGTTTCCTTTGTTTATCATTAATGGTGAACTTTGTAAGTAGATCTCATTAAGATACAACTGGTTAGGTTGTTTGTTTATCACATTATTCAACTAATGACGTGACCTCATTGTCAATTGGCATAAATGCCCATGATCTCTAAACCCTAGATCATCCTCATGACCAGTGAAATAGTTCGCTAGAGGTAACTAGAGACTTGGTTTGCTTACATACCACACGTGTATTAATATTTCATATTAATACATTTATAGCACAGTATGAAACTATTACGAACTAACTAGGATATGACAATAAAAACCTATTTATTATTTTCCTCTAGGGCATATCTCCTTCAGTCTCCCACTTGCACTAGAGTACAAATAATCTAGCTAGCATTTTACTTATCATAAACCATATCACATTTGCGTTTATTGATAATGCATGCTTATGGAAAACGTCATGTCCATGTTCTGTTTTACCAGATCATTATGTCTTTGCAAATCGTTAATGCCTTACTAACTTTGACATTCATACCATTATCTCATAATGGGTTGAAGTATTCGTTTGGTGACAAAGTGATACTTTGTTTCTAGTGTTTATAATGACGGTCGTTTTCACTATTGTCATCTAAACTTCGAAACACACTTTGCAATCCTTTGTGTATATACGGCAGTTATGGCAGCAAAACGGGGTCGGTTTCTAGGAGCCTACGGTGACTTTAGATCAACCTCGAGGGCTTTTTCATGGGCACTGTGCCCTGGGACATATCATTCTATGTAAGACGAACTAGTCCCGCCATAACAATATACATCGCATCAGATGGAGCCTTTATACTTCTACATCTATGTAGATCCTAGTGCATGAAATGCAACTATGCCACTTACTTTGCTTCTTGCCATTTAAGTACAAACTTATTTCTGGTTCAGTGACTAACTCAAGAATCACTTCGAGACATGTTCATACAGTTAAGAGCTTGTCCTTCCAACCAGAATTTTGGGTCACATTACGTCGAGTATACAATATGGTTGTATGGAAGAACCTATGACTGAGGAATAGGAGATGCAACACATCTCCTTCTTCCTTTTTAACCATTGTTGTAATACCAAGACAATGCTTCATATAGTAAGAACTTCTTTCTTACCTTGTTCCATTCTAAACTTCTTCAGAATCGTGCTTAGGACATTCTGAACATCTTCAAAATCAAGTCCAAGAAGCATTCGACATTCAATGTTTATTAAACTCACCGATCTATCTCGATAGATCTTATTGTTTAATAACTTCAACTTCATCCCAATTTATCTACTTAAATGTTATTAACACCAATCACATCATTCACATATGTCGTCCACTTATCCTAGAATGATTTCACGCTCCAACTCAAATATGGCATCCATATTTGAGATCTAGGGATTTCACTTAGCTCCCACTCAAAATATGTCTCTTTAATATTTGGGAAAGCTAATTAGCTCCCACTAAAATGCAGGTCCTCTCGATAACCTTGGACATTCCAAAATTCTTTGATCATCATTAAATTGAGAATTCCAGCTACGAGATTCCAATATCCATATATTGCTAGTGTAAATCCAATAGACTCAAGCATCGCTACATTTGTAGTCAACTCCTTGAATTTGTCCATACTATGTGACAAATCGAGCTTTTACGTCTCCATTAAGTTTTATTTCCATCTTATGACTTTGAAGTCATTCAGAAATATCAAGTAAACTTCTTTACTTAATAAGATCAACTAACATATTACTTTGCAATCTTAAATGTAACTTAATATAGGATTTTATGACTCCTAGTCATTTCTCGTACTTAGGTCCATCATGCTTCTTTGTAGTTCATAGGTATGTCTTGTTCAAATAACACAACAAGTGAACCAATAATACAATCCCGCAAACTTGCAGAATATATCATTGAATCCTATTTTCTTAGAAAAAGTATTCGCTGAAACTTTATGATTGTTATCAATAGTTTCTCCTCTATTTGAAGAGTTCGGTTTCACGAAACAAATTCCGCTGTGCCACTCAACAATCAGGAGGTAAGGTCAAATACCTTGTTTTGAACTTTTACTTTCTTCCACCTTTATCTTCATCAAGACACATCAACTTTGGACAACAATAGGTTTGCCCCTTGAATGTATTCATAGTTGCCTAAGAATATGTTACACAGACTTGTTCATTCGCCACGATTTCGAATTATCGAAACCTCTAGAAACTCAAACATGCCATAACTCTTATGGTGTTGTTTCCACGAATCTTTAGATGTTCCTTTGTATTTCAACCCAGTGTTTGCTCATTTCGATCTCTAACTCTAAACGATAACTATAACCCTGATAAGAGATAATATTTTACCATATGTATCTAATACATAATGATTATGATATTTAGACATTTCAATAAACTTTGAATTTTCCCTATTATCATAATTTGTGAAACCTCTTTCACATGTCCTTTTATGCCAAAATTAACTTAAATACTTTAGTCATGTCGATCAAATCGAAGAGACTTTTGTATTCTTCTAAATTCAATATCCTCCTTCATTTTGAAATCTTTTGAACAATTCAAACTTATGTTTCATTAAGTAAATACTCCTATTCACTTAAGTCCACAATTAAGTAATGATTCCCACTATCTTGTTGAAAATACGATACATCACTATGTATAAGATTCAACATTTCTTTGCATATCACCGTTTTACCAGAATGCAGAGTTTTAGTCATTCTGCCCAACGAGGCATGGTTTTGCAAAGTCTCTAGATAAAGCATCTAAGACCTCGATCTTCATGAAGAACATGCAATAACCAAAATGACTTAAACTATAGTGCCATATCATAATTAAACTTTGAATATCTTTTAGCATTCTAATCCTTTATAAATGCTTAAACTATTATCATTAACATAGCGATGAGAATAACTCATTTATAATCGTAATGTGACCATAAAGGTATTATTCATAAGAACAATACAACTGGCTTGTAACTTATTCATATGAACAATCGTTTTGCTAAAAGCAAGACACACAAACAAGGATTACAAAATTATATTCAAGTCCACTAATCCAAATGATAATCTTTGAGGAAAGGGGTGATGTCAGCCATAAACTGTTTTGCTTGCCGTCATCATGCCACATTGCCTCAATTCTAGCAATTCTCAAGAAGACCATCATGTTTTCACAAAACGGGACAAGTATCCAATACTTATATAAAATGCAATGAGTTTTGCAATAATTTCATTTATAACTTTGTACATCTAACATATACCCTTTTTCATTCATGACCTCCATTGCAATTGAGCCCTTCTGAGAGTTCATAACTCTAATGCAAGATTGCTAAGTGTTTCTCCAAATATTCTCTTTTTCATCCATCATGGAAGAAAACTCATCCAATGGCTCATACTTTATGTCCCTGATCTTGTAGAATACAATATTGTAATCCAACTCTCCATCGAATGGAGAATGGCTTGTTGGATGATTACGAAGAACACACAAACATCACGGAGTCATCGGGTTATCTCCTAATGGTCATTGTATCAAGAAGAGAAGATCACCTTTTTACGAGGATATCCCTCGGGCGTGGGTATTACTCTATGAAGTTGGACCCTTTTGCTAAGTTCCATATCAATCAGTAAATTTCCCATGGTCGCAAAGGACTTCAATGGGATAGGCCATGATCTACTAAGACATTTTCAAACAGACATCTAGACTAAGTTCATAATATGAGTTCAATCCTAATTGAGCTCCCACTAAAATTGTCATCCCCTAGACGATTTTAGTGATCACATGATCCCAATCCTCTACACCTCCCCGATCGTCACGGCCATCAGTGCAGCATCAAAGGTAGACATTCCCTAATGTCAATCACATCAACCATGTGACTCATGCTCGACCTTTCAGTCTCTTGTGTTCTGAGGCCATGTCTACACATGCTAGGCTCGCCAAATCTAACTTGTGTGTATTTGTTGTGCAACATGGCCTACACCCACTGTATGCGAATGTTGATATGTCTAGCCCCTGATCGTCACGGCCGGCTTCATAACGACAAACTTTCTTGGTGGTGCACACACAAGGGGAACACTATCATTGGAATTATATATGGATTATCTTATTTGCTACCTTTGAGTATCTAATACTAGCATATAATAAGATATAAAGCAGGTATCAACATCACATGTGTATTGTGATATGATATGGTCCTTCTTGCGCATTTATATCCATCGAGCGCTCCGACATGATATCCATCTTGCCCTTGGTTTGACACAAAGTCCACGACGCCATCACTCGGTCGTCCATCGGAACAATGGCTATTACTACTTAACTTAGTAACAAAAAAGTAAACTACTTTACCTTCATAATGACCAATACCATATCATAACACAAGCCCTCCTACAAAATAAAGTTAGACGCCTCTACTTTATCTTTTGCAAGTTTTACGTGGTTGTTAGGGATTTCACAATAGAACCGTTTCTAATCTACAAACATTCCAACCACAACATGGATCCAATAGTTGTCTCTACTACACCCCTTTCGGGGCCCTCCGCTGTAAATGCTATATCAACTATTGAATGAGAGACAGACACCCGCTAGCCACTTATACGGAACAAGCCGTATGTCGAGCGTGGAACCAGTCTCGCGTACGAATACGCGTAAGGTCGGTCCGGGCCGCTTCATCAAACAATGTCGCGATATAAATAAGTACACGTTAGAGGGTAAAAACTAAGGGATCAATGCCTGCACAGAACTTGTGCGTACTGGCCGTACATCACTCCTACGCATAGATCGGCTCTAAACCACTAAAGGGTTCCGCAGCAGAAAACAAAAAAATTCCTACGTTGGAACCTCCTAAACTGCCCAAGATCTATCTATGTAGTAATGCGGTAACGGCTGAGCATATAGAATACATACCCTTTGCTGGAGCGTGGTTGACTTGGGAGCTTCTTCTTCAATCCCCGGTCAATGGTGCCAGAAAGATAGCTTGTTGGCCTAAAATATATCGAGCTCGTGGGGAACCCCTAGAGGAAGGTATGATGAGCACAACAACAATTTTTCCCTCAGTTATGAAACCAAGGTTATCGAACCAGTAGGAGCAAGGAAACACCTCCAAGGTGTTGTTTCCAACTTGGAATCCTACACAACACAACCACAGAACTTTGCCCACAACTTATAGTGAGGTTGTCAATCTCACCGGTTTTGCTGAAAACAAAGGATTAAACGTATTGTGTGGAAGAAAGTAATAGCTTGGTGAAAGTAAACAGAAAACAGTAAATAGTTGTAGATTGATGGTAAAAGAAAGGACCGGGGTCCATAGTTCACTAGTGGTGATTCTCCTTAAGATAGATGACATGTTGGATGAACAAACTACAACGGGGCAATTGACAAACATCGAGAAAGCATACATGCATATACTAATCATCTTGACTCCTTTGAGATTTGATTGGGCATTACAACATTATACATAGACCGTAATCCAACTGCATCTATGACTAATAATCCACCTTCAGGTTATCATCCGAACCCCCTCCAGTATTAAGTTGCAAGCAACAGATAATTGCATTAAGCATTGCGTGTAAAGTAAACAATACGATTGTTCTATGAACAAAGGATTGTTGTTTTCTCCCTAGTAGCAACAGCACATCTAGTACCTTAGAGATTTCTGTCACTTCCCAGATTACTAGAGGCATGAACCCACTATCGAGCATAAATACTCCCTCTTGGAGTTGCTAGCATCTACTCGGCCAAGATAGCTACTAACAATAGAAAACATGCAAGGTCACAAATAACAAAGACATGATATAATGAAATAGCATCTCAATATCCATCGGATCCTCGCAAACACAACATGTAGGATTACAAATAGATGAACTTGATCATGAACGGAGCTCACAAGATCTAAACATGATAGCACAAAGGAGGAGAACCAACCATCTAGCTACTACATGGACCCGTAGTCCAAGGATGAACTACTCACGCATCACACCGGAGGCTTGCATGGTGATGAAGAAGGCCTCCAGCGTGAATTCTCCCCTCCGACAGGGTGCCGGGAAGATCTTCAGATCCGTCCCGATCTAGGGACAGAGATGCCAGCGGCTACAGACTCTTTCGTGGAATTTTGATTGGGTACTTAGTGTTTATGTATCGGAGGCAATATATAGGTGAAAGGGGAGGCCGAGGGGGTGCCCTAGGCGGCCACACCACCCCCTGGCTCAGGCCAGGCCTGGCCCTGCGGCCAGGTGGTGTGGCCGGCCTCTGGCCCCTCTCCGTCTCGTCTTCTGGCTCTGTGTCCCCCTCGGTGAAATATTGACTTTGGCTTTTGTCCCGTCCAATTCCGAGAATATTCATTTTCTGACTTTGCTAGAACAAAAAACAGTAGAAAACAAGCAGCTGGCACTATGGTATCTTTTTAATAGGTTAGTCCAAGAAAGTGTATAAAAATACTCCAAAGTTGGGACAAAACATAATAAAGTAGATATAAACCAAGCATGGAACATAAAAAATTATAGATACATTAGCAACGTATCAACATCCCCAAGCTTAACTCCTGCTTGTCCTTGAGTAGGTAAGTGATAAAAAGAAAGAATAATTTTTGAGGTGACATGCACCATCATAAACTTGATCAAAGTATTTGTAAAACATTGATAGCTAGGATCATAGTACTTCCACATAGCATAAAAGATATAGTTCTAACAATAAGACAGAAACTATGTTGTGACATGAAAAGGCACAAACAAAAGATTCATGAATAAGAATGCTTTGCAAGACGTTTGTTTGTTTCATATAAAGAAAACATAATGAGAATGGTATTCAACTTGTCCCTCATAGTGTAGCAAAACATAAATGCATAGGACACCTTCAAAGTTCATAAGGGTGACTAGATACAAATAGTTTAAGAACAAGCAATATCAAAGTTATGCATCAATCAACAAGTCTTGGGACAATGCACATTAAACAAAGAATGGCCACTATGCTCTCTTAATAGGTGCATAAAGATAGAAGATGGAGACTCAACATAAAAGTAAAAGAAAGGCCTTCATGGAAGGAAGCGGGGATTCAAGTCTCATAAAGAGCTTCCAAAAATTATGGTACTTATTAGCTTTCAGCTCTCATTGCCCCTATCATAAGCATCTTTAAGTGATTAAGGTTAAAGTGACAAAACTAAGAGGATATGCTTGACAAGTTATAAGCTGAAATCTCATGCCCATACTTACGAAGACCGAACCTCATGCTACTCAACTTCAGTCACAAGTAAGCTCTTGTCATTGTAAGTACATATGTATCATAGAGAACCGCCAACGGGGTACCCCTTGCCCCATGACACAGGAGCTATCCCCTATCAAAATGTCAAGGCAAGCAGACAATGAGCATCTCAGTGATCGCTTTATTTGCTATTTGCATAGGTTTTATTGGGGATGCTTCATAGAATGCTCATTATGGTAATGCTGCAAGTTTCCACCATGATTAGGCATGGCTTAGGCTAGTGGCCCAGGCGTTTCTCTAACACAATACAAACTCCATCATATTACAAGTTCCCCTTTTATTTCACACCGTTGGGATCCATAAGCAAAAGAATCATGATATCAGTGGGCTACAATGTACAAGTGCAATGTTGAAAGTGTTCCCCATGATACATGGTTCTTCTAACTTCAACTTATAAAGCGCAAGCATATACGCAACAAAGATGGACACGATGGTTTAGGTTTATTAAGTGCAAGAAAAGTAAAGTGTGCCATCAAGTTCGTGAGAGCTTTAATCACTAGTTTTCACATAACAAGTTTAATTCGGAAGGTAGATAAAAACATGAATATACTTGGAATAACAAATGCTAATAGGTAGGTATGGTGGACTCTTTGGAATAACTTGGTTTAATTTGGAGTTGGATGCATGAGTGGAACTCATACTTGGTTATGGAGGCTAGCAAAAGACTGGGGGCGACCAACTAAGAGAGCAATAATGGCCATAATCATACAAAGCGACAAAACATTATTGATTAAAGCATAAAGTGATATTACAAGTCGAAAACTAAAGGATCATAAAGGCTATTGTGACTTGGGATAGTCATAATATGGTGTGAGCATGTGCCAAGTCAACCCAAATAAAGCATCAAAGGAGAATACCACAATACTATGCTTTAATATGCTAAAACAACGCATGATTCTTTCAAGGAACATTAAGCAATCTCAATTGTTTATAACAAGTCATGCTACAGCAAAAATCACTAAGCATAAAGCCAAAACAATATCAAGCATGACATGACAAAGTATAGGCCACAGTCAAAAAACAAGCTCCTTTTACCACTTAAGCATGAACTTTTCCTACTCTTTTCCAATCCAAACCAAACTTATTTGAAAACTAATGTATGAATGAGGGGGTCCAACCAATTTATTCAAGCAAACCAAGAAAACTAAAACAAAAGCCAAAAACGAAGACGCTCCAAGAACAACACAATTGTGCATGAAACAACAAAAATGAAGTGCTTAGAAGAAACCTGAGATTGTTATTGATGAACAAGGGGATGCCTTGGGCATCCCCAACCTTTGACGCTTGTACTTATTGGATATTTATTGGGGTGACACGCGTGGCATCCCCAAGCTTGAGCTTTAGTCCATTCTTCATCTCATTACATCATTATTTCCATACACCTGAAATTTTTCCATCATACAAAACTTCACACAATCTTTATTAGCAACATTAGTGCATTCAAGATAATAAGTCTTTGGGTTCAGTTCCAACACCAATAAAACTTCCATTAAAACTCAAGCTACTGTAGCACTTCCCTCAAAAATCTCAATTCCCCAAAAATAAACCCAAAAAGGAATCAACAAGAAGCAAATGCAAATAATGGCAGAAATCTGTCAAAACAGACCAGCAGGTAAAAACCAATTTTTTCGAAGACCTTCTGTTGCTCAAATCTAAAAGTTTTGAACTAACGAAAGTTAGATAACAACCTGGGGCAGAAGCACAAAAATTCACAGCTCAAACCGACATACAGAGATTTTACACGAATTTGTACAGCGAAGCACAAAAATCTGTTTCGGGACAGCAACTTTCCGAAGCATTACTTCTCTCTCATTAGAGGTTACTCTTGGCACAAAAGGCAAATAAAAAGGATAAGGAGCGATTATTACATAGGTAATAACTTCCAAGACTCATCTAAAACTTTTGGGTTATCTCCCAATAAGTACGTTTCTTTAACACCTTTAAGTTAGGCATAAGAAGCAAGAAAAGAATCAAGTGTTCTCAAATGAAGAAGCATTAAGAGAAAATTTTGTTTTCATAGGAGAAGCAAAAGGGATCTTCTCTCTTCTTGGGGAAGTGTTCTATACCTTTCTTGAGTGGGAGTTGATATTTAATGGTGCCTTCCTTCATATCAATAATGGCACCAACAGTTCTAAGAAAAGGTCTTCCCAAAGTAATAGGACAAGAAGCATTGCATTCAACATACAAAACATAGAAATCAACAGGGACATAGGCATTGTTAACCATAATAAGAACATCATTAATACTCCCCATGAGTTTCTTTTTAGCATTATCATCAAGTGGGACATTTAAATAACAATCTTCCAATGGTGGCAAATCAATCATATCATAAATCCTTCTAGGCATAATAGAAACACTACTATCAAGGTCACATAAAGCTTTGAAATAAAAAATCATTCACTTTCATATTAATGATGTGTTCCCAACCATCTTATAGTTTCATTGGAATAGAAGCTTTATGTTTCATCTTTTCTTCTTTAATTTTTATGAGAGCATCAGTAATGTGTTTTGTAAAGGCCATATTCATAGCACTAGCATTAGGACTTTTAGCAAGCTTTTGTAGGAACATAATTACTTCAGAGATATTGCAACCATCAAGATCAAAATCATACTTATCATCTAAAGTAGTAGAGCTATTGTTTCCCATATTTCGAAGGATTTCAACATTTTTATTAGAAAAGGTTCCATTGGGTTTACTAGCTTCAACATTAGTGGTAGTGATAGTAGAAATACTAATATTTCTAGCAGTTTCATCTTCTTTTTCCCACTTAGCATGCAATTCAGCTAATAGTCTAACATTTTCATCAATTCTAACTTGTATGGCATTAGTAGAAGCAAAGGGATTTTCAATAGTTTCAGGTTTAGTAGCCATTTTGTTCAAAGAAGATTGTGCTTCAGCCAATGATGTTATGTTTCTTTCAGCATTAGAGAGCTTTTCCTCAATAGTTTTATTGAAAGCAGTTTGTTTACTAATAAAATCTTTAAGCATAACTTCAAGTTCAGAGGGTGCACTCCTATTATTGTTGTAGTAATTTCCATAAGCATTACCATTGTTGTGAGGATATGGCCTATAATTATTATTACCAAAATTATTCCTATAGGCAATGTTGCTAAAATTATTTTTTGTAATGAAGTTCACATCAACTTGCTCTTCTTAAGGAACCAAAGAGGCTAAGGGAACATGATTTGGATCAATATGAGCTTTCCCATTAACAAGCATAGACATAATAACATCAATTTTATCACTCAAGGACGAGGTTTCCTTAATAGAATTTACCTTCTTACCTTGTGGAGCTCTCTCAGTATGCCATTCAGAATAGTTAACCATCATATTATCCAGAAGCTTTGTTGCAGCACCCAAAGTGATGGTCATAAAGGTACCTCCAGCAGCAGAATCCAGTAGATTTCTTGAAGAATAATTCCATCCTGAATAAAAGGTTTGGATAATCATCCAAGCAGTCAGTCCATGAGTGGGACAATTCTTTACCAAATATTTCATTCTTTCCCAAGCTTGAGCAACATGTTCATTATCAGATTGTTTAAAAGTCATTATTTCACTTCTCATAGATATAATCTTAGCAGGAGGATAGTATTTTCCAATGAAAGCATCTTTGCATTTAGTCCAAGAATCAATACTATTTCTAGTTAGGTATCGCAACCATTCTTTAGCTTTTCTTCTCAAAGAGAAAGAAAACAATTTAAGCTTAATAATATCCCCATCTATATCCCTATGGTTTTGCATCTCACAAAGTTCAACAAAGTTATTAAGATGAGCAGCAGCATCTTTAGTACCAATACCAGAAAATTGTTCTCTCATAACAAGATTGAGTAAAGCAGGTTTAATTTCAAAGAAAGTAGCTTCAGGAATAGTTGGAGCAATAGGTGTGCACATGAAATCATTGTTGTTGGTGCTAGTGAAGTCACACAACTTAGTGTTTTCAAGAGTAGTCATTTTTGTGTGTTTTTAATAAAGGAAGCAAACTAGAACAACTAATTTTGTTTGTGTTTTTGATAAAGAAACAAGCAAACAAAGCAGAAAATAAACTAAGCAAAACAAAAGTAACAAAGTAAAGAGATTGGTTATGAGGGACTCCCCTTGTGAAGATGTCCTTGTCTCCCCAGCAATGGCGCCAGAAAAATACTTGCTGGCGCGTGGTTGACTTGGGAGCTTCTTCTTCAATCCCCGGTCAATGGTGCCAGAAAGATAGCTTGTTGGCCCAAAATATACCAAGCTCGTTGGGGAACCCCAAGAGCAAGGTATTATGAGCACAACAGCCATTTTTCCCTCAGTTATGAAACCAAGGTTATCGAACCAGTAGGAGCAAGGAAACACCTCCAAGGTGTTGTTTCCAACTTGGAATCCTACACAACACAACCACGAAACTTTGCACACAACTTACAGTGAGGTTGTCAATCTCACCGGTTTTGCTGAAAACAAAGGATTAAACGTATTGTGTGGAAGAAAATAATAGCTTGGAGAAAGTAAACAGTAAACAGTAAATAGTTGTAGATTGATGGTAAAATAAAGGACCGGGGTCCATAGTTCACTAGTGGTGATTCTCCTTAAGATAGATGACATGTTGGGTGAACAAATTACAGCGGGGCAATTGACAAACATCGAGAAAGCATTCATGCATATACTAATCATCTTGACTCCTTTGAGATTTGATTGGGCATTACAACATTATACATAGACCGTAATCCAACTGCATCTATGACTAATAATCCACCTTCAGGTTATCATCCGAACCCCCTCCAGTATTAAGTTGCAAGCAATAGATAATTGCATTAAGCATTGCGTGTAAAGTAAACAATATGATTGTTCTATGAACAAAGGATTGTTGTTTTCTCCCTAGTAGCAACAGCACATCTAGTACCTTAGAGATTTCTGTCACTTCCCAGATTACTAGAGGCATGAACCCACTATCGAGCATAAATACTCCCTCTTGGAGTTGCTAGCATCTACTCGGCCAAGATAGCTACTAACAACGGAAAGCATGCAAGATCACAAATAACAAAGACATGATAGAATCAATAATCAATCTGAAATAGCATCTCAATATCCACCGGATCCCCGCAAATAGAACAAGTAGGATTACAAATAGATGAACTTGGTTATGAACGAAGCTCACAAGATCTAAACATGATAGCACAAAGGAGGAGAACCAACCATCTAGCTACTACATGGACCCGTAGTCCAAGGATGAACTACTCACGCATCACACCGGAGGCTTGCTTGGTGATGAAGAAGGCCTCTAGGGTGAATTCTCCCCTCCGGCAGGGTGTCGGGAAGAGCTTCAGATCCCTCCCGATCTAGGGATGGAGATCATGGCGGCTACAGACTCTTTCGTGGAATTTTGAATGGGTACTTAGTGTTTTTGTATCAAAGGTAATATATAGGCAAAAGGGGAGGCTGAGGGGGTGCCCTAGGCGGCCAACCACCCCCTAGCGTGGGCCAGGCCTGGCCGCGTGGCCAGGTGGTGTGGCCGGTCTCTGGCCCCTCTCCGTCTCGTCTTCTGGCTTTGTTTCCCACTCGGTGAAATATTGACTTTGGCTTTTGTCCCGTCCAATTCCGAGAATATTCATTTTCTGACTTTCCTAGAACAAAAAACAGCAAAAAACAAGCAGTTGGCACTATGGCATCTTGTTAATAGGTTAGTCCAAGAAAGTGTATAAAAATACTCGAAAGTTGGGAGGAAACATTAAAAGTAGATATAAACCAAGCATGGAACATCAAAAATTATAGATACGTTAGCAACGTATAACCCTTGTAGACCATACGCGGTTAACGTTCCGAGGGGAACGTGGTTGAAGTAGTCGAACTCATAGCCGACCTCAAGGTCGTGAAGCTCCTCTGTGGTCACCTCTTGCTCCTTCTTCATCGTGCATCAGCTCTATCTCACGACATCCAAGGTGCCTCAAGTGAGGTCCCTCGTGGTTTCGTACACATACGGTGTACGATGATGACCTCCAACTCCTTGATCCCTATCGGGAGTGTGGAAGTAGATCTCCGGCTTGGAATCCCTGCAGCACAACAGCGTGCTGCAGGTGCAGTGTCTCTTGCATGGATAGTCCTTAATTGGGACCGTGCTAACGCATGGAGACGAGAGAGAGAGGGAAGGAGAAATTCAACCAAAGGACTTCTCCAAATATTGGTGTGTCAAATCCCACCAATGGGCACACCTTTATATAGGGGGAGGGGGTGTGCCCTCCCCTTTGGGTTTCCCATGTGGTACTAAACAAGGGAGAGAGGAGGGGAGGCGCCATGGGCCTCATGGGCTAGCCGGCCAAGGGTGGGCCCCACCTTGCGCATAGCCCTAGGCTGGCCGGGTGGGCCCCCTTGAGGCGGCTAGGCCTTGGCTCTTTGGCCCTTGGCCCTTCCCTCCTTCGGTTTTCCCTCATGGGCCCTTTTTCCCTAGGAAGTTTGGCCCATTAGTGGAATACCACTTCAAATTAGATTTTAATATTATATTTAATATTAATTACATTAATTAATATGTAAATACATATTACAAAATCCAATTTGACCCGAAACACCTTTTGGTTCCCTTTCGATTTTCTCACGGAACTTTTCCGGTTCCTTTTCTCTTTAATATGGTGATTCCAACTTATAGAGGATCTCTAGCTCATCGTACCCTTAAGTGTATTTCCCCATGGCTCAGGAATGGCACAGACATGATCTCCATCAATGATCAATAGCGGGACCAAGATGCCCATAATGACCATTGTGCATTCCACGATGCTAATGTCCTTTGAACTGTAAACAGACGTTTCCCATTCCCTTTGCCACTTGATACCTAGTTCACCCGATATTTGATCTACAATATCTCCATACCTTCATTCTATCTTGTTACCAGTGAACTTGTTTTCTCGTTTCCGTGTCATTGCATTCCGTGACCCAGTGACACGCTTGCAAGCTTTGTTAATGCAACGTCACCGAGATGGCCACATATATATCTATCTGTTACATGGATTGGCAAATCCTGGTCTTGATATGTACTCCTCTATGCGCCCTTTGGGAAACCTGAGTAGCACATTTTCGATCACCCAGTCACAGTGTGATACTTGATAACCATCTAAGCTCCCTCCAGAATGGTGATTTGCATTATCTCATAGTCTAAGGATCGGGTTGCGAGGTTTCCTTAGTTTATCATTAATGGTGAACTTTGTAAATAGATCTCATTAAGATACAACTGGTTTGGTTGTTTTTCTATCACATCATTCAACTAATGGCGTGACCTCATTTTCAATTGGCATAATGCCCATGATCTCGAAACCCTAGATCATCCTCATGATCAATGAACTAGTTCGCTAGAGGTAACTAGAGACTTGGTTTGTTTACGTACCACATGTGTATTAACGTTTTGTATTAATACAGTTATAGCACAATATGAAACTACTACGAACTAATTGAGATATGACAATAAAAACCTATTTATTATTTGCCTCTAGGGCATATCTCCTTTAGCAACGTCATCCGACACTGGTGGCCTCAGCCAACATTGGCTACGTCACCCTTGTCGGCCACGCCTTGCTGGTCCTCTTCTCTTTCCGCTTCACTCATGCTATAGTGGACAGAGACCACCTTTTGACCAGCAAGATTCCTTTCTTCTCTTGTAAGCCAAGTGACAACCTGGCTAGCGCCTGGCTAACTCGGCCACTTGGGCACCTACAAACAAGATAGATCAAACATAGCCGACATAAGTTTTACGCCGGCCGGGTTAGCCTTAGGTGAACATCCACCGGGCCAGGTCATTCCGTAAGTCAGCCTGCCTTGAAGTGACTCGGCCAGCATACGCTTTGACCTTGCCATACCTCGGTTAACTCGG
Source organism: Avena eriantha (assembly GCA_910589775.1). NCBI lineage: Eukaryota > Viridiplantae > Streptophyta > Magnoliopsida > Poales > Poaceae > Avena > Avena eriantha. The sequence goes on along the minus strand of OU342740.1, from coordinate 275,132,170 downwards.
CCTTTATACCCTGGCGTGACCCTACCCGGGGGTATCCCCTCAACATTAGTCCTCAAAGATGGTGCGGTCTTAGCAACGCCAGACGATAAGGCCATAGTAGATTTAACCTATCAAAAAAATTTATCTATTCACCGAGTCATCCTATAACTCGACTCTTATGACTTGACATTCCCTTGGCTCATTCTGAGATATTAATCGTTGGCTGGGTTATTCCCCACTTATCCGGGTCATTCTTCCTTCTCTCGTACGCTTCCCCACATCCTACATGGAGGGTAATCATTATTTTGCCTCATTTTAAGGGCCTGCACCAGTTACTGTGCCGGTTACTCTATTCACTGTCAGGGATAACTGTTGTAAATGTCACATCGTGGCATCCCCCTTGTTAACTGAATCAGCACGTCGTGTCGTGGGATCCTCTAGTCCATGTGGCCGCTCCGGTGGCTTGCCCCTGATTGCTTGATTCGGTACTTACACGACCACACCATGTGGCTTCGCTGCACATATGGATCCCACTACCCCTCTTAGGGGCGTGGTTAAATAGAGGACAAGGGCAGCCCTTGGGGATTTTCCCCCACTTTGCAAGCGCACCTGCCCTTCTTCTTCCTTCTTTCCCTCGACAGTGATGTCGCCACCACTTCTTCTGCTCCGCACAGTGCCACTGCTTCCGTCCTTTGCTGCCTTGTTTTTCTGCCGTGCCCGTGCTGTCGCTCCTATGTTGCCTTGCCGCTACGGGGCCTTGCCAATCTAGGCCCTTGTCCCCCATTCCCGATTATTTCGGTGAGGACAGTGATTTGGATATGACTGAGGCGGAAGTTGCCATTGTCGAGGAGGAGGAGGAGGATGGCGAGGCGCATGAGCGCAGTGGCTGGGCTGGCTCGTGGGTCTGTGAGGACGATATCAACTGGTTATACAAGACACGCCGCATCCCCGCCAGAGTCACATGTTGCCTCGACGCCGAGGAGATCGCTCCCTCCCCTAATCCGGGTGAGTTTGTGGTCTTATCTCACTTCCAGCGTGGTTTTGGCCTCCCAGTGAGTGATTTCTTCCATGATCTCATCAACACCTACGAGCTTCAACCGCACCATCTTCCGGCAAATGCCATCACTTACCTTTCTTCCTTCGCCTCCGACATAGAAGGATATGTCGGCCTTTGGCCCACCAAGGAACTCTGGATCAAGTTCTTTGGCCTTCGCAAAAACGCCATTCCCGATCCTCATCTTGCCCTAGCCGACAAATCCTTGACCCAATGCGGTGGAGCTTCCATCTCTCCTCGCAAAAACTCTGTGTTTCCTGGGTCACGGGCCTAGAGTCTTGCAAAGGCTGGGCTCGGATATTCTTTTACATGAGGAATAACATAGATGAAGACTTGATCCGGCTGCTCCCCTTCAAGCTAGGTGTTCCAAAAACATCCTTGTGGGACCGAATCCCAAAGCGGTAACTGCTTGGATGAATCAGGTGGACATGCGACTCAAGGAGCTGGAGATTTTGGGGCTATGCAGTGAGGATGTGATGATCACCTTTGTCTACAGCCGGATCTCCCCCTCCAGAAGCGCACACACCAGCTCTGCCACATGAGTGGGCACCTGGACCCCAACCGAACCTCCTCCTTCGAACTTAACAATACTGAGATTTTCCGCCGGGTTAAGGCAATCTTTAGGATAGAGAAGGAGTTCACCGAGGATTGGGAATGGGGTCTAGAACATTTCTGTCGAGATAAGCTGCCTCCTCTAGTATGTTTCTTTCTTAATCCGTTTTTCGAGTCTTGTGGTATGTTAGAGTGTATCCTTATTTGATCCTTTAGTATTTTTGCTCTTAGTTGTTTCTTCAGCAGACTATGGAAGATGGCAAGGAGCCGTCCCTTAAATGGGGGAAGGACCGCCTAGTCTCGGACGCGGTGGATCCTGACATAGAAATGTTCCTGCCCACTATGGATGGCTCTAGACGAACCTCTCGTAAGGCCTCTTCTTTAAGGGGTTGGCCTGATGACGATGACGACTCCGATATTGAGATTATGGAGGTACTTGATCCAGGCCCATTTCTTACGTGCTTCCAATTGACTTGGCTTCAGCTAACCTGGTCGGGCAGGTCCACGAGGATCCTCCTCTTGTTGTGGGTGATCCGGCTCCTGCTCCCTCCAAGAAGAGTGGCGCTACCTCGGTTGCTTCTTCCGAACCATCCCTGGCCAAGAAGAGGTAGAAAAACCCGGAGTCAAGGGTGCTAATAAGCCCGCGCCCAAGGCCACGGTCCTGAGAGCGCCCAAGCCTAGGAAACCTCCAACCTCATCCGAGTAAGTTCATGTTCCTTCCTTGTCTTCACGTATTTCTTGTTTCTCTTTTTCCGCTATAATTTGTCGTTCTTCGTCTGATTTGGTAGGGCCCCTAGGAGATCCCCTATAGTGGTTCCAACATCGCTTCTCCTATCTTGAGTGCTACATCTCCCCCCGCAATGATGACATTCGCCCGCTGAGCCCTATTCAAGAGACCTCAGTGGCTGTTCCGAATATGAGCCCACCTCATCATGAGGAGGGCAACATCGGTGCGGGGGGAAGTGGGGCTACCAAGGATACGGCTATGCCGGATCTCCCCAGCTCTTCTTCAGCTCAGCCACAACCAGCTAATTCCGAGGTGCTGATAACCTCGGCACCTCCCCAAGTCTCTTTAGTACCAGCACCATCACTTGCGCCAGCACCAGCAACAACACCAGTACCAGCAACAACACCAGCACCAGCATCAGCTCCAGCACCAGCACCAGTAGCAGACCAAGCATCAGCACCAGCACCAGTTCCAGTACCAGATCAAGCTCAGCCTAGCCCAAGGGCCAAAACTCCAACGCCTACCGCTTCTACCAAGGTATGTTTTAGCGGAGGCCTTAGGACAAACCCAGAGCGCAAGCCTCTCTTTCACTACAACAACCCGCAGCAGGCGCCAAGCTCAAGAAAGGTTTTGATGCCTCCAGAAGCCAATCAGCTGCCGGAGCCGCCATAACCCCCAAGGGAGCAACATCTGAATCTGGACAGCGTACTATCACGTCCATGATAAAGAAGGGGAGTACTGCCTCTAACCCTGCTGCTTCCGGGTCTTCTGGGGACAAACATCTCACTCTTCAATCCAGTCTAGCTGCTATCCAGATCGCCAGGAAAGAGGCCCATGCTAAAGGCCTGGTGGTGACCCAAGCGCTCAGCAGGGAGAGTTATAGTCCGGCGCTCATTGAATATGTTAATAATTGGAATGACGCCAAGTTCATCAACCCCAAGGATGAACTCCCGGAGAAATTTGGTCCAGCTGAGTTAAGCACCCAAATGAACACTGCCACCAAGGCCATTTCTTTCGTTGGCCAAATGATGGAGGTAAACCCCTTTTTCCATGCATTTAATATGCGCAAGTACTTAGAGATATATCCACTAGTCCCCAATCCTCCGGGGGAGTAACTTGTTACTCGGCCGGATGCTCCTATAAAACTACTGTATAAACTTAATAGCTTTGGATATTCACACACCTAGAGCAGTGTTAAGTTCCACTTGGCCCAGATCTTGCAAACTTCAAATATTCACACCTAGAGACGGGTTAAGTTCCACTTGGCCTGGATCTTGCAAACTTCAAATATCCACACAGAGCCAGGTTAAGTTCCACTTGGCCCGGATCTTGCAAACTTCAAATATTCACACACCTAGAGCCGAGTTCAGTTCCACTTGGCCCGGATCTTGCAAACTTCAAATATTCACTCTTATTTCTGAACTAACACCTGCATATTTATAGATTACTACAAGGATCTTCGTTCCAAGGCTAGAAAATGGGTCATTGAGCTGAAGAAGAAATGTAGGTTATCTTATTCTGTATTTTGTGCTCTTGCTTCCTCTACCTCAATTGTTCTCTGAACTAACTTGCTATCTGACTTATGCAGCCGAAGTTGAGGTTGAGAACATCCTTATGACGAAGAACTTGGCAGAGATCAAAGGTAATTTGTCTCAGTTAACCTTCCCTTATCCTTTTCCATACTGACTCGGCAGATAATTATACCTCTGCTCTGCCGGGTCAACAAATCATTTGCAATGTTACTTGAAGATAGCATGCCATTTCCTGATATGATGCTTCACTTTCTCGAACAAGCAGGCAGCACGAGGCCGAACTCAAGAAAAAGGATGACGAGATCGCCGAACTCTGGCTCAAAAATGATGAGATTACTCGGCTGAAAGCCAAAATTAAGAAGTTAAAGGACTCTCACAAGGTTGAGCTAGACAAGGCCGATCAAGAATTCTCCGAGGAAAAAGAGCGCTTGAAGACTCAGCTTAAGAAGGACCAAGACATGCTGAAGGAAGCCGACATCAAACTTGAGTCAGTGACCACCTAATATGAGAAGCTCAAGATGAGGACAGCTGATGGTCGCAAGGAGCTGACCCGAATCCTCTGCCACATCTCCCGTCAGTTTCCTTCCTCCCACCGACACTTGTTTCTCTGGGTCAGGCACCCTTACTTATTGATATTACTTGTTTTGTTCACAGATAAGTTCCTAGAGAGCAATGCCCTTGCTTCTGCCGATGTCGCCAAGTTCCGCTTGCAGCGAGGTACCCCGGTTGGTCCTGACTCTGAGTATATTTCTTATGACACGGAGGACATGTTGGTGAGCGTCGCTACTCGAGTTGAAGTCATAAAGAATTATGGCGCGGACATTATGCCAGCAGCTGTCTGGATGTTCAATGCTCTTTGGCCCACTAACCCCACTCCTAAAGGAAATACAGCCTTTATTGTAAAATTGATGGAGTGTGAGAGCCAGCTGAACCTTTGGAGGGAATCTGTTGCGTGTGTCGGGGCTGATACGGCATTGAGCTTCGTACTTTCGTGGTATGAGACCTTCGATTTGAGGGTGCTTGACCCATGCGCACCGCATCAAAATGTACTAATGATCCGGAGTGCATCACTTGACGCAAGGCTTGCGCCTACAACCTTATCCAGTACGCCTTCTACCACAGCTGGAACGAAGGTCCGAGCTTCCTTGATGTCGGCGATGATGCTTACGTCTCAGATGGAGCAGACAACAAAGAAGAAGAAGAAGAAGAAGAAGAAGAAGCCTCTAAGCTCGGCGAGGATGCTAAAGATCCGGAGGGTGTGGGTGCTAACCCAGAAGACGAGGCAGAGACCAGTGCACCCCCTACAGATGCCGAATTACCCCCACCTTCGACCGATGATCCGGCTCCTACTGCTGCTCCATGAGCTAAAAAACACTTTGATATTCATTAGATCCCCGATATGTTGGGTGCAAATGTATCAAGTACAATGGCTATGTTTTGCTACTAAGTTTTTAACATCGGATTAACTTGGGCGGAGTCCCCGAGTTTCCTTTTCTTGTTCCCCCAATTTTATGATTTGACTCGCGTCTACCTTGATTCAGTTTTTTGACTTATGAGTCCGAAGTTCAAAAGTTGACTTTGGGATCAGCTCAAAATAATTCAACATAACATAGGTAAGATACATATAGGGTTAGTCCGAATAACAAATGTCGGCTCGATTACGTTCCTTTCCTTTGTCATTTTTCATGTGCCTTACAATTCCAAATTTGTTCTCTTGCTTGCCATGAAGCCAATTCTTGTTGGACAGCAGCAAGTCAAAGAGTTAGGTTTTTGGTGCCCACACACTACTAATCCGGCTAAGGTCTAAGTAATTTAAGCCAATCGACATATAAAAAGTAAATACATAAAATATAATTATTAAGGCAGTACCCGAGTTTCTGCTTGGGGTGTCGAGGTTTCATTAATAAACTCATTGCCGACATACATACTGACATATGAGAGACTCAGATACATACGCTCCTTCTAAGTGTAAAACATACAAAGTAGAGCTACATTCCATGGATGCTTAGATTCCTCGCCCGACCTGTCCGCCTTGTTCTTCTCCTGCGGCTATGCATCAATGAGGTAATAGGAATCATTGTGCAACGCTTTGCTTACAATGAATGGTCCTTCCCATGGAGGGGATAACTTATGCATGCCAGCAGTGCGCTATACCAGCCGAAGTACGAGGTCACCTTCCCGTAAGACTCAGGGGTTTACTTTCCGGCTATGGTAACGTCGGAGATTTTGCTGATATATGGCGGATCTTGACAAGGCCAGTTCTCTCGCTTCTTCCAGTAGATTAACATCATTTTGTCGGGATTCCCGCACTTCGGCTTCTGTATATTGGGTGACCCTGGACAAATCATGCTCTATGTCAGCTGGTAGTACAGCTTCTGCCCCATATACCAGAAAAAATGGCGTATAGCCTATTGATTTATTCAGAGTTGTTCTTAAACTCCACAGTATTGCTGATAGTTCTTCTATCTAGTACCGGGCTAATCTTTGCAGCGGCTCAATGAGCTGGGGTTTTATCTCGGACAAAACTAGTCCGATGGATCTTTCCACTTGCCCGTTCGATGCGGGGTGGGCTACTGATGCAATATCCAGCCGGATCTTATTTTCTCGGCAAAACCTCGCAAATGCTCCCTCAGCAAAATTCATGCCATTATCAGTTATGATACTGTTGGGATAGCCATATCTCAAGATTATATCCTTGAGGAATGTCACAGTTGTTGCCCCATCACATTTCCTGATTGGCTTTACCTCAATCCACTTTGTAAATTTGTCTACCATAACCAAGATATGGGTCATGTTTCCTTTTGTCGGCTTAAATGGTTCGACCATGTCCAAACACCATACCGCAAATGGCCAAGTGATATGTATAGTTTTTAGTTTCGACATTGGCATGTGTGTCTTGGTGGTGTACCTCTGACAACCATTGCATTTTCTTACAAGATCCTTGACTTGCTCCAAGGCACTTGGCTAGTAAAATCCATGTTGGAAAGCTTTTTCCACTAAAGCTCTAGATGATGCATGATGCCCACATTCCCCCTGATGGATATCTCGGAGTATGTTAAGCCCTTCTTCCGGGTCAACACATCGTTGCAGGACACTTGTGACACTTCTCTTGTATAGTTCAGCGTTGATAATAGTATATGCCTTTGCTCTTCTTTGGATTTTCCTCGAAAGTATTTCATCATTTGGAAAAGTTCCTTCTTTCAAGAACTCAAATATTGTCTTTGTCCATGCAGGTATAACTCGAACAGGAAAGAGCTCCTCGTCAATTTCCATCGCTTCCACCAACATAACCCCAGTCGGATCCAGCTGAACAGTCCCCGGGTTTGCTGATGTGCTTCTCCCATCTATATCCATAGGGATAGCCTCTGATCCAGAGTGAGCCGGTACATAAATTTAGTCAGATTTTGGTGAAGGTGTGATAGATGGTTTTCTCAAGTGCTCCAAAGCAACGCCTAGCGGGATTGGCTGCCGAGATGACCCCAACTTGGATTGTCGTGGTATTGCCGATGAGTACGCCATGGAGGGGTCCTCATAGTGCATGTTTAGAGACGTGGGGTAATGCGGAGAGTTGGAGGGTACGAGGTAACACAGCTTACCCAGGTTCAAGTCCCACAACGGTGGTGGAACTCTACTCCTACTATAAATCAATATAATGGCAATACGCCGAGTTATAGAGATCGGTTATGCGAGATGTTGCATGTTGTACGCAGCAATCTAGGTTGTGCCCTAAAGGCTCCCACAGTTCTAGCTTATAAAGGCGCCAGAGCTTAGGGTTTACAGGGAAAGGTCCTTGCTGGACAAGGTAAATAGTCCTACACTAATACGAACTAGTCTTTCGTGTCTTGCACTCCAAGGCTCCGAGTACATCGGTGACTCCTGCGTAGCCTTCCTTTATCCAGCATGGGCCTCGCTCCTGGATCCGTCTAACTAGGCCGCCCTGCAGGCCATAGGTCTTGCTACCGACTATGTGCCACCCGGGTTAGCCAGAATAAGGACGTGCTATGGTGATACCCATTTAGCATATCCCCAACAATAGCCCCCGGAGGACTTTGAAATCTTGCGCCATCTTGCCCATTGATCTTTTGAATGCTCCGTCCAAGTGATGTCGGCAATTCGTCGAGCAATATCTCAAAGGTCTCCCATAGAACCCTGCAATCCTCTCTGGCTTCGCAATGTAGTCAGAGATTCCTTGAGTCTTTGTTTCCAGAGCCAGACAATCTCCACTTTCAATGGAATCTTTAGACGTGACAATTCACTGCAACTGTCAGGAGGATGATGTAGGGTGCAGCCTATGCTACCTCTAAACTCATAGAAGACAGAGAACTTAATCATTAGCTATTTTCACGTGCGCGAAATCCGAAACGGTAAAGCGGCAAAGACAGAGTACGTGGCGAAATGTAACACCCTAGTTTTAGTTAATCCTTAATTAGGGTTGTTTGTGCATTCATGAACATCATCTTTTAAATTGCATGCAAAATAACTAATGCAAAACCCTAAACCCTAATCCCCTCCCTCTTTGAAAATGAATTCAAAAGGTTTTGAATATTTTGAAAACTCAAAAACTTGTGGAGCCAAAATGGACTAAAGGGGCCCCCAACTATTTCACATGTTTTACAAACCCTCTAGTAATTTTTAATTGCCAAACAATAGAAAAATATTTGAAATACAAAGAGAGAAACAAAATACAGATTTGGAAAAGGTTTTTCAGAACAAAAAGAGCAGCAGTCGCAGCAGGCCGGCCCAGCTCCCTTCCCTCTCTCCCTGCCGCCTGCGCGTAGCTCCCGTGGCCCACCTTCGGCCCAACTAGCCTAGTCCCGGCCTGGTACCTCATCAGTGTTCTTTTTCATTTCTTCCTCCTTCAGCCAGAAGGATGACGATGAAGCCCCTCCATGTCCGTGCGCTCACCGTCGACCCCCTGTGCATAGTGATGCTCGCATCTGCCCCTAGGTGTGAGTATAAGATGCCTCGAGCCTCCTCTCTCCCCCCGGTCTTATCCCTCCCTCTCGCACTCTCTCCTGGCATCTCTCCCTCGTGACCGGAACCCTAGGCGGCCAGAGCCACTCGTTTCCGCCGCTCTAGACCACCTCGAACCCATCCGAGTGTGCTGTAGTGATCCACTGATCCTCCTCGATTGTTTGCCCCAACTCATGCAAGCCGGCAAAGTCCCAGATGCCACAGTCGAGGCCTCCGTCCCCTACTCCGGCCACGGCAGTAGCCGTTGATTCCGGCCAGGTCCAAGCTCGCCTGGCCGAGCTTACCCCTTCCATGCGTTGATGGTGAGCTAGTGGTGCTCTGGCACCCTCTGTTGCCTCTCTCTTCCTCTGTGTTGTTTCCGTGTCGTCTGTCGCTGTTGTTCACCGCAGTTGGTCATCGCCGATGAGGTTACCGGCCACCTCAGGAGCTTGCATCACCATATTTAGCTCGCCCTCGTTGAGGAGCTCCCTATCCACGCATGTATGCGTCCGCACACACACCGTAGCGCCGCCGTTGGATGGTCACCGGCGGTAGACCCCGTCCACCGCATGGGTCAACATGAGTCAAACTCGATGCCGGCCCTGCCGCTGAGGTGACACGCTGACGTGGCTTGGGCCCAGCGGTCAGCCAATGTGACTAGAGCCTGATCTGGTGTAAAAAGGATTTAACGCCCCGCTGATGTCAGCCCTGCGTCATGCTGACACACTAAACGCTTTTAAATAGTTTAATAATTTCAGAAAAAGGATAAATATTATAATTTCAATAAGTAATTACTTATAAGTGATAAAAATATGTATAATATATCAAAATGTTTAGAAAACTGAGATCTACACTTTAGCATCACAATCGTACATTGTTTAACAACTTTAATCACAAGTCTAATTAGAAGAATAAATCAACCCCCGTAGGTGATTCCGAGGTCTCTCCTGTATTAGGTTGGACCCTTCGGATCCCCTTTGAATTGCCAAGCATGTTTAGGGCTTCCTTTGAATACAATTTAACTTGTCATATCATCATCCCTGCCTAAGCATTGCATCGATGCCACATGTGATTGTTTCTCTTTCTTTCCTGTGTTTGGGTTCTTCTCGGTAGAATACGATATCGAGATCGAGATCGAAGACCGAGGCACCATCGAAGATCGACGAACAATATTTGGTAACCTACAATCAAGTTCAGTACAAGATGTCCAAAGCTCTACTTATTGGTTATCAAGAGGAAAAGGCAAGCATAGCCCCACCATTATACAATCCTATGGTTTCGAAAGCATTTCGTTCTTGCCATGTTGCATACCATTCTACTATGGTCTCTTATCGATAGATAGAGTATCCTATCAACTGCTACTCCCTTTGAGCTTATATTACCTGATCCACTGCTCCTAGCATAACTAGGTTTGGCTTGTGTGCACTTCGAGAGCTTATATATGTGTCTTGCTTAGCCCTGATTAGTTGTTAGTGCTAGTTCATCCAGAAGATGTACCAAATGCAGAGAATCTAGTATGACAGGAGAACAAGGTATACTGATGAGGTAAGATTAGTGGTTAAGGTTAAACATGCTAAGGCTTGTATGGGAGGCCACGATGGGATGTGGTTTTTGTAGTCCCATGCTCGCCACCACTAGGAACCAAGTTCTTGTCTTTGGACCAAGACGAGCGTATAGCCACACGGGGCTTGGGAACCCCTCCGTTGATTAACTTGCCTAGTAGATTCCATGAGTCACCTAGTTCAGGCGTTCCATTTGGCATACACATTGAAAATGTTTTCGAAAGCGGAGGAGAAGGAGGTGCATCATAACAGGTAGGTAAGCGTGGCCGGGGTTTCTTGGGGTCGATGGAGCCCTTGATAAACCAACCTCGCCCACATCTCTAGGGCCCGGCTTTAGGATTTGACCTGTTACAGCGGAACCATCCTTAGGGTGTGACTCATGGTCTCGGCGAAAGCAAGGTAAAGGTCGTGGCCAACCACCCTCTGCCGGCCTTCCAAGGAAGAGGGCTTATCTAGTGGCATTAAGAGTCGGTTGGTACGAGTGGGTAAAGTTGTACACCCCTGCAGGGTTAAATCTTTTCGAAAAGCTGTGTTCACGGTTATGAACACTTGGTGACCAGATTCTAAGATCATAGAGAACATTAACCTAATCGTAAAACTTGGAGGTTTCAACGTGTGCTTAAGGATGCTTCCTCATGGGTATGAGGGGGTGATCCTAGTTGTGAGATGAGGATTACTTTGGTGGATATCAAAAGATGATGATCAATTCTTCGGAGATGTCACTCTCTTATCCCCTTTAAAAATATTCTGATTAGACGAGCTTCTTCTCCGTCTTGTTTTATAAACAAAGATGGCTTTATGCAAAATAACCCCACCAGCCATAAGTCTTGCGGAGTACACCCTGTACTCACCCTTGCTTTGTTGATACTTTTGTAGCAGAATAAGTGTTCCCCTGAAGACGAGTTCCGTACGACATCGACACCGATGAGTAGCTTGGGGTTCCCCACCGGCAGCCTAGAATCTATGGGCTGGGACATCATCGTTATGCTTCAGGCCTCTTAGGCCATTTGTTAAGTTTACTATACTCAAGAGCATAATTTGCCTTCTGTTGTTTGATGTTTGTGGTCAGTGACCTCTGCTTGTAATAATTTGGTCCTTTGCTCAGTTATGAGCTTGCTGCAATAACTTTTGTGTCGTAGGGTCACTGTAATGTTACCAATTCTTTCTCTTTATTCTTCCAAGGTTTAAGTTAGGCTTATATCAGACAGAGGTCTGGGATTTGTCTAGCCCTAATCCTGGGGGCTCACAAGTTTTAGTATCAGAGCAGTACCGACCATAGGAAAACCTTGCTATTGGCCAATGTTGAGTCTAGTGCTTGTGAAAAACTATTTCAAAGATGAAAAGTATTTGTGAAAACTCTAGTATGCTTCTTTTTCTCCTTATCTAGTTTCTCTCTAACTCTGGGTCATCTTTTCTTGTGTCAATTTAGAAAAAGTTTTGATATCTCTTCTAGTCTTTCAAAACTTAGGTGCCTTTTGGGCATGTCGTTTCTCGGTCAGTTGACCAAGTGTAGAGTTCTTTAGAGTTGTGTGTGTTGTCTATTCTTTGTACCCTTTGCTCTTCTTCAATTGAGAGATTCCTTTCCCTCATGATCTCTCTACCTTATGGGCCCACAACATTATGTTGATGGTTCCACAGTGTTCTATTCTAGGCTTCGAGGTTTCCTTTCACCTCGTTTGCCTCCTTTTCATCTATTGGTTACTTTAGAAGTCATTCCTTCTCCTGGAAGCTACCTCGTGATTGCTACATTGTAGTGTACGCTACATCACTCAAGTAGTAGTTACTCCTTTCTCAGGTTTTAACCCTTGGACTTGAACTAAAGGTCCCGGATTGTACGGTATTCTAGTGTTGTGAATCCTGTACATGAAGCTAATCGTTAACCCAAGGTCCATTCCTTTGACCCCTGTTGTAAATGTTCACACTTTACCCTAGGATGGCTGGTACTACAATCCTAGCCTTCAAGCTTGTGGTCTTTGTCACGATTGAATTGTGACAATTAAGGACTTCCCCTACCACTAGCCATGGTAGATCTTCTTTAATGGAACCAACTAGATCACGACAAGAGCACTCCTCGAGAGTCTCGCATCTATACTCGTGACTCTGCCACACCCTCCCTTTTATGCATTGGTTTTTGAAAGATTGATAATCTATGCATCCACATCTCGGGATTCCATCATGAGCATGTTCCTTCTCCCTTGTTGTTTTCCGACCTTTGTCTACTAGTTGGTAGCCAAGTAGTAATGTGCATTGGTGTCTTCCAATGCAAGATACTCTGGTGTTCCATCATGACAAACCCTTTTGGGATGTCAGGAGAAACAAACTCCAGTACCTCGTCATATCTAGGACCAGGTCAAAGTGTTGTAATCTGCAGATTAAGAGGCATGATTAGCGTCTATTTGTTCTACCTTAGAGTATCACACCCTTCTATATCAAGAGGTTGTGTTGAGTTTCATGACCCCTTATTAAAGTGATGCTCTTACACATAATTACTCACCCTTCCTCTGAGCTTTCACGCTCATGAATGATGCGTGTGCGTAATAATGTGGTCATCTAGATTCTTAGCAATTATCATTGCTTTGAACTCCAAGTGCGTTTATGTCATTCTTAATATGATGGTTAATCCTATCACTAAGCAAATGATGATTGTGCTACCAAGTCCGCTATTCTGGTACACTCTCCTTGGTCAAAGAGTTAGGCTTGTGCTCAAGCTCTAAGACTACGTCTTCTTGCCTTACCAAGCGAGTCTACTCTCAAACCAAGTGACATAACGGTGGTCCGTGATATTCTAGATGTCTACTAGAAGTATCGCCATGTTGCCACATGACCGTGATGTCAAGTTCTTGAGCAAGTCAGTTCTCTGAACTTTTTCTTTCTCCAAGGATCCATACTGGATACCCCTAAGCTAGTTGGTTGAGCTTAAACAACAACTTGGAGAGTTGTAACAATAAAAGTTCAATCCGACTTTGTTTCATCTTAAAGGGATGTCTAGTTTCGTTCGTGCTTAATAAAGATAGTATTTCCTCCATGGATATGTTATCTTCCTTGCTTTTGATTTGATTTGGGTTATCGTCAAATCAAACTCAGTCCCAAGGACTATCTTGATGATGTTGCTACTTGTGATGTTTCACTTGAGTACATCCTCATGTTCTTTGGTCTGACCAATACTCTGCCTCGTTCATACAATAGATGAGTGCATCTTCCTGGAGTATCTCGATAACTTTGTTGTTGAGCCCATCAGTAACATCCTTATTTTCTCCACGCTAAAATAGATTCATATGGAACATTTGGCATTAATGTCAGAAACTTTTCGAGAACCATCTTCGGGTTATATCGAAGTATGTGTTCTGGATGTTAGAAGTGACTTACTACGATTCATGTGCAATTGAAGAAATATGTCGTCGTAGACTTGAGTAGAGTTAACTCTGTATCTTAGGGACACAGTTGTATTCTATTGCAAGTACTTCATGTATGAGTAGTTGCCTTTTGACAAGTTGTTAATACATGGGTTTAGCAATTTAGCTTAGTCTTTTGGAGCTTGACACTATAGTCCATGTCTTGAGAATCTAGTAACTTTACCTTTACGGAAATGTTGCACACTTTCTATTCAGACATGTTGAATCCAAAGTATCATCCCACCTAATCATAGCTGAATCTCAAGAGCTACGATGGTTGGTGTTTATCAAGGTTTTGACATAGGTCTCTCTATAAATCCGACAAGATTGATGTAATGGTTGACACAACTAGTTGGAAAGCCTATTTCCATATTCTCTTAAATCAGCAATAACAACCACTCCTCATAAGGCTTCCTCTATGATTTATCATAGGAGTTGTGCTTGTGGTTTCCTTTGTCTCCGAAGTCCGATCTTTACTTGATGTTTGCTTTCGAGAACATCAAGGAGAACTTTTAAAGTAGTGTTAATAAATGTCTCTCGGTCGATCCTACAGACCTTCTTATGTTGGAAAGCAACTTGTTGTGCTAAGTAATTAAAGTACGAGAATGAAATTTCTTTTTCCTCATGTCATCAGGAATCTTCGTATCTATTCATGTGGTAGAGTAAAGTGATATCATGATCTTTGGCAAAGATTTTGATAATCCTAGATGAATAAAGAGTTTCCTTTATTTCTCGATCATGTTCGAAGAGCGACTATGATTTTGGTAATCAGAAGTTTCTCTTGTTACATGTTCCATGTGACTCTTACGAGTCCTCGCCACAAAACAACCTTTCTGTCTTGGCCTTCTATTGAACGAAGAGTGATCCTTCTGTCTCAAAAGTAGTTCAACAACATGGTTATCTGTATCTCTGTATCCTTGGAAATCTCTACTTATGTCGTCTAGTAGATTTTCATCTTTCGAAGTCTGTGATCATGTTCTTTCTGTTATATGCTTTCCTTTTCATAAGTTAAACCCTTCTGAATCTCCATCGTCTCAATCCTTATGAAGACCAGCTATCTAACAACTTGAAACCTTCTCCTCTTGTTTCCTCCATTACCTTGTCGTATTTCATGTCATCATCCTAGAGTTGTCTTGAACACTCTTTCATAAGTTGACCATGAGATACTCTGTGTGTTGTTTAGTGTGTTTCCCTCTTATCCTTAGAAGTGACCCTATTTCTCTTCCTTCTTCCTAGCAGCGGAATCTTGGGTCAAGATTCTCATAAGGGGGGTAGATCTGTAACACCCTAGTTTTAGTTAATCCTTAATTAGGGTTGTTTGTGCATTCATGAGCATCATCTTTTAAATTGCATGCAAAAGAAATAATGCAAAACCCAAAACCTTAATCCCCTCCCTCTTTGAAAATGAATTCAAAAGGTTTTGAATATTTTGAAAAATCAAAAACTTGTAGAGCCCGAATGGACTAAAGGGGCCCCCAACTATTTCACATGTTTTACAAACCCTCTGGTAATTTTGAATTGCCAAAAAACAGAAAAATATTTGAAATACAAAGAGAGAAACAAAAAGAAGATTTGGAAAAGGTTTTTTAGAAGAAAAAAAGAGCAGCAGTCGTAGTAGGCCAGCCCAGCTCCCTTCCCTCTCTCCTTGCCGCCCACGCGCAGCTCCTGCGGCCCACCTTTGGCCCAACTAGCCTAGTCCCGGCATGGTACCTCTTTGGTGTTCTTTTTCTTTTCTTCCTCCTTCAGCCATAAGGACAACGACGAAGCCCCTCCGTGTTCGTGCGCTCGCCATCGATCCCATGTGCGTCGTGATGCTCGCGGGCGCCCCTGGGTGCGAGGATAAGATGCCCCGATCCTCCTCTCTCCCCCTGGTCTTATCCCTCCCTCTTGCACTCTCTCTTGGCCTCTCTCCCTCGCGACCAGAACCCTAGCCGGCTAGAACCACGTCAAGCGCATCCGAGTGCGCCGTAGTGATCCACTGATCCTCCTCGATTGTTTGCCCCAACTCGTGCAAGTCGGTGAAGTCCCAAATTCCACAATCGAGGCCTCTGTCCCCGACTCCAGCCACGGCAGTAGTCGTCGATTTCGGTCGTGTCCAAGCTCGTCTGGCCGAACTTACCCCTGCCCTGCGTTGATGGTGAGCTAGCAGTGCTCTGGCACCTCTCCATTGCATCTCTCTCCCTCTGTGTTATTTCCGCGTCGTGTGCCGCCACTATTCGTTGTAGTTGGTCGTCGCCGGCGAGGTTCCCGGCCAACCCAGGAGCTTGTGCCACCATAGTTAGGTCGCCTTCGTTGAGGCGCTCCCGATCCACGCATGTGCACCATAGCGCCAGCACTAGATGGTCGCTGGTAGCAGACACCGTCCACCGCATGGGTCATCACGAGTCAAACTCGATGTGGGCCCCGCTGCAGAGGTGGCATGCTGACATGGCCTGGGCCCAATGGTTAGCCACTGTGGCTAGAGTCAGATCTTGTGTAAAAAGGATTTAATGCCCCACTGATGTCATCCCTGCGTCGTGCTGGCGCATTAAACCCTTTTAAATAGTTTAATAATTTCAGAAAAAGGATATATCTTATAATTTCAATAAGTAATTATTTATAAGTCAGAAAAATATGTATAATATATCAAAATGTTTAGAAAAATGAGATCGACACTTTAACATCACAATCATACATTGTTTAACAACTTTAATCACAAGTTTAAATAGAAGAACAAATCAACCCCCGTAGGTGATTCCTGGGTCTCTCCTGTATTAGGATTTGGACCCTTCGGATCCCCTTTAAATTGCCAAGCATGCTTTAGGGTTTCTTTTCAATACAATTTAACTTGTCATATCATCATCCCTGCCTAAGCATTGCATCGATGCCACGTGTTGATTGTTTCTATTTCTTTCCGGTGATTTGCTTCTTCTCGGTAGAATACGATATTGAGATTGAGATCAAAGACCGAGGTTAACACCATCGAAGATCGACGAACAATATTTGGTCAACTACAATCAAGTCCAGTACAAGATGTCCAAAGCTCGGCTTATTGGTTATCAACGGGCAAAGGCAAGCATAGTCCCACCATTATACAATCCTATGGTTTCGAAAGCATTTCATTCTTGCCATGTTGCATACGATTTTACTATGGTCTCGTATCAATAGATAGAGTATCCTATCTATTATGTTACTCCCTTTGAGCTTATATTACCTGATCCACTGCTCCTAGCATAACTAGGTTTGGTTGTGTGCACCGCTAGAGCTTATATATGTGTCTTGCTTAGCCCTGCTTAGCTATCAGTGTTGGTTCATCCAGAAGATGTACCAAATGTAGAGAATCTAGTATGACAAGAGAAAGAGGTATACTGATGAGGTAAGATCAGTGGTTAAGGTTAAACATGCTAAGGCTTGTATGGGAGGCCATAGTGGGATGTGGTTTTTGTAGTACCATGCTCACCACCACTAGGAACCGAGTTCTTGCCTTTGGACCAAGACGAGCATACAACCACACGGGGCTTGGGAACCCCTCCACTGATTAACTTGCCTAGTAGATTCAATGAGTCACCTAGTTTAGGCGTTCCATTTGGCTTACGCATTGAAAATGTTTTTGAAAGCAGAGGAGAAGGAGGTGCATCATAACAGGTAGGTAAGTGTGGCCGGGGTTGCTTGGGGTCGATGGAGCCCCTGATAAACCAACCAGGCCCACATCTTTAGGGACCGGCTTCGGGATTTGACCCGTTATGGCGCAACCATCCTTAGGGTGTGACTCATGGTCTCGGCGAAAGCATGTTAAAGGTCATGGCCAACCACCCTCTGCTGGCCTTCCAAGGAAGAGGGCTTATCTAGTGGCATTAAGAGTCGGTTGGTACGTGTGGGTAAAGTTGTACACCCCTGCAGGGTTAAATATTTTCAAAAAGCCGTGTTCATGGTTATGAACACTTGGCGACCTGATTCTAAGATCATAGAGAACATTAACCTAATCATAAAACTTGGAGGTTTCAATGTGTGCTTAAGGATGCTTCCTCATGGGTACGAGGGGGTGATCCTAGTTGTGAGATGAGGATTACTTTGGTGGATATCAAAAGATGATGATCAATTCTTCGGAGATGTCGCTCTCTTATCCCCTTTAAAAATATTCTGATTAGACGAGCTTCTTCTCCCTCATGTTTTATAAACAAAAATGGCTTTATGCAAAATAACCCCACCAGCCATAAGTCTTGCGGAGTACACCCTGTACTCACCCTTGCTTTGTTGATACTTTTGTAGCAGAGTAAGTGTTCCCCTAAAGACGAGTTCCGTATGACATCGACACCGATGAGTAGCTTGGGGTTCCTGGCTGGCAGCCTAGAATCTATGGGATAGGATGTCATCTTTATGTTGCAGGACTCTTAGTCCATTTATTAAGTTTGCTATACTTAATAGCATAATTTCCCTTCCGTTGTTTGATGTTTGTGGTCAGTGACCGCTGCTTGTAATAATTTGGTTCTTTGCTCAACTATGAGCTTAATGTAATAACTTTTGTGTCATAGGGTCACTGTAATGTTACCGATTCTTTCTCTGTATGCTTCAAGATTTAGGTTAGGCTTATATCAGACAGAGGTCTGGGATTTTTTGAGCCCTAATCCCGAGGGTGTCACACGAAATTACTGTGCACGTTCATCTCCATGTCGGCAATGTTGTGTCCATTACATCACTTTGCATGATTCTTGATGCGGGGTCTATATATTTTCACCGTGGCTAGGTTATTTTATTTTTACCCACATTCGCTTCCTCGTCTTCATCTTCCTCCAGCCACGAGCCCATTCGAGCTCCTCCTCGAAAAACCCTAGCCAGAGCCCTCTTCCTCTCCACCTACTCCATCATCACAATGGCTTCCATCAGCTCCATTCCTTCAACGACAGCGACCCCCAAGGCTATTCCAGAGCCATCCCAGGGAGTAACTGTCCCGCTGGAGGAGGTGGTTGTTCTGTCACCGTCGTGGGGGAAGCCACCAGCGACAACCAAGAAAGAGCGGCGCCAGATGCCGCTGAAGAGGACAATGACTCCCACAAGGGAGTGTGGAGGGGCTCTGACCTCTCCGCCGAAGATCTGCAAGAAATGGTCACCGAGGGGTATCTCCCCATGCTGAAGGATTTGGTCTAGCGGTCGGCGCTGGCCAGAGAGGTTGTTCCTTCTCCCCAAGCCGGAGAGAAGGTGTACCTCAAGGCCCAGCTGGTACAGGGCGTAAGCCTTCTAGTCTCTGACTTCTTCCTAGATGTTCTTCGGCACTTTTGGGTACTTCCCCACAACCTCTCTCCCAACAGCATCTTAGTCCTTAGCAACTTCATAGCTCTATGGGAAGGATTCCTAGGCATCAAACCTAGGTTAGATCTGTTTGTGTACTTTTTTACCGTTAAGAGAGAGTCTGTAGAGTCCAAGGACGAATTGCGGATTTGTGGAACCATTAGCTTCAAGATCCGTCCTAGCCGGTGCTTCCTCGCCATCGTAGGGCATGAGTCATGCAAGAACTGGCAACACACATACTTCTATGGCCCAGATATTCCTCTGCCTAACCGCCTTGAGACATATCCCGACTTTGTCGATGGAGCGGCCACCGAGGTGCCCGTATGGCGGACCCTAGACTCCCTTCCGTCCAACGATGAAGCCAACCACGTCGTAAGGCATATTGAATGGCTCGTGGACGGAGGTCTGACGGGCTTGGACCTGGCCATGTGTTGGTTTGTTAGGCGGATCTAGCCTCTGCAGAACCGCGCCGAGTTGATGTGCAAATACACTCAAGACAGGAGGGATCCCATGCGAATTTCACGAGATAACTTCTCTACTGACTCTGTCAAGCTCCGTCTTAAGGACATCGTTAAGGTGAAGGACAGGAAGCGCGGCTTCAAGATCACCTATGACATGTTCGATTGTGACACATGCCCAGAGGTAGCTTTTGTTTCCTTTGTTGCTCGTTATATACTCTAAGGTTTTTCTTACTTGAAGTTGTCAGTCTAACGCTCATCTGTATCCTAGCTGGCAACCTTGGTGGCGGATCGGATGGCGACCCAGGTCTATGATCCCAAGCTAAAGGATATCCAGGTGGTGTTCGACGATGATGCCCCCAAGGATCAGCCATCTCTGGCAGCACGAAAGTGGGAGAGCTCCACCTCTAACGCTGCTGCCGAGGCCAAGAAGAAGAAGAAATCGGAGAGTGGGGTCTCCAGACGATCCACCACTGCCTTAGAGGCGGAGAAGAAGAAACCCACTAGCTTTCCCCTCACCAAGGCTCCTACCGTGGAGTAAGTATATTCATTCTCTGGCTTGTACTTTTCAACTCATACCTTTTTTCAACTCTTGTACTTATACTTTGTACGTTTTAGGAGGAAAGCTGGTATTAGTTTGAAGCGATCCTCCAGAGATGTTGGAGGGTCAAAAAACATTCGTGATGTGCTAACCAGAGATGTGGCCGCCAAGCCCTCTCCTGCTACTACTCCCCTTACTCCTGCCGCCAAGGCTTCTGCTGGCCCCACTGGGCCTTCGTCCCCCGTCATCCCTGAGATCTCTGCCATGGAGACAGATGTCAATCCAATCCTTGATATCTCAGGCTCTGTCGAGGCAGACGTTGCTCCCAGTGGCCAAGCGGCGCAGGATAGCACTTCCTCCAAAGTGGCTGAAGCTCCGGCTAAGGATGCCACCGAGAAAGGGAAGAAGGTAATGGAAGACGTGGAGGTGGTTGTGGCAACAGAGAAGGCGGGGGCCTCTGAGCCATCATCTATTCTGAAAACGCAACATGCGGCTAGGGCATCATCCATGCCTCCGGCTTCAACATCTCCTTTGGCTGCAAATCCTCTGACATTGTGCCTAGATGACCTCATTGCGCAGGTGGACGCCATGTATAACAATGTCGGCATCTTCCACACCACATATGCTAATCTGGCCAACAATCTCAAGCTTATTGCCATTGTAAGTTTTTTGTACTTCACTTCTTTTATCTTGTGTAGTATATCCCTCTGTATCCCCCGAGCTCTTAGGCGGATAAACTTAAGTTATTGGCCTGAGTGCTCAAAAGAACTAAGAGTATAAATTGATAGTGTAGCCCCCTAGCGTCTAGGTGGAAACTTAGAAGAATTCTGGCTAGATGCTCTGAGATCAGCATACTTTGCTTGATTAAAATCTTGTGTTGTAGCCCCCGAGCGTGTAGTTGAAACCAGATAGTTCTGACTAGATGCTCTAGAGAAACTAAGCGTGCTTTCTTGTTGCAGAATGAGAATAGACAGAGGATCACCGCCAATGAGAGGTTTGCTGCATTGCGGAAGGAGCTGAATCTTGAACAGGGTAAAACAGCCTTCCTGAAGCAACAGATCAAAAATAGCCAGAGTCTGTTTCTTGTAAAAGCTCCTTGCTTTTCCTCGTGGATTCATTTCTGCCATCTTCTCATAGTACTTTCTGATTTCCGTCTTACATAAGCCATTGCCAAGGCCAAGAGCATCGTCGAGCAATCTAAGCATATCCAAGAGCTCGACGATGAGAACGAAATCTTGAAGAAAGACCTGGCTGATGCCGTCAAGGGCCATGAAGAGGCGATGAGGGTGCTGCAAGAATCTACTGACGCCAAGATGCAGCACCTGAAGGACGAAATTGCACAACTCAAGGAGCAGAACCAAGCTACCAAAGAGCAGAATGTGAGGAACCTTGAGGTGTACAAGATAGTCCAAAAGGAGTGGGACGTCTTGGCGGAGACATGCAAGCAAGCGGAGATGAGCATCTTCAGTAACTTTTCTCCGTCTTGGTCAATTTTGTACTTTGGATAATCATCTGATTTGTTTGTACTCATGGTCCTTGTATCTTGTGCAAACCATAGCTCCCATTGGCTTGGCCAATTTGGGTGAAGGTGCTCTAGATCCTAAGGAATGGATGATTCTTGTTGGCAACTTCGTCAGCAGCGCCATTTCCCAGGCCAAGGAGATAGCCCAACCTCTAGGAATAAACATCAAGGCGATAGACTCAGTGACAAAGTACGTGGAAATCCTGCGCTGAGCCCCCGAGAAAGTCAAGGACTAGAAAGCCTCTTGCATCTGGGCTGGTGCAAGGATGACCATGTCCTTGGTCAAAGCACACTACGGCAACGCCGATATCGATCTGGTGACCTCCGGCTTTCCAAAGCTGGACGAGGAAGGGAAGGAAATTGACAGCGATGCTATTTGGAATTCCCTCTCCGGCTTCGACACCAGGATTGCTAGAATGGTCAATGCAGATGTCTTCGTGCCTGCCGAGATCCTTGATGAAGACATGGATTCGTCTGAGTCTATCCCATCTCCTTCGAGTTTGACGAGATCTCCCGGCCTGGCTCTCCCGATGATGCCACCACGAAGTCCCCTATAGCAGAGCCATAAAAAAATATTTGTATTCAATGTACCTCTACGAAGGCGGAAAAACTTATGTGTTGTTAAGGCAGAAAAACTTATACTCAAGTTTCCTGCTACTTATCTGTTTCCAGCATGTGTATATTTTTTAAGCAAGTGCTGGCTTATCCATTATTTTGGTTTGTATGCTTGACCTTTCGTGAGAAGGAAGACTCGCAGCACAGAACTATGCCCTCAGGTGATGATGCTTAATAGCACCGTCAAGAACCTAAGAGCAAAATCACTGGCTTTGAGTGCCGAGAAGTCACTACTCCGGAATCCACATAAAAACTTCATAAAACGTGTAGACCAGAAAACTTAAGCTAACGCCCATAGGCGGATTTTTCACAAGTGCAAATGCAAACTTGCGCATAAAGGGTTTATATGATCCAAAAATGAACAACTAAAGGAGATAAAAGACTCGGAGAATATGAGTGAACCAAATGCTTTATTTCATTGATTATATAAGAAACTTATTACATAATATAAATGTGCTAAGTGTAAAAGGGACGTAGTTGTGCTATGTTCCATGGCTGATCTGTCTCCGGGTAATCATCATCGGAGTCACGTTGCTTGCACTTGCGATTTTTTGGCCTATCTTTCAACTCGCGAATATCAATGAGATAATAGGAACCATTTAGCAATGCTTTGCTTATGATGAACCGTCCTTCCCAAGGCGGGGATTGTCGTGGTGGTGTCACGGTAGATGCCATGGATAGGCTAATGGTGGGGACTAAATGCACTAGGGGAATCCAGGGAGGGATAGTGAGGTGATTCCACACGCAGAAGGTTTATATTTGATTCACTTCCAAGGTTTACAAGTGCTCCTAGAGCTGTATTGGAGAGAGGAGGAAGAAGGAACTCTCTTACTCTCACCGCGAGATAGCCCTCAGGAACCAAGTAAAAACTAGCCAATAGATATCAACCTAGTCAGACTCGACCCGTTCCAGACCAACCCTTTCTACAGAGGCCCTAGCCCTCCTTATATAGGGGTGGCTAGGTCTCTACTTAGGGCATACGTGGAGGCATATTCCAGGGAATATGCCTCCTCCCAAAATAGTAAGCCGACCGGGTCGCTTTTCCCGCGTCACCCATGCAGAGGCTACGTGAGCCTCTGAAGCGCCTGCATCAGCCGACATTGGCGTCGTCACCTCTGTCGGCCACGCCTCGGTGGTCCTGCCTCTGTCCGATTCGCTCATGCCATGCGTACTGGGGCTACTTTTGACCAGCGAGATACCTTCCTTCTCCTAGAAGCTTGACATGACCCGGATCGTAGTTGATCCGGCCACATCTGTTCCTGCATACAAGCTAGATTCATCCATACGACTTACGGCTTAAGTCGGTTGAGACCCAGTTAGGTGGACATCCCCTGGTCTAGGTTACCCCGAAATTTGGCCTTCCTTGATGCGACTCGGCCAACATTCACTTTGGCCTTGCCGTACCTTGGCTAACTCGGCCTTATACCCCGGCGTGACCCTATCCGGGGGTATCCCCCCAACATTAGTCCCCGAAGGTGGTGCGGGCTTAGCTGCCTTGGCCGCTAAGGCCATAGCAGGTTCAACTTCACTGAGATCTGGGTTTTATTTCCGAGTTACCTCCTTATCTCGGATTCTATGGATTTACTTTCCCTTGGCACATTCCAAGTTTTCACTTGCTGGCGAGTTACCACACTCTCATCCGGGTTGTTCTTCCTTCTCTCGTACGCTTCCCCACGTGGAGGCTAATCATCACATCGCCTCATTTTAAGGGCCAGCCACAGTAACCGCCACAGTAATTGTCAGGAGTTACTGTGCGTGCGTCACGTCACGCCTGCCTCCTCGTTAACTGCATCAATGCGTCGCGTCATGGGATCCGCTGCGCCTTGTGACCTTCCGTGTGGCCTGATGCTGATTGGTCAATCCGGTGTGTACACGGCCACATGATGTGGCCCGCCCGCAAACGCGATCCCACTTCCTCGCAGAGGGAGCGGTTAAATAGGGGAGGGGTGCGCCCCTTGGGTCCTTTCCCATTTCCGCCCCCCTCTGCCCTTTCTTCTTCCTCGTTTTCTCCCGCGACAGCGCCGCCGCCACCGCGATTGAGTAGTAGCGCCGCTGCCGCACTACTTCCACACGCATCTGCGTCGCCGCCACCACTGTGCACCTCCTCCGCCATGGGTCGCTGTCAGTCTAGGCCGCTGCCCCCCACCGCCGCTAGCACTAGTGAGGGCAGCGAACTCGAGATGACTGAAGAGGAGCTCGCCGTCGCCGAGCAGGAGATGGAGGAAGACGCTGCGACGGCGGACCGCGGTGTGTGGGCCGGATCCTAGGTCTGCCAGGATGACATGGACTGGCTCTACCGCACCAGGCGCATCCCCGCAGGCGTCACCGCATGCCTCGCCTCCGCCGAACTTGCCCCCTCACCCAATCCGGGTGAGTTTGTGGTGTTTCTGTCACATTTCCAGCGAGGATTCGGTTTGCCAGTCAGCGATTTTTTCCACGATTGGTTGACCACCTACGAACTCCAGCCGCACCACCTTCTTGCCAACGCTATCACCTCTCTCTCTGCTTTCGCCTCCACGATCGAAGGCTATGCCGGATTATGGCCCACAAAGGAGCTATGGATCCGGTTCTTCGGCCTTCGTCGTAACGTGATTCCGAACACCCAGCTTGATCTGGAGGACAAACAGCTTACGCAGTTCGGGGCTGTGTCAATCTCTCCCCGGAGGCTATCCGTCTTTCCCCGGGTTATCGGGCTGGAATCCTGCAAGGGATGGGCCCGGACTTTCTTTTATGTTCGGAACGACGGCACCGAAGACCTGATCCGGCTGCGCCCCTATGCTCCGGGTCCTCCTAACCTGGAGTTGTGGGACGTTATCCCCAAGAAGCCCACGGTCTTGGCCAACCAGGTCAACAAAAGGTTCGCGGAGCTGAAGGAGCTCGGGTTGCGCAACGAGGACGCCATGATCACATTCGTCCGCAACCGGATCTCCCCCCTCCAGAAGCGCACTCACAAGGTGTGTCACATGAGCTGGGGCCGCGACCCCAACCGTACCTCGTCTTTTGAGCTGAGCAACGCAGAGATTTACCGCTGGGTCAAGGCCCTCTTCACCACCCACAAGGACTTCTCCTCTGAGTGGACGTGGGGAATTGAGCACTATTTCCGAGATAGGCTTCCTCCCGTGGTAAGCTTCGTGCCGCAAACTTTCTCTGAATTAAATCTTATGTCGGTTGCTGCTGTATATTTAACTCTGTCGTCTTTTCTCTCCCTTAGCAATTCCTTCAGCAAACTATCGAGGATGGCCCCGATCCCTCCCTCAAATGGGCGCCTGACCGGGAGACCTCAGACGAGGAAGAGCCGAATCAGGAGATGTTCCTCCCAATGACCGACGCGACGAAGCGACCCACCGGTAAACTCTCTTCCATTAGAGATTGGCCCGACGATGAAGATGACTCGGATGTCGAGGTGATGGAAGCATTTGATGTTGTCCCCCTTTCTTATGCTTTTCCGGCGTCAGCTAACCCCGGTGGGCAGATCCATGAGGACCCTCCCCTAGCCGTGGGTGACCCTGTTCTGGTTGCACCGAAGAAGAAGCGGGGAGCTGCATCAACCTCTTCCTCCGGACCTTCTCAGCCAACCAAAAGGCGAAAGAAGTCTGGAGACAAGACTGCCTCCAAGCCTGCAACCAAGGCCCCAGCACGAAGGGCTCCGAAGCCCAAGGAGCCCTTGACCTCGGATGCGTAAGCCTCTTTTTCCTTTGCCATTCACTTGTTCTTGCATTGTTATAGTTTCTCATCCGACGTTGTTTCATTCGGCAGGGCCGCGGTGGAGGTCCCCCAGAGTGGATCTAGCATTGCTTCGCCGCTCCGGCTCAGCCCTTCTCCCCCTCGTGGCAACGATTCACGCCCGCTGAGCCCTATTCCGGAGGGTTCAGCGGCTGCTCCGGGTTCCACACCACCTCGTCAAGAGGGGGGCAACCTTGGAGCGGGGGAGACAGGCCCAGCCGAGGCAGCGGCATCCACCACTTCGGCTTTGCCGCAACCAGCTACAACCGAGGCTACCTCAGCACCTCCACCAAAGAAGAAACCAGCAGCAGCACCAGCACCAACTCCAGCACCAACTCCAGCAGCAAGAGCAACAGCAGCAACACCAAGAGCAACAGCAGCAGCGCCAAGCTCCTCCGTCTCGTCCGAGACTTCCCAGTCTCGGCGAGAAAGTACCCAGGTAGCTCCCAAGGGTAAATCTGCTGCAACCACTTCCTCCTCTCAGCAGCCCAAGGGAAAAAAGGCCCCTGACGCCACCAGGGCAGCGTCCGTCGAGGCTGGACAACGTACTCTCGCGTCCATGCTTTCCAAGAAGCCTCCAGCACCGAAGGACGCCCCTGCCGAGCCAGCTGATGCGCAATAGATGGTTTTGCACACCAGCCCGGCTCTTGCCCTGGTTGAGAGGAGGGAGGCGCACGCGAAGGGCTTGGTGGCGCCCCACATGCCCAGCGGCGAGGGATACCCTCCGACCCTGATTGAATTCGTCATGAATTGGAACAAGGTGGAGTTCGTCCACAACGACGATCTTCCGGAGAAGTTCGGCCCCGCTGAATTTTCTGCTCAAATGAACACAGCCGCTAAGGCAATCAACCTCACGGGTCGGATGATGGAGGTACGTTACTTCCCCTTTTCCTTAGCATGTTGTAGATATTAATGATATAACCATTAGTCCTCGAGCCTCCGGAGGAGTAACTTGTTACTCGGCCGGGTGCTCCTTAGAAAACTAATGTAGCTCCTTGATAACTTCGAATATGCACACACCTAGAGCCGGGCTAAGTTCTACTTGGCCCGGATTTTGTACGCTTCGAATATGCACACACCTAGAGCCGGGTTAAGTTCCACTTGGCCCGGATTTTGTACACTTCGAATATGCACACACCTAGAGCCGGGTTAAGTTCCACTTGGCCCGGATTTTGTACACTTCTAATATGCACACACCTAGAGCCGAGTTAAGTTCCACTTGGCCCGGATTTTGTACACTTCGAATATGCACACACCTAGAGCTGGGTTAAGTTCCACTTGGCCTGGATTTTGTACACTTCGAATATGCACACACCTAGAGTCGGGTTAAGTTCCACTTGGCCCAGATTTTGTACACTTCGAATATGCACACACCTAGAGCCGGGTTAAGTTCCACTTGGCCCGGTTTTTGTACACTTCGAATATGCACACACCTAGAGCCGGGTTAAGTTCCACTTGGCCTGGTTTTTGTACACTTCGAATATGCACACACCTAGAGCCGGGTTAAGTTCCACTTGGCCCGGTTTTTGTACACTTCGAATATGCACACACCTAGAGCCGGGTTAAGTTCCACTTGGCCCAGATTTTGTACACTTCGAATATGCACACACCTAGAGCCGTGTTAAGTTCCACTTGGCCCGGATTTTGTACACTTCAAATATGTACAAGGCTAAGTTGTATTTTTGTATTCTTTTCAGGTGACCACCAACCGCCGGAGCGCTGAGTTTCAGCGTCTCCTGGACACTCACAAGATGTTGCGCGCCAAGCGTAACTCACTTCTGGCTGATCATGATAAGAGGGGTAAGTTTCTTCCTCAGCATTTCTCCATTTTCCTTCATCTTCTTCTGCCGAACTAATCCATCATTCGGTTTTCGCAGCTGGGGTGGAGGCTGAGAACACGCTTATGACGAAGAATCTGGATCAGATCAAGGGTAAGTTATATTTGCTCAACCTTGCTATGCTTTCCATCTCCATTCCTCCTTGGCTCGGCAAACATTCATACCTCAGCTTTGCCGGGTTGACAAACTATTTCAGTATCGCTGGAAGATAGTGTGCCCGTGCCTGATATGATGCTGCATTTTCTCGAACAAGCAGGGCAGCATCAGGCCGAGCTCAAAAAGAAAGACGATGAGCTTGCCCTCCTCCGGACGAAGGATGATGAGATTGCCAAGCTTAAGGCCGAGATGAAGAAATTGAAGGCACAACAACAATCCGAGCTCCAAAAGGCTGGCCAAGACTTCACTGAGGAGCACGAGCACCTCAACCTCCAAATTGCCAAGGACCAAGAACTTCTCCAGGAGGCCGACGTCAAGCTTGAGTCGGTGAACGCTGAACTTGTGTAGCTTCGCAAAAGACGTGATGGCTGTACCAGGGAGTTGGCTCGGATCCTCAGCCATATTTCATGTAAGTTCCTTTCCCTTATCTGGCATATTTCTCCGGGTCAGGCAAATTTTCAGAGGGCACTGCCATCGCGAGCGCCGCTGTTGCTGATTTCCACTGAGAGAGGGGTACTCCCGTTGGTCCTGACGCTGAAGAGATTCCCTATGACATGGAGGACCTGTTGGTCAGCCTGTCATCTCGCGTGGAAATCATCAAGAACTATGGCAAGGATATCCTTGACGTTGTAGTCCAAATCTTCAACATGTTTTGCCCTGCAGAAGACACTTTGGGGGGAACCGCACTTCTTGTTGAAAAGTTGATGGAACCCGAGACCCAGCTCGACCTTTGGAGGGAATCCGCTGGACGCGCCGCAGCTGAGACGGTTCTCCGCTACGTACTTACGTGGTACGAGAAGATCGACCTCGACCTCTTAACGCGCATGCGCACCGGATCCAAATGGACCAGTGACCCGGAGTGGGTAGCTCGGCACAAGGCTTGCGCCCATAGCCTTATCGAATACGCTCCCATTCATGAATGGACTGAGGGACCGAGCTTCCTGGAAGCCGCCGGTGATGAAAACGCTGAAAATGTTGAAGATGGCTCGGATGAGGACGAAGAGGGCGATGCCTCAGACATTGAAGACAGCGAAGATGACGCCGAACTCCCTCCTCCTGCTGCTCCTTAAGTGAAAAAACTTTAAAGTTTATCAGATCCCCGGTATGCCGGGTGGAATTGTATCTAGTACACATGTGATTTTTTGCTACTAAGTTTTTATGCTGGATTAACTTGGGCGTAGTCCCCGAGTTTCATTTTCTTGTTCATCCAATCTTTTGGCTCGGCTCGTGTCTACCTTGATTCGGTTTTACGACTTACGAATCCGAGCTTCAAAAATTGTCTTAACAATACTCGGAAACTTTTAGGCTTAGCTCAAAATAAATTAGCATAATAAACTAAAAATACACAAGGTTAGTTCGAAAAACAAACGTCGGCTCGATTAAGTTCTTTTCCTTAGTCGTTTTTCATGTGTTACGCAATTCCAAACTTGTTCTGTTGCTTGCCATGAAGCCAATTCTTGTTGGACAACAGCAAGTCGAAGAGTTGGGTTTTTGGTGCTCACACACTACTAATCCGAGTTAAGTAGAACAACTTACTCCATCTGATGTATAAATAACAGAAGACAAATATTATTAAGGCAGTCCCCGAGTTAGAGCTCGAGGTGCCAACATTTCATTCATAAGCTCATTGTCGGCATACATACCGACATATGAGAAGACTCGGATACATACACTTCTCTGCTAAGTGTAGAAAGGACGAAGTAGAGCTACATTCCACGGACGCTTAGATTCCTCGCCGGACCTGTCCACCTTGTTCTTTTCCTGTGGCTTTGCATCTATAAGATAATAAGAATCATTGTGCAATGCTTTGCTCACAATGAATGGCCCTTCCCATGGAGGAGATAATTTATGCATGCCAACAGTACGTTGTACCAACCGGAGCACCATATCGCCTTCCTGGAAAACTCGGGGGCTTACTTTCCGGCTATGATAGCGTCGGAGATTTTGCTGATATATGGCGGATCTAGACAATGCCAATTCTCTCGCTTCTTCCAGCAGATCAACATCATTTTGCCGGGCTTCTTGCACTTCGGCTTCTGTGTATTGGGTGACCCTAGGCGAATCATGCTCTATGTCGGCTAGTAATACAGCTTCTGCCCCATATACCAGAAAAAATGGCGTATAGCCCGTTGATCGATTCGGAGTTGTTCTTAAACTCCACAGTACCGCTGGTAGTTCTTCTATCCAGCACCCCGCTGATCTTTGCAGCGGCTCAATGAGCCGGGCTTTTATCCCGGATAATACCAATCCGTTGGATCTTTCCACTTGTCCGTTCAAAGCGGGGTGGGCTACTGAGGCAACGTCCAACCGGATCTTCTTATCCCGGTAGAAACGCGCAAATGCTCCTTCCACAAAGTTTGTGCCATTGTCAGTTATGATACTGTGAGGATAACCGTATCTCAAGATGATGTCTTTGAGAAACGTCATGGCCGTAGCTCCATCACATATTCGTATTGGCTTTACCTCAATCCACTTTGTGAATTTGTCCACCATGACCAAGATGTGAGTCAAATTTCCCCTTGTTGGTTTAAACGGGCCAACCATGTCCAAACACCACACGGCAAATGGCCAGGTGATTGGTATGGTCTTGAGCTCCGACATTGGCATATGTGTCTTGGTAGCATACCTTTGACAACCATTGCACTTTCTCACCAGATCTTCTGCTTGTTCTAAGGCACTTGGCCAGTAGAATTCATGCCGGAAAGCTTTTTCCACCAAGGCTCGGGACGAGGCATGATGCCCGCACTCCCCTTGATGTATATCTCGGAGGATGTCAAGCCCTTCTTCCGGGTCAACGCATCGCTGGAGGACATTGGTCACACTCCTTTTGTATAGCTCGGAATTGATGATTGTGTATGCATTTGCTCTCCTCTGAGTTTGCCTGGATAGCACCTCCTCGGTGGGTAACGTTCCATCTTTCAGGAATCGAAATATAGGCAGTGCCCAAGCTGGTATTGCTCGCACAGGGAACACATCATCAATTTCCATCTGGTCCACCGGCATAACTTCAACCGGATCCCACTGAGCAGTCCCCGGGTCTTGCGAAGCAGCCCCCGGGTTTGCCGAGGCAGTCCCCGGGTTTGCCGAGGCAGGCCCCGAGTTTCGCGCACCATCTCCCACGTCAATGTCCATGGGCATAGCTCCGGATTCTGCATCCTCCGGGACGTAAATTGAGTCGGTTTCTGGGGACGGCCTGATAGACGGTTTTCTAAGGTATTCCAATGCTACCCCCGGTGGAATTGCTTGTCGGGTTGATCCGAGCTTCGACAGTACGTCGGCAGCCTCATTTTCCACCCGGGGTACATGGTGAAATTCACATCCCTCAAAATAACCAGAAATTTTCTGCACACGAAATCTGTACATCGCCATATTTGGATCAAGGGAGTCCCACAGTCCCGACACTTGCTGTACTACCAAGTCTGAGTCGCCAAAGCATAGGATCCGACGTATCCCAGTTTCTTTTGCCACTTTGAGCCCATGCACAAGTGCTTCATACTCAGCGACATTGTTTGATGCCGTGAAATGGATCTGCAGCACATATTTCAGCTGGTCCTTCTTTGGCGAGGTAAGTACAATTCCGGCGCCTAGCCCAGTTTTTGTTTTTGACCCGTCAAAGTGCATCCTCCAGTAATTCGGATCTGGTAGCGGTGGTTCGTATTGTACCTCGGCCCAGTCCGCAAAAAAAGTCGGCCATAGCCTGAGACTTGATCGCTTCTCTTCTGTCATATTGTGGTGCATAGGGAGCTAGTTCAATTGCCCATTTTGCAACCCTACCACTTGCATCCTTGTTACTCATTATCTCAGATATGGGAGCCTCACATATTACCTTGATGGGATGTTCCTCAAAGTAATGCTTCAACTTCTTAGCTGCCATATACACACCATATGCCACTTTCTGATAGTGTGGGTAGTTCTGCTTTGAGGCAGACAACACCTCTCTCAGATAATACACTGGCCTTTGCACTGACTTACCCTCTTCGTCGCGCTCTACCACAATTACTGCACTTACAACTCGGTTGGTTGCGGATATACAGAGCAACATTGGCTGTTTTGATAGTGGAGAGGCTAACACTGGTGCAGTGGCTAACATCTCTTTAAGTGAGCAAAGGCTTCATTGGCCTGCGGCGTCCAAACGAACTTATCCGACTTTTTCATGAGTTGATAGAGAGGCAATGCCTTTTCTCCCAACCGACACACAAACCGACTTAACGATGCCAGGCAACCAGTGAACTTCTGGACATCGTTAAGACACTTCGGCACTTCCATTCGCTCAATGGCCCGGATTTTAGTTGGATTGACTTCAATACCTCGGCTGGAGACAAGAAAACCGAGTAACTTTCTAGCCGGGACAGCGAAGGTACATTTCTCCGGGTTAAGCTTCATCCAGAACCTTCTTAAGTTCGCGAACGTCTGCCTGATATCGTCAAGGAGCGTCTTGCTTTCCTTGGTATTGATAACCACATCATCCACATATACTTGTACATTTTGACCTATTTGGTCGTGCAAATATTTTTGCATACCTCTTTGGTACGTCGCCCCTGCATTACGTAAACCAAACGGCATGGTGCGATAGCAATAAGCCCCATACGGGGTGATAAATGCGGTCTTTATTTGATCATCCGGATTCAGAGGTATCTGGTGGAAACCAGAATATGCATCAATGAAATGACAATAGTTCACATCCAGCAGTTGAGTCTATGACCTGATCAATCCTTGGCAGTGGAAATGGATCTTTTGGACACGCCTTGTTTAGGTTCGTGTAATCGATACACATATGCCAAACCACTGCTACATTCGGATCATCCTTCTTCTTCTCCACCAGCACCGGATTAGATAGCCAATCCGGGTAAAGAACTTCCATGATAAATCCTGCAGCCAACAACCGAGCTATCTCATCTCCGATGACTTTCCTCCTATCTTCGGCGAAGCGGCGGAGAGGTTGCTTCACAGTCTTTGCTCTGGGTCTCACATTCAAAGAGTGCTCGGCCAACTCCCTCGGAACACCTTGCAAGTCATGTGTGGACCAAGAAAAAATGTCCCGATTCTCACGGAGGAAGTTGACGAGCTCGCTTTCCTATTTGTCATTTAACCCGGCACCAATTGTTATGGTGCGCACTGGGAACATATCATCAACAGGCACCTTCTTGGTATCTTCCGTGGCTTGGAATGAGACATTTCCATGCGGGTTACTCAGCATCGGCATATACTGTTGCGCGGACTGAGCCAATGCCGCCACCTCTTGGATTTTTCTTTTCTCTTGCACAATCACGAGTGACTCGGCTAGGTTAGACCCGGCTGACGCACACTCAATGGAACGTCGGAAATCTCCAGCAATGGTAATTACTCCGTTTGGCCCGGGCAGCTTCAACTTCAAGTAACTGATGTGACAACTTGCCATGAACTTGTTCAGTGCTGGTCTTCCGAGTAACGCGTGATACGCACTTTCCAAGTTCACCACTTCAAACTCCAAATTCTCAGTTCGGCAGTTATCTCTTGTGCCGAACAATACGTCAACCCGGACCTTGCCTATGGGCTCACAAGAAATGCCGGGCACAATACCATGGAAAGTTGTCCTTGTAGCCTGGAGCATGTTCTCCGAGATACCTAACTTGCGCATTGTATCCGCATACATGATGTTAATGCTACTTCCATTGTCAATCAGTACATTTGAGAACCTCACATTGATGTTTGGCCCAATGAATGTCGGATCTAGCACTAACGCACACGAACCAGGACTCGGCATAATCTTGGGATGATTTTTGATGCTCTAGGTAATTTCCTGGTCCGACCAAGGCATATACCTCGTCACTGCTGGCATTACCGCATTCACCTCCATATGTCGGCGCTGCAAGCTCTTTATGTCTGTTTCCTTAGTGGTAAACACACAGTAACTCTGATGATGCTCTCTGTACTCATTCCTCCCCTCATTTCTGGGGTACCTCTGATCCGGCTGATGCTGGTTTTCTACTTGATGCACTGCATCCCTTCTCTCATGGTTATCATACCTCGGCGGAGGGGGAGGCAACATTAGCTGTTGCGTGTTCGCTCCGAAGAGCAATTGCTGTCGGGGTAACTCCTACCGAGGTTGATCGTTCCGGAGTGCCTGAGCATTCCCCGAACCACCTTGTTCTATTTTACGCATCCACTCACATTGCCTCGTCGTATGACCCGCTGGGTTACTCGGATTTGGCGTGTGAAATTTACACGGCTGATCCAACATCGACTCATAAGTGTACCTCGGATGGTCCTTCTTTTCTTGCCACTGTTTCTTCTGCTCTGGCGTCCAAGTTTTCTTGCCATCATTTCTTGGTGTCCATTGTCCCCCTCCGGTTTTCTGACGTTGATTGCCTCCTGCTCTGGGCTGATCTTGATTCACAGCTGCAACTTGTTGCGAACTGTACCGGTGATCCGGTCTGTCATCTCTTCTTTTACCTCTGTAATCATTCCTCCAGGATGATCCGGCTCCATCTCTCTGGTAGTACTCCTCATTTGACTCGTTTAACACGAGCCTGGGTTGACTCGGATCACCCAAAGCATACGAATAAGCAATCCGGATCATCTCTGCCAATGTAGTTGGCATTTTCCTTTGCAACTTCTGCCACCGCTCGCTTGCATATCTGCACCCTTGCGCAAACCACCCTCACACAAGTTTCTCACGGTACACCACCGGGTTAAAAACTCCCGGTCCGTCTCGTTCGGTCTCTACATACATAGCTAGGATCTGTGGCCTATTTGGCCTTTGATACGTACTTGAGAAATTGTTGATAAACATTTCCTCAAAATCGATCCAGCAGTTAATACTTCTGGGCGGCAAATTGTTTAGCCATACCCTTGCTGGCCCCTCCAACATCAGGGGTACGTATCTCACAGCCCATCTCAAGTTTCCTGTAGCAATTTTCACATCTGTAGCATAGTTTATCAACCAATCCTCCGGCTTAGTACTGCTGTCATACGTCTTTGTGCCTCTGGGTAACTGGAAGTTAGGTACCGGCGGCTCCTTCATGATCCGGGGCCCAAAACACGCAGGACCCGGTGGACCCTGACATTCAATCTGTTCCGACCTATACAGTCGATCCAGTTTTAACCTAGCATCATCAGGCATCAAATCCCTGCTTCCCAATCTTGACCCTATCACATGATAGTCCAGCCTTGGGTATCCTGCGTTCACCATTTCCGAATCTCCATCGTTATACCGGTCCTGCTCTCGTGGAGCATCTCTCTATTGCATACCTCGGCCGGCACTTTGCTCTTGCCTTGGTATATTCCGCTGCTGCGGTTGTCCTGCTCCTGCCGAGTTTCGCTGTCCGGCATTGCCGTTTACAGCATTTCCTTGACCGGCATTGCCTTGGTCATGGTTACCTCGGCCAGCTTCACCTCAGCTCACACTTCGTCGATCGTCGTTTCTCTGTACTTCTTTTCCTTTCCCTACCCTTGTCGGGTTGTACGGGACGATCTGTTTGTTTCTTCTGACCGAGGTTACTACCTCTTCTCTCCTAGGACCTCCATGAGGAGACGATGCGGCTCCAGCGGATTTCTATGGGTTACCCACCGCTGAATGAACGATCTTGGAGGCCCCAGCTCTCTCCAGGTTAGCCCTGAGCAATTCCTCATTTTGCCTGTTCGCGATCTGAACCAACTCATTGACCCTATCTTGTTGTCTCTAACGGGCTTCACCCGTTAGACCCTCTAACTCGGACGCAGCTGCATCCGCTGCTCTGAGGTTCTTAGCCGGGGTACTATAACTCGGCAGCCCCACGGACAAACAGTTCTCTGACTCCTCAATCCTAGTGTCTCCCTCTTTGTTCATTTCTCTTATGAGGTTTCTCCCCTTCACTTTTACAGCATCTACTTTATT
Organism: Avena eriantha; assembly: GCA_910589775.1. Lineage (NCBI taxonomy): Eukaryota > Viridiplantae > Streptophyta > Magnoliopsida > Poales > Poaceae > Avena > Avena eriantha. The sequence goes on along the minus strand of OU342740.1, from coordinate 275,096,446 downwards.
TGCCTTTGCATACTCACGCAGCATCATGTTCAACGACTGCTGAGCCACGGCTATCTTTTTCGCACCCTCTAGTATTTTTTGCCTAGTTTCCTCTAGCTCGGCATGCGCCTGAGCCGGATCTACTGCTGCTACTACAGGGTTTGCCAAGCTATCCATCGCTTCCCGCAGCACATTCTCAGGCCTCTCTAGTGGAGGACCTCTACCTTTCCTCGGTACCTTAGGCGTTACCTCCAGATCTGGTGTCGGATCCTTGCTTGCGCCCGCACCAGGCGCAGTCATCATCACTTCAACACGGTCCGGGGAGTGAGTGATACACGCCCCATGAACCACGCTAAGGGGTGGCTCCCCTACCTCGATGATGTGTTGTGGATGAACGCATGACACATCGACAGCGACGTAGACCTTGTGCGCGCCGAGCTTGACGAAGAGGCCGTTGCGCGAAAGTGGGCGCGTGCCGAAGCAGCCAGCGTTGTTGCTGACAAAGTCTAGCGCTCCAAAGCGTTGAACGAGCCTAGAGACGATGCGTTCGCTGGTGCCGATGAGGTTTCCCGTCCGGATCTTGACCCCTGCTAGCGCCGCTAGCCCCACGGTGGGCGCCAACTGTCGTGGTGGTGTCACGGCAGATGCCATGGATAGGCTAATGGTGGGGACTAAATGCACTAGGGGAATCCAGGGAGGGATAGTGAGGTGATTCCACACGCAGAAGGTTTATATTTGATTCACTTCCAAGGTTTACAAGTGCTCCTAGAGCTGTATTGGAGAGAGGAGGAAGAAGGAACTCTCTTACTCTCACCGCTAGATAGCCCTCAGGAACCAAGTAAAAACTATCCAATAGATATCAACCTAGTCAGACTCGAGCCGTTCCAGACCAACCCCTTCTACAGAGGCCCTAGCCCTCCTTATATAGGGGTGGCTAGGTCTCTACTTAGGGCATACGTGGAGGAATATTCCAGGGAATATGCCTCCTCCCAAAATAGTAAGCCGATCGGGTCGCTTTTCCCCGCGTCACCCATGCAGAGGCTACGTGAGCCTCTGCGGCGCCTGTGTCAGCCGACATTGGAATCGTCACCTCTGTCGGCCACGCCTCGGTGGTCCTGCCTCTGTCTGCTTCGCTCATGCCGTGCGTACCGGGGCTACTTTTGACCAGCGAGATACCTTCCTTCTCCTAGAAGCTTGACATGACCCGGATCGTAGTTGATCCGGCCACACCTGTTCCTGCATACAAGCTAGATTCATCCATCCGACTTACGGCTTAAGTCGGTTGAGACCCAGTTAGGTGGACATCCCCTGATCCGGGTTACCCCGAAATTCGGCATGCCTTGAGGCGACTCGGCCAACATTTGCTTTGGCCTTGCCGTACCTCGGCTAACTCGGCCTTTATACCCCGGCGTGACCCTATCCGGGGGTATCCCCCCAACAGGGATAGTTTGTGTGATTTCTCTTACTTGAGTCTAAGCACCAGATCCCCCTCTTTAAATGAGCAATGCTTTACACGGCGACTATGGTAGCTATGCAACTTCTGCTGGTAGACGGTGGATCTCTAGCATGCCAGCACGTGCTCTTCCTCAAGTAGGTCCATAGATAGGCGTCTGGATTCTTCAGCGTCATCCTCCTTATAGGAGGCGACTCTTGGTGCATCATGGAGGATGTTGGATGGAAGGACGGCTTCTGCTCCATAAACCATGAATAAAGGACTCAAGTCGGTGGATCTGTTGGGTGTTGTTCATAAACTCCACGAAACAGATGGTAATTCCTTCGCCCAGGCTCTAGCTGCTCTATGTAGCGGTGCCTCTAAGCATGACTTGATTCCATGTAGAATTAGTCCATTAGCCCTTTCAACTTGCCCATTTGACTGTGGGTGTGCCACAGATGCTAGGTCAAGGCGGATACCTTTTTCATGATAGTACTCCTCAACTTCTTCGAGAGACAAATTTCTGCCATTGTCGGTGATGATGTTGTGTGGGAGACCAAATCTCACCACTAGATCCCGAACAAATTTTAGGGTTGTTACCCCATCAAGATTTCTAATGGGTTTAGCTTCAATCCATTTTGTGAATTTATCCACTGCTACTAGCAAGTGTGTAAATCCATAGGCTACTGTCTGCAAAGGTCCCACCATGTCCAGCCCCCAGACTTCAAACGGCCAAGTTATTGGTATGGTTCGCAATTCTTCAGCTAGAACACTTGGTTGTCTTGCATAGAAATTACACCCAAGGCATATTTGTACCAACTTGTCGGCGTCCGCCTTGGCAGTTAGCTAGTAGAATCCTTGCCGGAAGGCCTTGGCCACCAACGATCGAGCAGCAGCGTGATGCCCGCAATCTTCGAGATGTATTTCTCTAAGGATTTCAATACCTTGCTGCTGGGAGATGCATCGAACAAAAAATTCTTGTGGTACTTCTTTTGTATAGCTGGCCATCAATGATGACATAGCCTTTTGCTCTGCATACTATTTGCTGGCTTTCAACTTCATCAGCGGGCAAAGTTCCACCTTGTAGATAGTCCATGAACGGTTTTGTCCAAGCCAGAGAGGTCACTGCTACTATATTAACAAAAGAGTCCACTCTATCCGGGTTGTCGGGGTCCGCTCCCTTCACGGATGGGGTCCATAAATGCTCTAGGAAAATGCCTGGCGGAATTGGTCGGTGAGCTGATCCAAGCTTTGATAGCAGATATGCCGCCTCATTCTCCTCCCTTTTGACGTACTTGACTTTGTATCCGTTGAAGCACTTGGCTATTTCGTCTACTTAATCTTAATATGCCGCCATCATAGGGTTCCGCGCGTTCCAGGTGCTAGCTACTTGCTGGGAAACCAAGTCAGAATCTCCACAGCAAACTATGCGCTTGATGCCAATATCCTTGGCCACACGAAGTCTATGAATGAGTGCCTCATACTCCGCCATGTTGTTGGTAGCATTGAAGTGGATACGCAGGACGTACTGCAACTTTTCTCCTGTTGGTGATTGCAATAATACACCAGCCCCCGAGCCGTTGAGTAGCTTTGATCCGTCAAAGTGCATGACCCAATATTCGGGCTCTGGCACAAGAGTGTCTTCTGGCAGTTCTGTCCAATTTGTGATAAAATCCGCCAATGCTTGTGATTTGATAGCGTCGCGTCTCATGTAGGTGATTTCAAAGGTGGCGAGTTCAATGCCCCACTTTTCCAATATTCCAGTGATGATGTCGGACAGTGGAGCTTTGCTCACTACTGTGATAGGGTGCTCCTTGAAATAATGCCTTAGCTTGCGTGAAGCAAGGAAAACTCCATAAGCTATCTTTTGGTAGTGCGGGTAATGCTGTTTGGATTTTGTCAAGACCTCGCTTACATAGTAAACGGGTCGCTGAACTCCATATTCGTGCGTTGGTTCCTTGCGCTCCACCACAATGACGATGCTGATGACTCAGTTCGTTGCCGCCATGTAAACTAACATAGGCTCCCTTGGCACCGGTGCTACAAGTATTGGTGGGGAGGACAGTATTTTCTTCAACTCCTAAAGTGATGCGTCAGCCTCGTCCGTCCATGTGAATTTGTCCGCCTTCTTGAGCAACTTGTAGAGCAGCATAGCCTTCTCCCCAAGTTGGCTGATTAACTGGCTTACTGCTGCTAAGCAACATGTGAGCCTTTGTATGTCCTTCAGGCATGTCAGACGTTTGATGTCGAGGATGGCCTTGATTTTCCCCGGGTTCACCTTGATTCCGCGATGCGAAACGATGAAACCCACCAGTTTGCCAAAAGGTACCCCGAAGACGCACTTCTTGGGGTTCAGCATCATGTTGTATTTCCGGAGATTATCAAAGGCTTCCTGTAAGTCAGTGATAAGATCATTTGATTTCTTTGACATTACCACGATGTCATCCACGTAAGCGTGTATGTTGCGACCTATTTGGTCGTGTAGGCAATGTTGCATTGTCCTCTGGTAAGTAGCACCAGCATTTTTCAGCCCAAAGGGCATTGTGACATAGCAATACATGTCGTAGGGTGTGGTGAAGTGGCCAGTTGGTCTGACTTTCACATCCAGATTTGGTGGTAACCTGAGTAAGCATCGAGAAAACATAGAAGTTCCAAGCCAGCCATCGAGTCAATGACTTGGTTAATGCAAGGCAAAGCAAACGGATCCTTCGGACACGCTTTGTTCAAGCCGGTGTAATCAACGCACATTCTTAATTCATTGGTTCCCTTTTTGGGGACAAGTACATGATTTGCCACCCATCGGGTGTGAATAACTTCTCGGATAAAGCCAACCTTAAGTAACCTAGCTATTTCTTTGCCTATAGCCCTTTGGCTTTCATCACCAAAGCGTCATAGAGGTTGCTTCACCGGTTTGGCATTAGTATCAATATTCAAGCTGTGCTCGGCAAGTTCCCTAGGTACACCTTTCATGTCGGCAGGTTGCCAGGCGGAGATGTCCCTATTCTCACGGAGGAACTTGACGAGCGTGCTTTCCTATTTGGGATCCAAGTCCGTGCCAATGGTGGTGGTCTTGGAGGAATCTCCTTCAACAAGCTCCACCTGCTTGGTCTTGATGGCGGCCTTGAATGCGGGTTCGGCAGCAGTGATCTGCTTCTTCAAAGTCTCCATCTCCGAGGCATCGACCTAGTTCTAAAAGTCCTTTAACTCCTCACCGTAGAGAACTGCTTCGGCGAAGGCGGCCTCACTAAGCTCGCACTCCCGTGCCTTGATGAAGCTTCCGTCAACGGTGATGATGTCGTTTGGTCCGGGTATCTTGAGCTTGTTGTAGACAAAGCATGGCCTTGCAAGGAAAGAGTGGAAGATGTCGCTTCCAAAGATGACGTGGTACACGCTCTTGAAAGGCACCACTTCAAAGGTCATGGTCTCTTGGCGGTAATTGTTAACATCGTCGAAAGCGACTGAAAGGGTGATGCAGCCTAGAGAATTTGCTTGTCGGCCAGGGACAACCCCATGGAACACGGTGTTGCTCTTCCTTAGCTGGGTTTCCGTCAAGTTCATCTTGTCTAGTGTATCTAGGTACATGATGTTGATGCTGCTTCCACTGTCCATGAGGCACTTGGTGAACTCTGTGTTGTCAATCAAAGGGTTGATGACCATGGCATACTGGTTCTCTGTTGGCATAAGGTATGGATGGTCCTTCCTATCCCAAGTAATTGGAGCCTCCGACCACCTGACATACAGGGGAACTGGAGGGAGGGTAACCATCAGTATCCTAAGAGAGGTTTTTTGGGCCCGAACGGTGGGAGTGCCAAGGAAGGTATGGTGGACTGGAGCCTTCTTTTCAAAGGGATTTTTCCCTTTACCCTCTCCCTTGTCGGAAGATTTGGGTTCCACGTCTTCATCCATATCACTTGATTCCTTGGACTCCTCCTCCTTCTTATTCCCTTTTCCCTTTCCGCGAGGTCTGTTCTTCCGACTTTGCTTGTAGCGGGACTCAGGGTCTTCCTTGAGGCTGTTGACAAATTTGCATTGGCGGTTGGTGAGTGGTTTTGCCATTTGCGTCTAGGTGGACGTAACACGGCATATCACGGTACTCTTCGTACGTTTGGGGAACACGGGGCACTGAGGGTGTAGAATCACTGCTCTACTGGCCACTGCTAGTCCCTCGGCCAAGTCCACGTTTTCCGCCTCCGCCTCTGCCTGTGAACGTTTCGGCGACCATGTCAGCTGCTTGCTTTTCTTCAGGCGGATTCTTCCGCTTGTTATTGTTGTTCTTTCTGGCTTGGGTAGGGATTGCTATTGCCGGCAACGATCCACGCTCGTCGTCATCAGCAGCGGTGAACTCGCTAGCCATGGTGATCATTGCATTGAGGTTGAGATCATTGTTGTCTTGCTTGCATTTCAATGTATGCTAGAGCAAAGTTCCCTTTTCTAGACCATCGATGAAGGCGGCCATAGCGGTCTGTTCATGCACCCTGCGCAGGAATTTTTCATATCCAGCCAGCGAGAGAGGTAGGCACGAGAGGTTTCATCCTTTTCTTGCACACACCACTGTAGGTATCCGACAGTGCAGGGACATTTGTACGTACCCTCGAAGTTCTTGGTGAATGCTTCATGCATGTCCAACCAATTGCATATTGATTTCTCCGGCAAGTCGTGAATCCATTATCGGGTGGTGCCAGAGAGCATAAGTGGGAGGTACTTGACGGTGACATTAGGGTTTCCCCCTGTGATGTGAATCGCTTCACTGTAGTCCTGCAGCCATGTAATTGGTCTGGCAGTGCCGTCGTAGGGCTTGATGATCTTGTCTATCCGGAGACCCTGGGGGTAGGTTGTGGCCCATATTACTGGTCCAAAACAACATGGCCCAAGGTATGGGAGATCTCGAGCTTCTTGGATCTTGTCCAGCCATGAACGTGCGTCATACAGCTCTGGTTGCTTCCCTTTTCTGTCATGGGAGGGGAGTTGCGGCGCGGTTTATGAGAACCACCATGCCCTCCGCCATGATGGATGTTAGGTGGCGATGGTGGCGGTGGAGGCGGTGGGTTAGCCTTCTTGTTGTGTCCCTCCTACGACTCCTCACGCCTATCGTGGTTACTTGTCGGACGTGGCGGCTCCTTGTGGGACTTGCTCCTATGTCCTTCAATGCCGCTGCGCTCTCCGGCATGCCGGGGCTGCTCTCCTTGGTCGCGTATAATGATGCCGGTCTGGGGACGCCGTGGTGGCGGCATGCTTGTACGGTGGTGTGGCTATGGTTCCTCGTGACGCCGAGATGGTGGTGGAGGTGGTGACCGGCGAGGACGAGCCTTTTCTCCGTGATCAGAGAATATGGGATGACGTCGGTCCTGTTGTGTGCCTCCCTCCGTCTATGCTCTGTGGAGCCTGTATGGGATCCCTCATCACGGGGAGATTTTGGCCTTCTGCGGCTGTTCAGGGTTGACTGGCAAAGCTCCGGGTTGGACTCAAGCCTCTGTGAGGTAGCATTTTCATGTTGCTTGCATGCCTTAGCGACGAGGTCGTACACCTGAGCAACTGCTTCTGGCGACCTGTCTTGTTCCAGGAGGGTCTTGGCGACGGCGATGTTGAGGGCGGGAGTTAGCATGACTTGCCTCCCCTCTGAATCAATGTATGGGGTGGCTTTTGTCTTCTTAGACCCGTCATATCCCAACTTGCGCCAAACGCCGGGATCTTTGATGACGTGAGCTGGCACTTTCTTTGCCTTTTGCTTTAACAGCAACTGCTTTTACTCAGCCTCCATAGCTCTTGCCGTCTTAATGGATTGTTACACCTTAGCCATATCGTCGTCTAGCCTAGTGCCTTGCTCCGCAATACACTTGGCCTCCGCTAGGATTGCCGCACGCTTCTCATCAAGCTTCGTAACGCTCCGGATATGGCCGACGATAATAGGCTCAACAAGGAGTGCGCCATAGATTGCCTTGTCGATGGGAGTAATCAATGGATTGCCAGCTGCAGACGTTGATGGTGGCATTGGTGGCTGATTTGACTGTTTGGCAGTACTGGGGGTCGTGGTGAGTTCCTGCGTCGGCCACGGGCGGATAACCAGAGGAGGCAAGGCCTTGGCCGGAGCCGGAGGCTCGGCGGCTTTCTTGGCTGCTGCTGCTCTGGTAACCGCTGGCGTGGGCGGAGCTCTCTCACGTTCCGGTTCATGTATGTCCTCTTCCATCACGCTCCCAATGGCGACTAGCACCTGGTGGGATGTGTTGGCCTTGTCGGCGCGGTCCTCCTTCTTGATCTCCTGCTCAATCCCCCTCATAACAGCATCGTATTCCTCGGAGTTAGTGTCTGAGCCACCGCCATCCATATTGATGTCGACGTATATCGCATCAAGGATGGAGTCAGAGTTGGCTTTGGTGTTGGTGATGGCGGATGTAGAGGGTGATAGAGATGAGCCGTTGTTGTTTTTTCCTCCTCCGGCTACGACGGCAATCACAGCCTCGGCCTCCTCATTGGCATCCACGTATTTGTTGACAATTGTGACCATCTCACCAAGGGTGAGAGGACCCACACCCTGCCGCCTTCGGAGGGTATGCCGGAGGAGAGTTCTGGGTGTGAGCCCTTCCACAAAGTGGTACACGAGCTTGTTAGAGCGGTCGCCCTCTAGGGTTTCCTTCACTCTCATCCATCGGGTGAGGTATTCGCGGGGAGGTTCTCCATCCCTTTGAACGCATCTGGCCAGATTGAAGATGGTGACGACGCCTACAAAGTGTGACCTGCGCATCTCTAACGCTCGGGGAAGCCAAGCAGATTTGCGGGGTCCTTCCACCTTTATATCCTGCACAAGGGCGGTTTGGGTGGGCCTTGAATTTTCTTGATCTGAGCCTCCATACTCCAAGGAGAGATATGGCCTAGATCCTTCCGTGAACATGTCCTGCTCATAGGCAATCTGTGCGGGGCTTGACGAGTTTCCAACTTCCTAGGAGCTAGGACCCGTGTCGGTTTCGCCGATGAAGATGTGGATGTCTCCGAAGGGGATGACAGAGCAGCATGCAGGGTTCATCTTCGGCGGCACCTAGAACTCATCTGGAGGGACGATTGGGATGTTGCCAGAGAAGAGAACATGTCTGATGGCTACGGTGTCAATGATTCCCGCGAAGAGATTGGACCTCGCCCGGTGTAGAGCTCGAAGCGCCTCTTGCCCCACGGTGGGCGCCAACTGTCGTGGTATTGCTGATGAGTACGCCGTGGAGGGGTCCCCACAGTTCATGTTTAGAGATGTGGCGTAAGGCAGAGAGTTGGTGGGTACAAGGTAACACAGCTTACCCAGGTTCAAGTCCCACAACGGTGGTTGAACTCTACTCCTGCTATAAATCACTATAATGGAAATACGCCGAGTTACAGAGATCGGTTTGCTATGCGAGATGTTGCATGTTGTACGCAGCAATCTAGGTTGTGCCCTAAAGGCTCCCATAGGTCCGGCTTATAAAGGCGCCAGAGCTTAGGGTTTACAGGGAAAGGTCATTGCTGGACAAGGTAAAGAGTCCTACACTAATACAAACTAGTCTTTCGTGTCTTGCACTCCAAGGCTCTGAGTACGTCAGTGACTCCTGTGTAGCCTTCCTTTATCCAGCATGGGCCTCTCTTCTAGATCTGTCTAACTAGGTCGCCCAGCAGGCCATAGGCCTTACTACCAACTATGGGTCACCTGGGTTAGCCGGAATAAGGACATGCTATGGTGATACCCATTTAGCATATCCCCAACATGGATAATACATCGGCTGCCTCATTTTCAAGCCGAGGTACATGGTGGAACTCACATCCTTCAAAGAACCCACTTATGTTTTGGACATGGAATCTATAAAGTGCCATGTTTGCATCCAGAGTATCCCAATTGCTAGACACCTGCTGACATAGGTATGATTACTCGGATGCTTATGATTTGCTGCCCTATGATGGGAAAAAGGCTTACCGCCCATGAAGATTTCAGATAATAGCCCAAGGAAGCAACCGACGAAGACTTTGATTGTATTAGGAAAGATACTATGAACTGACATTGTGTTGGTATTGTAGTTATGTGCGTATGAAACCTATTCGCATACAGCTTTGAGACCTGGCCTATTATATATAGGACGGGAGAAGCCTAAGCAAGGGTACAGAAATCTAGAGGACAACTTGTAATAGTGCGATTTCCCCACTATTCAGGCGACTTTGACTTCATCGTTTTCTTGACATCCAACACAATCCCTAGCATTATCCTTTCCGCGAAACCCCAAGCCCATCATCATGGGCATTGCCGAGGTTACCCCTCATCAATTGGCACCATTTGTGGGAAGTCTGAACGCTGGAACCATGGATTCGGTGAACCGCTCTCACCCGACGAAAGCATATCCACGCCCGCCCACCCCTGTATTGGAACCCGCCAATTTCAATGGTGGATCCGATATAATCATCGAAAGCTTCCACTTCCAAGTAGACGACCCACAAGAATCGCACCCCTGGACCCTGATCACATCAGAACCGTCGGTGCAAAAACCTGCGCCTATGGCGGTACCAACATCTTCCATCAGATCCTCCACGGACGTCACAACATAGATCAAAGCAGGTGAAGAAGGCGAGTGAATCGAGATGGATCTGAGGGATCTTGATGGCCTTCATGGTAATCTCTCCCTTGGGTCAGGTCGTTAGCCAACCCCACCATGCAAAGCAAACCCGAAAAACTCAGAACCCGAAGAAAGCAGCAAAAATGTCGACTTCGAAGAAAGGATGGCGAAGATCTATCTAGAACTTCGATCTCGGAATACTATCGGCACATCCTTTGAAGCAGAAGATGCCGCCATCATGCCACGCATAACACGCCACCAAGTGTGTATGATCAATGGGGATATCTCGACACCACGCGACGAAAACGGTAATCCTATCCTTAACCCTGATGATATTTTATCAGATGACAATGCAGGAAACCACGACAATGAAGGAGACCACGCAAATGGAGGAGAATAAGGAGATAATCGCATAGTCCAAGGAAGAGGCGGAGAACTACATGGAGGAGAGATACAAGGACTTCGTCTACCAGCATCGGCATGGAAAAAAGCAAGGGAGGCAATTTCGGGAGCAGTTCTGATGACAGCGGTTGCTTCACATGAGGATCTATTAGCATACCAGTATCTGCTCCACCAGAAGAAGAGAGACCTACTTAGGATGCAGAGGCAACTCGACGAAAGGAAGAGATTAGCTGACAAATCCAACTTACGATGGACACAGTTAAGCTCTACTCGAGGATCAAGGAGCGTGATAGGAGGAGCACCACCAAGAAGGGAAACATCTCGACTGCAGCATATTCCTGAAGCGGAAAGAAGTGGACTCATCCGAGATCTCGACCTATCATTCATGTCGATTGACCAAGAAGGAAACATCAAAGTAAAAATAGCTCAGGCAGTCATTGTGGCTGTGCAAACATATCTGGTCACCACTCAGCCCGCACCCGACGATCCGCGTGCGGCCCTCCACTGCTCCGCCCTGATGAACCTTGGCATGGTGGGAGCCTCTCTTGTGGAAGCAGAGCAAGGAATCACGCGACAACCTGATAGATCCCCACACCGTCATAGCAGTCCTCGGCAAGTGGGACACACCCGACGATCTCGATCACCACACTAGGCGCGTCTCGTAGGACCCGAGCCGTGAAGCAACACAAGAAATGACAACATGCAACACAGGAGCGATGGATCAAGAGATGAAAACCACAACCGATGATATCATGATGGATATGATGAAGAAGATCACAAGCTATGCGGGGCCAGATGTTTCACGCAGCGAATTCGCAAGACCTTAGTACCCAAGGACTTCAACTTCCACACAACCGCCATAAGTACGATGGGCTCCAGGAACCCGAAGCTTGGTTAGCGGATTATTTAGCCACTGTCAAATTATAGGGCGACTCCACAACTACCGTAATGCAAAGCCTAGAACTACATCTCACCGGTGCCGCAAGATCATGGCTCAGGTAGTTACCCGAAGATTCCATCGATAGCTGGAACGACCTAGAAGATAAGTTCATCCGGCACTTCCAATCCACGTTTAAATGACCAGCATCCTTGGAGCAATTGCGAGCGTGTAAACAAAACTATGGGAATCAATAAGAGCATTTATCTAGCGATGGAATATCATCAAAAACTCAACTGAGTCCATATCCGACGAAAGGGCCATCGACGCCTTCAACGATGGCCTCCACCACCGAGAATTCATAGAAGAACTAGGACGGGTTAAACCCACAACAATCTCACAGTTAATGGAAATAGCAAATCGCTGGGCTGATGGGAAGGACGCACTGGATAATAAGCGCGCACGATCACCCGGAGAAGGCAGAGATAATCGCGGCAATGATTGAAGAAGAAGGAACAACGATGGAAACACAGGACCAAGTTACGTCGCGGCAGGTTTTTTGGGTGAAGGTAACAACAGAAGCAACGACCACAACAGCGGATACTGCCTGAACAGGAATGACGTCGGAGGAAGCCAGTCCGTATAGCGGTATTGGCCAAGAGCACGAGACCCACCTATGTCCGTGATCCAAATGTTGGAAGGACCTTGTAATATGCATTTTTATGTCGACTCAGCAGGCAGACGACAATCCAACCACCTCATGAAAGACTGCCGAACATTCCTGAAGATGCAGGAGCTATGTAATGCAAAGGCAACCGAAGAAGCAAATCGAGGATACACATCCACGTCCAGTACACTATCCATCGGCGCACCACCACCACCAGCAACACCACCACAAAACACCAATGATCAAAACAACGAGTACCCTAGGTCAAAAGGAGCAATGTCCATGATTCAGAAAGGGCGTCCATCCAACAGAATTCAGAAGCTCATCACAAGACAAATCAATATGGCGGAAATAGCAACATCAACCACACCCGAATATCTCCCCTGGTTAGAGCAAGAAATCACATTGAGCAGAGCCGATCACCCGCTTCGGGTCCCACGACCAGGTCACTCAGCCTTGATAGTCGAAGCACAAATTGGTGGGTTTAATATGAGAAAGGTCTTCATGGACACAGAAAGTAGCATAAATCTGATCTACGCAAAAACACTCAGAACAATGGGCTACCCCCTGGATAATCTCGTGCCAACAGAAACATCTTTCCACGGAATAGTACCAGGTAAAGCCGAAATTCCTTTAGGCAAAGTATTTCTTGATGTTATTTTTGGTTCCAAAGTAAATTTCAGGCGAGAAAAACTCGAATTCGAAGTCATGGACTGGCCATCACAATATCATGCAATCCTGGGACGACCAGCCTTCGCACGGATTATGGCAGTACTGCATTATGCATACTTAGTCATGAAAATTCTAGCACCAAAGGGAATTATCACGGTCAAAGGAAGCTTCACACGTGCCGATAATTGCGATCAGGAGTTCAACAAAATTTCTGAATCGTTCGGGATGGCAACGGAGTTTGAAAAACTCAAAACCTCAGCAAACGCACAACCACTGGAAGTAGCGTGTGTCAATCCCAATCAGGCTTTTGACACGGCAAAGGACACAAAAGAAGTACAGATCCACCCCGTTGACCCGACGAAAACAACATTTGTGGCTTCTAACCTTGATCCCGCATAGGAAAGTGCGCTCATCGAGTTCCTCCGTGAGAACTGGGAGATCTTCGCATGGCTACCTTCTGACAAGCCGAGGATTCCTAGGGAACTCACTGAGCACGCATTAAATTTGGATCCAAAGGCGAAGCCAGTAAAGCAACCGCTTCGTCGCTTCACAGAACCAAAGCGCAAAGACATTGGAAAGGAGCTCCACCGCCTCATTAATACCAATTTTATCAAAGAACTAACAAAATTAGAGTGGGTCGCAAACCCAGTATGTGTTCCAAAGAAAAATACTATAGAACTTCGGATGTGCATCGACTTTACTGCACTGAACAAACATTGTCCAAAAGATCACTTCCCATTGCCGCGAATCGACCAAATAATCGACGCAATTGCGGGATGCGAACGTCTTTCTTTCTTGTATGCTTACTCAGGATACCACCAGATTAGGATGAAGGAAGAAGATCAGGAGAAAACAGCGTTTATCACGCCTTATGGTGTATTCTGCAACACAACAATGCCTTTTGGCCTCAAGAACGCCAGAGCAACATATCAACGGATGATGCAGAAGTGTTTGGGAAGCCAAATAGGCACAAATATGCAAGTATATATCAATGACGTCATAGTTACAACAAGCCAAGGATCTGCGCTGATCAAGCACCTCGAAGAAACATTCAAAAATCTCGACAAGTTTAGCATCAAGCTGAACCCGAAGAAATGCTCCTTTGGAGTCTCGACGGGATAACTCCTCGGATATTTGGTATCAGCTAGAGGAATCGAGGCTAATCTCGAGAAAATACAAGCAATATTAACAATGAAGAAGCCAACAAATCTATGTGGCGTATAGCAACTGGTAGGGCGAGTAGCAGCACTCAGTCGTTTCATTGCAAGGTTAGGTGAAAAAGCACTGCCATTTTACGCCCTCATGAGGAAGGACACTTTTCGACATCTCATGTCGTTGTGTCACCAAAAGAGAAAGAGCCTTTACTACTTTATATCGCTGCCACAAATCAGGTGGTCAGCACGATCTTGGTCGTAGAGCGACCCAACGAAGGGAAGACCCATGGTGTGCAGAGGCCAAACTACTTCCTAAGCAAGGTTTTATCGCCATCCAAACAAAGGTCCCCACATTGCCAAATACTAGCATACGGGGTATTTATGACAGCACGAAAATTACGCCATTATTTTTTGGAGCATCCAATCATAGTGGTCAATGAAGCACCTTTGTCAAGTATCCTCAACAATCCAGAAGCAACTGGACATGTCTCTCTATGGGGCATCGAATTATCCCCTCGAGATATCACGTATGAGAAGCGCAAAGAAATCAAGTCGCAAGTTCTGCCGGATTTCATCACAGAGTAGACAAAGTTGCAATGTGCGGGTCCACCAGACCTTTATAGTGCCTAGACAATGTACTTTGATGGATCAAAAAGAACGGAAGGAGCAGGAGTAGGAGTCATACTAATATCACCCCAAGGCGACAAAATGCGTTATATACTTTGGATGAGCTTCGAAAACGCATCCAATAACAAAACAGAATATGAGGCCTTGTTGCATGGCATGCGAATGGCCAAAGCTTGCGGTGCAACTCGCCTCAAAATCTTTGGAGATTCCAATCTTGTGGCACAGCAAGCAATGAACAAGTGCGACACCGTCAGCGAAAATATGATTGCTTATCGCGGTCTATATGGCATTATGGAAGCTCAATTTGATGGGTGTGAAGTATCACATATAGGGAGAGCAAGCAATGAAGAAGCCGACAACCTAGCAAACATCGGATCCTTGTGCTTACCAATACCACCTAGAGTTTTTTGGGAGGAAATAACAGAGCGATCGATCAAAGCAAAAAGAGTCTCCGAGGTTGTAGCACCAAAAACAGGGAAAAAGAAACATCCGCAAAAAGGCTCGGGGGCTCCATCAGAAACCAAGAGTATAGAAGAGGCCATCGAAGAAGAAGAACAGGAAATTGGAGAGGTCATGCTAATTGAGCCTACCTGGATGCAGCCGTATATAGCATATATGACTAAGCGAGAGCTACCTGAAGATGTGATAGAAGCCCGGGGAATCACCTGAAAATCGAAGGCCTTCAAAATAATCAAAGGAGAGTTGTATAAGAGAAGTATTTCAGGCATGTTGTAGCGCGTTGCGTAACACCCGAAGAAGGGAAAATCATACTCAGAGATATACACGAAGGAGTTTGTGGTCACCATGCTAGTAGCCGAGCAATTGCTGCAAAGGCATTCAGGGCAGGATTGTACTAGCTCACTGCAGTTCAAGGTACAAAAGACATTGTCAGAACATGTGAGGCATGTCAACAATTTGCAACAAAGCCTGGAGCACCCGCCGCTGAGTTGAATCCCATAACTTTGGCTTGGACTTTTGCTCAGTGGGGACTCGATATGGTGGGAAAACTTCACAAATCATCGCCAGGAGGACACGTCTTTCTGCTAGTAGCAGTCAAAAAATTTACTAAATGGATTGAAGCAATGCCTGTCACCACCCAAGATGGAACTTCGGCTGTGAATTTTATTAAGTCCATAGTATTTTGGTTTGGCATACCAAACAGCGTCATCACAGACAATGGGACCAACTTCACTTCCAATGAGTTCAAGGAGTACTACCATTAGATGGGCATCAAAGTAAGCTATGCCTCGGTAGCTCACCCGCAAACAAATGGACAGGTGGAAAAAGCCAATGGAATAGTTACTGCTGGACTTAAGAAAAGACTGCTAGCACCGCTTGACAGAGCAAAAGGAGCATGGGTTGATGAATTGCCATATGTGTTATCGAGTTTACGTACAACTCCAAATAATTCAACACAAGAGACACCTTTATTTTTGGTCCACGGTGCAGAAGCCGTTCTTCCAATTGAGGTGTCACACGAATCTCCAAGAGTAGCTGCATATGATGAAGACGAATCAAGAGAAGCACTTGAAGATGATGTGGATGCACTTGATGAAGCTCGAGATGAAGCTGTACAAAGAGCAGCTGTGTACAAGCAAAACTTGTGCAATTATCATAGTAGAAGATTGCGGCCTAGGTCCTTCGTAGTAGAGGACCTAGTTCTTCGCCTCAAGCAAGATGGCCACAAAAGGTTGGAATCGCCATGGGAAGAACCATACATCGTCACAGAAGTTATTCTCGGAGGAGCATATCAACTACAAGACAAAAAGACAGGAGTAAATTACTCAAATCCATGGAACGTAGCATAAGATTACTTACAATATGATAAGAGTTACGGTTCGGCTTCTTAAGCCAGAGTATCCAGGTCAACGGCTAGATGCCATCCGCCCAAAGAATAATGTATCATCGAATTTTTCGCCTTATGTATAAAGAGATAAGTTTTTCGTGCCTTAAGCTCTTTATTATTGTTCAAAAGATCTATGTTTTCCATCAAGCTAACAACAACTATGAGCCTATGTCCAGATACAGGCATCCGAACAGCCTCGGGGGCTTCCCATCGGGAGCGCTGGTGCGCACCCGATAAAAATACAATTGTGTATAAAACAAAATATTTATGATTTAAAAGTACCTTTGAGTCTTACATCAATGTATCCTGAAAAAGGTATCCTCAAAAGAAAGATTACTCCCATCGGGAGCCAGTATAAAGAATTAAAACTATTTGGTAAATCAGCCCAGCAGGGCAACCGCCGAAAAGGCCAAAAATCTCGGATCGCGCTCAAACACAACAAATATCCGAATGCCGTGTTCAGAAAAATGAAGGTAAGACACCAGGATTCGTCCTATGTGGCTTGGTAATCGCACAAGAATGCGCTATGCCAGTAAAATATCCGTATCAACGATACGATGAAAAAACCCGACGGACGCGTTGGGTACCTGATAAAATAGAAGTTGGAATTCAGTATTCGGTAAGACCTCAGCGGTCCGAACTAAATTACGCTAGTAATAAATTCCAAGTTCAGGCCTGGGGACTTGAATGTGATGTAGGACAACCTTGTTTTTTCCCAGGAGCAATTAACTGATTCTCGATCCGTCGGAAGCATCGGACTCATTGTACCAAATCCCTACAAAGCACAAAATGATACAAATAAAGGAAAAGAAACTTTGAGACTCAACCTGAAACTATGGTTCATGTAGAGTCTCAGGGGCTACTGACATAGGTACGATTACTTGGATGCTTATGATTTGCTGCCCTATGATGGGAAAAAGGCTCACGGCCCATGAAGATTTCATATAATAGCCCAAGGAAGCAACCAACAAAGACTTTGATTGTATTAGGAAAGAGACTATGAATCGACATTGTGTTGGTATTGTAATTACGCGTGTATGAAACCTATTTGCATACAGCTTTGAGACCCAGCCTATTATATATAGGACGGGAGAAGCCTAAGCAAGGGTACAGAAATCTAGAGGACAACTTGTAATAGTGTGATTTCCCCAATATTCAGGCGACTTTGACTTCATCGTTTTCCTGACATCCGACGAAATCCCTAGCATTCTCCTTTCCATGAAACCCCAAGCCCATCATCATGGGCATTGCCGAGGTTACCCCTCATCACCTGCTGTACCACCAAATCCAAATCTCCAAAACATTGTATCCGGCGTATCCCCACTTCCTTTGCTACCTTAAGCCCATGCACGAGCACCTCATATGCGGCAACATTATTCGATTCGCTAAAATGGATCTGGAGGACATATTTCAGTTGATCTTTCTTGGGCGAGGTAAGCACTACCCCGGCCCCTAGTCCTTCCTTCAGTTTTGACCCATCAAAGTGCATCCTCCAATAGTTTGAGTCCGGTAAAGGTGGTTCATATTGCATTTCAGCCCAATCCACGAAGAAATCAGCCACTACTTGAGATTTAATTGCATCTCTCCTGTCAAATTGTGGTGCCTATGGGGCTAACTCAATTGCCCATTTTGCAATTCGGCCACTAGCATCTTTGTCGCTCATTATCTCGGATATGGGCGCTTCACATATCACTTTGATGGGGTGTTCCTCAAACTAGTGTTTTAGCTTCTTTGCCGCCATATACACACCATATGTCATCTTATGGTAGTGGGGGTAATTCTGCTTCGAAGCTGACAACACCTTGCTTAGGTAGTACACTGGCCTCTGCACCGACTTACCTTCCTCATCACGCTCAACTACTATCACTACACTTACGACTTTGTTGGTCACTGCTATATAGAGCAACACCGGCTCTTTAGATAGTGGTGAGGCTAAGACCGATGCAGAATATAACATCTTTTTTAACTCATGAAATGTGCTATCAGCTTGCGGTGTCCATGTCAATTTATCTGCCTTTTTCATTAGCTGGTAGAGGGAAGCGCCTTCTCTCACAGCCGACTTACAAACCGACTTAACGATGCCAGGCAACCTGTGAACTTCTGCACATTGTTAAGACACTTCGGCAGTTACATTCTTTCTATAGCTCGGATTTTTGTGGGGTTGGCCTCGATACCTCGGCTGGATACGAGAAAACCGAGTAACTTCCCCGCCGGCACACCAAAGGTACATTTCTCTAGGTTAAGCTTCATCCGGAACCTCCTTAGGTTCACAAATGTTTGTCGGATATCATCAAGGAGCATTTTGCTTTCCTTGGTTTTTATCACAACATCATCCACATAGACCTGCACATTTCGACCAATTTGGTCATGTAAACATTTTTGCATGCATCATTGATACATTGCTCCTGCATTACATAAACCAAACGGCATAGTGTGATAGCAATAAGCCCCATACGGGGTGATAAACGCAGTCTTCATTTGATATCCGGGTTCAAAGGTATCTGGTGAAAGCCAGAATAAGCATCTATGAATGATAACAACTCACACCCAGCAGTTGAATCTATGACCTGGTCTATCCTTGGTAGTGGAAATGGATCTTTTGGACACGGCTTATTCAGGTTCGTGTAATCGATACACATACGCCACACCACGGCCACATTCAGATCATCTTTCTTCTTCTCCACGAGAACCGGATTAGAGAGCTAAACCGGATAAAGTACTTCCATGATAAATCCGGCTGCAAGGAGCCGAGCTATCTCGTCTCCAATGACTTTTGTCCTGTCTTTGGCGAAGCGACGGAGAGGTTGCTTCACCGGCTTTGCTCTGGGTCTCACATTCAAAGAGTGCTCAGCCAACTCCCTCGGCACACCTTGCAGGTCCTATGTAGACCAAGCAAAGATATCCCAATTCTCACAGAGGAAGTTGATGAGCTCGCTTTCCTATTTGTCACTTAACCCAACACCAATAGTTATAGTGCGCTCTAGGAAGTGGTCATCAACAGGCACCTTCTTTGTATCTTTTGTCGCTTGAAATGAAACACTCCCATGCGGGTTAGTTAGAGTCGGCATATGCTGCTGTGCAGATTGAGCCAATGCATCCACCTCCTGAATTTTCCTCTTCCCTTGAGAAATCACAAGCGACTCGGCCAGGTTAGACCAGGCGGATGCACACTCAATGGAACGCTTGAAGTCCCTAGCTATGGTGATCACTCCCCTTGGCCCTAGCAATTCATCTTCAAGTAGCTGATGTGAGTACTTGCTATAAACTTGTTCAAAGCTGGCCTGCTGAGTAACGCATGATACGCGCTTTCCAAGTTCACAACCTCAAACTCCAAGTTCTCGGTATGGCAGTTGTGCCTTTTGCCGAATAACACATCAACTCGGACCTTACCAATGGGCTCGCATGAGATACCCGGCACAATGCCATGGAAAGTGGTCCGTGTCGCTTGGATCATATTTTCCGATATTCCCAACTTGTGCATGGTATCCTTGCACATGACGTTAATGCTACTGCTGTTGTCTATCAGCACCTTGGAAAACCTGACGTTGATATTCGGCCCAATGAACATCGGATCCAACACCAGCGCATATGTTCCAGGACTCAGCATGAGCTTTGGGTGGTCCTTGATGTTCCAGGTAATTTCTTGTTCCGCCCAAGGCATATACCTCGCCACAGCTGGCATTACCGCGTTCACCTCCATATGTAGGTGTTGCAAGCTCTTTCTATCAGTTTCCTCTGTGGTGAACACGCAGTAACTTTGGTGATGTTCTTTATACTCATTTCTGCCTTCATGGCCATGATATCCTTGGTCTTGCTATTGCTAATTATTCACATGATGCACTGCATCCCTTCTCTCATGGTTCTCATACCTCGGTGGAGGCGGAGGCAACATTAGTTGGTATCCATTCCCCCAGTGAGTTGTTGCTGCCGAGGTGCATCATTCTGAGGTGCTTCGTGCTGATGTCCATCATGCCGAGGTGCATGAGCATTCCCCGAGTCCCTTTGCTCTAGCTTCCTCAACCACTCACATTGCGGGGTTGTATGATTCGCCGGGTTATTCAGACTTGGCATGTGGAATTTGCACGGCTGATCCAACATAGACTCGAATGTGTATCTCGGCATATCCTTTCTTTCCTGCCACTGTTTCTTCTTCTCCGGCGTCCAAGGTTTCTTACCTTTGCCTTTTTGTTGCCACTGTTGCCCTCCAGTTTTCTGACGCTGGTTGGCGCCGGCATTGGGCTGATCCTGATCCACAGCAGCCACTTGATGTGAGCTGTACCGGTAATCTGGCCGATCATCTCTTCTCTTACCCCGAAAGTCATTGCACCGCGATAATCCGGCACCCTCTCGAGGGTAATATTCATCATTGGACTCACTAGACATCATCCGAGGCTGGGCTGGATCACCCAAGGTGTACGAATCAGCAATCCGAATCATCTCGGCCAACGTGGTTGGTATATCTCTCTGCAATCTTTGCCACAACATACTTGCATACCTGCACCCTTGGGCGAACCACGCAATATCTTGTGATTCAATTACCTCTTCACAGGAATTTCTCACATTGCACCAGCGAGTCAAGAACTCCTAGTTTGTCTCATTTGGTCTTTGCTTGCATAATGCCAGAGTTTGTGGCCTATTTGGCCTCTTGTATGTGCTCGCGAAATTGTTGATTAACAGCTCCTCAAAGTCCAACCAATAGTTAATGCTTCCCGGCGGCAAATTATTCAACCAGACCCTTGCTGGTCCTTCCAACATCTGGGGCACATATCTCACAGCCCATCTCAAGTTATCCGTGGCAATGTTCACCGTAGTCGCATAATCAATAACCCAATCATCCGGCTTAGTGCTACCTTCATACGTCTTTGTTCCCCGGGCCAACTGAAAGTTCGGCACAGACGGCTCCCTCATGATCCGTGGTCCGAAGCATGCTGGACCCGGAGGACCTTGCACCTCAATCATCTCCGACCTATAGATCCGTTCCAACTTCAGCCTTGCATCATCCGGCTGCAAGTTCCTGCTTCCCAATCTTGATCCAACCACATGATGCTCCGGCCTTGGAAATCCAGCATCTGCCATCGCCAAATAACCATCATTGTATCTATCTTGACCCGGACGTGCATTTTTCTGTTGCATTCCTGGGCCAGCACTTCTCTCCTGCCAAGGTGCATATTGATGCTACTATTGTTGAGGTATATTTTGTCCTGCTCCTGCTGGATTATGCTGTACGGCATTGCCGTTGGCAGCGTTTCCTCGACCAGCATTGCCTTAGTCGCGGTTACCCTGGCTAGCACTGTGATGGTCCTCATCAACTTGCACTACTCTTCCTTTCCCTACCCTTACCGGGTCATACGGGACCATCTGTTTGTCTTTTCTCCCAGAGGTTACCACCTCCTCTCTTCTGGGGCCATTATGAGGTGATGATGCAGCTCCTGCGGACCCTGCCTGGTTATTCCTTGTTGAATGAACTACATGCAACGCTCCGGGTTGCGCCGGGTTTGCCTTGTTCATTTCCTCATTCTGCTTACATGCTACCCTTAGCAAATGGTTAACTCTCTCTTGTTGCCTTTCTCGGGCTTCTCCGGCCAAACCCTCTAACTCGGATGCGGCTGCATTGGCAGCCCTGAGGTTTTTTGCCGGGCAGATATACCTCTCCAGCCCTACTGTCACTATAGTAGCTGTCTGCCCTGGCTTAGCCACATACTCCTTGTCTATCTCAGTGATCAAGTTCCTACCTCGGATTTTTACCCCATCTATACGGTTTGCCTTTGCATACTCGTAGAGTAATGTTCAGTGACTGTTGTAACTCAACTACCTTTTTCACCCTAGCTAACATTTTCTGCCTAGTCTCTTCTAGCTCGGCCAGTGCCTGAGCCAGATCTACCACTGGTGCTATAGGTGTTGCTAAGCTATCTATTGCCTACTGCAGTACATTTTTGGCCTCTCTAGCGGAGGGAATCTGGATCTTGCCTGTTTTGGCGTAGCCTCCAACTCTAGCACCAGGTCCTTACTTGCTCCTACGTCTGGTGTCGTCATCATGACCTCAGCATAGCTCGCGGGGCGAGTGATACACGAGCCGCAAGAAGCGCTAAGGGGTGGTTCACCTCCCTCGACGATGTTCTGCGGGTGAACGCAGGACTCGTTGACGCTAACATAGATCTTGTGAGCGCCAAGCTTGATGAAGAGGCCGTTGCGCGGAGGAGGATGCCTGCCGAAGCTCCCAACATTGTCGCTAACGTAGTCCAGCGCTCCAAAGCGCTGAAAGAGCCCGGAGACGATGCGTTCGCCGGTGCCAATGATGTTTCTCGTCCGGATTTTACCCCTGCTAGCGCCGCTAGCCCCACGGTGGGTGCCAACTATCATGGTGGTGGCACGGCAGATGCCATGTATAGGCTAAAGATGGGGCCAGTAAGCACTAGAGAAATCCATGGAGGGATAGTGTGGTGATTCCACACACAAGTGTTTGTATTTCACTCATGTAGATGATGGACTACAGAGGCTCCTCGAGCAGTTCGTGGGAATTAGACTAGTTCTCTTACCACCCACCGCAAATCTCTAGGGCTCTCCCTTAGTAAAAATGGTTGACCCTTGCTATGGAGCTCCTGCCCCTCCTTATATAGGGAGGGGGGCTAGGTTACAATCTAGGGCATACGTGGAAGCATATCCTCTGAATATGCCCTTGGGTAAAGTAAGATGCCTCTTTTGCACTTTAACTGGCTTATCCGGACTCAGGGCGTAAGCCCTCCTGAGCCCCCCTGCGACGCAACGTCATCCGACACTGGTGGCATCTGCCGACATTGGCTACGCCACCCTTGTCGGCCACGCCCCGCTGGTCCTCTCCTCTGTCTGCTTCGCCCACGCTACAGTGGACAGAGACCACATTTTAACCAACAAGATTCCTTCCTTCTCTTGTAAGCCAAGTGACAACCCAGCTAGCGCCCGGTAACTCGGCCACTTGGGCACCTGCAAACACGATAGATCAAACATAGCCGACATAAGTTTTATGCCGGCCGGGTTAGCCTTAGGTGAACATCCACCGGACCGGGTCATTCCGTAAGTCGGCTTGCCTTGAAGTGACTCAGCCAGTATACGCTTTGACCTTGTCGTACCTCGGCTAACTCGGCCTTTATACCCTGGCGTGACCCTACTCGGGGGTATCCCCCTAACACATCTCAAGGCCCCGTGGGACTGCAGTAGCAGCGACGCACTGGTCCCCACAACCGATTCGGTGGAATGCCCAATCCGGCATTCGGCCACGAGGTATGCACTTTACCAACTTTCTTTGGTCTTTGTCTTGTAGTTCTCGTGTACTTATGACTATGGTGATAATTAAATGGAGAACATAATCTATGGGGTCGAGACTCAACAAATGGTATCTCGATTGAGCACGAGCCATTGTTTGAGGAGGAGCTCACCCGCTAAGCTACGAGAGGGGGTAAGAGAACCGGAGCATACACGGATGATGAGGACATATGTCTTTGTGGTGCTTGGATTGAGGTAATCCAAGACCCAATATGTGGTGCCCAACAAAAGGAGCTCTCATTTTGGATGAGGGGTCCACAATCACTTCCATGAACACCATCTATTGCAACCCTTCAACTTCTTTAGTGATCACAATAGTACCTCCCTTCAAAAGAGGTTGGTGTTTATCTCGAGGGAGTGTAGAAAGTTCCAAGCCACCCATGATCATGTCGTCAAGCAACCCTCGAGTAGAGTTAGCATGGCCAACTTGGTGGTACAAGCATTGGGTTACTTCGAAGAGTCGCATGACATGAATCCCTTCACATTAGTCCATGCTTGGAATTAAATTAAAGGTTATCCTAAGTGGGAAGAAATATACAAGGCCTACAAGAAGGACCATAAAGGGAAAAACCACGAGAATGACTCCTCGGTGTTAGATCTTGAGGAGGCCGCGACAAGTGAGTCCCCAAGCAACAACCATGTGGGTCGTCCAAAGGGCCACAAGGCAAGCAAGTAAGATCTTGCTCATGGGTCCAATGCCATGGCCTTGCAATCCACTTTGAAGGTGATGATAACTGACAAAGAGGTGGCAAGTGAGAGGAAGCCTAAGGAGAGAGAGGACCAAATGAACAGCTTCATGTACTATCAAACTAGGAAGATCGTGATGTGAACAAAACCAAGGCCAAGGCCATAGAAGTTGAGCTCAAATTCCAACTTAAGAAAAATGAAACCGATCTCAAACTCAAAGAAGTTGAATTGAATGCCCAAGCAAGGGCAGAAGAGGTGGAAGTCAAAGAAAGAGAAGTTGAGCTCAATGCCCAACAAAGGGCCAAGGATTTTGAGCTCAAGTAAAGAGAAGATGAGCTCAAGCTAGTCACCTAGGCGAACCATATCATGACGTTCGACATGAGCAAGATGGATCTGAGCCAAAGAGTTTGGATCGAGAGGAAGGGGTAGATGATCCTCGAAAGAGATGCATGATCATTCCATATTTATGCATTAATTTGTGTTGAACTATGTTGGTCCCTTTATTTTTAACATTTGTATGTGGAATTAATTGTAAGTTTAACTATTTTATTTTGACATATTTATATGTTAAATTGTGGAAAAAAACTATGAAGTTTGGTCTTATTTGGGGCCAAAAACTGTGAATGCGCCCACATCCAAGGCCGAGTTGGCAGGAGTGGCCGAATTGGCGGGATAAATGCTCCCCCGTTGGGCGCACAGGCGGACGAGGGGAAGACAATGCATCCTTGCCATGCCCAAATTGGAAAAATTCAGACACAATAGGTGTCCAAAATGCTCCCCACAGTTGGGGATGACCTAAGGTGAATTCGTTCCATCACTTGTCCTCCTTTGGTCCTCACTTGAATGGGATACTATTGGAACCAAATTCTCATCTTATGACTAGGTCCATACACATGATCATGACGCCAAGAGGAGATACAAAGGATGGCCAATGAGCCAAGACCCCCAAGCAAGAAGCATAGAGGCAAAGACAGAAGAAGCAGCGAGCAAACTAGCTCGTCGGACCAATAGCCGACCAAACCTTCGCAGACCCCAGCCCAAACCAAATTGTCCTCTGCCGTATGTTCCGCCAATGTACGTCGAACACCTCATGCAAGTCGCAAACTAGCGCCCAGCCCGGCATGTTGATCCACACGTTGAACCGTCCGGTGCACCAACCGGCGCATCCGAACTTACCGCCGGATTCGTTTGTTTGCGCACAAAATCAGGTTTTGATGCCCTAAAATATTCCCTTTACCTATCACTTCACTCCTAGTACTATAAATATCCCCTTATGGATCAGGTCTGAGATTCATAGCTGATGATGAATTAGAGAGAGGTTTGCTCCTTTTCCCCTTGTGTGGAACTCCTATGGAGATGATTCGAGATCTTTACATAGCTACTCTTTTCCCATATGGATTCTAGTATACATGTGCTAATCTTCACTACCAATGTTCTAGTAGTTTTAATCTTTCTTAGTGTACTAGTGGTTGCTATTCTTACTTGCTAGGGTTCTATTAGATCGGGGGACTGGTTGTAAGAAAGAATAGGTTTCATCTGTTCTTGACAGATCTCCTCCGAGAAGGAATTTTTGAATTCTTATCCCAGCTCTGTGCCATGGTTGCTACGACCACAACGATAACAAGCTCTAATTTGGAAAGAGAGCCGAACGATAAGGAAAATGGGGAATGGCCGTGGGCGCCAACAATGCAACCCACGTAGCTACCCAATTGGAAATAAAATAACAGTGAAAAACTAACAAGGCAGGCTAAACTTAACGATTTTCTCCGGCGGTAGACGAATTCATGCCAAAATAGACTCTAGCCAATTGGCTCTTCAACTATGGGTAGCTAAATCTAATTGCAATGAACACTGTCCCCTTAGAGTGTGGGGTCGTCAACTAGAGGACTAAAAAGTAAATGGCCCCTTGCCGAGTAGATAACGCAAATTCTAACAATGTTCGCATCAAGGAAAATAAGTATGGTATAAGAGCATAAATCTATATATATATACTACTAATAAAAGCAGAACTGTTTCTTTGGTTTCATCCATCTTTGGACCATTTTACCCCTGAAGAAGAAACTATACACAAGTGCCACCGCTTAGTCAAACTGAAGGGTTCGTTCGGTTCCTCGATGAGTTTAGCATCGCAGGGAGACAGGGGAGGGTGCGGTTGTGCAGAGCGTCGACCGACGGCCACAAAAGGAGAAGATCGAGACCCAGGGCCGACCCTAAGGGGGGACTGTAGGGGCGGCCGCCCCGGGCCCCCGAGACCAAGGGGCCCCCATCTAGGTATGCGGTGGGAAGGGGGTCATGTGGCGCCGCCATTAGAGCGTAGCTTTTTCTCTCATACCGGTTCAGGCAGACGAAGGACGCAATGGTCAACTGCTTCATATTGGGCTTTTCTCCTTTGCTAACTTGGGCCTTTTCTCCGTTATAGTTCGGTATATGAGAATTAAATGAGGTGGGGCCAGTGGGCCAGACCATGTGCACAAGAGCGATCTTGAAAATACAAAATACAATCGATGTATTCTTAGTTGTTTCATAAAGCCGCTGAAAAAAGGTTGTTTCATAAAGCGTTTGCTTAGTTCTGAAAGAAAAGAGCTGATTGCTTAATTGTCGTCAAAGACAAACTTTTTTTTGCAATAAGCGTAGCTAGGGTACCGGATCTCAGAGGGCCAACGCTTGGCACAAGCCAACAATAGACCGTCCCACGCTCGGCATATAATGATCAAGTAGTGGGTATACTCCGACCGAAAAAGTCATAACTTTAGTTTAGATAATCGCTCGGAGAAAAAAGAAGAATGCAAGATCGTGGATATGTATGTCTAATTTTCCATCAGGTGTGTGTCGTACGAGGTGCCGTTCGGTTGCCCTTGTAAAGAGCTGGGGACGACCGATCGCCGTCCCTTACGTGGCCACGCCAAAAAAAGGTGGAGTGGCTGAGAGTAGACCTCGTGCCCAAACCTCATGCCCGCCGGTGCCAACGACCATGATGAGATGATTTCAAGCAAAGTCGGTATATAAGTAGGTAAGAGTGATATACATATAGCATCGTTACTGAGTTTATATCCATATGTATTTAAAGAAGAAGAAATAAAAAAGACCAGCAAGAGGAAGGAGCTATTAAGAATATTAAAACTGAACCAAAAGAAAGACCTCTCACAACCTGCTCACTTTTTACCATCCGATTGAACTTCTTTGGTATTCCTGGCCGTTTGATGAAGTTGCATCCCGCTATGGGCCGAATATCCTTGAAGGACGCTTCTCTCCACGTCAAATAGGCTTGTTGTGGTGAATTGGCCTCAAATGCCACCTCTGATGTTGATCAAGTGACTAGAAATAAAGCCTATTTCAAGCAAGTAATTTTTTTGGCTACTCTAGACAGTTGCAAAAACTTAAGCATGCTCCCTCACGACCTAGGTGGTATCTGTATAAACAACAAAAAAACATTGAGTCATCCCTCGTCATCACCTTCATCCAAACAACAAAGTCATGAAGCTAACATGGTATAAAAAAGGGCGTGAGGTGAGTGGCCAAGTCGAGATGACTTTCCGCCTGCAGCCGCATGTGTATTCTTAAGGTTGTGCAGTGAAAATTGGAGAAACTGTAAAAAAAATCCGAGCCAAAGAGGCAATGTTCAAACACTCGCTCCTATTAAAATAAGTGACTTTGATTTATCTAGATTCATGTGTATCTATGCACTACAAGATGTCTAGGTGTATATGAATTAAATTCAAGTTAGAGTACAATAAATCTATCTCTCATGTCATCCTAATCTGAATACCATACCTCCAACCCTTCTTTGTAGAAATAAATTGCGGCAACGCGCGTCAATATGATCTAGTTTATTAAGAAAGGAGGAGCTCTAGTCACACACCCGTGCGAGTTTGGGATTCCAAGGCGAGTGGCGGGGGTCGATGCCCAGTTCTTGAAGAAAATTTTAACATAATATGTAAAAATTGTTTCATATCGATATTGTCTTGGATGAACTTCAATTTTTTTTATAAACATATAGTATATATTATTATTGTGTTTCTATTAAGGAGCCCTATATTCTAGTTTCGTCCCGGACCCTAAAAATCTCACGACCGGCCCTGTCGAGATCTGACGCAACTTCCTCCGCTCCTAGGACGCCGGCAGAGCCCACAACTTTCCCCAGGAAGGAGTGAAGGCGGCGCTCTGGGCAGCGGACGGAGGAAGATGGGGGCGGTCCCATGTGCTGTGAGGGGCGAGGACCCGTGCCTCCCACGCCCACAAGCATGCGCCGCTATCTTCATTGGCAGAGCAATATTAGCTACGGGCACGGTTTTGCCGCCTGCGCGAGGCAGAGCACTTCTTGGTCATAAATGTAGGTGGATACTGCATTCTTTGTGTGTTGTGCGCATGAGATGCTGCTACTGATGCATTTGTGGTGTTGTGCGCTGGAGTTTCTGGTTTAAGGACAAGAGAAATCACTGGCCTTCGCTTTTGTTATGGCTGCTTCACCAGGATGTTCAGCAACTACAGGTGTATTGAAGAATTCTGAGCCGATTTTGGTTCTCATGTTTCATCTGTAAACTAAGTTCTCACGTTTGTCAAATTCAGTTTGGTTCTGCGTTTAGCAAGTAGCAACATATAGAGTTTCCTGTTGGTTGACACTTCAGTTGCACAACTGTAAGAATTCAATTTCAGTCTCAGCCTTCAATTTGTACTGGATGCTGCTACTTCATCCTTTACTTTGTAATCGACTAATCTATTTTACAGTGATTAAGATGCTTGCTTATCGTCACACTGCAAATCCATATAACAATTCTATTTCTGTCTAGATCATACTCTTTTCTCAACGGACAGTAAGTTTGGGTTTCCTCATCATCAAGTTGTTTCTCTTTCCCTGTAGTTAAGTTTGCACTATTGAGCAAGATGAGAAACAAATGATCTTTATCCTCAGCCTAAATTCATGAACTGATTTCTGAAAATATCTACCTTGTTAGATACATTGGCATGTGCAGCAATGGACTTCTGGGTTCATTCTTCTGTCTGAATATGTGTGTGGTGTAAACAAACAAGTTAAACCATCAGTTTGCATTTCAGAAGAGCACACAAGTTTCTCTTGAAAAAAGTATTCACAACTTTTTCCCGGATGATTTGGGCTTTTTTATTATTGATATTTTATTTCTTAGATAAAAGGTGTAGGGCTAACCAAGAAGATGATGCTGAGGTAAGTCTGGGGTAAATCCATGCTCATAGAAGATTATGCTGAAACATAAATCATGGTTTGAAGGAGACATCTTTGGCAGCTGCTTGGTACGAGGTGCTGCCTGTAGTGCACCTGATGGCCATGGTCTGCCAACCCTCTGCTTCCTCCTAGGTCGTACGGTGAAGGCTACAAGAATTAGATACCCTAATTCTTAGATTTTTATTTTTCAATTTCCTTTATTTTGACGCACAAACTTGTTGCGAATTAAAGAACTTAGTTTGGTCAATTATTTGTTACAAACACGGGTATATGGACATGTATATTCTACAAAAACACCGCCACAAAATCAAATTGTCATTAGTTGGAAAGAGGAGACTCAATATTATCTAGAAAAAAAAAACCTTAGCGATCAATTCAGCCAAGGTAAGTACCAAAAATTGTCAAGCAACCGCCTAAGCGACAACCCGATCAACCACTGCAGACCAATTTCAATTCAGCCAAGGTACCAAAAATATTCACCATAATTAATTTTAGTTTGATGTAAAACTTGTTGTGAATTGAAGAATTTAGTTTGGTCAATTATTTCTGTCCAACACATGTATATGAACATGTCTATTCTTAAAAGAAAGTACTCTTGCAAAATCCAACTGTCATTAATTGGTAAGAGGAGATTCAATATTATCTTGGAAAAAAACCATATATTATCCAGGAAAAAAACCATAGTGACCCAAAAATAGTCATGAAATATAACCCGTGGCAACTCACAGGCACATGTGCTAGTACTACACGGGCACATGTGCTAGTACTACAGCTTACAAAACAAGGAGAACTACACCCAATCTTCAACTTCCGGCAAGGCTGTGCTGACCCACGCAATAAACGTTGCACATTGTAAACTCTACTCTATATCGCAAGCCATAGTTATGAAAGTAAATCCCTGGTGATAGTTTAAGTTGGCAGACAAATCTCAAGTTGACGAGGCTTCCTTGAGCTTTCCATTATCTCCACTTGCGCTGACATTGCAATTTCGAATGAATTTTTCCTCTGAAGGCAGATTTTTCATTATTTTCCTAGTTGGTCCTGAAGCATTCCACAAGTACCATAGGCGTGATTTTGGAGGTGGCACCGCTCCCGCCATAGGAGCTACCAATCCTAGTTTCCCCTCATCTATAATGCTGTCAACTATTCCGTAATCCTTGGCCTCCCAAGGACTCATGAAATAGTCAAACTTTGTGTCCTCGTCGATCTACAAGAAACGACAATCAGCACAACAGTCTGTGGCTATTGGATAAGTAAAGCATGGGAAACAAATTCTGAAGGACAACCTGCTCTTCAGGCTTCCCAGTAATTCTTGACATTATCTTATTCATCTTTATCTTCTCGTACAGTATTTCTCTTATCTGCAATCCCATCTCAGTGGCCTGCAGATGGGTGTATCAACATATTACACTTCTGAAGAAAGAATGGAAAAATCATCCATTTCTGAATGCTTGTGAATTTGCAGAAAGGGCATCACCTGCCAAGGTAGTACTTGCATACTAGTCAGAAACGAAGCTAATCTACAATGATTTCTAAAGCGTACTTCACCAGGTAGCCTTGTTTAGATACTGAGAACTACAATGGCAGGTTGTAACTATACTTTTGGGTCTCACCTTTGTAAGCCTTTTATCTCAAGTGTGGTATATGTTGCTCATAGTGAGCCTCCATCTCGTAAGTTACAAAAATCAACACATCAGTTAAGGAACAGCAAACTTTTTAAAGATAAATAAATGATGGCACATGAGCTTGGACGCCACTGTTTAGTGTTTACGCACCTATAATACCAATACTCTCCATACTTTACCAGGATACTAGATCACTAGCTGATATATGAAATTGTCAACTAATCTTAGCCACAAGTGCAAATTGGGCTATAACGTCATCCAATGATTAAACGCACCTATCTTTTTTATAATCTAATTCATGATTTCAGCAGCAACTAGTTAAAACAAATATAACTATATCAAAAATACCTACCTTCCCACCAGCTCCCCCTGATGGCTGATGGATCATAATTCTCGCATTTGGCATGCAAAATCTCTTCCCCTTTGTCCCAGCAGCTAACAAAAAAGCACCCATAGAAGCCGCCAATCCAAAGCAAACAGTTGAGATATCAGCCTTGCAAAATTTCATGGCATCATAAATTCCCATCCCTGTGAATTGATATGCCAAATGTTATATTAAAGCATAGTGCAATGGCAATAAGAGAAGACAAAAACATGGAATGGTTACAAAAGTTACCAAGGAGTTGTATTTATAATAAAAC
This sequence comes from Avena eriantha, assembly GCA_910589775.1. Lineage (NCBI taxonomy): Eukaryota > Viridiplantae > Streptophyta > Magnoliopsida > Poales > Poaceae > Avena > Avena eriantha. The sequence continues at coordinate 275,064,783 of OU342740.1, read as the reverse complement.
TAGGATAAGAATTCTAGTTGATTTAACTGTTAAGGCAGCTAAGATACTTTGACCTTGTGTACAAAATTGACGATTGGTAGTTCTACTACCATATACGGGTTTATATGCCATATACCTGGGTTCCGGAAGGAAGCCTTGTGGGTACTTGGAAAGGGACCACGAGTTAAGCACTCATACGATCTGGAGTTCTATTCCTACATGGAGAGGATACCTACTCGGAGGAGAGGACACTGCCTTACCGTGTGTGTATAAGGAGAAGCAAGACCGCACAAGAGGACTAGGTTTCACATCCACCGAAGCACAAGCCTTTAAGTAGATAGAAGCCAAAAGTGATATAGAGACTTTCCCTAGTTTTGTCCACATAGATCCATCGAGTTGCCCATTTATTAGCCCGGATTCATCCCTTTTTATTGCTATTGTACTCTATCTCAAGCTATAATCCAATCAAAGAAGAAGTAGGGTTGTTACCCATCTAGGTGGTAGCAACAAATTGTTGATCAGGTTAAATCATCTCATCACACAGCGATAAGGTGCAGATTTATTTACCTTTAACACTGAGTGTTTGATCATGTAAAATCCAGTCTCAATTGAGTTAACAATAGAGGGGGCTGGAATCGCAGAAGTATCCTGCATGGCTACAACAGTGGTCGGTAGGAGTCCTATCTTCTCGATCGTCTCTTCTGCTCGTAACATCAGCAGGCCGCGGGCTGGAGCGAGCAACGATCCAGCCGCTGCCTCCCTAGCAAGTTCGCAGCCAAACAAATCGATCGGATCTATACGTTGAGCAGACGAGGTAAATGAACGCCAAGCCTCACGGACTGTAACATCTAATATGGGTATATGGGCTTTGGCATGTACATGGATCAGTAGTAAATTGGGCTTAAGTGTCAATTAAGGACTAATATCTACAGCTAAACGTAACAGTACGCCTTAGCTGCCTCCCCCCCCCCCCCCCCCCCCCCCTCTGCTTGATTAAATTATGACATGATCACAACCCATGATCTTCCCATTCAGCCAAGATGCCAGCTTTTTGTAGCCCACATTGTACCCTTGCTTGGGAAAATTCTCACATCATCAAATGACCAATGACCCACAACCAAATCAGGAAAGAGAGAGATTATTCCATGGCATGCATCAAATATCCAAATATGATCTGCAAAGTTCATAATTTTATATAACAAGATCCTTGAAATTGTAATGGTGTTCAATTATTGTTCCAGAAATAGTGTCTGGAATAGTTCTTATAATGAGATCAAGAATACCCACCAGCTGTTATGGAGCCTCCAGGTGAGTTAATAAACAGCTTGATGTCCTTTGTGTGGTTCTCTGCATCCAACAGTAAGAGTTGGCTGATGATAAGATCCGCGCTCAAATCATCCACCTGTTCAGGAGTTAGCACAAGGCATTTGAAAGCAACAAATGAATAAATATCTGGTTTGAACTCCATTTTAGTCACATCAATGGAACAAAAAATCCTTCTTTTGACCAAGGCATGCTAGGGGATTGCACATAAGTACTTTTAACATGCACACCAGAAATTTTAGCATGCAAACGAAGCATAATTTGATAATTGAGGCCAAAATAAGTGGTGCTATGTTAGTTTTGACTTTTGATACTAACACACTCTGTAATATCAAGAAAATATATCCTATAAAGGTAGTGGTAGTGGCCAGTTCCCTAAAGATTATTCTTCTACAGTATGATAATTAAAGCAGTCAAAAAATTTCACATAAAAATACGAGAACCATTCTCAAATTAAATGCTGTATTTCAGACCTGTTTGTAGTAAGTCAGTTGACCAGGGGAAATGAACTAAAAAGAGAATATACCCAAAGAAGTAGCCCCTATTTTATCTTAGATTTTACAATTATCATCAGTTGACGCCATAGAAAACAAGTCGATTCAAAAGCATTTAAAGCATCTAATGGGTCACATAAGGTGCAACAATGCTCTGGTAACATCTAAACCATCAATAAGCATCACTCATATGACTGCATGACTTACAATGGAAGAAGTTTATAGATGGTGCAGAAAAATGCAAATATTCCATTTACTGTTTTGATGCGTATTATGAAGAACCAGTAACTGGAATATCTATAGCAACAATGACCACGTAACGTAGACTATGGGCCTGTCAGCAGTGTCGGTAGCATATAAACTTGGATTTACTGACCATTTACCATATGCACGTACGGACGTACCATAGCATAATACCCAAGGAAAAAATATGTTAGAATACACAGATGAAACAGGACCACTGGGTAATGTGCAGGTAGAAATGATTTTACGTGTTAAGTTAAATTGTAATACTCCCTCTAACCCAAATTAGTTGACTTAGATTTGTTTAGATTCGATTGTATCTAGACATGATTTAGTATTAGATAGAATCAATCAGAGTCTGGTGGAAAGCAATATCAATCCGGTGAATGATATTTTGATAATGCTAGCTGTCTCTGAGGACAGGTAATTTACCACAAACTTTCTTCTTGAAGTTGATGACCCAAGGGGGATCATTCCATTTGGAACACACCCATCTATCTCATCTGACCTCTCTGAATTCCCGAGTAGATGGTTGGGGCATATCATCATCTGGAGGGAGTGGTCTTAATATCGATGTCTTTCTTTAACCTTTGGGAGGTCGAACCACTGAACCTATTTCTTAGGCAACTTGCCGCAAGTCAGAGTAGACTTTAAGACCAACTTGGTGTAGAGACGACTATGATGGTCGGCCTCCACAGACTGAACGCGGGAGATTCTTTCACCCTGCTTTTAGTAGTGCGAGGACCAGCAACGACATCCGTATCTCGATAAATTTGAGTCGACTAATTTGGGTCAGAGGGAGTACCATTCTTTTCAATACCACTCAAAAATTCTAGAAATCCTGTTATTTATCTTTTCTTTTCAAAGAACAAAATTCACTTCAAAGTATATCCATTTCCTGTTTTTAAGCATCTATCACGAGAAAATTGTATAAATCTATTTAACCTGGATTGCATGGGCCAAATACAGACAATGGGATTTGGGGAAGAAATAAAGAAGTTAGCTCACCGGGGAGCCCAGAAAGATGATGCGTTGGCGGAGGAGCATGTTGCTGGTGTCAAGCTCCTCCAGGCGAGCCTTTCGAGCTGCCGGTAGGCCTGCCGATAGCCCGGACAGGTCCCAGCCAGAGGAGAGCGTCCGCCTGGCTGCCGCCACCGCCGATTTGCGGGCTGCCGCTCTTGGCGCCGACCTCCAGTAGCAATAGCTGCGGCTGAGCAACATAGACATTGGAGAGGCATAGCAGGGAGGCGCCGGGATAGTTGCCATAGCTGGTGCGGCTTCCACTCTTGGGCTCCCGGCGGCCTTGCTGCTATTTGTTATCCGGGAAGGGCTTACTGATTTCAATCGAGAATACCTCGTCAGCGTTCCTAGTTATTTTCAGGCTAGGTCAGTTTGGTCCCTGATCTTTAAAACTGTACATCTGTCACGAAGAAATTTTCGGCCTCACAACGACCGTTTTCCAGTCGTGTTGTCAGGCTGAGCTCCCAGCTTTGAACAAATTTTAATAAAATTTAGACGAATATAGATGGATTCCATTGATAGATGGACGATTCATAAATATTATATCGAATTCGGACGGCCACCCGAATTCTGACTTCACTTAGACTAGAAAAACTTTAAAAAACTAAAAAAGGCCGAAGCCGATGTCGATGCCGATGCTGGTGGACACCGTCTACATGCCGAAGTTGCGGTAGAAGTTGGTGTAGTCCGGGTCCGTCGTGTCATCGTCGACGTCATCGTCGCTCGGTGTCTGCGGGGGACGCGAGCTGCCCTGGCCCGCGTCGCCGTACCTCCACGGATGGTACGAAAGCCCGACATCGTCGTCATCATCGTCGAGGACGACGAGAGGCGCGCCCTGGTAAGCGGGCTGACGGCGCGCGGTGGCCTGGCTCTCGACCTCCTCCTGTTGGCGCCGAACTCACCGCGCCTCCTCCTGCTCCCAGTCCGCCATGGACCAGGAGAGGCTGTTCGGCTCCGGAATCGGCGATGGTGGCCCGGCATCGTGCAGAGAACGTCCGATCGCCATTTTGATGGCGAAGGAGTCCTCGTCGGCAGCCACGCCCTAGTCCGCGGGCTCTGGCTTCGGCTGGCGAAGACGAAGCCGGCCTGTCGGTGGCGCCGCCGTGCGAGGCTCGTCGATGACGAGTCCCCGCACACGTCCTCGGCGGTGAGCTCCTGGGCGTGTCGGCCTCACATTTGGGAGGCCAAAAGAACTCGTCGCTGCTGCGTGGTGACTGCGCAGGCGCCGTCCCGGACGAGCGTGATACCACGGAGGAGGAGGTGATGCTGGCCATCCTCCTGGGCACCCAGTTCGTCGGAGGTTGGTGCCCGCGGCGAGGGGCGGGCGCCAAGAAACGCGGGAAGCCCAGCCGGGGGTTGTTCCCGGCGTGGAAGTGCTCGAGGACGTAGTTGAGGGTGCGTCCCGGCGCGCTCCACCATCGACAGTGGATCGCCGCGTTGTTGCGCTTCGGCGGCTCTCCTGGAGGTCCCTGGTGGGCGGCGAGTTCGGCGAGCCGGCGCTCGGCAAAGAACTGCTCCCAGTGCGCGAGGTTGCTGGGGTCCTGGCGAGCTCGGGATCTAGCATCGCCACGATGGTCACCTGGATCTCCTCCACCATCTGGTCGTCCTCCGGCACCGGCGACACTGGTATGCCGCGGGCGCTGAGCTTCCACCCGGGCGGGCAGCGGAAGTCTGGCGGCGCCATGTACCCGGCATCGTGGAGCATCCTCGCCTCCCACGGCTAGAGCGTCCGCCGACCGAAGCCGTTCACCGCCATGGGGTCGCCGGGGAACCTCTCTGCCATCTTCTTCTTCGCCGAGTGCTTCTTTCGCCGGAGTTCGTAGTGTTGTGGGGTGGAGGGGGTAGTGTGTTGCGAACCGGCAATATGGCCGTGTTTTATAGGCCGGGCGCTGGCAGCGAAGGCAGGAGGGGTGTAGCGGCATGGCGGGGAAAGGGGAAATGGCCGGAAGCCGAGGCAGTGGTGGCGCGCAATTTCACCCCAGCGTGGTCGACGAGACGGACAGTTAATGCCCGACAGTTCGTCCTGCGGTCCTTCGTGGGAGCCGAGGTGGAAGGATGATGGCGAACGGCCTTCGGTCATTGATTCAAAAAATTTGAGTGATCTTAAGTTAAGCTTGAGAGTCTAGGTTTGCTTGGAGAGGTCAAGGTGAATTGGTTTGATGGGTTTTTTAAAAAGTGTGATCTTAACACATACACTTGATTCAATTTTCAAATGTTCTTTAAATAGATTTGGAGAATGTTTTTGTAAGTTTTGTAAAGTGGGCCTTGATACACTTTTACTTGGTCGAGCAAGGGGTGAAAACAAGTAGAAATGTTTCTGTTAGAAATTATCTTCTAGGAACACTCAAAGTGGCCTACTGGTTTAATTTTGTCAAAATGACCATTTGGTTATTTAATTCATATTTGATTTTTTTTTTGGATTTTCTTTGTAAATGGTCTAGATGATGTAGCATTCATCCTTAAACCATTTCACATCATTTAGAACAATCAAGCATGGCATTTTTAATCAATTACACATTAATGCAAAACTAACATGCATTTATATTCATTTTCTTAATAAAAGTTGTTGTTAACCCCAAATTGAGTGATTAGAACTTGATAAGCTTGATTAGGGTTTTTGGGATGTTACACACAGGATTCCCACGATGCCCTCCAAGAAATAAAGGTGCCACTCGAAGACAGCACCGCATCAGGGTCGGACGAGCCGACTGGGATTTCTCCTGGCCTTTGCCCACAAAAAACCCTGACACAATGGAGCACAACCACCCATCTTCGCCGCCCACCAGCATGCATCACCACGGTCTTGAAGTCACCATCCCGTCTCTTCGTGGACACTAGCACGTACCTGGACGGCGGAGGCAAACGACGTCGCCAGAACAAACGACAACAACCTAGTAGTCACGGGAGGAACCCACCTCCACCTTCGAGGGGCAGTTGTCGACTGGACAGAGCTGTTGGGGCACACCAGGCCTAGACAGGCCAGGCCGAGCCCAGACGGGACCGTAAAGCCCCTGACACACTACTGCAATGGGCAGGTCGTAGCGCCACCGTGCCCAATCCTTTACCTTGTCGCCGCCGCCACCTAGAGAGAGCTCCGCAGACGCCGCGCCCCTGGCCTACCCAAGCCCATTTGGGGCCCTCCCGAACCCATCTGGAGTTGAGATGCCTTGCCAGGGTAGAAGCTAGCAACGCCGCACATCCATGGCGCCCAGCCGTCACGCAACGCCACCACCAGCCCCCACCCAGCCGTGCAGGACCTGAGGATCCCTAGGTTCATCACCGCTAGGGGGAAGAAGGGCCCCGACCCGACCCCATGGCGCGGGGAGAAGCAGGCCACCGATGTCGGCGTCGCCTGAGCTTCGCCCGGCGACCCCTGCCAGCGGCGGTGACATAGGGAGGAGGAGGGGGTCGAAGACGGCCGGAGGGAGGGGAAGGCCCCGTCGCCCTTGGGGCGGGGAGTAACTCCATCCACTCGGGGGAAATTCTTCACACCCCTATCTATGAATCTCGGTCCATATGATCGAGTACTCAACCTGATGTTGAGTGGATTATACTCGTTTTTCTTATGTGAGTTTTCCTAGCGTTTCTCACATTAAGCTTTTTCATTAGGCAATTTGTGCAACACGAGGAGATGCTTGCTAGACTCTCTTTCTCTATATTTTCCCACTAGGTTATCAATTTGGATAGGAGGGAGTATTTCTATATATTCCTTTATTTTACCCCACTCCCTTAAGACCGAATGCCGGCAAATGTTACGGAACATTGAGAACCACCAAAGAGGAAGTGTAGCGGTGTATGGGCGTGGACCCGGACAACACCACCGGCGGACCGGCCACCGGGAAATATAAGATCCAAGAAAGGCGATGAGGCCATTGACCAGGCCACGGCACAAAGTTGTCGAGTCCTCGATTGCCACGCACATGCTGAGCTGCCCCCCAAACAAACGAACAAAACGACCTGACCACCGTTAGCACACTAGCCACTTTTAGCAAACTCGTCGATCAAGCCTGGCCATTGCGATCGATCACGACGAGGTCGTTGGCATGAGGGGCGGGGGAGGGGCCGGAGACAAACCGCCGGTCAACGGCATGCACGGCGGTGCGGCGCACGGTGCCTCCGGTATCAAGGCCAAGTCCTCTTTCCTCTACGGCATCCTCCTCTACGTTGTCCTGCCCGTGCTGTTCATGTACATGGTCGTCGTGGCTATCTCGCCGATCTACAACCCACGATGCTCGCCGGAGGGCGCCGGTTCCATGGTGCATTTCGTGGTGGCCAATCCGAACGCGTCCTCGTCGAACACCTCGACGCTGTCCCCGCCAGCGGCGATGGTATCGGCGGACGAGGCGCCCACCGGGCTGCGGCACATCGTGTTCGGCATCGGCGCGTCGTCGGCGCTGTGGGAGAGCCGGAAGGAGTACATCAAGCTGTGGTGGCGGCCGGGGCGAATGCGCGGGTTCGTGTGGATGGACAAGCCCGTGGAAGAGTTCTACTCCAAGAGCTCGCGCACGGGGCTCCCGGCGATCATGGTCAGCTCGGACACGTCCAAGTTTCCCTACACGCACGGCGCCGGGAGCCGGTCGGCGCTGCGGATATCCCGCATCGTCTCGGAGAGCTACCGCCTCGGGCTCCCCGGCGTTCGGTGGTTCGTCATGGGCGACGACGACACGGTGTTCCTTCCGGAGAACCTGGTCCACGTGCTCTCCCGGTACGACCACACGCAGCCGTACTACATCGGGTCGCCGTCCGAGAGCCACATCCAGAACCTCATCTTCTCGTACGGCATGGCGTTCGGCGGCGGCGGGTTCGCCATCAGCCGCGCGCTGGCGGAGGAGCTGGCGAAGATGCAGGACGGGTGCCTGCACCGGTACCCTGCGCTGTACGGCAGCGACGACCGCATCCACGCGTGCATGTCGGAGTTGGGCGTGCCGCTGACGCGGCACCCGGGGTTCCACCAGTGCGACCTGTGGGGCGACGTGCTAGGCCTCCTGGGCGCTCACCCCGTGGCGCCGCTGGTGACGCTGCACCACCTGGACTTCCTGGAGCCGGTGTTCCCGACGACGCCGTCGCGGGCCGGGGCGCTGCGGAAGCTGTTCGACGGGCCCGTGCGGCTGGACTCGGCGGCGGTGGCGCAGCAGTCGGTGTGCTACGACCCGGAGCAGCAGTGGACGGTGTCGGTGTCGTGGGGGTTCGCGGTGATGGTGGTGCGCGGGGTGCTGTCGCCGCGGGAGATGGAGACGCCGGTGCGGTCGTTCCTCAACTGGTACCGGCGCGCGGACTACACGGCCTACTCGTTCAACACGCGGCCCGTGGCGCGGCAGCCGTGCCAGAAGCCCAACGTGTACTACATGCGCGAGTCGCGGATGGACCGGCGCCGGAACGTGACGGTGACGGAGTACGAGCGGCAGCGCGTGCTGAAGCCACCGCCATGCCGGTGGCGCATCGCCGACCCGGCCGCGCTCCTCGACCACATCGTCGTCCACAAGAAGCCCGACCCCGATCTCTGGAAAAGGGTACGTCGTAAGCTCTTTTCATCCGTTCTTGATAGTAAACCTCTGTATCATTACGGTGGTCTCGGTCGTTAGCAATGTTTTTTGCAAATTTGGTGCAGTCACCAAGGAGGAATTGCTGCAAGGTGGTGTCTTCGCCGACGAAGGGGAAAGACCGGTCGATGAGCATCAACGTCGGCGTGTGCAGGGAAGGCGAGTTCGCCAAGATTTAATTAACTGGCCGGAATTAGGTTGGTGCTCTGCTCAGCTTAGTTACTTTCATGTATATCCTGCGTGTACATACCTTGACCATGGCCGTGTTGCTTGTGCATGCAGTGAGATCGGTTAAATGAGGGAGGAGGGGGAGGGGAGATAGCGGCGGCGGGAGAGGCCCCGACGAGAGCGGGAAAAGAACCAAGTTCCACTAGGACGGGACTAAAATACTCTGATGGGTGCTGACTGCTCAACTGCTGACTGCTAGTACTAGTACACTGCAACGACGCGTGCTGTGCATGATATGGTGAATGGTGATGATATACGACGACGTCTGTGTAGTGTGTAGGATAGGACGCGCCGGGCCGGGGGATTCCTCATTCCTGTGTGCTTGGTGTAAGCTTGGAGTATGTCCGTTCGTGCGGAGGAGCACGGTCGGCTTGGCTTGGCAGAAACAACAAATGGTTTTTGGATTGTGTTCACTGAAGAATGAAAAACAGCTGGATAAGGATCCGATTTGACTTAAACAGGTAGATGATGATGCAATAGTAGTAGACAGTACCGTTACTGGTCCGGTCATGTGGATTTAGGTTATGTCGTAGGAGCCAGATTCCACGAGGTTATAAAAAAAATAGGAGTAGAGTATACGAAATTGAGTGAAATCATGATCAATGTAATTGAACACTTATGCGCCAAACTACTCGTTGTGTTGTTACCATCTTCACAATGTGATGTATAGCACACTAGAGCAGATGGACGCTGGTCAAAACTTGCGAAGGTCTACCTGCAATGATTGTTTCCTTCGAGATCCCCATCGGCAATGGACAACTATGTTTAACCATATGTGTCCTTTATCTACATATAAATGAGATGTATGGTATCCCTCCCATGTATCAAATATTATCTAAAATAACTTTCTTAGCTTTCACTAGAATTCCTGTATAGCCATCATCTTGGTATGTTAGTATGCTACCACAAGGCTCGGGCCAACAGGTTTGGATCAACGACGACAATGATGATGATGATGACGTTCCCGCAGACTTTATTCATGCTATGATCACAAGAAAATACATGACGCTACAAGATGGATCACGCCAGATTTATAGACGCACTCGGCAAGTGTACATGAATCTAGGGTTTAAGGCTATGGAGATTAAGGCTTCAACTTAGGTGTAAACCCTAGATTCATGTAGGGTGGGGATTCCTGTGTGCTTGGTGTAAGCTAGGAGTATGTCCGTTCGTGGGGAGGAGCACAATGGTCGGCTTGACTTAGCAGAAACGACAATGGTTTTTGGATGTTCACTCAAGAATGAAAAACAACTGGACAACAAGGCCGGTTCCGGTTTGCCATAAATAGGTAGATGATGCAGTAGTAGTAGACAGTACCGTTACTGGCCCGATCGGGTGGGTTTAGGTTATGCGTAGGAGCCAGATTCCATGAGCTTATAAAAAAATTAGGGGTAGCGCATTTTAGTTATCTTTGTAGAGTATACTAAATTGAATGAAATCATGATCAATGTAATTGAACACTTATGCGCCAAACTACTCCTTGTTTTGTTACCATCTTCGCAATGTGATGTATAGCATACTAGAGCAGAGCGATTGTATGGACGCTGGTCAAAACTTGCGAAGGTTTACCCGCAATGATTGTTTCCTTCGAGATCCCCATCGGCAATGGACAACTATGTTTGACCATATGTGCCCTTTATCTACATATAAACGAGATGTATGGTACCCCTCCCATGTATCAAATATTATCTAAAATAACTTTCTTAGCTTTCACTAGAGTTCCTGTATAGCCATGATTACAACATGATTACAACATGTAAATTACGAAAGTCTATACCAACCTAAACTGGCCTAGAGGGGCACCATATTGCATCGAGATCAACCGCAAATTTGATGCACCACTCTCATAGCCATGACAAAAAGCAAGGAAGAATGAGTAAATCAATGCCACTCACTTCAACATGAAGTGCTCCCTAGGGCAAAACATAATCAACACCAGAACTCCATGGGTGTTAGATTTATTAATATGTAAACTAGATTATTGTCTCTAGTGCAAGTGGGAGACTGAAGGGAATATGTCCTGAGAGGCAATATAAAGTTGTTATTATCGTATTCCAAGTATATGATAGATGTTTATTTTGCATGCTCTAATTATATTGATTGGAAAAGTTAATACATGTGTGTTTAATAAACAAATAAAGGGTTCCTAGTTATGCCTCTCTTATAAACTAGCTCGTTGATTAACAAGATGATCAAGGTTTCCTGATCATAGACATTTGATGTTGTTAATAACAAGGTCACAGCAATGGTGGAATGATGTGATGAACATTCATCCGAAGTATTTACAATTAAAGTCATTATGTTTAAATTGCTATAACATCATACGAAGTAATCTTAGTCCTTAGACCAGGAGATCATGTCAATCACAAACACTAGAAGAGTAACTAGATAACATCAAACATCACACCGTAACAGGGTTACTATAAAGGTGGGTTCAGATACTCCGAAGGTGTTATGTAGAGGCGCATGGATCAAGAGTAGAATTTTTTCATCCCGATGACGGATAGATATACTTTGGGCCCTCTCGGTGATATCACATTGAGATAGCTTGCAAGCAAGTGATGTGATCACTAGAATGTTATATCAGAGGAACAAGAAAAGAGTGCATGTCGGTAACGAGACCAAACTAGGTATTGAGATACCGATGATCGAATCGCGGACATGTAATATATCGCGAGACAAAGGGATTTAGTTACTAGCGTTAAAGGTTCTCACGATCACAGAAGTCATCGTTGAATGTGTGGGAGTCAGTATGGATCTCCAGGTCCCGCTACTAATTATTGATCAGAGAAGTGTCTCGATCATGTCTACATTATTCGTGAACTGTAGGGTGACATACTTAAGGGATACTGACACCATTTGGAGCAAATGTGTTCCATAAAAAAGATTTACAAAGCGCTGGAATTATTTCAATAGATACCGAAATTGTTTCGGGTGAAATTGCTGAAATTGGTTCTGCATGTGATATTGAAATGTTGCAGGGGGTTTTATGTGAATATTTTTTAATTAAAGTAATTAAAAAAATTCTGAATAAAATAAATAAAATATTTTTATTAAATGAGAGTTGCATTAAATTTGGTGGAAATTTAATTCATCTTAGTGGATGTGTGAGTGGAGGCATGTTTATGTGACTGGAGCTTCCACCCACATGAATGAAGGAAGAGGTGGGGGCACCTCCATGGCGGCCGTCCATGGGAGGGGGCTTCCCCCCTCTCCTCCTCACAAAGCACACCTCCTCGTGAAGGATCTCTCTCCCCCTCTATAATTATTCCCCCATGCTCTTGGATTAGCGAGATACATGTTCCCGATGGCTTTTCGTCTGAAAGGAGTTGCTGCTTCTGCTGCATCACTGGAGTGAGGAGGCGGAGGTTGTTCGGTGGACCGGACATGTGTGTGATCATGGATGCGCTGCTCATTTGCGGCACTAGGACTTCCTCTCGATCTTTAGATCGGCAAGCGAACGACTACATCATCCACGAGTCCAACCTCGTTACACTTTGTCGGTATTCAAGGGTATGTTCTCTATGGATGTATATCCACCTGTTGCTTGTATCTAGGTAGATATATCTTGGTGCTTAGTAGTTCCCATCGTAGGAAATTTTTTGTTTTCTATGCTGCGAACCCAATAGTGGTATTAGAGCCAGGTCTATGTGTAGATGCTTTGCACGGGTAGTACACATAATAGTATGTGGGCAATGATGATCATGTTATTGCATCTTATATGCATTTTTGAATATTGGTGGCATAGTGGGATGAAGCGGCCTGGACTAACTTTACATGTCCTCGCACATAAGACCTGTTCCACGCTTGACATGCAACTAGTTTGCATAAGTGGCTAGCGGGTGTCTGTCTCTCCTACTAACTATAGTCAATATCTGATTTACAACGAGTTGCTAATAATTTGGTTATCATCATTGTGGTTTCATGTTCATAGGTAAGACCGGTTCTACCTTCGAAAGCCCTAAGCCACGTAAAACTTCCAATTGATAAATTAGAAGCGTCTAGTTTAGATTGTTGTTGGGATAGTGTCATGATATGGTAATGTTATAATTGGAAGTATAGTTGATATTCTTTGAAATTATAGCATACCTAATGTGTAAGTTCCATAGACCTTGGCCTTACACACAAAGAAATGATAAAGATCATACCACGATGCACATGATAGTGATCAAGTGCAAGAACCATATAATTTCACTTTATGCATATGATGTTTGTATCTTATATTGCTTGTTTGGCATTTTAGTAGCATTATTAGATGATCCCTCATTTAGATATCAAGATAAAATGTGTTCTTCCCTAAGTATGCACCGTTAAGGAAGTCCGTCGTTTCAAGACATCACGTGATGATCAGGTGTTTTTTGACTCTACGCTTTCATACAATGGGTGTAAGGCAGTTTTACACATGCAGGTACTAAGGTTCTTACTTTGTGAGCCTAGCATGTACAGACATGGCCTCGGAACACGGACCGAAAGGTTAAGCATGAGTCATATAGTTGATATGATTCCCATATAGATGCTCGACTTTGATGGTACACCGACTCACGTGATGATCAGACTTGGTGTAGTGGATTTGGTTCATGTAATCACCAAAAATACACGAGGGATGTTGTTTTTGAGTGGAAGTTCATTCGTAATTTGGATTAGTTGAACTCGATCTATCATAAATTTATTCTAAATAAACTTTACAAATTCTGTTGTAGATGGCACCACCTGCTTTTAATTTCAATGTGTTCATAGAGAAAGAGAAACTTGCGACGAATGGTAGCAACTTTACCAATTGGGACTTGAATCTAAGAATTCTCCTCACTGTTGCACAAAAGAAATATGTTCTAGAAGTGCCGCTAGGCCCCCCACTGGCTCCTGATGCCCCTGACGAGGAAAAGACTGTCTATTTGACTCGTCAGGAGGACCACAACTTAGTTCATTGTGACATACTCTATGGGCTAGAGCCAGAACTTCTAAAGCGTTTCGAAAATGGCAATGCCTTTGATACCATGGGAGAATTGAAAATGATTTTCAATACCCATGTTGTCGTAGAGAGTTATGACGCTTCTGAAAAGTTATTTAGCTACATGATGGAAGAGAACAGCTCCGTTAGTGAGCATGTACTCAAAATTTCTAGGTACGTCGATAAGCTTGTGTCCTTGGGAATAACGATTCCCATTGACTTAGGCATACATCGTGTTTCCAATCTCTGCCACCTAGCTACAAGAGATTCATGATGAACTATAATATGCAGGGCATGAAGAAGTCTCTTCCCGACCTTCTGTTAATGCTTAAGACTGCATAAGTAGACATCAAGAAAGAGAATCAAGTGTTGATGATCAATAATACCACTGGTTTTAAGAAAGACAAGAAGGGTAAACAGAAGGAAAAGAAGGGTGGCAAATCTATTGTTGCGCCTGAAAAGAAATCCCGAGTTGGCCCTAAGTCTGATACCGAGTGCTATTATTCCAAGAGGACTGGCCATTGGAAGCACAACTGCCCCTAGTATTTGGTGGACAAGAAGGTCGGCAAGGCAAACAAAGGTATATGTGATATACATGTTATTGATGTGTACTTGACTAGTACTCGCACTAGCACCTGGGTATTTGATACTGGATCAGTTGCTAATATATGTAACTCGAATCAGGGGCTGCCGAACAAGCGATAGCTAGCAAGGGATGAGGTCACGATGCGTGTCGGCAATGGATCAAGGGTTGATGTGATCGCCGTTGGAACGCTGCCTCTCCATATGTCGTCGGGATTAGTTATAAATCTAAATAATTGTTATTTGGTGCCTGCAATAAGAATGAACATTTTATCCAGATCGTGTTTATTGCGAAGTGGTTATTCGTTTAAATCTGAAAACAATGGTTGTTTGATTTATATGGATAATATCTTTTATGGTCATGCACCTGTGATGAATGGTTTATTTCTGTTAAATCTCGATAGTAGTGATACACATATTCATAATGTTGATGCTAAAAGGATTAAACTTGATAATGATATATCTGCATATATGTGGCACTACCGTCTAGGTCATATTGCGTAAAACCCATGAAGAAGCTCCATTCTGATGGACTTTTGGAATCACTTGATTTTGAATCATTTGATACATGTGAGCCATGCCTTATGGGCAAGATGACTAGAACTCTGTTTTCCGGTACAATGGAGCAGGTGACAGATTTATTGGAAATCATACATACTGATGTTGTGGTTCAATGAGTGTGTCGGCGCGATGTGGATATCGTTATTTTGTTACTTTCATGGATTATTTAAGTAGATACGGGTATATCTATTTGATGAAACACAAGTCTGAAACCTTTGGAAAGTTTAAGGAATTTCAGAGTGAAGTGGAAAATCATCGTAATAGAAAGATTAAATTTCTGCAAGTCTGACCGTGGAGGTGAGTATCTAAGTTACAAGTTTAGCACACATATGAGAGAGTGCGGAATAGTTTCACAACTCACGCTTGCCAGAACACCACAACGTAATGGTGTGTCGGAGTGTCGTAATCGTACTTTATTGGATATGGTTCGATCTATGATGTATCTGACTGACCTGCCACTGTTATTTTGGGGTTATGCACTAGAAACTGTTGCATTCACTTTAAATCGGGCACCATCTAAATCCATTGAAAAGACACCGTATGAGTCGTGGTTTGGAAACAAACCTAAGCTATCATTTCTTAAAGTTTAGATATGCGATGTTTATGTGAAGAAATTTCAGCCTGATAAACTCGAACCCAAAGCGGAAAAATGCATCTTCATAGGATACCCTAAAGAAAATACTGGGTATTCCTTCTATCACAAATCCGAGGGTGTGGCACCCCGCTAAAACCACTAGTAGAAAATCACTGTGTTTTTGTGCATTGCAACATCATGACCGCATGCTCATGTCACCACGCCACATTGCATTTGAGCATCGTCATCACCGTGCATGGTTTTGCCTAAAACTATTTTCAAAAAGCCTACCTTTGTTTTCTAAATACCCTGTCTTTAATTTCAAATCAAAAACTCCGGTTCTCCGGATTATTTTGTTTTGTCTAAAAATGAATTACAAAAGTCTCGTTTTTAATAAATAAAATATTTATATTATTTTTAGGAGGCAGCCAGCCAGGCCCAAAAGCACAGTCGGCTACCTCCGAACCCTAACCCTAATCCCTAGCCTAACACCACCCACACCACACCCGGCTGCACTCACCTGGCCGCACAAACGCCTACACACACCGCACAGCACGCGCGGCAGCAGCACCGCCGCCCCGCCCGCTAGCTGGCCCCACCTCGCGCGCCCTCACGTTGCCTGCACGGGAACGGCCCTCCTCGCGGTCAACCACCCAATCCCGCTACCCCGTGATCCCCTTCTCCCCATGACCCCGCGTCGACGTCTCCTGGTCGCCAAGCTCAGGTCACCGCCATCTTCTCCTGCCGGAACAGGGAGCCAGAGCCGTCGGGAACCGTCAAGATTGTCGTCGACATCTGCGCGCTCCCCACGGCCGCCGCGCGCCTCTTCTTCCTCTGTGGCATCGTGTGCGTCTCCAAGCACAGGCCCCTTCACCTACAATCCCGTGGTGAGCTCCCCTGTCGAACCCGCCCCTTCCCTGACCTGTTTCTGCTATGTATGCATCGATCCATCTCTGCTGAGCGCGTCTGTCATGACCATCGAGAACTGAACCTAAAATTCATGCTTGTGCTCCTGAAGATCAGCTATGGCTTCTTGTTTTTTTTTTCCTTTCTTTGCCTCACACACGCACATCTGCAACTCTCGCAGCACCTCACGGAAACGCTCATCGTCGCTCAGTTCTGGTCACTGTTGCCGAGGCCCTCGACAGCAAGCAGCTGTGCGCGTGCACGTCGGTTGCCAGAATTCAGCCACGCGATGTATCTGTTCAATTCAGCTAGCTACCTTTGCAAGATACGTTTTGATTCACCTGTCTGCTTGCCTGCTAGCTAATCGTCTTCTTTAAAAAAAAATACAAATACGAGGCATCCTAAAATGTACAGGATCTACTTTCAGAATCATTTTGGCTGGAACCTTGCGCCTCATGCAGGGATTCACGGAGTTCAAAAATCTCCATCGCTGCACTAAGAACCCCAATTTTTTTTTAATTCCTTTTATCTCTGTAACTTCCGACTTGTCTGAGCAGCACTACAGTGGTTTCTGCGTTGTTCTTCTGAATAAAATCCTCACAGCCCCAATGAATCTGTTGGTGCTCTGAATATTTCCTTTTGTTCTCTGAATTTTATTCAGATTTGACAACAGATGGGCCTCAGTCCACGATCTCGAGTTCTATTCCGCGTCCACGTGTGCCCAGCTTTGATCTGACCCGTTTTCCCTGTCTATTCCTTATCCCTTTATATCTTGCATAGTAATATGTGTATTATGGTATAATTTGTATCTTTTAATCTATAAATCGGATTGGAAAGTGTTGTATATGATTTTGGATCAGAAAAATGCATAGAACTCAAAGATGCCATCCATACGCATTTTTGACATGTACATCTTGCAGAATTATTTAATTGCACATAATAATCTAGTGTGAAATGTGAGGGATATTGAATAAATATTGTACCTATTCCATTCAATTTTGTGTAGATCACCTTGCATGTGTTGCCATGCTAATACCATTTAAGTGAGTGGTTAGAAAATAACTTGAACCTTCAGTTTAATTTGTCGGGATTTCGGTTCCACTGAATATTGCTAAGTTGCACTGTATCTTGCCATGTCATGCACCATATCATGATCATGCCGGTTTTTCCGCATTAGTCGTAATTATTGCAACATTTGTTTCTTTTAGTGTTTTGCTTCTTCACGGATTAGGCCGTTGAGTGAATGCGAGTATCGACAAGTTCTTCGGATATGTATCTTCGGCAATGTTTCCCAGGCGAGCATCTCTCCCCCTTCTACCTATTTTGCATTTATAGTCTTTATTTTCTCCTGTTGATCTATTGCTATCCTTGTCGCGATGCTTTAGTTTTCCGTGCACCAGTTATATCCCGTGCAGCCTCTATATTGCCATGGACACCTCCTAATACCTGTTGTTTGGTAGATAGCTGGCCTTGCGAGTCGTAGTTGCTTGTTCAGGTGCGATCCCGTGTTGTCGAGTACCACCGTTGTTGGAATGCTGGCAGATGTTTATGGTAGAGGTGATCATGATTTTAAATACAACTATTAAAATGCTAGATATAACTAATGCAGAGGCATTGGTGGGCAATAGATGTTATTTGGTTCTTCCATGCTCACTTGTGTCCCGTAGGACCCCGAGTACTTGATACCTGTTCCTTGACTATTCGCACTATCCATATCCGGGAGGCCTTATGGACCCCCCTGAGCCAGAGCTTGATTCATTTCTATTTCTTGGGGCCACAAACTAGTTTGGGGTTTTACTATTATCCTGTACTTATGCCATGTTACTGCTTTATTTACGATTGTGCGTGGAGCACTTGTACTGTTTAGGATCGTGACACATTTTCGCTGTATCGACAAGCCCAGTCACACTTTCGGGTTCCCAGTCGTTTATAGTCGTCCACACAAACCCTGAGTCCGTTCCGGAGCCGGCCAACTTCGTTGCGGGTAGCTTAGTGGGGTGGCCCCCTGAAATATTTTATGAATCCTGTGATCGCTTTTGTCGTGAAAGCCTCGTTGGGTTTTGAGTTGGTTTTTCCGAGGTTGATCGAGTGTGTGTTGCTATTTGTGCACCCCTGTAGGGTAAAACTTTCTGAAAGCCGTGTCTGCGGTTATGGACGACTTGGAGCACAGTATCTCGATCATAGACAAGCATAACTAAAGTAGTGCTACAAATTTGACTTAATATGTGACTAGTAATCAGCTCAAGTATAACGGAATGGATATTAAAAATGCCAACAGATGGTGGATCTGGGTTTTGGGACATGCTATATGCTTAGTAAGTATTGCAACTCCAATGGAATGTGATAAAAGTGTCAACCACTGCTGAGTTTTGGGATTCCTCAGGACAATTATATCTGACTAGTAAATGTTCCAACTACCACGAAATGGTTAACTAAAACTGCCCACTACTTATGCTATCAGGATGACTCATGATATCTATATCTGACTAGTAAATGCTACAACTAAAATGGAATGAGTAAAACTGCCAACTGTGTGAGTTCCTTGGCCCGACTTCCTCGTTTGGTCTCGAGGGGGAAATACCAGGATGGGTATGTTCGGTGTTAGCTTCAGGTAGGATCCGAATAGGTATTTCTTACCCCTCTCTAATAGCCGCCAGTGATACCGAGTCTCTATAGGTTGTTTAGTGCCGCTGCGCTGCCGCTTCAGCCCACCATACCTATGTAGGCGAGAGCCGCCGAATTCTAGCCTCGCCGTGTACTGGTCTCAGTACTGACGCTCCTCTTTTTTCCTTTGCCCTTTGCCGGCACCCCTTTTGTTTTAGCAGGTTTGAGATCGACGTCATTAGAAGGGTTCCCTTCCGGCTTGGCCTGGGCAGGGTTATGGACGCCATTGGTTATTCTTCAGGGCTCTTAGTCCCATTTGCATCTTGTCCATAGTCGGACGCTCTATCGTTTTCAAGGTGATTTGGATCTTGTATAGTATATCTGTATTCTTGACTCATGGAGTCGCTGTTGTATATATATCTGTTCTGTGGGTCCCATCGAGGACTGTTGTGTAATGGTATTACTTCGTTTTCCACCCGCACGAAAGTGCCTGGTGGACGTCCTTGAATCGTTTCTATGCGGGTTTGGCGGAAAGGGCTAAAACTTGCATCGGGCCGATTCGAGGGTGTTACAGAGGGCAAGGTTTTCGTTGCCAAGAATGGATCCTTTCTAGAGAAAGAGTTTCTTGTGAAAGGTGTGAGTAGTTAGAAGGTAGAACTCGAAGTGGTTATTGAACCTTCTCTTCATGAAACAATGAGTGGCGTAGTACCGGAAATTGTTCTGGGTTGACTTTACCGAATGAATAAGGAACTAATGATAAAGATCATGAAACTCCAAAAGAGGATACTGTCGAACCTCACAAGTCAAGCAGGACACGTGCAACTCCTGAACTATATAGAAATCCTGTTGTGAATTCCATGGTAGATGGAATTGATGACCCTGCGACGTATGAAGAAGCGATGATGAGCCCGGATTCCAACAAATGGCTAGAAGCCATGAAATCCGAGATGGAATCCATCTATGAAAACCAGGTTTGGACCTTGGTGGACTTACCTCACGACCGAAAGGCCGTTGAGAATAAATGGATTTTCAAGAATAAAACTAATGTTGATGGTAATGTGGCCATCTATAAAGCTCGACCTGTCGCAAAGGGGTTTCAACAAATTCAAGGGGTTGATTACGATGATACATTCTCTCCCGTAGCAATGCTAAAGTCGGTTAGGATTATGTTAGCAATTGCTGCATATTTCAATTATGAAATATGGCAGATGGATGTCAAAACTGCGTTCCTCAATGGTAATATTGAAGAAGAGTTGTATATGATATGACCTAAGGGTTTTATCGATCCTAAGGATGCTGACAAGGTATGCAAGCTTCAGCGATCCATCTATGGATTGAAGCAAGCATCCCAAAGTTGGAATATTTGCTTTGATGAGGTGATCAAAGAGTTTGGATTTGTCCAAACTTATGGAGAGTCTTGTATTTACAAGAAAGTGAGTGGGAGCAATGTGGCATTTATGATATTATATGTGGATGACATATTATTGATTGGAAATGATATAGATCTTTTAAACAGTGTTAAAAGTTATCTAAACATCAACTTTTTGATGAAGGACCTTGGTGAAACATCATATATATTAGGCATTAAGATCTATAGAGATAGATCAAGACACCTAATTGGGCTATCACAAAGTACATACCTTGATAATATTTTAAAGAAGATTAAAATGGATGGAAGTAAGAAGGGGTTCTTACCTATGTTGCAAGGCAAGACATTGAGTAAGACTCAAAGTCTGGCTACGGCGGAAGAAAGAGAGATAATGGATAAAATCCTCTATGCTTCAACCATAGGCTCTATAATGTACGCGATGCTATGTACAAGATCGAATGTGGCACATGCTATTAGTTTGACTAGTAGGTACCAATCTAATCCAAGTTCAGAACACTGGATAGCGGTCAAGAATATCCTTAAGTACTTAAGAAGAACTAAGAAAATGTTTCTTGTATACGGAGGTGAAGAAGAGCTGGTCGCTAAGTGTTATGTTGATGCTAGCTTTGACACCGATCCAGATGACTCTAAGTCTCAATCTAGATATGTATTTATCTTGAACGGAGCAGCAGTTAGTTGGAGGAGCTCCAAACAACCTGTGGTGGCGGGATCAACAACGGATCGGAATATGCTGCTCCTTCAGAAGCGGCCCAAGAAGCGGCTTGGATGAAAGAGTTCATAACTGAACTAGGTGTGGTTCCTCGTGCGTTGGACCCAATGGTGATCTATTGTGACAACAACGGAGCCATAGCCAACGCCAAGGAACCAAGGTCTCACAAGAATTCCAACCATATTAAGCACCAGTTTCACTCCATCCGCAAGCATGTCAAGGATGGAGATATAAAGATTTGTAAAGTACACACGGACTTGAATGTAGCAGATCCGTTGACTAAATTTATCCCTAGGGCAAAACGTGATCAACACCAGAACTCCATGAGTGTTAGATTTATCACTATGTAAACTAGATTATTGTCTCTAGTGCTAGTGGGAGACTAAAGGGAATATGCCCTGAGAGGCAATAATAAAATTGTTATTATTGTATTCCAAGTATATGATAGATGGTTATTTTGCATGCTATAATTGTATTGATTGGAAACATTAATACATGTGTTTTTAATAAACAAATAAAGGTTTCCTAGTTATGCCTCTCTTATAAACTAGCTCGTTGATTAACATTGAGATAGCTTGCAAGAAAGTGATGTGATCACTAGAATCTTATATCATGGGAACGAGAAAAGAGTACATGTCGGTAATGAGACCAAACTAGGTATTGAGATACCGATGATCGAATCTCAGACATGTAATATATCGCGAGACAAAGGGATTTAGTTACTAGCATTAAAGGTTCTCACGATCACAGAAGTCATCGTTGAATGTGTGGAAGTTAGTATGGATCTCGAGGTCCCGCTACTGATTATTGATCAGAGAAGTGTCTTGATCATGTCTGCATTATTCATGAATCGTAGGGTGACACACTTAAGGGATACCGACACCATTTGGACAAAATGTGTTCCAGAGAAAAGATTTACAAAGCGCTGGAATTATTTCAATGGACACTAGAATTATTTCGGGTGAAATTGCTAAAATTGGTTCTGCATGTGATATTGAAATGTTGCAGGGGGTTTTATGTGAATGTTTGTTGATTAAAGTAATTAAAAAAATTATGAATAAAATACATAAAATAGTTTTATTAAATGAGAGTTGCATTAAATTTGGTGAAAATTTAAGTCATCTTAGTGGATGTGTGAGTGGAGGCATGTTTATGTGAGTGGAGCTTCCACCCACGTGAATGAAGGAAGAGGTGGGGGCACCTCCATGGCCGCCGGCCATGGGAGGGGGATGCCCCCCTATTCTCCTCACAAAGCACACCTCCTCATGAAGGATCTCTCTCCCCCTCTAAAATTATTCCCCCATTGATGACTGCAAGTGCATAGATCGTTTGTAGCTAGTTCCACAGGGAGCAGGAGTCTGAAGTCTAATAACTCTTGAAATAAATATTAAGATAGAAATGCTAGATTAAGTTCTAAGTAACAAGATAAAATGCGAGTATTGTGTAAAAGGGTGTGTTTGGGTTTTAGGTATAAGAGTAATAATAAAGTAAAGCAAAATAACTTAATACATAAAGTAAGTATCAGAAAGTAAGTATCGTGTATGTAAGAAGGATTGGAACTGCAATAGGGAAAATGCATTCTCAGGGAGTAGCGGATACACCACTACTATTATGAGGATCTAAGATAAATATTATTATCATGAACATTCTCACCTATGTATGTGTGGGAGAACTCCGTATTTGGACAATTAGGCAGCAACCGCTGCTCACATCATCCTCATAACCATAGCAGTCAGCAATCGACATCAATCGAGTTACTACACTATTAAGGGATGTAATCCCCTAGGACGTATCCCATGGCATGGATAGTGTTCCGTGAGTTTCCTCGGATTCCCAAGTTGATACGTAAGGGGTGCCAACAGCTTTGTAGTCACTGCAAGTGCTAGCACGCCTCCGTCTACCAACAAGTAGTTCCCTCCATCAAGTCCCCACGAGAGGCAAATATTGAGAGGTCGACTTCTCTCAACATCAAGATGTAGAGAATCTAACACATGGTCATAGTGATGAATATCATAATAGACTTTATCTTATTTCAATCTCATACTAGGGTTTCTCCATCTCCCAAAGAACTAAAGATCTACTCATACATGGAGGCAATCAACATCAAGGCAATGGTAATGGAAACAATCATAGATGAATAGTACTTGTATAAATCCACAACGAGTACATGAATTACAACAAGATCTAGACAAGGATGTAGATAGGATGGATGGAGATGGTGGTGATGCAGCAGTGGTTGATGAAGATCGATGCCTTAGCCTCCCGGATCTACGCATTGCGAAGATGGATCCCTGTGGATGAGTTCCCCTCCAGATGCCTTCCGGAGGTGAGGTTTCTACGATTTCTGGGTGTTCTGTATGTCGTCTCCCCGAACCAATTGCACGGGGTGAAACTATTTGACGAGGCGGAGGCGGCGCCAACTATACGACCAGAGCTATACGGCTGGAAAATTTGCTCCCGTCGTATAGTTGGTCGTTGAACCTTCTGCCACCCTTGTTCGTTTTATTCTGGTATTATTAATATTTCCCAAATAAGCAATCTACGTTGTTTTTAACTCCTTTTCTCCATAGTACAACTGCTCCAATAATTGTATCCATTGGATCCATCATCTGTCCTGATCCTGGTGAAAACAGACATAAAATGTGCGCGTGAGCACCGTAAAATACCAAGATCCTACATCTACAATGCAAAATAATAATATAAAACATGATGCAAATGTGCACTTATCAACTTCCCCAAGCTTAGACTCTTGCTCGTCCCAAGCAAGTTTTAGCTTAATGGATGTGATCCTCATATTCATGAAGCTGAGTCGGTTAAAATAAATGAGGCAGTTGCAGCATGTGTTTATCATATATGATACATAGGAACAAGTTCGTGAATAGTACCTTACTCGAACCATATGAATAGTATTAGTAGGCTTCCACACCTTAGTTATCAATAGTTCATAAAAGAGGAATCTCAACATAATGTAAAAGTATCCGGTTCAACCGAATGAGTTAACGAGGTAGTCCCAAGTGTTTTATGATCAACGTATTCACTTGGAATTCAAAATCTCAAAAGTGTCTCTTTGTCATACTACAATATAGTGGTATATGACTATTTGCTCTTTGCACACTCGCTCTTTTTCTTCTTTCTTTTCTTTTTCTTTTGCATATATGCTCACACTTTCGTTTTTAAGTGTTGTGCAAAGGAGCTAGCCATATATTCCACCTTATGTAGGAATTCAAAGTTCAACGATCTCAATTATCAAATTCCAACTATATACGAAGCATTCTTATGACTTGGAGATTCTACCTCGACTTGTTCTCACTCTATTTTGATAGCGCTTTCATTTTCCCTTATTCAAGGTTTATTTTTTAACTTAATTGTATAGATAATTTCTCTTTGTAAATCAAACCGTGGACTTACAGCATATTGACCAAATTATCTTTATGTGTTCCATTAATACCAATGGTGTGGAAGACTCCTATTGCTATCATCAAATGCAAGTAAAATCATACTCAAGTCATTCATATATCATTAAAGCAAACACAAACTCAATATTGCTCCATATATAATAATAAACTCGGAATTTCATAAAAGGGATCGACTATTCCTGAAGGGAATTCTAATGATGCAAACTTTATTTCTAGTATGAACTAATGAAAATATAATAATAATAACTTATAAGATAGATTACAAGGTCTTAAAGATCTCCCCAAGCTTGGAATCAAGCCAGGCAGGATCAAATAATCCCTTACGATTATTTGA
This sequence comes from Avena eriantha, assembly GCA_910589775.1. Classification (NCBI taxonomy): domain Eukaryota; kingdom Viridiplantae; phylum Streptophyta; class Magnoliopsida; order Poales; family Poaceae; genus Avena; species Avena eriantha. The sequence continues at coordinate 275,039,932 of OU342740.1, read as the reverse complement.
TACCGTGATTGTTGTAGATTACTGTGGCGCCATGGCGTGTAACACCGCGGTGCGTAGCTTCTTGTTGGTCTCTTCTAGAGTAGTTATGCGGCTGTAGCACTTGCGTAGATCAGATTGTAGAGTGTCCACTCTATCTACGAGCTTAGTCACCAAAGGAAGGAGGTCTTCCTTCTTCTCCATCTCATTGAGACGGTGACGGACTTCGATGCGATGGTGTAGCTCCTGCTTCTGATATATCTCCAGTGCACGCACGCGTTCCTTGGTCCCGGGGAGAGCTTCTTCTTCCTCATCCATAATTGATGGATCGGGGAAGTGGAAACCGTACCTCCACTCTTCTTGAGGCTTAACCTTCATACGAGCGTCAATGGTTGGCTTCGAGAGTGGAACTTCCCCTTCCTTGCTAGCACCTTCACCAATATTAGATAATTCCTTACGCTTGTGCGGCCTTGGATCTGTGGGGATGAACTTGACCGTCTCCCCACACACTTTTCCATGTGGCTTGCGATATTCTCTCTCTTGTTGAGCTTTCTTCATCGCCACCCAGTTGATCTTCGGTGGATCATAGACGTCTCGGTGGATGTAGACATCAACCACGTCATCTTCGGAATCATCGTTGAAGTAGCTTGGCTCGACGTACTCCTTGTACCTCGGGCTAAACCACTCCACCTCCTCATCATCGTCCTCCATGGACGGGTTGCTAGAGCGGTCCCTAGAAGGAGCAATGAGCCCCATGCGTTTTCCATGGCCTGGGACGGGATAGCGCATTGCTAGATTGGTTCTTGTAGATTATGATTAGAGAGAGAGACAATGACAGTATATAAGAGGGGCCAGAGGTCAGTAAAACTCGCGAGAAGTACCAAATTGTTGTCCAAGAAAAGAATCTTAACGAAACAGAGAAAGAAATCACGGATTTGGAAGAATCCTGCCGCGTAACAACCAACTATATGGGCGCGGCCCATATAGGTCCAGCCGTATAGTTGGTTTCGGGCAGGTATTTCCAAATATCTCGAGTCCAGGTCGATTAAATCACGACTCGGAACCGACAATAATTTTTTTTATGTATTACGAACAAAAAACAAACGAAAAGTGTCTGAGAGTTTAACGACCAACTATACGGCCAGAATTTTTGCTCCGGTCGTATAGTTGCGACCGTATAGATACAAACACCGAAAATCAAAAGTGTCTGAAAGTTTAACGACCAACTATACGGCCAATTTTTTTGCTCCGGTTGTATAGTTGCGACCGTATAGATACAGACACCAAAAAGAAAAACTATCTGAGAGTTCAACGACCAATTATACGGCCGGAATTTTTGCTCCGATCGTATAATTGCGACCGTATAGGCTCAGATATCAAAAACAATTTCACAAAGATGGTACAGAGAGTTTAACAACCAACTATACGGCGGGATCTCCCTCTCCGGTCGTATAGCTCTGCCCGTATAGTTGGTAAAAACCCTCTAAAACTTCAGAAAAACACAAGGAATTCAAAGGCAGAATTTTTAGGAGTAAAATTTGTGAAAACAAAACACTTATTTGGGTAAGAACTCTTACCTTGCACTTACCATTTTCTTATTCAGGGATGAGAAAGTTCCTCCAACAACAAAGACTTCTTCTCCCTTGAAGGAATTAACCTTAATTCATTGAATAATTCTTGTAAACGAAAATCACCAGGACTAAAGTTCCTCTCAACAAGATTGATGTCTTGCTGGGCTATCAAGGACATTGCATTCAACTTCTTTATTTCCTACCTATGCATAATCTGCAACTCAAATTCTTATAGTGAAAGAATCCAGTGGATCAGTCTTGGCTTATGCTCTTTCCTCTCAAGGAGTTCTTTTAAACCATCACGATTTGTATGAACTCTTACCTTTGCATCAACTATGTAAGAACGAAATTTATCACAAGAGAAAAATACAGCAAACAATTCCTTTTCTTCCTTTGGGTAATTCTTCTTAGCACCATTTAGATTTCTACTAGCATGATGTATAATATTAAATCTACGACCAATATGTTGTCCCAGAGTTACTCCTACAACATCATCACTAGCTTCACATATTAAGTCAAAGGTTGTATCCCAGATAGGTGGTTTAATGATGGGAGCACGAGATAAATAATTTTTGAGTTGATCAAAGGCTTCAAGACATTTATCATCAAAATTAAATCTTACTCCCTTTTGCAGGAGGTTAGTCAAAGGTTTAGATATTTCAGAGAAATTTCTAATGAACCTTCTATAAAAACCCACATGACCAAGAAAACTTATTATACCTTTAATATCCCTAGGTCATGGCATTCTCTCAATTGCCTCAACCTTAGCTCTATCAACTTCGGTTCCCTTACCTGATACCTTGTGTCCAAGGACTATACCTTCTTTGACCATAAAATGGAATTTCTCCCAGTTTAGAACAAGATTGGTTTCTTCGCAACGCTGCAAAACTCTTTTGAGATTATCCAAGCAACTCGTAAACGAAATTCCATAGACAGAAAAGTCATCCATAAATACTTCCATTATAAGTTCTATGAAATCAGCAAAATAGCAGTCATGCATCTTTGAAAAGTAGCCAGAGCATTACATAAACCAAAAGGAATACGTCGGTAAGCATGTAAACCGTCAGGACTAATGAAAGTTGTTTTAAGTTGGTCATCAGGATGAATAGTTATTTGAGAAAAACCAGAGTATCCATTCAAGTAACAAAAATGAGTATGGTTTTCTAACATCTCTAAAGTTTGATCTATGAATGGTAAAGGATAGTGATCTTTCCTAGTTTCTTTATTTAATTTTCTGAAGTCTATGCACATCCTATGCACAACAATAGTTCTAGTAGGTATCAATTCATTATTTTCATTAGGAACAATAGTGGAACCACCTTCTTAGGGACACAATGAACATGACTTACCCATTCACTTTCTTTAACAGGATAGATTATACCTGCGTCTAGTAGGCATACAATTTCTTTTCTTACCACTTCTTTCATTTCAGGCTTCAATCTTCTATTAAATTCTGCAACTGGTTTAGCACCTTCCTCCATGAATAATCGATGGACGGCTATCATGGGACTGATGCCCTTCAAGTCATGCATTGAGTACCCAAAGGCCTTCCGATGCTCCTTAAGTATCTCTATAAGTTCTTCTTCTTCTTTTCCTGAAAGTTTAGCACTAATAATAACAGAAAATTTATTTGTATCGTCTAGAAACCTGTATTTGAGATTATCTGGTAGAGTCTTCAACTTTGGGGGTGGTAATTCCTCGTTCCCACTCTTTTCTGGCTCTTCAAAAGCCTCGTCGGTTGGAGGTCCCAAAATGGGAAGTGGATCAAATTAATCTTCTAATTCTTCTAGGGACTTGTCCTCCATAACTATTTCTTCATAATTTGGATGTTCATTTATTCCTTCATCTTGGTTACCAAAGAAAAGAGCCACCATTTATTCAATAGTTCTCTCTTTCTCTTCTTCTTGTATTTGTGGAGGTCTGTCTTTAAATTTGGAAAATTGGAATTTATTTTATGTTCCCCCAAGCTAAAGAGACACAATCTCCTTCTTGAAATTAACATAGGCACCCATATCACCCAAAAAGTTTCTTCCAAATATAATAGGGCAAAGAGTGTCAGCTGGCATATCAACAACTACAAAATCGATGGGGAAGTTTTTATTGCCAATTGTGACAGTTGAATCTTCAACTACTCCCATTGGAATTCTAAGATTTTTATTGGCTAACATAATTGTCATATCAGTATTTTTAATTGTAGCTGGTTCTATTTCTTCTTTTATTTCTAAATAGAAATCATAAGATATAACATTAACTTTGGTGCCAAGATCACATAAACTGTAATGCGAGGTTTCTTTAAATATGCAGGGAAGAATAGGCTTACTCACATCTTTTACCTTTGTTTTAACTTCAACTAATATGGAAGTCTCTTCATCAACTTCAACTATGTTACAATGTGCGTACATAGCCATAATTGCTTCCTTGGTTACCTCTTCATCTTTGGTTTCCTCTAGATGTTCCACGACTTCTGGTAAATTTTCTTCTTCGTTTTTATCATGTACTGCCTTGACCTATTCATATTCAAGAATATGCTTTCATGCAGTGTTAGGAAAAGGCATTTCATTTATTGGTTCTAAGGAGGCCAGTGTTGCTTTATCTTCTCTTTTCTTCTCAGGTTCGGGTGGTGGATCATACTTGACGGGTCCCTCTTTTGGAGCTTTAATATGTTATGTAAAATCTTTAACAACTTGCAACACAAGATTTGAATCCAAGTAAAGTTCCTTAGATAATTCTTTAACATGGCCTTTTTATTATTGTCATGAATACAATCATGTTCTATTTCTACGCCTCCTTCCCTTCCTAGACCAAAATTCCATGAAACTCTACGATCATGAATTCTATTAAGTAAAGCCCAAGATTTAGGTATAGGAAGATTCATAAAGGCTCCTTCAGCGAAAGAGTCTAGTTCAATTTTATTAGATTCAATTAAACTGCCATAAATGATATGCAATAAATACCATTCAGGTAAATCATGATGCGGACATAGACGTAGTAAATCTTTAAATCTGATATAAGCTCTTACTAGTCCTTCATTAAAACGGTTTTTCCAAGTCATTATAAGACGCCTGATTCCAAAAGATTTTGACACAGGGTAATATTTTGCTAGAAATTCACAGGCTAGATTATCCCAAGTAGTAGTGGTTTCAGGTGGTAGAGATCTATACCATGAGAGAGCTGTACTAGTCAAAGTCTGACTAAAAAGTTTAACTCTTACCTCATCGGCGATATATCCCATTAATAGAAAAGTTCCACATATATCTTTGAAGCATGTAATATGCTCATATGGATCAGGATCTTCTTCATCTCTAGTAAATTGCTTCTTATGTAGAATACTAAGTAGTAGAGGATTTATTTCAAACCCTCTTGTCTTCTTAGTGGATTTGTCTCTTTTATAAATATCGTAGGGCTTCCCAAAGCAGTTGAGTGGGTTAGCACTAGTCATATGCTCAAACGCCATCATGTTGGTGGGAACCTGTAACTCAAAACAAAATTTAGCAAGACAAAAATAAATAAGTAAAAACTAAAAGACCTACAACGCCTAGCTCCCTGGCAATGGTGCTAGAAAATAGCTTGATAACTGCAAGTGCACAGATCGTTTGTAGCTAGTTTCGAAATAAAGATATCAATCCCACAGGGAGCAGGAGTTTGAAGTCTAATAGCTCTTGAAATAAATATTAAGATAGAAATGCTAGATTAAGTTCTAAGTAATAAGATAAAATACGAGTATTGTGTAAAAGGGTGTTTGGGGGTTTTAGGTATAAGAGCAATAATAAAGTAAAGCAAAATAACTTAATACAGAAAGTAAGTATTGCGTATGTAAGAAGGATTGGAACTGCAATAGGGAAAAAGCATTCTCAGGGAGCAGATACACCACTAGTATTATGAGGATCTAAGATAAAGATTATTATCATGAACATTCTCAACTATGTATGTGTGGGAGGAACTCCGTATTTGGAAAATTAGGCAGCAACCATTGCTCACATCATCTTCATAACCACAACAGTCAGCAATCGACATCAATCGAGTTACTGCGCTATTAAGGGATGTAACCCCGTAGGACGTATCCCATGGCATGGATAGTGTTCCGTGAGTTTCCTCGGATTCCCAAGTTGATATGTAAGGGGTGCCAACAGCTTTGTAGTTACTATAAGTGCTAGCACGCCTCTGTCTACCAACAAGTAGTTCCCTCCATCAAGTCCCCACGAGAGGAAAATATTGAGAGGTCGACTTCTCTCAACATCAAGATGTAGAGAATCTAACACATGGTCACAACGATGAATATCATAATAGACTTTATCTTATTTTAATCTCATACTAGGGTTTCTCCATCTCCCCAAGAACTAAAGATCTACTCAGACATGGAGGCAATCAACATCATGGCAATGGTAATGGAAACAATCATAGATGAATAGTACTTGTATAAATCCACAATGAGTATGGGAATTATAACAAGATCTAGACAAGGATGTAGATGGGATGGATGGAGATGGTGGTGATGTAGCAGTGGTTGATGAAGATCGATGCCTTAGCCTCCCGGATCTGCGCAGGGCGAAGATGGATCCCTGTGGATGAGTTCCCCTCCAGATGCCTTCCGGAGGTGAGGTTTCTATGATTTCTGGGTGTTCTGTATGTCGTCTCCCCGAACCAATTGCACGGGGTGAAACTATTTGACGAGGCGGAGGCGGCGCCAACTATACGACCAGAGCTATACGGCTGGAAAATTTGCTCCCTTCGTATAGTTGGTCGTTGAACCTTTTGCCTCCCTTTTTCGCTTCTGGTTTTCTTCTAGTATTATTAATATCTCCCAAATAAGCGATTTAAGTTGTTTTTAACTCCTTTTCTCCACAGTACAACTACTCCAAGAATTGTATCCATTGGATCCATCATCAGTCCCGATCCTGTTGAAAACAGACATAAAATGTGCACGTGAGCGCTGTAAAATACCAAGATCCTACATCTACAATGCAAAATAATAATATAAAACATGATGCAAATATGCACTCATCACCCATGGTCTCGGATTAGCGAGATACATGTTTCTGGTGGCTTTTTGTCTGGAAGGAGTTGTTGTGTAGCATCCCAATTGTCTAAAAATTGTAATGCAACTTGTCTATTTTATATATTGCTACGTCCTACATGTATTATTGCATCATCATGACCGCATGCTCATGTCATCATGCCACATTGCATTTGAGCATCGTCATGTCATCATGCATTTTTTTGCCAAAAACTATTTTGTAATAGCCTATCTTTGTTTTCTAAATATCCACTGTCTTTATTTCAAATCAAAAAGCCTGGTCCTCTCTGGATCTTTTATTTGTATAAAAACAATTTACGAAAACCTTTTAAAATTAAAATAAATAATTACAATATTTTTTTCAGGGAGGTAGCCGGCTAGGCCCAAAGGTCCAGCCAGCCAGCCTACTACCCAAACCTAAACTACCGTTCTAAAAACCCTAACCTAAATCCCCCAGCCAAACCCCCACCTAATCTACCCTTCTAGCCGCCAGGCGCCCCCACCCCACGCACAGCACCACACTACCACCCACACCTAGAACCACACTTGGTTCAACCGAACAAACACGCACCCGACCACAGCGCCTCGCACTGTCGTGCCCAACAGGCAGCGATGCAACGCGACCGACACACGATGCATCGACCACAAAACCTCACCCTCTTGTTCAATGCGGGCCCACTCCCACCGATACAACCCAGCGCCCTAACCCCATACTCCCAAAACCGTCACCCGCACCTGGCCCCACCGCGCGATGCTCGTTCTCCTCTCCCTCGTCCCGTTCCCCACACCGATGAGGCCACCGCTTCCCACTTCCTCATGAGCCCTAGATGCCTTTGTTGCCAGCATCGGTTGTTCCCTTCCTCCCCAAGCTCGAGTGCCGCCGCCCTCCCTTGACCAGAGCCCTGATCTTCCCCAATAGCCCGGGCCACCACCTCTCCACTTGTTGCGCCTCCTCCCCCGAGCAGAGCCGCCCGGAGCCTCTAGCGCCATCGCGGGACGACGACTGATACGTTGCTAACGTATCCATAATTTTTGATGTTCCATGCTTGTTTTTTATCTACTTTCTTATGTTTTGTTCCAACTTTGGAGTACTTTTCATACACTTTCTTGGACTAACCTATTAACAAGATGCCACAGTGCCAGCTGCCTGTGTTCTACTATTTTTGGTTCTAGGAAAGTTAGAAAATGAATATTCTCGGAATTGGACGGCACAAAAGCCAAAGTCAGTTTTTCACCGAGGGGGACACGGAGCCAGAATACGAGACGGAGAGGGGTCATGGGGCGGCCACACCACCTGGCCGTGCGGCCAGGCCTGGCCTGCACCAGGGGGTGGTACGGCCACCCAGGGCACCCCCTGGGCCTCCCCTTCCGACTATAAGATGCCTTCGATACAGAAACCCTAAGTTCCCGATCAAAATTCCATGAAAGAGTTCGTAGGCGTTGTCATCTCCATCCCTAGATCGGGAGGGATCTGAAGCTCTTCCTGGCACCCTGCCGAAGAGGGGAATTCACCCTGGAGGCCTTCTTAATCACCATGCAAGCCTCCGGTGTGATGCGTGAGTAGTTCATCCTTGGACTACGGGTCCATGTAGTATCTAGATGGTTGGTTCTTCTCCTTTGTGCTATCATGTTTAGATCTTGTGAGCTCCGTTCATGATCAAGATCATATATTTGTAATCATACATGTTGTGTTTACGGGGATCCGATGGATATTGAGATGCTATTTCAGATTGATTATTGATTCTATCGTGTCTTTGTTATTTGTGATCTGGCATGCTTTCCATTGTTAGTAGCTATCTTGGCCAAGTAGATGCTAGCAACTCTAAGAGTTAGTATTTATGCTCGATAGTGGGTTCATCCCTCTAGTAATATGGGGAAGTGATAGAAATCTCTAAGGCACTAGGTGTGCTGTTGCTACTAGGGATAAAACAACAATCCTTTGTTCATACAACAATCGTATTGTTTACTTTACACGCAATGCGTAATGCAATTATCTGTTGCTTGCAACTTAATACTGGAGGGGGTTCGGATGATAACCTGAAGGTGGATTATTAGTCATAGATGCAGCTGGATTACAGTCTATGTACAATGTTGTAATGCCCAATCAAATCTCAAAGGAGTCAAGATGATTAGTATATGTATGTATACTTTCTCGATGTTTGTCAATTGCCCCGTTGTAATTTGTTCACCCAACATGTTATCTATCTTAAGGAGAACCACCACTAGTGAACTATGGACCCCGGTCCTTTCTTTTACAATCAATCTACAACTGTTTTCTGTTTACTTTCTACAAGCTTTTACTTTCTTCCACACGATATGCTTAATCCTTTGTTTTCAGCAAAACCGACGAGATTGACAACCTCACTGTAAGTTGGGGGCAAAGTTCTGTGGTTGTGTTGTGCAGGATTCCATGTTGGCAACAACACCTTGGAGGTGTTTCCTTGCTCCTACTGGTTTGATAACCTTGGTTTCATAACTGAGGGAAACTTACTGCTGTGCTCATCATACCTTCCTCTTGGGGTTCCCCAATGAGCTCAATAGTACACGAGTCAGCAAGTATTTTTCTGGCGCCGTTGTCGGGAGTCAAGGACATCTTCACAAGGGGAGTCCCTCATAACCAATCTCTTTACTTTGTTGTTTTTGTTTTTCTTGGTTTATTTTCTTGCTTTGTTTGCTTGTTTCTTTATAAAAAATATAAAAAATTAGTTCCTACTATAGTTGTTATTTTCAGTGGTCTGTTATTGACTTGCTTTATCATGCTTTCTATCAATGGTTGGTTTCCTTGAAGCTGAATATTATTGGCAAGGTGGGTTCACGGAAGAACAAAAATATTATTATAAGGAACACCGCTTGTCACAAAAAGGGAAACACTTATGGGAACAAATTAATAAATTGTATACCATTGCTAGAAATGTGTGCTCTACTTATAATGTTACTTATTGCTTTGATAAATCTTGTTGCTGTAAGAGGTGTAAACACTTCCCTTTTCAATGTGAGTATAATGATGATGTTACCATATCTTCTTATGTTAAGGGAAATTATGACTTTTATGATGTGGAACAAATTGAAGAATTTATTTCTTGGAAGGGTGCATTTGAACTTGCTTATTTGCTTGAAAATACATATGATGCACCTTATAAATATGAGGCTGATGATATACTTAAATTTTGCTTTGATAATTACAAGGAAGAAAATGGCTATATTCTTGAATATCTTGATAGATGCTCCCCACTAACGAAAGAGACTAATGCCTTACATGAGCCTATGGAAGAAGAAATTGCTGAAACGGGAAGCTCGTTGGATGAAAAAGAGGAGGAGAGTGATGATCAAGAGGAGGAAGAATGGATCTACCCATTCCTACCTTCTAATGAGAGTAACTCTTTACCCCTTACATTATTTGATTGTCCCCATGCTTACCAAAGGAGGATGAATGTTATGTTCCTGTGGATTGTTTTGAAAATGTTTATAGTAAAGCTCTAGATGATGGTCCTATATTGGTTGATAATATTAATTGATGCAGCCCGTCCTGCGGATGCTACTACATCCACAATGCCAAGTCCCCAAGATCGTCCCCAAGTCAACCAAGAAGATGGACCAGGAGCAGCCAGCTCCAGAACGAGAGTCTCCGCCGTCATCGCCCCGGAGAGTCCGCCCGAATCCAGCCGGAGTGTCCGGCGCAGCCAGACTGTCCGGCGCGACTCAGCCGGAGTGTCCGGCCTACCCCAGCCCCGTCCTGGCGCGGACATTCTGTGTGCTACATCAAACTCTACCCGGACACTACCCGGAGTGTCCGGCCACCCTGGACTGTCTGGCCCACTCGACCCGGAGTGTCCGGCCTGACCGGACTGTCCGGCCCTGAAACACCGGAGTGTCCGGCCTACGCGATGGGCATGCGTGCCAACATCTGGGCCCTTGGCCCATGTACCCCTCTATTTCGCACCAAACCCTAGTTTTATGCCCAAACTACCCCTGAACTTGTGGCTGGCCTATAAATAGAGCCCCCACCCCTCATTGTATCCCTTAGGCATAGAAGATAGACTATAGACAACCCCCTTTGTGGAATCTCTAGTTTTGCCTCATCCCCTTCTACCAAAGGGGATCGACTATCATCACCACCTCGTTGGAGTTTGCATTGCGCCTCCCTCGTTGTACAAGGCCTTGGCATCGGTGTCCCTTTGCCAAGACGTCAAGACCCTCTCCAAGGTGTTCTTCCCTCTCCGCTTGGGATTGACGGGAGCACGTTGACCGATCTTTTCTTGCGAGGATTCTATCGGACCGGTGGCCACCGGTGAGAGCAATCGGCCTTGTATCGTGTGTGTTTTGCGTGTGTTCATCGCGTTCTTTGCGAGGTGTGCATCCGCTTCCGCTACCTTCTCCCTTTCCCCTCACTTTCCCCGTTGATTTGACCACGAGATCCATGAAGATTGGGCCACCCTAGAGGTTTGCCCTCATCATCTGGTATCAGCAGCTTTTGGTTGCCACGGATTTCTCATCGATTTGGTCTTTCCCCATAAATTCGAAAATTCCACCAAAAATAGCCCCAATTCGTGTTTTGGACCGATCTGTGATTTGAGTGCGTTTTGGTAGGTTTTGATCCGTGGATTACTTCCTAAACTTGTTGATCTACCTTCCTCTGCGTTTCCATGGCCTAATTCCTTGATTTCCCCCATTAATTTGAGGTTTTGGTTCGAGTTTTTCTGCCAAAACTCGTCTTGTTCGTGTTCTGGAAGTTCTGGTTCGACCGGACCGGACTGTCCGGCCAAAACGGACCGGAATATCCGCCCCACTGTAGTTTCCGGCCTAAAATGACCGGAATATCCGCCCCGGCCGGACTGTCCGGCCTGCGCGCCCCGAACTGTCCCCCCCCCCCCCGCTGACAGAAAAATCTGCTTCACGGTTTTGAGCATAACTTTTGCATACAAATTCGGAATTTGGTGTTCTTTAGCTCGTTTTGAAGAGGAGAAAGAGCTCTGCATCATCATCTCCGTGGTTTATGCTATCTACTCCATCCAAATTCCGTGAGCAAGTCGGAATCCACCAATAAAGGGTGAAGATCGGCGACGAAAGGTATAAAAATTCCGCGACTTCCTCCCCACTTGCATCCCTTTGTGAGCCACACTATCTTTGCATTCAACAAACACCTATTGAGACTAGTTCCTCCTATGATTGCTTGGGCTATGCACATTTCATACTTGTAGAATACCGAGCAAAAGTTGTGAGCGCGCTATCTCATATAGTTATCTTGTATAGTTGTTGGCACAAAGAAGAGGCAAGTGAAAAATAAAGAAAAAGAGAAAAAAATAGAAAAAGAGAAAAAGAAGAAAAAAGAAAGAAACAACTGCCTCATAGAATAGGAAGCGCAAGCTCGATGAACATCAAATAGGTGGTACTTATTGTGCATATCTTGTAGCCCACCAATTTATTGCAATCAAACTAGCGTCTCTCCTTGCACTTGCGCGACACGAGCTTATAGTCTTCGCTAGGTAATCATTTGGTTCTTAGCTCACTTTCTCCATCGTGCAAGTCCCATTTATCCCACCGTGTGTGTTTCCTTGGATATAATTCCTATCTTGTGGATTGACTTGTTTTGCTTTGTGATCATCGTGGTTCTTTACTTGCCATTACAATATCTTGATTTCGGATTGTTCTTGGACACGCCACTTTCCATACCCATCCACCATAAGCTTTGTGTGTGTGTGTTTTTTAGTGGTTAGTTGGTTTTGGTCTTCCGCGTGAACTTCACTTTGCTTGGTTTTGATTGCTCTCAAGTGTTGCCACTTGCACGATACTATCTTCCAAGGTAAAGTAAGGTTTGGCGTTGCATCCCTAACCCCCTACCACTTCCATATACAACACTTGGTCTTGTGAAACATGTCTAGGGACTCCAGAACCGAGGATGATTTCTATGAAGAATCCATGATGAGCCACCATGCATATGCCTCCACAAGCATGGATGACATGATGGAGCACTACACCGACAATGGCTCCACATGCTTGGGTAATATGGAGTTCTACAAAAACAATAACTCCCCAAGCATGTACGACTTCACGAACAACAACGACAACCTCCTCAAGTCGCATCGACCAAGAGGGGGCCTCTACCACGAGAGCGCCAAGGTCCACCATCACATGGACAAGTTCGAAAGCTCCCTCAACAACTTCAAGAGCGACATGGACAACAACTTCGCCAAAACCATGAACATGATGGCCAAGACTAATGATGCTTTGTGCTCATTACAACGCCTCACCAAGAAGAGTGCCAAGGACAAGGAGCATCGTCATGAGTGTCATGTGGATGACCAAGTGCGCAATCTACATCAACCTTTGGCAAGGCACGCTAATGACCTCCGTCGACACCATCATAAGGCGCCTTCAACTACTCGTGCCACCACCAAAAGGACACCAAGACCAAGCTCTCCTCCACGCCATCAAGCTTCACGCCAAGAGTCTACAATTCAAGATGGAGGAAGCCAAGGCCACATATGTGATGAAGTCGATCCGAGCACCACACTCGACAACAACATGAGCCTACTTCCACCACTACCACAAGATGGCGACAACAAGGTCAAGAATGGTGAGCATAGGATTTTCCCTTCACCAAAGGAGGCGCATGGAGTTGAGAGAACCGAGCCTACACCTACATGCTTGAGTGATGATGTGGTACCAACCCCATGTGAGTATGAGAGCCACTTAGCCCACTTGAGTGAGAACAAGAGTGAGATGAGTGACTCCACCATACGTGAGATTGAGTGCTTCCATTTGGAGGGCATGAGTGATACACCTAGTGAGTTGAGAGTGGTAGTTGATAGGTCACATGAGACCATTTCGATTTCTAACAACTTACCCTCTACCTCTAGTGTGTTTTCTCGTGATGTGCTAGGTTCCATGGATCAAGAAGCGCCAAGCTTGGAGATGATGATGCCTCTGACCGAGAAGATGTACATGGTGGATGAAGATGATGCCATCCCCATACATGATGAAGAAGTCGCCCACATGGAGGCTAATGCTACCATAACACCCACTTTATATGAGAGGTATGAACAAGGTAAGAATAAGGGTGTTGATGATGCCATGATCCCACTAGTGGACATGATGACTTGTGATGATTGGCATGCTATGGATGATGTTTGTGATATCACATATGCTTCATTGATATTTCCATATGATACTTTGCCTTTGCATAATGTTGAGCATGTGAAATTATTTGATTATGATGATGTTGCCATGGACATGCCATGCTCTAAATGTTATGTTGATGATATCATTGCTTGCACTTTGTTGAACAATTGCTCTTTCCAATGGTTTGCTTGCAATGATGTTACGAATGATAACCCTCGGACAATGCTTTGTCATGGATGTTTTACTATTTCTCCCGTTGCTTGCAATAAGTTGAATAATTGCTCGTTCACTTGTTTTGCTTGCAACAATAATTCTCATATGTATTTTATTGAGATGGCCCCCATAGCTTTCTCAAATTTTGGAGATTTTCGTAAATGCCATGATAAGCATGTTCCCCACTTGCATACCCACCATGCACCTATGTTACACTTGCTTGACACTAATGGTGATGTGCACAAGAATATATATGTCATGATGGATGATGTATTTCTCTACCATGCGCACACGTTCTTCCTTTTGTGTTTGATCTGTGTAGGTACCCGCACAAAAATGTCAACCTCGGTTGAGCACGAGTTGACAAAAAGAGCTCTAGAGAGCATCCCCCAAGTACAATTGCATACGCGTTAACCTCTATGGACAAAGAGTTGACAAGACGAATCGAAGAGAGTTACCTAGGGCTACCCTTCAATGAGCTATCTCTACATTATAAGGTGACTTCCTTCTACTTGAGGACTCATGCTATAATCTTCCTGAATTGGATACTCTTTGAGTGTTGCTTCGCTTTTGTTGTGAGCTTTGTAGGATTCATGGAACGTGAAGGAACATTGAAGAGTTGCCACATCAAGCTTCTCAAGGACGACTATATGGTGAACCCTAGGATCAAGAAGGTCTCTCGACATCATCTTCTTAGGATGAGCATGAAGAGTCGAGGACGACTCTTTTTGAAGGGGGGAGCTGACGCAGCCCGTCCTGCGGACGCTACTACATCCACAATGCCAAGTCCCCAAGATCGTCCCCAATTCAACCAAGAAGATGGACCAGGAGCAGCCAGCTCCAGAGCGAGAGTCTCCGCCGTCATCGCCCCGGAGAGTCCGCTCGAATCCAGCCGGAGTGTCCAGCGCAGCCGGACTGTCCGGCGCGACTTAGCTGGAGTGTCCGGCCTACCCCAGCCCCGTCCTAGCACGGAAATTTTGTGTGCTACTTCGGACTCTACCCGGACACTACCCGGAGTGTCCGGCCACCCTGGACTGTCCGGCCCACTCGACCCGGAGTGTCCGGCCCTGAAACACCGGAGTGTCCGGCCTACGCGATGGGCCTGCGTGCCAACATCTGGGCCATTGGCCCATGTACCCCTCTATTTCGCACCAAACCCTAGTTTTATGCCCAAACTACCCCTGAACTTGTGGCTAGCCTATAAATAGAGCTTCCACCCCTCATTGTATCCCTTAGGCATAGATGATAGACTATAGACAACCCCCTTTGTGGAATCTCTAGTTTTGCCTCATCCCCTTCTACCAAAGGGGATCGACTATCATCACCACCTCTTTGGAGTTTGCATCGCGCCTCCCTTGTTGTACAAGGCCTTGGCATCGGTGTCCCTTTGCCAAGACATCAAGACCCTCTCCAAGGTGTTCTTCCCTCTCTGCTTGGGATTGACGGGAGCACGTTGACCGATCTTTCCTTGCGAGGATTCTATCGGACTGGTGGCCACCAGTGAGAGCAATCAGCCTTGTATCGAGTGTGTTTTGCGTGTGTTCATCGTGTTCTTCGTGAGGTGTGCGTCCGCTTCCGCTACCTTCTCCCTTTCCCCTCGCTTTCCCCATTGATTTGACCACGAGATCCGTGAAGATTGGGCCACCCTAGAGGTTTGCCCTCATCATTAATTGTACTACTATTGAAAATAAGATTGATCAGTCATCTTGTTATAGAATTGTTAAAAGTGGGCATGAAGGTTTTAATCCCACTATTTTTGAGCTTGATAAAAATTATGTGTTTGTAGATCTTGAAAAGCATGCTTTATGTGATAGTTACATTGTTGAGTTTATTCATGAGGCTACTGAAAATTATTATGAGAGAGGAAAATATGGTTGTAAAACTTTTCATGGCACTGAAACACCTCTCTATGTGCTGAAAGTTTTGAAGTTACTCTCGTTTTATCTTCCTATGTCTGTCACTTTGTTCTTGGTGAATTTATTTGCGTATAAGATTCCTATGCATAGGAAGTGGGTTAGAATTAAATGTGTTTTGAATTTGCTTCTTGATGATCTCTTGTACTTCAATTCATATTTCTTATGTGAGCATCATCGAAATTATCATGCCTAACTTAAAGACGTTAAAGAAAAGTACTTATTGGGAGATAACCCAAAAGTTTTAGATGAGTCTTGGAAGTTATTACTTCTGTAATAACCTCTCCTTATCCTTTTTATTTGCTTTTCGTGCCAACAGTAACCTCTAATGAGAGAGAAGTAATGCTTGGGAAAGTTGCTGCCCCAAAATAGATTTTTGTTCTTCACCGTAAAAAATCATGTAAAATCTCTGTACGTCGTTTTGAGGCATGAATTTTTGTGCTTCTGACCTAGGTTGTTATATAACTTTAGTTAGTTCAACACTTTTTGATTTGAGCAACAGAAGGTCTTCGAAAAACTCTACCTGTTGATCTGTTTTGACAGATTTCTGCCATTATTTGCATTTGCTTCTTGTTGGTTCCTTTTTGAGTTCTTTTGGGGAATTGAGATTTTTGAGGGAAGTGCTACAGTAGCTTGTGTTTTAATGGAAGTTTTATTGGTGTTGAAACTGAACCCAAAGACTTATTATCTTGAGTGCACTAATGTTGCTAATAAAGATTGTGTGAAGTTTTGTATGAAGGAAAAAATTCAGGTGTATGGAAGGAATGATGTAATGAGATGAAGAATGGACTAAAGCTCAAGCTTGGGGATGCCACCCCGTGTCACCCCAAGAAATATCCAAGAAGTACAAGCGTCAAAGCTTGGGGATGCCCAAGGCATCCCCTTCTTCATCAATAAAAATCCCAGGTTTCTTCCAAACACTTCATTTTTATTGTTTCATGCACAGTTGTGTTGTTCTTGGAGCGTCTTATTTTTTTTTTTGGTTTTTTGTTTGCTTGTTTTTCTTAGTTTGCTTGAATAAATTGGTTGGACCCCCTCTTTCATTAATTGGTTTTCAAATAGTTTGGTTTGGATTGGAAAAGAGTAGGAAAGTTCATGCTTAAGTGGTAAAAGGAGCTTGTTTTTTACTATGGCCTATGCTTTGTCATGCCATCCTTGATATTGTTTTGGCTTTATGCTTAGTGATTATTGTTGTAGCATGACTTGTTATAAACAACTGAGATTGCTTAATGTGCCTTGGAAGAATCATGCGTTGTTTTAGCATATTAAAGCATAGTATTGTGGTATTCTCCTTTGATGCTTTATTTGGGTTGACTTGGCGCATGCTCACACAATGTTATGACTATCCAAAGTCACCATATCGTTTATGATCCTTTAGTTTTCGACTTGTAATATCACTTTATGCTTTAATCAATGATGTTTTGTGGCTCTGCATGATTATGGCCATTATTGCTCTCTTAGTTGGTCGCTCCCAGTCTTTTGCTAGCCTCCTTAACCAAGTATGAGTTCCACTCATGCATCAAACTCCTAAAACCAAGTTATTCCAAAGAGTCCACCATACCTACCTATTAGCATTTTCTATTCCAAGTATATTTATGTTTTTATCTACCTTCCAAATTAAACTTGTTATGTGAAAATTAGTGATTAAAGCTCTCACGAACTTGACGGCACACTTTACTTTTCTTGCACTTAATAAACTTGAACCATTGTGTCCATCTTTGTTGCGTATATGCTTGCGCTTTATAAGTTGAAATTAGCAGAACCATGTATCATGGGGAACGCTTTCAACATTGCACTTCTACATTGTACCCCGTTGATATCATGTTCTTTTGCTTACGGATCCCGGCGGTGTGAAATAGAAGTGGAACTTGTAAGATCATGGAGTTTGTATGTGTGTTAGAAAAACGCCTGGGCCACTAGCCTAAGCCATGCCTAATCATGGTGCAAACTGTTGGAAATATGCCCTAGAGAAAAATAGTAATAAGGACTATTATCATATTTCATATAGTTTATGATTAAGTTTTATATCATGCTATAACTGTATTGAGTGGAAACATCAATACACGTGTGATATACAAACAACGAGGGGTTCCCAGTGAAACTCTAGTCACTGGTTCATTGGTCAACAAATGATCAAGTTTCCTGATCATGTGGCATTTATGCCAGTTGGAAATGGAGTCAACTCATTATGAGAATGAGATGATGAACCAATACCCAACCTAAACATCGTGACCCGATCATGTCACGAAGTTCAAGTTACGATGATTAGAAATGGATCCTCGTACACTATTCCTTAGACCGTGAGGCTATATCAATCACTGTCTCCCGAGAGTGCTTTGATAGCATCAAACGCCACTTGGTAATACAGTGGTTATAAAGGTGTGTTCAGGTACTCGGAGGAAACTGTTGAGGCAATATATGTCAAGAGCGGGATTTTTCCATCCATGTGACGGGAAGATACTCAAGGGCCCACTCGGAGAAGTTATATCCAATAGCTGCGCAGCGTGTGATTTGATCACAGGGATATCACTTGTCAGAACGAGTCAAGTAGCATTGTTCGGTAACGAGATTGAACACGACATGGTGATGTCATTGATCAGATCTCAGGCAATGCAAGTATCGAGAGACAAAGGGAATAAGACATGACTGTCCCGGTTCAAACGACGAAAGATCTTCGTGGAACGCACATGGGTCACATGGCCATCCAGGTCCCTCTGTCGATCATTGGTGCGGGAGTGTACCGACCATGTCTGGAGTGTTCCTGAACCGTGGGGTATCACGCTTAAGGGCTTGATGATGCTTAGAGAGTGTTTATAGGATCAGAAGAATCGCCGAAGAATAGTAGAGAGAAAACCGGAAGGGTTTCGGTAAGTCCAGAGGATGTCTGGAGTGGAGGTGGAAGGTGTTCCATAGCCACGGAGATTGAATAATATGTGAATGAATGATAAATGTTGATTTAATCATTTATTCATAATTATTTAATAAAGAGAAAATCAATTTAAAAGGTCAAAGGCTTAATGGGCCAATTTCCGGAGGGAAGAGGGCCCATTAGGGAAAGGAGAGAGGGAGAAGGGCCAGAGGGGGTGGCCGACGCCCTAGTGGGCCAGCCCCCCCCCCCCACGTGGGGCCCATGGGGGTGGCCGATAGTGCCACCCCTCTCCCGCTCCTCTCCTTTAGTCCCACCCCGGGACTTTGAGGGAGCTAGTACCTCCCCTCCCCCTATATATAGTGGGGTATTTGGCCAGATAAATACACACAATATTCAATAAAGGTCTTCTTACTTTTGGGTAGACCTCCAATTGATATTATCTCTCTCTCTCTCGTGACCGTGGTCCCAAGTCTGGATTACGTGAACGAGAGACATCTTCACCGCGGAGTGCCATCGCGCTGCGGAATTTGGATCCAGGAGCTCTACTTTCGCAATTGCTGCTGGATCGGGGAAGCAGGAGTCATCCTCAGGCACCGGACGTGTGTAACTCCCCGCGAGGTGTCACACTTGAGGCACTCAAGTCGTTGAGCCACAGGAGCGCAAGGACTTCATCATGACCTTGAGGTCGGCTTCAGCTCGTCTACATCAACCACGCTCCTCGGAGCGTTGATAACGCTTTTCGGTCATCAAGGGTAAGTTCGCGAAAATCCCCTCCATTACTCTATTGCTAATAGATAGGTCCTGGCAAGCATCAGGGGTTCAGGGGCGTAGGGTAAAATTTTATTGTTTTCATACGTGGAACCCCTTTAGTGGTATCAGAGCTAGATCTATGTGTAGTAATGCTAGTACGGGTAGAACACACGGGATGTAGCATGTGGGCGTTGATCTTTTAGTTGTTACCCTCCCACGTGTACTTGTGTATACCACAGTAATGCTTGATGAAGCGGCCCCCAACCGACTTTACGCGTTCATTCGCGAGACTGGTCCACGCTGGACATACGGCTTGTACCGTATAAAGTGCCTTAGGGGGTGTCTGTCTCTCTCGCATTAGTTGGTATGCCATTTGCAATGGATGGCCCCAAAAGGGGTGTAGTATAGACAACTACTTGATCAACGTTGTGCTGAAAGTTCGTAGGTAAGAATGGTTCTTGTACGAAAGCCCATTCAACCATGTAAAATATGCAAAGATAAAGTAGAGGCATCTAACTTTGTTTTGCAGGGGGGCGTTGCTTTGTGATATGGTTGTGTCAAAGGTAAAGTGATTACCTTATGTTACATAGTAGTAGATAGTCACAGAGGTGATGAACTACCATGCCGGAAAGACACTGGTACCTTGGTGTCTACGGCGCCGGAACCCTGGCGCCAGAATTCGGTGACGACGGATGGAGATCACGACGTGAAGGACCATATCACATCGCATTTACATTCAATGTTATTGTTTGTATATCTTATTGTGTGCTAGTATTAGATACTCGACAGTAGCCTAATAAGATGATCCCCGGTTAAAATTACCAACGATTGTGTTCCCCCTTAGTGTGCACCACCAAGAAAGTTCTTCGGTATGAGGCAATCCATGGTACAAGCATGGGTGTCAGACATATCTACGTTCGCATACAGTGGGTGTAAGCCATGTTGCACAGCAAATACACTAAGGTTGAGTTGGCGAGCCTAGCATGTGCAGACATGGCCTCGGAACACGGATGGTCGAAAGATCGAGCATGAGTCGCATGAATGATGTGAGCGACATTTAGCGTCCACCCTTGAACCCACATTGATGGCCGTGACGATCGGGGGAGATGTGGCTGATATGGGTCGTGTTATCACTAGGAACCCTTCATGGGATAGGTGTTTCTTAGTGGAGTTATTATTAACTCATTTAATTATAAACTTAGTCTAAATTCCTTTTGCAATTATATATGTAGATGCCGCCTTTCCTGTTGACAATTGATTGGTTAGAAGGAGAGAAGCACAAATTAGATGGATCAAACTTCTCTATGTGGGTTGCGCGTCTCCACATTCTTCTTAGCGAGAATGACGTAGTCGACTACATACCCGACGGAATGGATTTGGATCAGCCCATTGACCTAGAGACCCTAGAGCAGCGGGAAGACCGTTATCTCCATCGGGAGATGGCCTCCTTCATTTCAGTTACAATGCGTTTCGGAATGGTGGAGGAGCTGTGGCCTTTCGTGGGTGATGTCAAACCTCGTACGGTAATGCTATAGCTTAGGACACATTTCGTGGAACAAGCACGCATATGGGAGCATGAGCTGATGGGAGACTTCCTCTCCATTAAGATGGAGGAGAACTCATCACTTGACGACCACTTGGAGCGCATGCATGATGTGTACATGAGGCTTGCATACTTCCTGGCTAGCTGGATGACGGGCTCTTTTGCAAATGGCGTTGTGCTGTGGTCGCTGCCACCATGCTACCAAGCACAAGTCAGGACTTGCATTATGAGAGGCAACACGGAATCAATGGAATTCCAATGGTTTGTGACACATCTCAGGAATGTGTTGGTTGAACCAAATGTCGCTAGGTCATCAATGACAAAGGTATATATTTGATATACAATTTTATAAATGTTATAATCTTGCAAACACATTTGCAGCGTTAAGTATATTTGATACTTCTTCTGTTTTGCTGAAAATAGGTCCTTCTGCATGAGAGGTGAGGAGGTGATGTTGCGTGTTGATGGAGAGCATGACGATGATGGCCAAAGACACTCTCCCTCGACATTTATCATTCAGTTTATATTTTGGATAGTTACTGTAATCAAAAGATTATGAACCTATTTAGTTTGTCTCACACTTTGTGAGACGGTTATTCATATGAGTTTGTAACAAACAAGTTGTTCTACTATTATGAATGATTTCTATTTGTGTTCATATCTTGTTTGATTATACGTGAATTATCCTTGTTGTTTGAAACTAATTGATAATGCATGAACATTTGTAAAATATTAAAATGCCTTAAAATACCCAACTTAATGATATGTTCATTAATGAATGGAACCATTGTTTAAATTCAAAAAGTTATGTGATAATATGTGAAAGACATTTGATTTCTTATCACATATAAATCATGCCTAAGTTTGGCAAAATAACTTGAACACCGGGTATTACTTGAATACAAAGTGTTTAATGAATTGTTAAAAGTAAATACATATTCGATGTATTGTGTTTTAACAAAATGGTAATTATCATTATATGATTGTTTAAATGTGTAAAGTAGTTTACCAAAGGAAACATGAATATGAAATTATTTGATATGATCAAATTGTTTCATCCAACAAAGGGTATAAATATAAAAGAGAATCCAATTACTATGATTTGATCAATAGTAATGAAATTCAACTTTATAAGAATGGCATAACAGAGAATTGTGGAATGCAAAGCATTTTGAAACGTCAAAATGCAAAGCATCACAATATGATATTAGATATCAAAATGGGTGAATAGATGGCACCAAATAAATCATTGTAGTGTAGATGTAGAGACCATTAGTTAGAAATAGTTAGCACTCAATTAGAAAATATAGTGAACCATCTGGATTCATGAAAGTTTTGGGGTTATTCGATATAACTAAAACAATAGCGAATTAGTCCTTGTAGAGTATTCATTGGAAACTTTGAATATGAAATCCATAGCTAAAACCAAAAGGAAAGCAAAATTTGTATTGCTTGAATTTTGGTGCATTCTTGAGGAAGTTCACATTTAGTGATACTTCTCAATTATGAAGCAAATGGAAGATAGTGGAAAACACGATGAGGATTCAAAACCCTACATTAGAGTGTTGAGAAGCGCAATGCACAATGTTCCTGAACGTTTCTCTTCACGGAAGGAAAGAATCAATGATAATGATCATTGTGTTTTCCCCACTAGTGTTTTCACTACATGAAGTAGGATTCAAAATGTAATCCATATCTTGTATGGAGACATTTGTGAATCGTTTGTCATGATTCTTGGAATATGACATACCTACGAACTACTAAGGAAATAATGGTAAACTAGAATTATGAGAAATCCTAGAAGCAGAATTCCCTTGAGATTAGAAAGCAATTCGTTGCTGAATCTCACAAGTAAAAGGGGTTACTGGAATTTTCCCAAATGATTTCAAAGCCATAGTGGAAAAGGGGGTAAATGACAAAAGCACCATTTGTCAAGTATTGGATGAATTCAAATGAATTTGATTCATGTGTGCTTAGTGTCTATTTTGAACAACTTCAGAATTCTTTGATCAAATATCAAACTTGGGTGTGCAATTTGCATGAAATTGAGTGGGAACTATGAAAGTCTTCCTAAAACAATATGTGAATGACATATTTTTGAGTGGGAGCAATATAAGTCTCGAATTCAAATATGTAGGAACATAGTTTGAGTAAGAGTAGTGACTCATACCCAAATATGTGAATACCATAGTTTGAGTGGGAGCTTATAGAAGTGATTCTTAAGTGTGTTAAGAATAAAAGCGCAAGTACTTATAAATAATGATTTATAAAGTGTAGAAGTTGATAGTAAGTATATTATGATATTATGTAGTATTCCTTAAGGGATTCTGAAAACGGTTTCAGAATAGGAGTTAATTAAGGAACCGGTCCTTAATAACTCAAATTAGGAATAGTATTAAGTTTAACATCAATGGTTGAAAGAAAGAAAAGGATGATCATCATCCACTATGTTGAGACATAGGTTCTATCTTAGAAAACCATGATGATAACTTAACATAATATATGATCCAATAAGGAACGTTCAAAAGTGATGAAGTTTGAATCACGGAACATTGAGCTAAGTTTGTCCGCAGTGTCTAATAGAGAACTGCAGACATATTTTCCAAATCCATAAAGGATGACATATCTTAAAGCATAAAAAGTTATGTTATAAGGGAATATGTTGGAAACTCCTGTAATACCAATTAAAGTCAAGTAGGAAGCGAGGTGAACAAAAACATCGAAAGTTGCATAGAGTGCACTGGTGTTTCGATGAATACATTTATAATAATAGATAAGGGTACCATCTAAACTGTTGTATAATGTTATGGCGGGGCAAGTTTGCTTTTAACGTAGAATGATGTGTCCCAGGGCACAACGCCCATAAGAAAGCCCTCGAGGTTGATCTAAAGTCATTGTAGGCTCCTGGAATCAGGCCTCGTTCTGCTGCCATAACGACGATGCATACACACAGATGTTATCATGTGATGATAAAGTATTAATGTCAATCAAGGTGACATTAGTAAGTTGCAAAAGGATTTGGGACTGTAAAGTACAGGCCCAAGACTCAACCTCTTCCATGAGAAATCATGTTCAGGGTACCGGATATAGGGTGCCAATGATTAAGAACAAATGCAACTAGTGTATTTGTAATCTAGTGCAAGTGGGAGACTGTTGGAAATATGCCCTAGAGACAAATAGTATAAGGACTATTATCATATTTCATATAGTTTATGATTAAGTTTTATATCATGCTATAAATGTATTGAGTGGAAACATCAATACATGTGTGATATAAAAACAACCAGGGGTTTCTAGTGAAACTCTAGTCACTGGTTCATTGGTCAACAAATGATCAAGTTTCCTGATCATGTGGCATTTATGCCAGTTGGAAATGGAGTCAACTCATTCTGTGAATGAAATGATGAACCAATACACATCCTAAACATCGTGACCCGATCATGGCACGAAGTTCAAGTTACGATGATTAGAAATGGATCCTCGTAGACTATTCCTTAGACCATGAGGCTATATCAATCACTATCTCCCGAGAGTGCTTTGATAGCATCAAACGCCACTTGGTAATAAAGTGGTTATAAAGGTGTGTTCAGGTACTCGGAGGAAACCGTTGAGGCAATGTATGCAAAGAGCAGGATTTGTCCGTCCATGTGATGGGAAGATACTCAACGGCCCACTCGGAGAAGTTATATCCAATAGCTGCGCAACGTGTGATTTGATCATAGGGATATCACTTGTCAGAATGAGTCAAGTAGAATTGTTTGGTAACGAGATTGAACATGACATGGTGATGTCATTGATCAGATCTCGGGCAATACAAGTATCGAGAGACAAAGGGAATAAGACACGATTGTCCTGGTTCAAACGACGAAAGATCTTCGTGGAACGCACAAGGGTCACATGGCCATCCAGGTCCCTCTGTTGATCATTGGTGCGAGAGTGTCCCGGCCATGTCTGGAGTGTTCTCGAACCATGGGGTATCACGCTTAAGGGCTTGATGATGCTTAGAGAGTGTTTATAGGATCAGAAGAATAGTAGAGAGAAAACCGGAAGGGTTTCGGTAAGTCCAGAGGATGTCTAGAGTGGAGGTGGAAGGTGTTCCATAGCCACGGAGATTGAATAATATGTGAATGAATGATAAATGTTGATTTAATCATTTATTTAATAAAGAGAAAATCAATTTAAAAGGTCAAAGGCTTAATGGGCCAATTTCTGGAGGGAAGAGGGCCCATTAGGGAAAGGAGAGAGGGAGAAGGGCCAGAGGGGGTGGTCGACGCCCTAGTGGGCTAGCCCCCCCCCCCCCCCCCCCGCGCGGGTCCCATGGGGGTGGCCGACGGTGCTACCCCTCCTCTCCTTTAGTCCCACCCCGGGACTTTGAGGGAGGTAGTACCTCCCCTCCCCTATATATAGTGGGGTATTTGGCCAGATAAATACACACAATATTCAATAAAGGTCTTCTCACTTTTGGGAAGACCTCCAATTGATATTCTCTCTCTCTCGTGACCGTGGTCCCAAGTCTGGACTGCATGAACGAGAGACATCTTCACCACGGAGCGCCGTCGTGCTGCGGGATTCGGATCCAGGAGCTCTACTTCCGCAACTGCTGCTGGATTGGGGAAGCGGGAGTCATCGTCAGGCACCAGACGTGTGTTACTCCCCGCGAGGTGTCACACTTGAGGCACTCAAGTCGTTGAGCCACATGAGCGCAAGGACTTCATCACGACCTTCAGGTCAGCTTCGGCTCATCTACATCAACCACGCTCTCCTGAGCGTTGACAACGCTTTTCGGTCTTCAAGGGTAAGTTCGCGAAAAGACCCTCCCGTTACTATATTATTAATAGATAGGTCCTGGAAAGCATCAGGGGTTCAGGGGCGTAGGGTAATTTTTTTATTGTTTTCATACGCGGAACCCCTTTAGAAACTTGCAGCATAACCATAATGAGTTGTCTATGAAGCATTCTTCTTATAAAAAAGAGATAGAGATTGAGAAAAAAGAAAAAATATGAGAAACGAGGAAAGAGAGAAAAAAGCACCATTTTTCCATGGTAAATAAGAAGATTGCTGAGATGCTCATTGTTTGCTTGCCTTGTCATTTAGATTATGGGATAGCTCCTGTATCATGTGCAAGGGGTACCCCGCTGGCGGTTCTCTATGATACACATGTACTTACAATGACAAGAGCTTACTTGTGACTAAAGTTTAGTAGCATGAGCTTCGGTCTTCGTAAGTAAGGGGCATGAGATTTTGGCTAATAACTTGTTAAGCATATCCTCTTAGTCGTGTCACTTTAACCTTAATCACCTAAAAGATGCTTATGATAGGGGCAATGAGAGCTGAAAGCTAATAAGTACCATAATTTTGGAAGCTCTTTATGAAACTTGAATCTCTACTAACTTTGGAGTACTTTTCATACACTTTCTTGGACTAACCTATTAACAAGATGCCACAGTGCCAGCTGTCTGTTTTCTGCTATTTTTGGTTCTAGGAAAGTCAGAAAATGAATATTCTCGGAATTGGACGGGACAAAATCCAAAGTCAGTTTTTCACTGAGGGGGACACGGAGCTAGAATACGAGATGGAGAGGGGCCAGGGGCGGCCACACCACCTGGCTGCGTGGCCAGGCCTGGCCCGCGCCAGGGAGTGGTGCGACCACCCAGGGAACCCTATCGGCCTCCCCTTCCGACTATAAGATGCCTCCGATACAGAATCCCTAAGTACCCGATCAAAATTCCACGAAAGAGTCTGTAGCCGCCATCATCTCCATCCCTAGATCGGGAGGGATCTGAAGCTCTTCCCGGCACCCTGCCGAAGAGGGGAATTCATGCTGGAGGCCTTCTTCATCACCATGCAAGCCTCCGGTGTGATGCATGAGTAGTTCATCCTTAGACTACGGGTCCATGTAGTAGCTAGATGGTTGGTTATTCTCCTTTGTGCTATCATGTTTAGATCTTGTGAGCTCCGTTCATGATCAAGATCATCTATTTGTAATCAT
Source organism: Avena eriantha (assembly GCA_910589775.1). Classification (NCBI taxonomy): domain Eukaryota; kingdom Viridiplantae; phylum Streptophyta; class Magnoliopsida; order Poales; family Poaceae; genus Avena; species Avena eriantha. The sequence goes on along the minus strand of OU342740.1, from coordinate 275,012,975 downwards.
ACATGTTGTGTTTGCGGGGATCCGATGGATATTGAGATGCTATTTCAGATTGATTATTGATTCTATCATGTCTTTGTTATTTGTGATCTTGCATGCTTTCCGTTGTTTGTAGCTATCTTGGCCAAGTAGATGCTAGTAACTCCAAGAGTTAGTATTTATGCTCGATAGTGGGTTCATGCCTCTAGTAATGTGGGGAAGTGACAGAAATATCTAAGGTACTAGATGTGCTGTTTCTACTAGGGAGAAAACAACAATCATTTGTTCGTAGAACAATCGTATTGTTTACTTTACACGCAATGCGTAATGCAATTATCTGTTGCTTGCAACTTAATACTAGAGGGGGTTCAGATTGTAACCTGAAGGTGGATTATTACTCATAGATGCAGTCGGATTACGGTCTGTGTATAATGTTGTAATGCCCAATCAAATCTCAAAGGAGTCAAGATGATTAGTATATGCATGTATGCTTTCTCGATGTTTGTCAATTGCCCCGCTGTGATTTGTTCACCCAACATGTTATCTATCTTAAGGAGAACCACCACTAGTGAACTATGGACATTGGTCCTTTCTTTTACAATGAATCTACAATTGTTTACTGTTTTCTATTTACGTTCTGCAAGATTTTACTTTATTCCACACGATACACTTAATCCTTTGTTTTCAGCAAAACCGGTGAGATTGAAAACCTCACTGTAAGTTGGGGGCAAAGTTATGTGGTTGTGTTGTGCAGGATTCAAAGTTGGCAACAACACCTTGGAGGTGTTTCCTTGCTCATACTGGTTTGATAACCTTGGTTTCATAACTAAATGAAACTTACTACTATGCTCATCATACCTTCCTCTTGGGGTTCCCCAACGAGCTCGTTAGTACACGAGTCAGCAACGACCTCACCCACACTTCCCCCATCGAGCGTGTGTTGCCTGGACCTGTTTGCCCGTGTCGCCATGTTGGCCTCTGCCAGTACCGCATCCCTCCTCTACTAGTTGTTGCCACCACGGTCTCCCTCCTCGTCGCCTTACAAGCCGCCAACGACCGTGCCCTCCTCCTCGTCATTCCTCTGCCAGAGCTTGCCCGCGACCCCGAGTTCTACGCGACTGTCCCCGCTGTCCTCTGGCCGCACGCCTGAGCCCCTCCACGTCGACCTCGCCGTCGCCTTCTCGGGTCCGCTGCGCCGCCTCCCACCGGCATCACGACTGGCTTCGCTTCAAGACGGCCACCCTGCCTCGCCAGCGACCTCGCCCTCCGCTGCTAGGGTCGCCTTCCTCCGCCACCGAGGCGTAAGCCCCTGTCTCCTGCATGCCGCCCATGTGTTTCCTCCGACGGACAGCTTCCAAGCATGGGTGCCTATGTCTCCTTCCATCAAGGATGCCTGCAGCCTAACTCCTCGTGCGGCGCTCAGCTTGCCTTTATGATGTTGTTCCTGCTGCAGGTGCCATCTGGCCATGTGCCCTTTTGTGTAGTTTTGATCAGTTGATGCCCATCAATGGGAGTGATGCCTTATAGTGTCCATATCTCTGTGTTGATATGGTTAAGAGAACACAGGAGATGGGTGTGCTACCATGCTGTGGAAATGTTGGGTCTGAACCGAAGTATGAGATGATCCCCAAGACGTGTGGCGTCGACTAGTGATGCCGCTAGAACCTTGTGAGGTTATTTGAGGACCCGACGCCTGCCAGAACCCTAGATCGATCGCACGGAACCCCAAGGCGTTCTATGTGGGCGAGAAGATCGTCGAGAGGGAACCGATGACCCTGTTCTCGAGGATCCGAAGCCTCGAACTAAGATCGCCTTCTCGAACGCCATGACCGTCTAAACGGATCCTATGGCCGGAGCCCCGAAGACCCCGATCACGGACCTAAAGACCACCAAGCCCTTCGACATGGATCTGATGTTCGAGACCTCGAAGATCGATTCTACCAAACCTCGACCAAGATCGTCGAACCCCAATGTGTGACCCCTTTCTGAGCCCCTATTTTATAAATGAAATACAAAATTGTTGCATATATTAAATTGTTCATGCTCGCATACATATTCATTTGTTTGAGGGTATTTTATCGACACACCTAATAATTAAATATGGAGACCATATGCGGGCTTTTCTAGTATTATATTGGCCCCATTTAAATTTGAGTAGCAAACTGATGCCAAGTTTTGCCTTGTTAAGACAACATTTAAATTGCGGGGTACCTAAACACCATAAACCTATTAATTAATTGTCGGGGCCATGGTTCCGCTTAATATTGCCTAGTTCCATCGCATCTTTGCCATGCCATGCATCATACATGCATCATATCAATATTATAAAAACAGCAAGGGTTATGCAAGTAAAAGTTGGCTAAATAAATTAATAAAGTGCTTTATTATTGTTTCCACACCTCACCCATGCCATGATATGTTATACCATGCAATTGTGCATCATTCCATCATGGCATACCTTGCTTGCTTGTTGCATATGAATTATATGACTGTGCAATGTATTTATTTCGGCCTTGTGTGTTTAGTTCTTATCTAGATAGACACTGAGCAAGGAGAATACCAGGAGCCTCAGGAGTATTACACGGATCCTTCTTATTACGCAACTGAACTGCCAAGCAAGCAATTCCCCATGCTTGCATACATATAGTACCTATGCTTCTATCTTACTCTTGCATCATTGAGTCACGATTGCATTAAATTGAATCCCAAGTATTGCATAGCCTTTACTTTTAAACCCCACCAAATCTTGTACCTCAACCCCGTGAGCCATTACTATAGGAGTTGTTTGAGCCATGCGAGTTGGAGAATGGCATGTGTACAGTTTGTGTGAGTCTTTGGATAATGAGGTACTGATGGCCCAAAATATATCGAGCTCATTGGGGAACCCCAAGATGAAGGTATGATGAGCACAGCAGCAAGTTTTCCCTCAGTACGAAACAAAGTTTATCAATCTAGTAGGAGCAAGGAAACACCCCAAAGGTGTTGCTAGCTGACCTTGGCAGGGCGCACTACCGGAGCTAGTAGCAACGTGGAGACCTGCACAACACAACGACAGAACTTTGCCCCCAACTTGCGATGAGGTTGTCAATCTCACCTGTTTTTCTAAAAACAAAGGATTAAACGTATCGAATGGAAGAAAGTAATAGTTTGCAGAAAGTAAATAGGAAACAGTAAACAGTTGTAGATTGATGGTAAAGAAAGGATCGGGGTCCATAGTTCACTAGAGGTGGCTCTCCTTAAGATAGATAACATGTTGGGTGAACAAATTACAGCGGGGTAATTAACAAACATCGAGAAAGCAATACATGCATATACTAATCATCTTGACTCCTTTGAGATTCGATTGGGCATTACAACATTATACGTAGACCGCCATCCAACTGCATCTATGACTAATAATCCATCTTCAGGTTATTATCCGAACCCCCTCCAGTATCAAGTTGCAAGCAACAGATTATTGCATTACGAATTGTGTGTAAAGTAAACAATACGATTGTTATATTAACAAAGGATTATTGTTTTCTCCCTAGTAGCAAAAACACATCTAGTACCTTAGATTTTTCTGTCACTTCCCCAGATTACTAGAGGCATGAACCCACTATCGAGCATAAATACTAACTCTTGGAGTTGCTAGCATCTACTTGGCTAAGATAGCTACTAACAACGGAAAGCATGCAAGATCACAAATAACAAAGACATGATAGAATCAATAATCAATCTGAAATAGCATCTCAATATCCATCGGATCCCCGCAAACACAACATGCAGAATTACAAATAGATGATCTTGATCATGAACAGAGCTCACAAGATCTAGACATGAAAGCACAAAGGAGGAGAACCAGCCATCTAGCTACTACATGGACTCGTAGTCCAGAGATGAACTACTCACGCATCACACCGGAGGCTTGCATGATGATGAAGAAGGCCTCCAGGGTGAAATCCCCTCTCCGGCAGGGTGCCGGGAAGACCTTCAGATCCCTCCCGATCTAGGGATGGAGACGATAGTGGCTACAGACTCTTTCGTGGATTTTTGATCGGGTCCTTAGGGTTTCTGTATTAGAGGCATCTTATAGTCGGAAGGGGAGGCCGAGGGGGTGCTGGAGGCGGCCACACCCCCCCTGGTGCGGGCTAGGCTGGGCTGCGCGGCCAGGTGGTGTGGTGGCCCCCTGGCCCCTCTCCGTATCGTATTCTGGCTCCGTGTGTCCCTCGGTGAAATATTGACTTTGGCTTTTGTCCCGTCCAATTTTGAGAATATTCATTTTCCGGCTTTCCTGGAACCAAATACAGCAGAAAACAGGCAGCTGGCACTATGGCTCTTGTTAATAGGTTAGTCCAAGAAATCATATGAAAAGTACTCCAAAGTGTGGATAAAACACAAGAAAGTAGATAAAACCAAGCATGGAACATCAAAAATTATAGATACATTTGCAATGTATCAACATCCCCAAGCTTAACTCCTGCTCATCCGCGAGTAGGTAAGTGATAAAAAGAAAGAATAATTTTTGAGGTGACAAGCACCATCGTAAACTTGACAAAGTATTTATAAAACATTGAAAGCTGGGATCATAGTACTTTAATCATAACATGAAAGATAAAGTTCTAGCAATAAGACAAATCAACTATGTTGCAACATGAAAAGGCACAAACAAAAGATTTATGAATAACAATGCTTTGCGAGACGTTTGTTTGTTTCACATAAAGAAAACATAGCATAGTAGCATTCAGCTTGTCCCTCATAGAGTAGAAAACATAAATGCATAGGACACCTTCAAAGTTCATAAGAGTGACTAGATACAAGTAGTTTAAAACAAGCAATATCAAGTTATGCATCAATCAACTAGTCTTGGGACAATGCACATAGAACTAAGAATGACCACTATGCTCTCAAAGAAGGTGCATAAAGATAGAAGGTGGAGACTCAATATATAAGTCGAAGAAAGGCCTTCATAGAAGGAAGTAGGGATTCAAGTTTCATAAAGAGCTTCCAAAAATTATGGTACTAAATAGCTTTCAGCTCTCATTGCCCCTATTATAAGCATCTTGAAGTGATTAAGGTTAAAGTGAACAAACTATGAAGTATATGCTTCACAAAGTATAAGTCGGAAATCTCATGTCCCTTGAATACGAGGGCCGCTCCTCATGCTACTCAAGTTTAGTCACTGGTAAGTTCTTGTCATCGTAAGTACATGTGTATCATAGAGAACCGCCAATGGGGTACCCCTTGCCCGATGATACGGAAGAATCCCCATATCAAAATGACAAGGCAAGCAGACAACGAGCATCTCAGCAATCTTCTTATTTACCATGGGAATATTATGCTTTTTTCTCTCTTTCCTCTTTTTATAAATCTCTTTTTCTTTTCTTTTCTTTTCTCTTTTTCTCAATATCTGACTCTTCTTTTTATAAGAAAATGCTTCATAGAAAGCTCATTATGGTTACGTTGCAGGTTTCCATCATGTCAGCATGGATTAGACCAGCGGCATAGGAGTTTCTCTAACACATATACATAACTCCATGGACTTACAAGCTCCCCTTTCATTTCACACCGACGACATCTATAGACAAAAGAGCATGATATCAACTAAGTACAAAGTACAAGTGAAATATTGAAAGCGTTCCCCATGAAAGCATGGTTCTGATAATCCCCAAAAAATAAGTGCAAGCATATACAACATAGAAGACACAATGGTTCAAGTTAATTAAGGGCAAGAAAAGTAAAGTGTGCCATCAAGTTCGTGAGAGCTTTAATCACTAGTTTTCTCATAACAAGTTTAATTCGGAAGGTAGATAAAAACATGAATATACTTGGAATAGCATAAGCGAGTAGGTAGGTATGGTGGACTCTTTGGAATAACTTGGTTTAAGGAATTGGATGCATGAGTGGAACTCATACTTGGTTACGGAGGCTAGCAAAAGACTGGGAGCGACAAACTAAGAGAGCAATAATGGCCATAATCATGCAGAGCGACAAAACATCATTGATCAAAGCATAAAGTGATACTACAAGTTGAAAACTAAAGGATCATAAAGGCTATGGTGATTTTGGATAGTCATAACATGGTGTGAGCATGTGCCAAGTCAACCCAAATAAAGCATCGAAGGAGAATACCACTATACTATGCTTTAATGTGCTAAAACAACGCATGATTCATCCAAGGCACATTAAGCAATCTCAATTGTTTAGAACAAGTAATGCTACATCAAAGAATACTAAGCATAAATCCAAAACAATACCAAGCATGGCATGACAAAGCATAGGCCACAGTCAAAACAAGCTCTTTTTACCACTTAACCATGAACTTTTCCTACTCTTTTCCAATCCCAACCAAACTATTTGAAAACCAATGCATGAAAGAGGGGGTCCAACCAATTTATTCAGCAAACTAAGCAAACCAAGCAAACGAAAGAACCAAAACTAAAATGAAAAAGAAGATGCTCCAAGAACAACACAACTGTGCATGAAACAATAAAAATGAAGCGTTTGGAAGAAACCTGGGATTTTTATTGATGAAGAGGGGGATGCCTTGGGCATCCCCAAGCTTTGACTCTTGTACTTCTTGGATATTTCTTGTGGTGACACGTGTGGCATCCCCAAGCTTGAGCTTTAGTCCATCCTTCATCTCATTACTCGTTCCTTCCATACACCTGAAATTTTTCCTTCATACAAAACTTCACATAATCTTTATTAGCAACATTAGTGCACTCAAGATAATAAGTCTTTAGGTTCAGTTCTAACACCAATAAAACTTCCATTAAAACACAAGCTACTGTAGCACTTCCCTCAAAAATCTCAATTCCCCAAAAGAACTCAGAAAGGAACTAACAAGAAGCAAATGCAGAAAATGGCAGAAATCTATCAAAATAGACCAGCAAGTAAAGACGAATTTTTTTAAGACCTTCTGTTGCTTAAATCGAAAAGTGTTGAACTAACGAAAGTTAGATAACAACCTAGGGCAGAAGCACAAAAATTCACACCTCAAAAGGACGTACAGAGATTTTACCCGAATTTTTACGGTGAAGCACATAAATCTGTTTCGGGACAACAACTTTCCCAATCATTACCTCTCTCATTAGAGGTTACTCTTGGCACAAAAAGCAAATAAAAAGGATAAGGAGCGGTCATTACAGAGGTAATAACTTCCAAGTCTCATCTAAAACTTTTGGGTTATCTCCCAATAAGTACTTTTCTTTAACTCCTTTAAGTTAGGCATAAGAAGCAAAAAAAAGGATCAAGTGTTCACAAATGAAGAAGCATTAAGATTAATACCAGAAATATCTTCAACAAGGCAAGTTATATCATCCAAATAAGTTCTAGAGGACCCTCTCTCAATGCTCTTAGGTTCACTATTTTCATCAAAAGGGTTTTCAGGAACAATCCAATCAAGATTCTCTTTTATGGCTTCATGTATTGCTACAAGTTTAAAAGGTTTGGTATCTTAGTTTCCTCCCCATTAGGTTCAGTTTTGTTCATCTTTTCTTGTGTACCAATAACATCTACACACGAGCTTAGCATATTAAAACGATCAAACACTTTCCTAGCTAAGAAAGAGGTAACAACTATAGGAGACTTAATTTTTGTGTGTTTTTGATAAAGAAAGCAAACTAGACTAATTTTTTGTGTGTTTTTGGTAAAGAAACAAGCAAACAAAACAAGAGTAAACTAAGCAAAACAAAAATAACAAAGTAAAGAGATTGGTTATGAGGGACTCCCCTTGTGAAGATGTCCTTGACTCCCCGGCAACGACGCCAGAAAAAGAGCTTGATGGCCCAAAATATATCGAGCTCGTTGGGGAACCCCAAGAGGAAGGTATGATGAGCACAGCAACAAGTTTTCCCTCAGTATGAAGCCAAGGTTATCAATCCAGTAGGAGCAAGGAAACACCCCAAAGGTGTTGCTAGCTGAGCCTTGTCAGGGCGCACTACCGGTGCTAGTAGCAACGTGGAGACCTGCACAACACAACCACATAACTTTGCCCCAACTTGCGATGAGGTTGTCAATCTCACCGATTTTGCTGAAAACAAAGGATCAAACGTATCGAATGGAAGAAAGTAATAGTTTGCAGAAAGTAAACAGGAAACAGTAAACAGTTGTAGATTGATGGTAAAGAAAGGATCGGGGTCCATAGTTCACTAGAGGTGGCTCTCCTTAAGATAGATAACATGTTGGGTGAAAAAATTACAGCGGGGCAATTGACAAACATCGAGAAAGCAATACATGCATATACTAATCATCTTGACTCCTTTAAGATTCGATTGGGCATTACAACATTATACACAAACCGCCATCCAACTGCATCTATGACTAATAATCCACCTTCAGGTTATCATCCGAACCCCCTGATGTCTACGCACTTCTATTCTTGTAGACAGTTGTTCGGCCTCCAAGTGCAGAGGTTTGTAGAACAGCAACAAGTTTTCCCTTAAGTGGATCACCCAAGGTTTATCGAACTCAGGGAGGAAGTGGTCAAAGGTATCCCCTCTCAAGCAACCCTGCAATCAAGATACAAGAAGTCTCTTGTGTCCCCAACACACCCAATACACTTGTCAGGTGTATAGGAGCACTAGTTCGGTGAAGAGATAGTGAAATACAAGTGGTATGGATAATTATAAGTGGTAACGGTGATAGAAGATAGCTTGATGGCCCGTGGAAAAGACTAAAGGTAAACTGAAATAAAGATGGCAGCAAGCAAACATGTAATAGATCTAATAGCAAACGGTGTATCAATGCTTAGAACACAAGGCCTAGGGATCATACTTTCACTAGTGAACACTCTCATATAAATATATTCTCTTCATGATACTACTCTTAACTACTCTCAGGTTGGACACTCTAATCGATGGTAGGGCGATAACAGCACACCTCAAAGTAAGTCTTTCCCATCTAGAAAACCCCACACTGTCACCTTGAGTACTAGATAGGTCCAACAAACACCACAATTTCATAAAGACATCCAACTCCAAATATAACTCATAACAAGTATTTGTAATCTCTAGCCTAAGTGCCACCATGGTGTGCACGCTGTCACTTTCACACACATGGGGAGAGCATAGATCTATTAAAGCACTTGAGTAGCAAGATAGATCTAATTGATTACAAATCTCATGATCACAATATGATCATGCATAGAGAGAGATAAACACATAGCTACCGGTACAACCCTTAGCCTCGAGGAAGAACTACTCCATCATCATCATGGAAATCAGCAATGGTGATGGAGATGGTGGTGGAGATCGATGGAGATGGCTCCGGGGGCACTTCCCTGTCCCGGCAGGGTGCCGAAACAGAGACTTTCTGTCCCCCGAATCTCCCCTTCGGTGGCGGCGGCACTGCGGAACTTTTCGTGGCTGGAGGCTTGATTCTTTAGGGTTTATGCATCGGGAGGCTTCTTATAGGCGAAGAGGCAAGGTCGGTGGAGGCCAGAGGGGCCCACACCACCTGGTGGCGCGGACAGGGCTAGCCCGCGCCACCACATGGTGTGGCCAGGCCCTGGCCCTCCTCCATCTCATTTTCTGGCTCCGTGAGTCTTCCAGTAAAATATCAACTTTGGCTTTTGTCCCGTCCAATTCCGAGAATATTCATTTTCCGACTTTCTGGAACCAAAAACAACAGAAAACAGGCAACTGGCACTGTGGCTCTTGTTAATAGGTTAGTCCAAGAAATCATATGAAAAGTACTCCAAAGTGTGGACAAAACACAAGAAAGTAGATAAAACCTAGCATGGAACATCAAAAATTATAGATACATCTGCAATGTATCAACATCCCCAAGCTTAACTCCTACTCGTCCTTGAGTAGGTAAGTGATAAAAAGAAAGAATAATTTTTGAGGTGACATGCACCATCATAAACTTGATCAAAGTATTTGTAAAACATTGAAAGCTGGGATCATAGTACTTCAACATAGCATGAAATATAAAGTTCTAACAATAATACAAAGCAACTAAGTTGCAACATGAAAAGGCACAAACAAAAGATTCATGAATAACAATGCTTTGCAAGACGTTTGATTGTTTCACATAAAGAAAACATAGCATAATGGCATTCACCTTGTCCCTCATAGAGTAGCAAATATAATTGCATAGGACACCTTCAAAGTTCATAAGAGTGACTAGATACAAATAGTTTAAAACAAGCAACATCAAGTTCTGCATCAATCAACTAGTCTTGGGACAATGCACATAGAACTAAGAATGACCACTATGCTCTCAAAGAAGGTGCATAAAGATAGAAGGTGGAGACTCAATATATAAGTCGAAGAAAGGCCTTCATAGAAGGAAGTAGGGATTCAAGTTTCATAAAGAGCTTCCAAAAATTATGGTACTAAATAGCTTTCAGCTCTCATTGCCCCTATTATAAGCATCTTGAAGTGATTAAGGTTAAAGTGAACAAACTATGAAGTATATGCTTCACAAAGTATAAGTCGGAAATCTCATGTCCCTTGAATACGAGGGCCGCTCCTCATGCTACTCAAGTTTAGTCACTGGTAAGTTCTTGTCATCGTAAGTACATGTGTATCATAGAGAACCGCCAATGGGGTACCCCTTGCCCGATGATACGGAAGAATCCCCATATCAAAATGACAAGGCAAGCAGACAACGAGCATCTCAGCAATCTTCTTATTTACCATGGGAATATTATGCTTTTTTCTCTCTTTCCTCTTTTTATAAATCTCTTTTTATTTTCTTTTCTTTTCTCTTTTTCTCAATATCTGACTCTTCTTTTTATAAGAAAATGCTTCATAGAAAGCTCATTATGGTTACGTTGCAGGTTTCCATCATGTCAGCATGGATTAGACTAGCGGCATAGGCGTTTCTCTAACACATATACATAACTCCATGGACTTACAAGCTCCCCTTTCATTTCACACCGACGACATCTATAGACAAAAGAGCATGATATCAACTAAGTACAAAGTACAAGTGAAATATTGAAAGCGTTCCCCATGAAAGCATGGTTCTGATAATCCCCAAAAAATAAGTGCAAGCATATACAACATAGAAGACACAATGGTTCAAGTTAATTAAGGGCAAGAAAAGTAAAGTGTGCCATCAAGTTCGTGAGAGCTTTAATCACTAGTTTTCTCATAACAAGTTTAATTCGGAAGGTAGATAAAAACATGAATATACTTGGAATAGCATAAGCGAGTAGGTAGGTATGGTGGACTCTTTGGAATAACTTGGTTTAAGGAATTGGATGCATGAGTGGAACTCATACTTGGTTACGGAGGCTAGCAAAAGACTGGGAGCGACAAACTAAGAGAGCAATAATGGCCATAATCATGCAGAGCGACAAAACATCATTGATCAAAGCATAAAGTGATACTACAAGTTGAAAACTAAAGGATCATAAAGGCTATGGTGATTTTGGATAGTCATAACATGGTGTGAGCATGTGCCAAGTCAACCCAAATAAAGCATCGAAGGAGAATACCACTATACTATGCTTTAATGTGCTAAAACAACGCATGATTCATCCAAGGCACATTAAGCAATCTCAATTGTTTAGAACAAGTAATGCTACATCAAAGAATACTAAGCATAAATCCAAAACAATACCAAGCATGGCATGACAAAGCATAGGCCACAGTCAAAACAAGCTCTTTTTACCACTTAACCATGAACTTTTCCTACTCTTTTCCAATCCCAACCAAACTATTTGAAAACCAATGCATGAAAGAGGGGGTCCAACCAATTTATTCAGCAAACTAAGCAAACCAAGCAAACGAAAGAACCAAAACGAAAATGAAAAAGAAGATGCTCCAAGAACAACACAACTGTGCATGAAACAATAAAAATGAAGCGTTTGGAAGAAACCTGGGATTTTTATTGATGAAGAGGGGGATGCCTTGGGCATCCCCAAGCTTTGACTCTTGTACTTCTTGGATATTTATTGTGGTGACACGTGTGGCATCCCCAAGCTTGAGCTTTAGTCCATCCTTCATCTCATTACTCGTTCCTTCCATACACCTGAAATTTTTCCTTCATACAAAACTTCACATAATCTTTATTAGCAACATTAGTGCACTCAAGATAATAAGTCTTTAGGTTCAGTTCTAACAACAATAAAACTTCCATTAAAACACAAGCTACTGTAGCACTTCCCTCAAAAATCTCAATTCCCCAAAAGAACTCAGAAAGGAACTAACAAGAAGCAAATGCAGAAAATGGCAGAAATCTATCAAAATAGACCAGCAAGTAAAGACGAATTTTTTTAAGACCTTCTGTTGCTTAAATCGAAAAGTGTTGAACTAACGAAAGTTAGATAACAACCTAGGGCAGAAGCACAAAAATTCACACCTCAAAAGGACGTACATAGATTTTACCCGAATTTTTACGGTGAAGCACATAAATCTGTTTCGGGACAACAACTTTCCCAATCATTACCTCTCTCATTAGAGGTTACTCTTGGCACAAAAAGCAAATAAAAAGGATAAGGAGCGGTCATTACAGAGGTAATAACTTCCAAGTCTCATCTAAAACTTTTGGGTTATCTCCCAATAAGTACTTTTCTTTAACTCCTTTAAGTTAGGCATAAGAAGCAAAAAAAAGGATCAAGTGTTCACAAATGAAGAAGCATTAAGATTAATACCAGAAATATCTTCAACAAGGCAAGTTATATCATCCAAATAAGTTCTAGAGGACCCTCTCTCAATGCTCTTAGGTTCACTATTTTCATCAAAAGGGTTTTCAGGAACAATCCAATCAAGATTCTCTTTTATGGCTTCATGTATTGCTACAAGTTTAAAAGGTTTGGTATCTTAGTTTCCTCCCCATTAGGTTCAGTTTTGTTCATCTTTTCTTGTGTACCAATAACATCTACACACGAGCTTAGCATATTAAAACGATCAAACACTTTCCTAGCTAAGAAAGAGGTAACAACTATAGGAGACTTAATTTTTGTGTGTTTTTGATAAAGAAAGCAAACTAGACTAATTTTTTGTGTGTTTTTGGTAAAGAAACAAGCAAACAAAACAAGAGTAAACTAAGCAAAACAAAAATAACAAAGTAAAGAGATTGGTTATGAGGGACTCCCCTTGTGAAGATGTCCTTGACTCCCCGGCAACGACGCCAGAAAAAGAGCTTGATGGCCCAAAATATATCGAGCTCGTTGGGGAACCCCAAGAGGAAGGTATGATGAGCACAGCAACAAGTTTTCCCTCAGTATGAAGCCAAGGTTATCAATCCAGTAGGAGCAAGGAAACACCCCAAAGGTGTTGCTAGCTGAGCCTTGTCAGGGCGCACTACCGGTGCTAGTAGCAACGTGGAGACCTGCACAACACAACCACATAACTTTGCCCCAACTTGCGATGAGGTTGTCAATCTCACCGATTTTGCTGAAAACAAAGGATCAAACGTATCGAATGGAAGAAAGTAATAGTTTGCAGAAAGTAAACAGGAAACAGTAAACAGTTGTAGATTGATGGTAAAGAAAGGATCGGGGTCCATAGTTCACTAGAGGTGGCTCTCCTTAAGATAGATAACATGTTGGGTGAAAAAATTACAGCGGGGCAATTGACAAACATCGAGAAAGCAATACATGCATATACTAATCATCTTGACTCCTTTAAGATTCGATTGGGCATTACAACATTATACACAAACCGCCATCCAACTGCATCTATGACTAATAATCCACCTTCAGGTTATCATCCGAACCCCCTGATGTCTACGCACTTCTATTCTTGTAGACAGTTGTTCGGCCTCCAAGTGCAGAGGTTTGTAGAACAGCAACAAGTTTTCCCTTAAGTGGATCACCCAAGGTTTATCGAACTCAGGGAGGAAGTGGTCAAAGGTATCCCCTCTCAAGCAACCCTGCAATCAAGATACAAGAAGTCTCTTGTGTCCCCAACACACCCAATACACTTGTCAGGTGTATAGGAGCACTAGTTCGGTGAAGAGATAGTGAAATACAAGTGGTATGGATAATTATAAGTGGTAACGGTGATAGAAGATAGCTTGATGGCCCGTGGAAAAGACTAAAGGTAAACTGAAATAAAGATGGCAGCAAGCAAACATGTAATAGATCTAATAGCAAACGGTGTATCAATGCTTAGAACACAAGGCCTAGGGATCATACTTTCACTAGTGAACACTCTCATATAAATATATTCTCTTCATTATACTACTCTTAACTACTCTCAGGTTGGACACTCTAATCGATGGTAGGGCGATAACAGCACACCTCAAAGTAAGTCTTTCCCATCTAGAAAACCCCACACTGTCACCTTGAGTACTAGATAGGTCCAACAAACACCACAATTTCATAAAGACATCCAACTCCAAATATAACTCATAACAAGTATTTGTAATCTCTAGCCTAAGTGCCACCATGGTGTGCACGCTGTCACTTTCACACACATGGGGAGAGCATAGATCTATTAAAGCACTTGAGTAGCAAGATAGATCTAATTGATTACAAATCTCATGATCACAATATGATCATGCATAGAGAGAGATAAACACATAGCTACCGGTACAACCCTTAGCCTCGAGGAAGAACTACTCCATCATCATCATGGAAATCAGCAATGGTGATGGAGATGGTGGTGGAGATCGATGGAGATGGCTCCGGGGGCACTTCCCTGTCCCGGCAGGGTGCCGAAACAGAGACTTTCTGTCCCCCGAATCTCCCCTTCGGTGGCGGCGGCACTGCGGAACTTTTCGTGGCTGGAGGCTTGATTCTTTAGGGTTTATGCATCGGGAGGCTTCTTATAGGCGAAGAGGCAAGGTCGGTGGAGGCCAGAGGGGCCCACACCACCTGGTGGCGCGGACAGGGCTAGCCCGCGCCACCACATGGTGTGGCCAGGCCCTGGCCCTCCTCCATCTCATTTTCTGGCTCCGTGAGTCTTCCAGTAAAATATCAACTTTGGCTTTTGTCCCGTCCAATTCCGAGAATATTCATTTTCTGACTTTCTGGAACCAAAAACAACAGAAAACAGGCAACTGGCACTGTGGCTCTTGTTAATAGGTTAGTCCAAGAAATCATATGAAAAGTACTCCAAAGTGTGGACAAAACACAAGAAAGTAGATAAAACCTAGCATGGAACATCAAAAATTATAGATACATCTGCAATGTATCAACATCCCCAAGCTTAACTCCTACTCGTCCTTGAGTAGGTAAGTGATAAAAAGAAAGAATAATTTTTGAGGTGACATGCACCATCATAAACTTGATCAAAGTATTTGTAAAACATTGAAAGCTGGGATCATAGTACTTCAACATAGCATGAAAGATAAAGTTCTAACAATAAGACAAAGCAACTAAGTTGCAACATGAAAAGGCACAAACAAAAGATTCATGAATAACAATGCTTTGCAAGACGTTTGATTGTTTCACATAAAGAAAACATAGCATAATGGCATTCACCTTGTCCCTCATAGAGTAGCAAATATAATTGCATAGGACACCTTCAAAGTTCATAAGAGTGACTAGATACAAATAGTTTAAAACAAGCAACATCAAGTTATGCATCAATCAACTAGTCTTGGGACAATGCACATAGAACTAAGAATGGCCACTATGCTCTCAAAGTAGGTGCATAAAGGTTGAAGGTGGAGACTCAATATAAGTGGAAGAAAGGCCTTCATAGAAGGAAGTAGGGATTCAAGTCTCATAAAGAGCTTCCAAACATTATGGTACTTATAGCTTTCAGCTCTCATTGCCCCTATCATAAGCATCTTTAAGGTGATTAAGGTTAAAGTGACACAACTAAGAGGATATGCTTGACAAGTTATAAACCGAAATCTCATGCCCCTTACTTATGAAGACCGATCCTCATGCTACTCAAGTTTAGTCACAAGTAAGCTCTTGTCATTGTAAGTACATGTGTATCATTAAGAACCGCCAACGGGGTACCCCTTGCACATGATACGGGAGCTTTCCTATAATCAAAATGACAAGGCAAGCATACAATGAGCATCTCAGTGATCTTTTTATTTCTATTTGCACAGGTTTTTATTGAGGATGCTTCATAGAGTGCTCATTATGGTGATGCTACAAGTTTCCACCATGATTAGGCATGGCTTAGGCTAGCGGCCCAGGAGTTTATCTAACACACATACAAACCCCATGATCTTACAAGTTCCACTTTTATTTCACACCGCTAGGATCCGTAAGCAAAAGAACATGATATCAACGGGGTACAAAGTACAAGTGAAATGTTGAAAGCGTTCCCCATGAAACATGGTTCTGCTAATTTCAACTTATAAAGAGCAAGCATATACGCAACAAATAAGGGCCCAATGGTTCAAGTTTATTAGATGCAAAAAAGTAAAGTGTGCCATCACGTTCGTGAGAGCTTTAATCACTAGTTTTCTTATAACAAGTTTAATTTGGAAGGTAAACAAAAGCATGAATATATTTGGAATAGCATATGCTAGTAGGTAGGTATGGTCGACTCTTTGGAATAACTTGGTTTAGGGAGTTGGATGCATGAGTGGAACTCATACTTGGTTAAGGAGGCTAGCAAAAGACTGGGAGCGACAAACTAAGAGAGCAATAATGGCCATAATCATGCAGAGTGACAAAACATCATTGAGAAAAGCATAAAGTGATATTACAAGTTGAAAACTAAAGGATCATAAAGGCTATGGTGACTTGAGATAGTCATAACATGGTGTGAGCATGCGCCAAGTCAACCCAAATAAAGCATCAAAGGAGAATACCAGAATATTATGCTTTAATATGCTAAAACAATGCATGATTCCTCCAAGGCACATTAAGAAATCTCAATTCTTTATAAAAAGTCATGCTACAACAAAGAATACTAAGCATAAAGCCAAAACAATATCAAGCATGGCATGACAAAGCATAGGCCACAGTCAAAAACGAGCTCTTTTTACCACATAAGCATGAATTTTCCTACTCTTTTCCAATCCAAACCAAACTATTTGAAAACCAATGTATGAAAGAGGGGGTACAACCAATTTATTCAAGCAAACTAAGAAAACCAAGCAAACTAAAAACGAAAACGAAAAAGAAGATGCTCCAAGAACAACACAACTGTGTATGAAACAATAAAAATGAAGCGTTTGGAAGAAACCTGGGATTTTTATCGATGAAGGAGAGCATGCCTTGGGCATCCCCAAGCTTTGACGCTTGTACTTCTTGGATATTTCTTGGGGTGACACACGTGGTATCTCCAAGCTTGAGCTTTAGTCCATCCTTCAGCTCATTACTCATTCCTTCCATACACCTAAATTTTTTCCTTCATACAAAACTTCACACAATCTTTATTAGCAACATTAGTGCACTCAAGATAAATAAGTCTTAAGGTTAAGTTCTAACACCAAATAAACTTCCATTAGAACACTAGATACTGTAGCAATTCCCTCAAAAATCTCAATTCCCCAAAAGAACTCAAAAAGGAACCAACAAGAAGCAAATGCAAATAATGGCAAAAATCTGTTAAAACAAAAGATCAGGTAAAGACGAATTTTTTCGAAGACCTTGTGTTGCTCAAATCGAAAAGTTTTGAACTAATGACAGTTATATAACAATCTGGGGCAGAAGCACAAAAATTCACGCCTCAAAAGGACGTACAGAGATTTTACAAGAATTTTTACGGTGAAGCACATAAATCTGTTTCGGGACAACAACTTTCCCAATCATTACTTATCTCTCATTAGAGGTTACTCTTGGCACAAAAAACAAATAAAAAGGATAAGGAGCGGTTATTACAGAGGTAATAACTTTGAAGACTCATCTAAAACTTTTGGGTTATCTCCCAATAAGTACTTTTCTTTAATGCCTTTAAGTTAGGCATGATAGTTTGAGAAGATGCTCACATAAGAAATATGAATTGAAGTAAAAGAGAGCATCAAGAAGCAAATTCAAAGCACATTTAAGTCTAACCCACTTCCTATGAAAAATAATCTTGTAGAGAAACAAGTCAGTAAAGCACAAAGCAAAAAACATAGGAAAGCAAAACAAGTGCAACTTCAAGACTTTCAACGTAAAGAGCGGAAACTTAATATTATTGAGATGCATAAAACCATGTTTCCCTCTCTCATAATAAATTTCAATAGTATCATGAATAAAATTAACAATATAACTATCACATAAAACATTCTTATCATGAGCCACATGCATAAAATGATTATTACTCTCCACATAAGCATAGTCATTCTTATTAATCATAGTGGGAGCAAATTCAACAAAATAGCTATCATTATTATTCTCATCACCATAATCATCAAATATAGGAGGCATATTGTAATCGTAATTAATTTTCTCCTTAATAGTAGGTGGACTGAAAATATCATATTCGTCATTGTATTCATCATATATTGGAGGTATAGTATCATCAAAGTAAATTTTCTCCTCTAAAGATGGGGGACTAAAAAGATCATTTTTATCAAAACTAGCTTCCCCAAGCTTAGACTTTTCCATAGCATTAGCAATAATGGTGTCCAGAGAATTCATACTAATAACATTGCTATTAGCATGCAAATAAAGTTCCATAGGTTTTTTAATTTTCTCTTCAAACACTTCATGTCCTAACTCAAGATAAATGCTATAAAGCTCTCTAATTTTATTGTTGTTTTCCATTAAGCCTAACTAGTGAAAACAAGAAACAAAAAGAAAAAATTGCAGAATCTAAAGGAAATAACTTCTAGTACTCACACCAGAAAATAGGCGTTTGCCGTGGGAGGTTCTTCTTCTTTAATCCTCCGGTGTGAATACCTTTTACCTTACCTCCCCGGCAACGGCGCCAGAAAATAGCTTGATGTCTACGCACTTCTATTCTTGTAGACAGTTGTTGGGCCTCCAAGTGCAGAGGTTTGTAGAACAGCAGCAAGTTTTCCCTTAAGTGGAGCCAAGGTTTATCGAACTAAGGGAGGAAGTGGTCAAAGGTATCCCCTCTCAAGCAACCCTGCAATCAAGATACAAGAAGTCTCTTGTGTCCCCAACACACCCAATACACTTGTCAGGTGTATAGGTGCACTAGTTCGGCAAAGAGAGAGTGAAATACAAGTGGTATGGATAATTATAAGTGGTAACGGTGATAGAAGATAGCTTGATGGCACGTGGAAAAGACTAAAGGTAAAATGAAATAAAGATGGCAGCAAGCAAACATGTAATAGATCTAATAGCAAACGGTGTATCAATGCTTAGAACACAAGGCCTAGGGATCATACTTTCACTAGTGAACACTCTCATATAAATATATTCTCTTCATGATACTACTCTTAACTACTCTCCGGTTGGACACTCTAATCGATGGTAGGGCTATAAGAGCACACCTCAAACTAAGTCTTTCCCATCTAGAAAACCCCACACTGTCACCTTGAGTACTAGATAGGTCCAACAAACACCACAATTTCATAAAGACATCCAACTCCAAATATAACTCATAACAAGTATTTGTAATCTCTAGCCTAAGTGCCACCATGGTGTGCACGCTATCACTTTCACACACATGGGGAGAGCAGAGATCTATTAAAGCACTTGAGTAGCAAGGTAGATCTAATTGATTAAAACGCTCATGAACACAATATGATCATGCATAGAGAGAGATGAACACATAGCTACCGGTAGAACCCTTAGCCTCGAGGAAGAACTACTCCCTCATCATCATAGAAATCAGCAATGGTGATGGAGATGGTGGTGGAGATCGATGGAGATGGCTCCGGGGGCACTTCCCCATCCCGCTAGGGTGCCGAAACAGAGACTTTTTGTCCCCAGAATCTCCCCTTCGGTGGCGGCGGCGCTGTGGAACTTTTCGTGGCTAGAGGCTTGATTCTTTAGGGTTTATGCATCGGGAGGCTTCTTATAGGCGAAGAGGCAAGGTCGGTGGAGGCTAGAGGGGCCCACACCACCTGGTGGCACGGCCAGGGCTAGCCCACGCCACCACATGGTGTGGCCAGGCCTTGGCCCTCCTCCGTCTCGTATTCTGGCTCCGTGAGTCTTCCAGTAAAATACCAACTTTGGATTTTGTCCCGTCCAATTCCGATAATATTCATTTTCTGACTTTCTAGAACCAAAAACAACAGAAAACAGGCAACTGGCACTGTGGCTCTTATTAATAGGTTAGTCCAAGAAATCATATGAAAAGTAATCCAAAGTGTGGACAAAACATAAGAAAGTAGATAAAACCAAGCATGGAACATAAAAAATTATAGATACATTTGCAATGTATCACCCCTCCAGTATTAAGTTGCAAGCAACAGATTATTGCATTACGAATTGCGTGTAAAGTAAACAATATGATTGTTCTATGAACAAAGGATTATTGTTTTCTCCCTAGTAGCAACAACACATCTAGTACCTTAGAGATTTCTCTCACTTCCCCAGATTACCAGAGGCATGAACCCACTATCGAGCATAAATACTAACTCTTGGAGTTGCTAGCATCTAATTGGCCAAGATAGCTACTAACAACGGAAAGCATGCAAGATCACAAATAACAAAGACATGATAGAATCATAATCAATCTGAAATAGCATCTCAATATCCATCGGATCCCTGCAAACACAACATGCAGAATTACAAATAGATGATCTTGATCATGAACGGAGCTCACAAGATCTAGACATGAAAGCAAAAAGGAGGAGAACTAGCCATCTAGCTACTACATGGACCCGTAGTCTAGAGATGAACTACTCATGCATCACACCGGAGGCTTGCATGATGATGAAGAAGGCCTCCAGGGTGAAATCCCCTATCCGGTAGGGTGCCGGGAAGAGCTTTGGATCCCTCCTGATCTAGGGATGGAGATGACGGCGGCTTCAGACTCTTTTGTGGATTTTTGATCGGGTCCTTAGGGTTTCTGCATCGGAGGCATCTTATAGTCGCAAGGGGAGGCCGAGGGGGTGCTGGAGGCGGCCACACCACCCCCTGGAGCAGGCCAGGCTAGGCCGCGCGGCCAGGTGGTGTGGTGGCCCCCTGGCCCCTCTCCGTCTCGTATTCTAGATCCGTGTGTCCCTCGGTGAAATACTGACTTTGGCTTTTTTCCCGTCCAATTCCGAGAATATTCATTTTCTGACTTTCCTGGAACCAAAAACAGCAGAAAACAGGAAGTTGGCACTATGGCTCTTGTTAATAGGTTAGTCCAAGAAATCATATGAAAAGTACTCCAAAGTGTGGACAAAACACAAGAAAGTAGATAAAACCAAGCATGGAACATCAAAATTATAGATACATTTGCAATGTATCAGGTACCTAAACAATCTTAATCTCAGTAGTAATGGGATATCTAATGAAAGAGGCACCGGTGGGCATTATCTGCTATTTGGTTATTTAAGCTCACTTGTGTCCCGTAGGACCCCGAGTAATTGATTCATGTTCCTTGACTATTCACACTATCCACATACGGGAGACTCTATGGATCCCCCTTCGCCTGAGCTTGATTCGCACTTTATTTCTTGGGGCCACAAAGTAGTTTGGGGATTTATTACTATCATGTGCTTATGTGATGCTTTACTTCTTTATTACGATTATGCGTGGAGCACATGTACTGTTTTGGAAGGCGGAGTGTTTTCACGATATCGACAAGCCCAGTCACACTTTCGGGTTCCCAGTCGTTTACAGCCATTGACGCAAACCCTAGGTCCATCTCGGAGCCGGTCAACTTCGTTGTGTGTAGCTTAGTAGGGTGGCCCCTTGAAATAATTTATCAATCCTATGAATGCATTGTCATGAGGCCTCGTTGTGTTTTATTTGGTTCTTACCGAGGTTGATCGTGTGTGTGTGTTGCTATTTGTGCACCCCTGTAGGGTAAATATTTCCGAAAGCCATGTCCACGGTTATGGACGACTTGGAGCACAGTTTCTTGATCA
Organism: Avena eriantha; assembly: GCA_910589775.1. Taxonomy (NCBI): domain Eukaryota; kingdom Viridiplantae; phylum Streptophyta; class Magnoliopsida; order Poales; family Poaceae; genus Avena; species Avena eriantha. The sequence goes on along the minus strand of OU342740.1, from coordinate 274,991,219 downwards.
TAGACAAGCATAACTAAAGTATCGTCTTTAATTTGACAAAGACATGACTAGTAAATAGTGCAACACTCATGGAATGATTAATAAAATTGCCAAGATGGGATGTCTTCTGCCTTCTCATTGGTAAGCGAGAAGGACGGCGAGCGATGTTTATTATGTTGCTTATATAACTGTTGTTAATAATTCGCGAGCGTCCGTCCATCTCTGGTTGGGCGGATGTGTAGCGTGTCTCTATAGAACTTTGTAGATATTATCTTTTGCTGCAATTGCGTCACCTCGAGGTTGTCCCCTTTAGATGCATTAGGACTTGCTGAGTACCCCTAGGGTCTTACACGATAAATAATTGGTTCAGATGGACAGGTATACTCTCAGGGAGGCTACTAGGTCAAAGAGACTGATGATGGTGGCAACGATTGTTCGGTGTAGAGATTCCGGGGATGGAGATCCATGAGATCTATGGGCGGGATGTGCTTATTTTCATGGCATCTTATGCCGATTTTGATACGGGGTGGCCCGATCTTCTCAGTAAGCGGATGGCGATGAAGATGGTGGATGGTAGATAACTAGTGCGTAGCTATGATCTCTCCCGCTCGATCCCTGATGCCAGTGCAACAGATATCGAACCTTGTAGGATATTCACAACACCACACTCTTGCGCACGCAGCCGTGACCATGAACGGTAGTATGCAATCTACTAATTCCCAATGGAACAACAGATCACACTCAATTATAGTTGGTAGATTCGAACACAGGGTAATTCCAGAGGTTCTATGAAAGAAACAACTCCAAAATATTTTAACGTGGTCTAAAACCTAACTAGGGGTCGTCCCAGGGCTTATAAGGGCAGCTCGGGCGACCAGAAACCGAAACTAAATGCAAACGACTCAAACTGATACAAACCGACTCGGAGCAGATTCGGTCGGCGGGCGGACACTCCGGTCAAAATCGGCCAGACAGTCCGGTCAGGCCGGATACTCCGGGTGGAGTGTGCCGGACAGTCCGGTCTGGCCGGAAACTTTGAAGTTTCCGGGTGATGTCCGGGTAGTATCCGAACTGGCAGACAGAATGTCCACGCCTGTTTGCCTCTCGACCAGGCCGGACAGCCCGGGTGGATCCGGCCGGACACTCCGGTCGTGGCAGATCTTTTTGCCTCCGTCTTGATGATCTTCTCTTGCGTCTTCCTCCCGCTCCTCCCTCGCGCATCCTTGGGCGATCATCATGTTGGGCTTCTCTTGTAGCCCTTCTCCTCGCGCCATGCTTGTTTCTCCAACGAACCTGATCATACATAAATGCATAGACTTAGGCAGTATAAAGTTCTCATCAATCAATGTACCAGATTCGTTTAGGAGTAAATTCACCTGTTGATCTAGTATCTTAGCACGAGCTCTTGTAATAGGTCCAATTCTAATCTCATTGGACTGATCCTGTCTTGCGATAGTTGTAGCATCTTCAGTAGTCATTGGGGTAGGTGTAATTGTAGGGATGTCCTCATCATCTCCCCCCCTTCAAAAGGCGTCGACCTCGACACTCCAAGGTCTTCTCCAGCATATGGTGACAAATTAGCAACGTTGAAGCTGTTGCTAACTCCACCAAACTCCTCAATAGGTATATCCACTGAGTAGGCGTTATCATTAATCTTGGCTAACACCTTGTAAGGACCAGCACCACGTGGCTTCAATTTGGACTTTCGAAGTAGTGGAAACCTATCCTTGCGTAGATGCACCCAAACCATATCTCCAGGCTCGAACAACACTTCTTTCCTTGCTTGATTCCTTGCAGCAGCAATGTTCTTGCCTTTCTTCTCAATAGCCTCTCGAGTATTCTCATGTATTTTCTTCACATAATCAACACGTTTTGATGCCTCCATATCAACTCTCTCATGTAATGGCAGAGGCAACATATCAAGTGGCTCCAATGGTTTGAAACCATACACCACCTCAAAAGGACAAAGATGAGTAGTTGAATGCACATCCTTGTTGTAAGAAAATTCAACATGTGGCAAACACTCTTCCCACTCCCGCAGATTCTTTTTAATCATGGTCCTTAGCAGTTGTGACAATGTTCGATTCACCACCTCCGTTTGACCATCTGTTTGGGGATGACATGTAGTACTGAACAACAACTTTGTTTCTAGCTTTCCCCATAAGGTCTTCCAAAAGTAGCTCATGAACTTCACATCCCGGTCAGAAACAATCGTCTTTGGTACTCCATGTAATCTCACAATGTCCCTGAAAAACAGGTTAGCAACATGCGACACATCGTCGCTTTTGTGGCAGGCAATAAAATGAGCCATCTTAGAGAACCTATCCACTACCACAAATATAGAATCATGACCTCTCTAAGTTTTAGGTAGACCTAGCACAAAATCCATACTAATGTCTTCACATGGAGTAGTAGGTGCAGAGAGAGGTGTATACAAACCGTGAGGCTTCAGCTTAGATTTCGACTTGTGGCATGTAATACATTGGCTCACAAATCTGTACACATCACGCCTCATCTTGGGCCAATAAAAGTGATCAGCAAGCATGAGCAACGTCTTCTCATGCCCAAAGTGACCCATCAAACCACCAGCATGTGACTCCTGCACTAAGAACAAACGCAACGACGATTCTGGAATACATAGTTTGTTAGCTCGAAACAAATATCCATCATGTACATGATACTTATCCCATGCGTTCCTAAGAGCACACAAACGATATGGTTCAGCAAAATCATGGTCAGTTGCATAAAGTGCACAAATAGCTTCTAATCCAGGAATTTTAACATCAAGATTGGTCAATAGCATGTTCTTCCTAGATAGAGCATCAGAAACAATGTTCTCTTTTCCCTTCTTATAGTTAATGATGTAAGGAAAAGACTCAATGAACTCAACCCATTTAGCTAATCTTCTATGCAAGTTTGATCGAGCTTTCAAGTATTTCAATGCTTCATGATCAGAATGTATGATGAATTCCTTTGGCCACAAATAATGTTGCCAAACCTCAAGTACTCGAACAAGTGCATACAATTCTTTATCATAGATAGAATAATTCAAACGAGCACTAGTCAATTTCTCAGAAAAATAAGCTATAGGCCGACCCTCTTGCATCAAAACACCACCTATGCCTATACCACTAGCATCACATTCAAGTTCAAATTGCTTTGAAAATCAGGTAATGCAAGTAATGGTGCAGAAGTAAGCAAACGTTTTAATGTATCAAAAGCAATGTCTTGGGCCGCGCCCCACACAAAAGGAACACCTTTCTTTGTCAAATCATTTAATGGTGCAGCAATGGTGCTAAAATCTTTCACAAAGCGCCTATAGAAACCAGCGAGACCGTGGAAACTACGCACTTGACTAACATTCATTGGAGTAGGCCAATTCTGAATTGATTCAGTTTTAGATTGATCTACCTCTACTCCATGCTTACAAACAACAAATCCTAGGAATATGACCTTATCTTTTGCAAATGTACACTTCTCAAGATTAGCATACAGTTTATTATCACGTAACACTTGCAAAACTTGTCTAATATGAGTGCAATGTTCAGATTCAGTGTGGCTGTATATAAGTATATCATCAAAGTAAACAACCACAAAACGACCAATAAACTCTCTCAAAACATGATTCATCAAACGCATGAAAGTACTAGGTGCATTAGTAAGACCAAACAGCATGACTAACCACTCATACAAACCGAATTTAGTTTTGAAAGCAATTTTCCATTCATCCCCTTCTTTCATCCTAATTTGATGATAACCACTACGCAAGTCAATTTTAGAGAAAACAGTAGCACCACTCAATTCATCTAGCATATCCTCTAAGCGTGGAATAGGATGACGATATCGAATAGTGATGTTATTAATCGCTCTACAATCAACACACATGCGCCATGTACCATCTTTCTTAGGAACTAAAATAACAGGAACAGCACAAGGGCTAAGAGAGACACGAATGTACCCTTTATCCAGCAACGCTTGTACTTGCTTCTGAATTTCCTTAGTTTATTCGGGATTAGTCATGTAAGGTGCACCATTGGGAAGTGTGGCTCCAGGAATCAGATCTACTTGATGTTCTATACCACGCAATGGAGGCAAACCTGCAGGTACATCTTCTGGAAACACATCCCCAAAGTCCTGCATAACAGAAGAGACACCAAGAGAAATAGGGGTCATGTCGTTAGAAACCAATACCTCGCCCTTATACATGAGCACAAGTGGTATGGATGTAGGATCCTCACGAAACTCTCTCATATCCTCCTTGGTGGCTAATATCAATAACCCAGGCACTCTCTCACTTTTCGTTATATCACTCAATTTAGGCTCAATTACATCAGGAACAGCTGTGACACAGTCTCGCCGAGTGGTAGTATCTTCCTTCAAGTTCACCTCTATCTTTTGGCGAGAATCATTCACAATTTCTTGTGGTGTCATTGGCTGCATAGTAATCTTCTTTCCTTTGAATTCCAAGTGATATGTATTGGCTCAGCCATTGTGCTGCACAAGGCGATCATAGAGCCAAGGCCGACCCAATAGTAGGTGACAAACAGTCATAGGAACCACATCAATATCAATAGAATCTTTGTATGGCCCTATTTGAAAATTCACACGTACTATATGATTTACCTTCATCTCACCATTGTTGCTCAACCATTGTATGTAGTATGGCTTGGGATGAGGTAAGTATGTCAAATTCAGTTTGGCACATAGTTCCTTACTTGCAAGATTTCTGCAGCTACCTCCATCAATAATTACCTTGCAAGCTTTGTTTGGTCCAACTAGAGCTTTTGTTTGGAACAAGTTGCAATGTTGGGATTCCTCAACCGGTTGCACACTAAGTACACGTGAAGATACGACAATAGTGGGTGCACGCTCAGCATATGCATCAACACCAACCTCGTTGTCATCAATATCATCATCAGAAGCTTCATCTCCACTTTCTACTTCACCTTGTTCATTAACAAACATAACCTTGCTGTTTGGACAATCTTTCTTGTAGTGACCTCTACCTCCACAAGTATGGCACACCACATCACGAGTACGTGCAGTAGACATGTTGGAACCCGATCTAGCAGCAGGAGCAGCGGGTTTCCGAGCATAAGAACCAAACGAAGGTGTACTTGCGGGCTTGGCCGATGGTGTAAAGGGAGCAGCAGCTGGTGGCACGGCTGTAGAAGTTGTAAACCTGGCAGAAAATCTGCTGGAGGACGGAAAACGAGCAAGTGACTTCGCCTCTTCTGCCAACTGGGATTCGGCCTCTCTAGCATGATGCAACAACTCATTCATGGTCTCATACTTGTGATGACGAACAATGCTCTTGATTGGTAACTTCAAATTGTTTAGGAATCGCTGCATGGTCATCTCAATGGACTCACGAATTCTAGCACGCTGCATAAGCATCTCCATCTCCATGTAGTACTCATCAACTGTCATGGTGCCTTGCTTCAGTTGCGTCAATTTATCAAAAACTGATCGCAAGTAGTTGGTTGGTACGAAACGAGCTTTCATGATTTGCTTCATCTCGCGCCAATCCCTCACAGGAAGTTCGTTGTCCTCCCTCCTATGTTGCACCAGAGCATCCCACCAACGTAAAGCATAACCATCAAATTCAGATGCTGCAAGCTTGACCTTCTTATCTTCTGGATAGTCAAATAAGCGCCAAAGTTTCTCAATCTTCAACTCCCAGGTGAGGTAATCTTCAGGATCAATGGAACCATCAAACTTAGGAATTGAGAATTTTGGCTTGCCCAAACCATCATCAGCAGCTTGATTGGGCACACATTGACCACGCCCAAGATGGGCAAACCCACGACCATGAGCAGGTGCATGGACAGGGGGAATAGCACGTCCCCTGCCAACATGTGGAGCAGCGTCAACAACGCTACCCTCATCGAAATCATCAAAGGCATCATCATGTTGAGGATCTTCCCTTCTATGTAAGGCGGCTGTCAAACCCTCAATGGACTGCTGCAAAGCGGTGACATTGACATTGAGCGTAGCCACTTGCGTTTGGATAGTATCAACCGTCCCAACATGCTGATCCAATCTCATATTCATATCTTGGAGATTCTTGTCAATGGCATCTGTCGTGTTAGTAAACACACGTGTCAAGTGGGATTTCAAAGCCTCATATTCACGCCAATTGACGAGCTCCTCATCCTTCTTTTTCTGCAACACAACATCATCATCACTAGTAGACATGATTAGTAGGTTAGTGCAAAAATCAGAATTTGTATGGTGGAAACTCTCACAACTCACTCACAACTAATAAGAAAGGAGATCTTACCATTCCAAAGTGAATAGAGATGCTCTACCAAACGAAATCAAAGACTGATGCACTTGATGTGATGAAGTGAATATCAAAGGTATAGAGAACGATCATAGGGCACACAGGTTATGTAAAGGTGGAGCTATAGGTATGGTATCCTATCTACACCGCAAACAAGTCCTAGTGCTGATCGTACAAATACCCAAGAAACACACACAGTGGAGATAAACATGGCAAAGCAACTTATGAAAAGGAATATTGCAATGCACAAGACAGACGCTAGTAATATCTCAAATAGAACAGGCACAAGATTACTCAATCTACTAGTGCTATACACAACAAGGCCTCCAATATTGCACACTTCGATATCTCTTTTTGTCAGGCTTGTAGCTCTTTTCTCTTTTTTTTATACCGATTCTCTTCTTTTTTTTTGATTTTTCAACTATATGACTCAATGCAAATGAGTACAGCAACGTATAACAGAACTAGGCCGGATAGTCCGGTTGATATACGCCGGAGACTCCGGTTGAGCCGGATAGTCCGGTGTGATTCGGCCGGATAGTCCGGTTTTGCCTGTCGAAAATTTCTGCACTTAAAAAACCTAATGAGCAGCCTGTCAGAGCAAAGAAACTAGTCTCGTGGGTACGTTCCTAGGCACAGATGCTGTAGATAGGCTTTGTCTATGGTATGCAAACAAAAGTATGCTATGTGGACTCGGAAAAAACGATAAAGACTTGTGGAAACGGTAACGGTGGGAACAGCGGAAAACAAGATCAAACCCTAAACCTAGACACAAACGGAAACTAGACTCCTATGAGGAAAACCTGCAGATCGGATCTACAAGAAGATACAATCAGCAACTAAAACTCGAAAATGATGCAATCTAGTCTATGGCAAATCTTTTTGTAAGGCTTTTTCTGTATAGGATGAAAAACACTCTCTAATCTATGGATGGATTTGTCGATGCTTACCGAGGCAACACTGGAAATCTGATACCAAGATGATACGGGGTGGCCTGATCTTCTCAGTAAGCGGATGGCGATGAAGATGGTGGATGGTAGATAACTAGTGCGTAGCTATGATCTCTCCCGCTCAATCCCTGATGCCAGTGCAACAGATCTCGAACCTTGTAGGATATTCACAACACCACACTCTTACACAACCAGCTATGACCATGAATGGTAGTATGCAATCTACTAATTCCCAATGGAACAACAGATCACACTCAATTATAGTTGGTAGATTCGAACACAGGGTAATTCCAGAGGTTCTATGAAAGAAACAACTCCAAAATATTTTAACGTGGTCTAAAACCTAACTAGGGGTCGTCCCAGGGCTTATAAGGGCAGCTGGGGCGGCCAGAAACTGAAACTAAGCGCAAACGACTCAAACTGATACAAACCGACTCGGACCAGATTTGGTCGGCGGGTGGACATTCCGGTCGAAATCGGCCGGACAGTCAGTGATGCAGCCCGTCCTACGGACGCTTCTACATCTACACCAACAAGTCCCCCAAGTGGACCCATGACTCGTGCCCGAGCCAAACTCCTCCAAGCTAAGGTGAACTCGCTCCTCTCTTCGTGCCAATTCGATGCCTCCTTGGATGGCGTGCTACTACATACCACTACTTTGTGCATCATCAGGTACGAGCCCCCGCCGTGTCAACCCACGAGCCCTGAAGGTACACCTGGCCTGAAGCTGCCAGAGCCGGAGTGTCCGCCCAGATCAAGCCGGAGTGTCCGGCGCAGCCGGAGTGTCCGGCCCACTCCACCCGGAGTGTCCGGCCTGCCCGAGCCCGAACCTGGCGTGGACATTCAGAAGGTCAAATCGGACACTTCCCGGACACCACCCGGAGTGTCCGGCCACCCCGGACTGTCCGACCGTGCCAATCCGGACTGTCCGGCCCAAGCGATGGGCCTGCGAGCCTAGCTGGGCCCTATGGCCCATGTACCCCTCTACTTTGCCCATAACTCTACTTTAATGCTTGAATTACCCCTAAACTTGTGCTGGCCTATATATAGACCCCCACCTCCATTGTAAACCCTAGGCATGATATTGGAATTAGTGGAAACCCCTTTGTGGATCTATCTAATTCTTGCCTCATGCTCCTTGACTAAGGAGCACCAATATCCCCAAACCTCGTTGGAGTTTGCATTGTGCCTCCGCGTTGTACAAGGCCTAGGCATCGGTGTCCCTTTGCCTAGACGTCAAGATCTCACCGAGTCTCCCCTCTCGCCGTGCCGGTTCGAGAGAGAGTCCTCCGCCCGACGCTGATCCTAGGGATTGCGCCGGACCGGTCACCGCTGGCGTGAGCTATTGGTGTTTATCGTGGTTTTGCGTGTGTGTGTTCATCGCGTTCTTCGTGCGTGTGTTCGGCGTGTTCATCCTTCCCTCCTTTTCCCGCACTCCACCCTCGATTTGAAAGGGAATCGTGAAAGATCGGGCCACCCTAGAGGTTAGCCCTCAACATATTGGTATCAAGAGCTTCGTTGCTCACGATTTCCCCCACAAAATTTTCTTCTATCCACCAAAAATTCGAAAATCCCCACAAAAAACAGCCCATATTTGCCTTTAGATCGATCTCTTGATTTGGAGTGTTATTTGTGGTTTTGATCCGACCAAACCTTCTCTAAGGAGTTGGTCCAGCTTTATCCTGCGTTTTCCCAGCCCGATTTGGCCAGTTTTTCGCGGATTTGAGGCCCGAAGGCGAGGATTTCCGCTCAAGAACACGAGCAGGAAACCCGCGCCGGAGTGTCCGGCTCATACCGACCGGAGTTTCCAGCCCGACCGGAGTGTACGGCCGAACCAGACCGGAGTGTCCGGCCTGACCGGAGTATCCGGCCCATACAGACCGGAGTGTCCGGCTGTAACGCCAGTTTTGACAGTTTTGCCTCATTTTTCGCATTGGCTAATCTCCTTTGTTTGCTCGTGTCCCGTGTGCGTGTTAGCAAGTACTAGCAAGCTTCCGCATCATCAACTTCCACGCTCATCGACACCGCGGACCACGAACATCGTCCCGCACCACCGACGCCAAGTTCATCATCAAAGAAGGTATAACTTGCGTCACCTTGTTAACCCCCATCTTCCTTTGTGTGTACCTATCCCATGAGAGTGGCTCATCTTGTGTTTGCTTGAGCATTGTGCATTTGTCCTTGGATAGTGAGAGTGCAAGAGCAATATCAAGTGTGACTAGGTAGCATCAAGGGAGAGCAAAAAAAAGATACAAAGAAAAAGCAAAAGAAAAATAGTCTTCCCTTGCAAAAGAGAGTCTCAAAGCTTGTAAGCAAGAGAGGAATAAGGGCGCCCAAGGCAAGTGCACAAATCCATTGCTCACTTTTCCTCTTTGCAAACGAGCCACAGTCTCTCCTTGCATTGGCACGACAACGAGCTTAGTCTTCGTTAGGACATTTTGTTTGCTCATTTTCATAGTCGTGTCAATCCCAACTTTCTCCACGTGTGTGTACATAGTTGTAGGTTCCCGTCACCCTTTTGAGTTGTTGACCTTCGCCTTTGACTTGAGTTTTGTTGGACTTTTACCACTTTTGACTATCCCTTTTCTTTTGGTTGGTTCTTTGGCTTTCCACAACCCTAACCTACCACCAACAAGCTTTTGAGAGTGTGAGTTTTCTTTGCATTTCCACTTTGCACGCTTATAGCTCTCGCTTGTGGTTTCTAGTTTGGTGCAATCCCCAAGGTGAGGTACAAGGCTAACACCACCATATTCCACTTCCATATACAATACTTGTGTGTTTTGCATGATGGATAGGCACGGTGAGACGAGCCAACCACCTCCCCAAGAATAAGATCAAGGTCCGTACATGACGCGCGCAAGTCACTTCATCGTTCGACAAGAGTTCCGTGAACATTGCCAAGCACTTGAGACGTGACAAGATGAACAATTTGGCCAGACGCAAGCCGAGTTCAAGAACATCGACAACCGCTTCGACGGCCTCGAACGACAAATGCATGCAATGCATCACAACTTCGGCCACCAAAATGAAGTGCTTCAACGCTCCGTCGCCGAAACAAATGACAATCTTCGACGCCTCATCGACGGCATGACAAGACCACGTTCACGCGCTTCAAGCTCTGCAAGTTTTTCGCATCGTCTTGCACCTCTTCCACAAGATCTACATCAAAGTGCTCAAAGACGCAATGATGCCCCCGTGGTTGAAGATGGAATCTCTTCGAACTATGTACCTTCCCCATGGCACGCCGCAACGTCAAGCTATGATGGTGACCTCTCTTCAAGGCCACGAGCAAGGCAAGAAGCACACCATCATCACGCAAGGGCACTAGTGATTCAACAAGAGCAACCACAAGAGGAACCGCAAGCGCAACCGCAAGTCTACCACCATCGACCGCGACACATTCTTTACACAACAAGTGATGACTCCAATTTGGAGAATCAAGCTCGTCATCGACGTCAAGCTCTTCAAGATCCTCCTCGTCGTCATCAACGTCATGAACGTCAACAACGACACCATGGTCATCACGAGGCGCCTCCTCCACATCAACAAAACTTGGAGCGTCAAGTGATACAAGTTGAGCGACGCCCACCACGTCAAGAGGCTCATGACCATGTTCTTCGTCGTGAGGCCCATGTGCCTAACCAACATCACCAACCAAGGAACGAGCCTCCTCTTCGTCATCAACCGCGTCAAGAGGCTACACACCTTCGCCACCATGAGGCCCAAGTACCTCAACCACGTCAACAACCGTGCCAAGAGCAAGAGCAAGCTCCTCCTCAACAACAATACCAAGAGCAAGCTCCGCAACAAGGACGCGAGAACCAAGTTCCACCTCCCCAACTACAAGATCATCAACAAGGTCACCAAGCTCGTCGCAATGACCGCAACAATGAAGAAACTTTTGGCAAGCTCAAGTTCACAATGCCCAAGTTCACCGGATCCAATGACCCCGAAGAATACCTCTCGTGGGCACTCAAAGTCGACAAGATCTTCCGCATGCACAACTATAGCAACGAGAAGATTGTCGCCATGGCTTCGCTAGAGTTTGATGATTATGCCAACCTTTGGTGGGAACAAGTTCAAGTTGCTCGTGATGCAAGACAAGAGCCGCCAATCACAACTTGGCATGACATGAAGGCTCACATGAGATCCCGGTTCGTCCCCGCACACTACACGCGTGACCTCTTCAACAACCTTCAAGCCCTTCGTCAAGGGACAAAGACCGTGGAAGAATACATCAAGGAAATGGAACTCAACTTGATTCGCACCAACATTGATGAGCGCATGGAGCAAACAATGGCACGTTTCCTTATTGGCTTGAATCACCCAATCAAGCGCATCGTCGAGTTCCAAACATACAACACCATGGTTGAGCTTGTGCACATTGCAACAAAGGCTAAACGTCAAGTGCAAGAGGATATCAAGTACAACAAGCCCAAGACGTACTTCACCTACAAGCAAGCTTCAACCCCTACACCAACAACTTTCAATGGTAGCTCCTCAAGTACCTCCAAGCCTTCCTTCAAGCCCACACTTCCTCAAGGAAAACTCCCACCAAGTGGCAAGCAAGCAAAAAGTGATACACCTTTCAACGGTGAATGCTACAAGTGTGGAGGTAAAGGACACAAGTCGGCCGAATGTGGAAACAAGAAAGTCTTGTTCATTCATGACAATGGTGATGAAGAGTACTTGAGTGAAGATGAGTTTGATGCCCGTGTCAAGGAAGCAATGGCAAGGCAACGAGTGGAAGATGATCAAGAACTCCTCATGTGTGAACATGACGCAAGTCCATCGCTTGTTGTCACAAGAATCTTGACCACTCAAGCACAAGAGCATGAAGACCAACGCTCCAATATCTTCCAAACACGAGCCGACATCAATGGCAAATCTATCAAGGTGATCATTGACGGAGGGAGTTGTCACAACCTTGCTAGCACCGAGTTGTGTGAGAAGCTCAACCTCACCCTCCATCCACACAAGCACCCCTACCACGTGCAATGGCTAAGTGACCAAGGGTCCGTGAAGATCAAGCATACCGTATCGGTCTCCTTCGCCATTGGTCCTTACAAAGATACAGTGGAGTGTGATGTGGTTCCTATGACAGTTTGCCACATGCTTCTTGGTCGACCATGGCAATTTGACAAAGCTGCTCAACATGATGGTCGCACCAATATATACAATTTCAAATGGCTTAACAAAACATGTGTTTTGCAACCGATGACTCCTAGCCAAATAATTGCGGACAATGCAAAGGCTTTAGCGAGGGCGCAAAGCACAACACCTACTTATGAGAAGAGCGGTGAGAGAGAGAACCACCTCATAGTGAGTGAGAGCCACAAGCCAAATTCGAGCGGAAAAACGAAGAGTGTTCTCCTTGCCACCAAAAGCGAGATGAGAGATGTTCGGAACAACCCATCCATCTTGCACTATGTCCTCCTTTGCAAGGGACTAGCGCAAGGAACTAACGAATTAACCAATGTTCCTCCATCTTTGATGAGTGTTTTGCAGGAATTCAAGGATGTGTTCCCCGAGGAGCTTCCACATCGACTACCTCCTCTTCGCGGCATAGAACATCGCAATGACCTCATCCCCGGTGCACCACTTCCCAACCGCGCCGCTTACCGCACGAACCCGGAGGAGACAAAGGAGATTGAACGTCAAATCAACCAACTCGTCTCCAAAGGTTTGATCCAAGTTAGCACTAGTCCAAGTGCCGTACCCGTGATTCTTGTTCCAAAGACGGATGATACGTTACGGTTATGCATGGACTGCCGTCCAATCAATGCTATCACCGTGCGTTATCGACATCCCATACCACGTCTCGATGACATGCTTGATGAGTTGTGTGGAGCCACTATTTTCTCGAAAATTGATCTTCGTAGTGGTTACCATCAAATACGCATGGCTGAAGGTGATGAGTGGAAAACCGCCTTCAAGACCAAACTTGGTCTCTATGAATGGTTGGTTATGCCTTTTGGTTTATCAAATGCCCCATCCACCTTCATGCGCCTTATGAATCACATCTTGCGTTCTCTCATTGGAAAAAGTGTTGTTGTCTATTTCGATGATATTCTTGTTTATAGAAAATCACTTGAGGACCATATAACACATGTCAAGGAAGTTTTGCAAATCCTTCGACATGAAAAGCTTTATGCTAATCTTCCCAAGTGCACTTTTGCTAAGGACAAGTTGATTTTTCTTGGATTTGTCGTTTCTTCGAAGGGAATTGAAGTTGATGTTTCCAAGGTAAAGGACATACGAGATTGGCCCATACCAACAAATGTGAGTGAACTCCGAAGTTTTCATGGGTTGGCCGGTTTCTATTGTCGCTTTGTGAAAGACTTTTCAACCATTGCTTGTCCCCTTAATGAATTGACCAAAAAGAATGTCACCTTCGTGTGGGGCAAAGCACAACAATAAGCTTTTGATGAACTCAAAAAGAGGCTCACTGAAGCACCTCTTCTTGCTTTACCGGATTTCACAAAAACTTTTGAGATAGAGTGTGATGCTAGTGGTATTGGCATTGGAGGAGTTCTTATGCAAAACGGACGTCCTATAGCCTACCATAGCGAAAACCTTGATGGTGCTCGCCTTAACTATCCGATTTATGACAAAGAGCTTTTTGCCTTAGTTTGTGTCCTTCAAGTTTGGCAACACTACTTTTGGCCCAAGGAATTTATCATACATTCCGACCACGAGTCGTTGAAATATCTCAAAGGCCAAGCTAACTTGAGCAAGAGACACGCTAAGTGGGTTGAGTTCATGGAGTATTTTCCGTACATTGTCAAGTATAAGAAGGACAAAGATAATGTAGTTGCGGACGCATTGTCTCGCAAACATACAAGCCTTCTTACGAGACTTGAAATTAACGTGTTGGGTCTTGAGGAAATAAAATCTTTGTATGCTTCCGACCCGTTCTTTGAACCAATTTTCGCAAAGTGCTCCAATGACAAGGGAGTTGATGATTTCTATTTGCATAAGGGCTTCCTTTTTAAACAAAACAAGATATGCATTCCGAAGTCGTCGCTTCAACTTTTTCTTCTCCAAGAATCTCATGGGGGAGGCCTTATGGGTCACTTTGGTCGTGACAAGACATTGTACATGCTCTCCAATCACTACTTTTGGCCCAAGATGAAGCGTGACATGGAGTGCTACGTTCAACGATGCACGACATGTGTTCAAGCTAAGTCGCAAGCTAATCCCTATGGTCTTTATATGCCATTGCCTATTCCTCATACACCTTGGTCCAACATTAGCATGGATTTCGTGTTAGGATTGCCTAGATCTAAGAATGGTCATGATTCTATATTTGTTGTTGTGGATCATTTTCCAAGATGGCACACTTCATACCGTGCCATAAGACCGATGATGCTTCACATGTTGCAAATCTGTTTTCAGGGAAATCGTCCGTCTTCACGGTGTGCCAAGGACAATCGTCTCCGACCGCGACGTCAAATTCATGAGCTACTTGTGGAAGACCCTCATGGACAAGCTCGGCGTCAAGCTCCTCTTTTCATCTGCATCACATCCTCAAACTGATGGCCAAACCGAAGTTGTCAACCGAAGCCTTGGAACTCTCCTTCGTGTGTTGATCAAGAAAAACCTGAAGGATTGGGAGGAATGCATTCCACACGCCGAGTTCGCCTATAATCGAGCCAAGCACTCAACAACCAAGATGAGTCCATTCATGATCGTCTATGGTTTCGAGCCCCTCACCGCGCTCGACATCCTACCACTACCTCTCCATGAGCGCACAAACATGGACGTCGAGAAGCGCGCACAAGCTATGAAGAAGCTTCATGAAGAAACAAGAGCAACTATCGAACAACAAGTCCTTCACCAAGCTTCAAGGTTAAACAAGGACAATAAGGAGCTGATATTTGAAGAAGGTGACCTTGTGTGGATACACCTAAGCAAGGACCGCTTCCCCAAGGAACGTGACTCCAAGCTCAAGCCAAGAGGAGATGGTCCCTTCAAGGTCCTCAAACGAATCATCAACAACGCCTACATCATCGACATCCCGACCTCCAAGTACCTTGCAAGCAATACATTCAATGTCAAGGATCTCTCACCCTACCATGGAGATGTTCAAGATGATATCCATAAAGAGTCGAGGACGACTCTTTCCCAAGGGGGGGAGCTGATGCAGCCCGTCCTACGGACGCTTCTACATCTACACCAACAAGTCCCCCAAGTGGACCCATGACTCGTGCCCGAGCCAAACTCCTCCAAGCTAAGGTGAACTCGCTCCTCTCTTCGTGCCAATTCGATACCTCCTTGGATGGCGTGCTACTTCATACCACTACTTTGTGCATCTCAGGTACGAGCCCCCGCCGCGTCGACCCACGAGCCCTGAAGCTGCACCTGGCCTGAAGCTGCCAGAGCCGGAGTGTCCGCCCAGATCAAGCCGGAGTGTCCGGCGCAGCCGGAGTGTTCGGCCCACTCCACCCGGAGTGTCCGGCCTGCCCGAGGCCGAACCTGGCGTGGACATTCAGAAGGTCAAATCGGACACTTCCCGGACACCACCCGGAGTGTCCGGCCACCCCGGACTGTCCGGCGTGCCGACCCGGACTGTCCGGCCCAAGCGATGGGCCTGCGAGCCTAGCTGGGCCCTATGGCCCATGTACCCCTCTACTTCGTCCATAACTCTACTTTAATGCTTGAATTACCCCTGAACTTGTGGCTGGCCTATATATAGACCCCCACCTCCATTGTAAACCCTAGGCATGATATTGGAATTAGTGGAAACCCCTTTGTGGATCTATCTAATTCTTGCCTCATGCTCCTTGACTACGGAGCACCAATATCCCCAAACCTCGTTGGAGTTTGCATTGTGCCTCCGCGTTGTACAAGGCCTAGGCATCGGTGTCCCTTTGCCTAGACGTCAATATCTCACCGAGTCTCCCCTCTCGCCGTGCCGGTTCGAGAGAGAGTCCTCCGCCCGACGCCGATCCTAGGGATTGCGCCGGACCGGTCACCGCCGGCATGAGCTATTGGTGTTTATCGTGGTTTTGCATGTGTGTGTTCATCGCGTTCTTCGTGCGTGTGTTTGTCGTGTTCATCCTTCCCTCCTTTTCCCGCACTCCACCCTCGATTTGAAAGGGAATCGTGAAAGATCGGGCCACCCTAGAGGTTTGCCCTCAACAGTCCGGTTAGGCCGGACACTCCTGGTGGAGTGTGCCAGACAGTCCGGTCTGGCCGGAAACTTTGAAGTTTCCGGGTGATGTCCGGGTAGTATCCGAACTGGCAGACAGAATGTCCACGCTAGTTTGCCTCTCGACTAGGCCGGACAGTCCGGGTGGATCCGGCCAGACACTTCGGTCGTGGCAGATCTTTTTGCCTCTGTCTTGATGATCTTCTCTTGCGTCTTCCTCCCGCTCCTCCCTCGCGCATCCTTGGGCGATCATCATGTTGGGATTCTCTTGTAGCCCTTCTCCTCCTCGTGCCATGCTTGTTTCTCCAACGAACCTGATCATACATAAATGCATAGACTTAGGCAGTATAAAGTTCTCATCAATCAATGTACCAGATTCGTTTAAGAGTAAATTCACCTGTTGATCTAGTAGCTTAGCACGAGCTCTTGTAATAGGTCCAATTCTAATCTCATTGGACTGATCCTGTCTTGCGACAGTTGTAGCATCTTCAGTAGTCATTGGGGTAGGTGTAATTGTAGGGATGTCCTCATCAGATTTGCTTCTTATCCCTACTCGGATCATGTTTTCCGCTTCCGCTTGATACTCTGTTGCATGATGTTTGAGAATGTATCCTATCCTATTATATCTATCTAGGATATTCGGATCTTGCCGTATGGCATTGAATATTTTCTGTTTCTATTGTTTTAGATGGTGTGGCTCTAATGTCTATTGTATGTCGCTGATATACATACTCATTTGTGTATGTTTTGATCGCTTAACCTATCGATTACGCCACTCGATCTAGTCTTGAAGTTCTAAAAAGTGGGTGGGATGGTTAGTCGATACCGTGCCCTGCTCCACGAGGTGGGCCTACTATGTGTGGCTACGCGGCCCCATGGTAGTACGTCCTGTCCACTTTTGGTTTATCCAGGCTTGTGCTTAGAGCGTAAGGTCCGAGGTATTACAATTTGTATCAGAGCCATTCCGCCCTTCAGGGTCTCAGCCAAGATGGTCGTTGTCAGTCTAGCAAATATTTTGGTAGCTGTGTATACTAGGGAAAACTAAACATGAGAGTAGGACTGCTTCCATTTTCTTCTTACCCACCCACCCTTTTTTGGTAAGGAAGCGTAACGTTTGTCTATCCTCTTCTAAAAATTCAAACTAGGATTCACATGTTTGGGGTTTCCGTAGTACCATAGGATGTGTGTGTAATTCTTTGTCTATCTGTTGCATCCAACCTTATTGTCGCATTCTGCCTTTGATTATCAACTCTTGGTACATTCCATACCGACAGGCTTATGTGTAAACCGACGCGATCTATCCGATTATTTGTAAACCAATGCGATATATCTGACTATTTGTTAACCGACACAATCTTGTTGAGGGTGTTCTTCCTTCCTTCATGCTTTCACTAAATGTGGACTTGCTAATCTCTATCTGTTAAGTGGTTTTGCGCATCTAGTTGGTAATTTAATGCCTAAAAATGCGGAATTTTTTCTTTGATACATTTATGTTTCCACACTTCTTTTCAGTCGTGTGTTCATGCTAACTCGATCTTTTGCTACCGGTGCTTCAATCTGGAGTTTTACTTCATCTTCAAATTCTTTTGGGCCAAATACATAATGTGTGTCGATCCGATGCTTGTGATTGTAATTTGTCTCTCGGTATAGCTATATGATGCTTATCATGAGTAGAATATGGCCAATGCTATCAATCTCATTCTCCAAATGATTATGGTTATCTCTTGTGATTTTGAATTATATTGTGATCATATCTATATCATATTCAAGTATCTTTGGCAAATCTAGAGATTTCTTAAGGCACTATGATGGATTATCATCTGTTATCATCCTTCATATCCTTTTGAACTCCATATCTGCAAGGTTCTCTTTGATACAAGAGAATCTCATTCTTTTCATCTCTAATAGCTTTGCTTAAGGTATAAGTTATCACTGTTTCTTTATCCAAGTCTCTTCTTTTTTTCAACCGGTGATCCGATCAACAAGGTGAACAAGTCAATATCTCTTTTCTTATCTGAAGGGCCAGATAATCTATTCTTCCAATGAATCTCTTCAACACGAATACTTGCTCATAATGTTGATCTTTCGAAGCGCATTCAGCTTATAAAGCATTTCGAGCATTTATTCGTTTCTCTCGCTTCATGAACTTGGTATTCTTGGAATATCTCGTTAAATTCGTGGTGGTATATCTTGAAGTTATTCTCGCCTATTCTATATCAATGGAAGAACATGAAGAACATCTTCTTTTCTCTCAAGCTTCGTGAACATCGCCATTGTGCAAAGTTCTCAAAGTGTAAGTTCTGACTTTTTGAAGTCACCTATCTCAGCCACGTCCTTCTGCTAGACACATTGCTACAATTATGGAATCATCAAGTCAATTGATAATTCCATCCTCCACCTTCAACCAAATCTAGAGCTTTTCTTTGTTTGGCAAGTTATCGTCGTTGTTCCGCTAAAGTTTTCCTCAAGACTGCTAAATCTCTCTCAGATCTTCTCAAGAAGGACAAGAAACCCTATTGGTTTTATGTTTGTCAAGAAATCTTTCGAAACCCTCTCGCTTTATCTTATGTACTCAATCCACCGGATGCCATGAAGACTTTCCAGATTTTTCACAATTCATGTATTCAAAGTTTTGGGCGCTATCCTTAAGCTATCTATTGGATCCTTCATCTGCTTCAGTGATCTTCCTTCATATCTTTTCCGGTGTTTCTGGAACTTCTAACACGACGACAACATCATCATATTTATCTATTTTGGATCGGATGAAGTGTTTGCATCACATCCTTACTATTGGGAATATGCCCTACAGGCAATCATGGTTGATGATATTTCCCAAAGTATTCATAAAGTAAAGTTGTCCTTGTATGAACATCAGATATGTATCACTGAATACGTGATTCAGTTGTGGAACTATATATTCATGATTGTTCATACTAGATTGTCCATGGTCGTTGAGGTTGTGCTGGACACACAACTTAGACCAATGTGCAGGTCGGCCGATGACACGGTTCCACTTGTCATGGGCATGGTGATGCTATTCCGACTTACACTGATTTGGCTAAAGTGTTTAGCAAGTCGGACTGACCCACAGTTGAGATGCAACGAGCATGTTGTCATTTGTAGTATCAAGCAATGGAATCCTTTGACCTGAGATGATTGCATGATCCGAGTTGTGGATATCCAACTTACGTTCTATCAAACGTTGTTCCGTAAATGGGCAGTTATAAAGGTAGAGTTCGGGTTGGTTGTAAAGCAAGTTGCGTGACGTGGATTACCAAGATGGGATTTGCCCATCCGTAATGGAGAGATATTCGTTGGGCCCTCGTGTGATATGATTCGGAAGCATGGCCATGCGCTACTCAGTTAAGTGTTAACTGAGGAGTTGGACTAAGAGTTAGTCCAGAGAATCACATATCATGGTACGAGAAGAGAGTTAAGCTATTAAAGGGATGGCAACTGCTCACCTATAGCTCAACAGATATATCGTGTGGCAAAGGGACTTGGACGAAAGTCACATTGAAGGTTCGTTCTGACTTTACGACACATGGGAGTTGGCACGTCTTGCTAGAGGCCGCTACCATCTATCGACTTGAGACCGAGTGTTCATGGGAGTGAGTTGGACCCAAAGCCATGACAGGATACTTGGAGGAGTAGCTCATGTCATGTCCAGGTGTACGTGAACCTACAGGGTCACACACTTAAGGGTAAGGAGCCCATGTGGATTAGATTCATGTGGAGATTGGAGTACAGCCTAGATGGGCCTCAAGTGTTGACCCCAACTAGCTATAAGTGGAGTGACAAGGGATAGTCTCTGACCTAGCCATCACTTTCTCCACTTCCATTTCAGGCTAGACAGGATCTAGCAATCCTCTGTCCAAAACTCCTTCATGTATGTGTGGATACCGGTAGAGGCGTTGCACGTGCGGCGCTAGAGACATGGAAGCTCATGGGGATCTGGCGAAGGACTTTGTGGGATCTGGTATAGCTGTCTGTGGGATTCGGAGGGCTGTCCGTGGGATCGTTCGGCACTGCTTCGACGCGCAACATCAACTTCCACATCTACGCGTCTAGCGGTAATCTCGTGGCCTATTTGTAACAACCCAAGCCAACCAAGCACTTGAGATGTTACAACATACATTACACATACAAACTAACTAGGACTTCTTAGGAAAAATTCACCAGAGTCTCCTTTGTTTTTGGGACATCCACGATAGGCAATAATATTTGCACAAGAGTATAAGGATAAAACTCCATTCATCTACCATATAAGTCTCCAATACCACAAATATAAAAAACCACCATCCGAACACAATACGGGTAATAATGTCTAGCAGGAAAAAAAACGTCTAAGCGATAGACTTCCGCATACTCCAAAACAATTTATGACAAGAACGAGTCCTAGCGACCAATTAACAAAGTTCGAAAATATTGGTGAGGATTGTGTGAAACGTGAGGTGATAATGGTGAAGGTGCTACTCCCAGAACTCCCCATGCATGACGTCATCAAGGTTTACCTAAAAACATGAAAGCAACAAGGGTGAGTACAAAGACTCAACAGGTTCATAAACAAATAGCAACCTTACATAAATCAAAACACTGAGGCATCATTAAACATCATTCATCTGTTAGAACATAATATGGTGTCCTACATGCCTATATGCTCATCTCATCTCATTGCGAATACCGGTATCGCTTGAGTGGACACCCGTCGGCATCGACTCACTCCAACTCGTGGAGGGTGCCCTCAAAGTGGGTCGCAACCCATCAATAGAGGTCACATTGTGCCCACCAAAGTAGGTCACAACATCATTATTATCATCATGGTATGCAAAAGCAGAATATGCACATGCCATACTCATTATCTTTGCCATTGTCACCATCGTCATATCATAAGTATTAAATAAAATTGAGTGAAGAGATATATGCAAAATTCACTATCCGTCATGAACTTGCCTCAACCGCGGAACACAAACTGCGAGATGTAGGGTTCCGAACCAGAAGTATCGACACCTGTTATGCAACATATATAACACTCAATACCCCGCATGAGTTCATAACATAGTCAATTCACAATTCAAAATCGTTCCTACGTGCGAAACCCCTAAAGTAGCATATGTTCGGCTCTCTCAACAAATCGTAACCACACCCCATAAATTTAGAACTCAAACAAAGAGATGATTTATATATATCAGAAACTTAGTATTACTTACACATATCCCGTATTAAAAATATGGACATTATAAGTCTTAGAATCACTCTCTCTTAAGCATCACATAATTCTGTCCACACTGGACATATCACTTAATATTTTCATAAGAACTAAATTTCTACATGAAGTCTAGCAAACAATAGGAGTTCTAACATCAGAAAAGTGTTGTCCATAAGTTTCAAGCTTAGCTAAATTTAATTTGAGTACTAAAGAGTCCACTGCGTGCAAAAACTATAAACGTGACAGATTAGTAAAATGAGTGCTACTAGCAGTCTATCCAACCAAATAGCATGAGTAAATACTCTATTAAAAGCCTACCTATGGTCTGCAACTTTTCCCGGAGTTACCTTGAATTAACGGATGGAAATGGAGTATGGTTTAAGTTAAAGATAAGCGTGCACTAACCAAAATCAGAATATCAGAACTTCAAAAGGACACGCTAAAATAACTCTAGTTTTCTATCATAAAAATGTTCAGTCAAAGAGGCATCTAGTAGAATAATGATTCGGTGGCCCAGGACAAAAACCGGTACTAGAATGATGCCTGCTACTGTAGTCGTAATGGTACAGCAAAAGGGATGTAGAGACCACGAACCAACATCCCAGGCAAAATACTCTTACAAACTGAGCCCTACGGATCTAAAAATTAGTAACTACAGCGCTGATTGGAAGAACCAAAACAATAAGAATCAATAACGGAAATGCACCGCGGGAGTCGGCTAATTGATGATCGGTGGCGGAGACCTGTGCTTCGGTAGCGGCGACCAACGCCCCAGCAGCAGTAGTGATCCGACGGCGATAGCGACTTCGTTCCAGAAGACAACGGGTAGGGTTGAGATATGAGGAGATCAAAACGGCTGGACGCAGTCCTGAAACGCTTCTAAGAGGCGGCGCAGTAGGGCACGGAGGTCGAGCCTTATACGGCCTTGAGCCCAGCCCGTGTCTTTTTCTTTCCTCTAGTTCTCAGGAAACAAAGGCAGAACAGCTAGCTTTGTTTAAAAAAGTAGCATGGTGAGCAGCTAGTTTCTGCTATAGGTTTTGAAACAACAGGTCAACAGTTCAAGTGCCACCATGCTCTATTTTCTCAAAATAATTTTGTTTTAGTTTTCTTCCCAAACCCAGATATTAATAGCAACACAATCCTTTTTATTTAATTTAGCTTTTGGAAGTAAAATGATTAAGCATAGAAGATTAGCATTGAAATTTTAGGATATCACATTCTTACCCCCTTAAACAGAATTCGACCCCGAATTCTTTCTCGTACTTCTACACGCAAAGCTAAACATATCAAGTTAGAACATAATAATGTGTCACATACCAGCCACAAATAATTCCGGATACTTCTCGCGCGTGCGGGACTCAAGTTCCGGAATCGCATCACGCTCAGTTTGTTGCGACCAAAGAACTTTCACATACTTCAGTGTCCTATTCTGCATCACTCTCTCGGACCGTTCCATTATGCTTATAGGGCAAACCTCAATGGTTAAATCTTTCTCAATTGTAATTGGTTCCATGGTAATTTATCGTTCTGGATTATGAAAATTCTTGCGCAACATGGAGACATGGAACACATCATGCACACCTTTCATCAAGTAGGGTAACGCAAGTCGCTAGGCTAGATTTCCCACTCATGCCAATATCAAGTAAGGCCCAATGTACCGTGGACTAAGCTTTCTTTTGATGTTAAATCTTATAACACCTTTAGTGGGTGACACCCTTAGGAGTACCTTCTGCCCAACATGAAATTCCACATTTGACCTCTTGAAATCAGCATAGCTCTTTTATCTACTCTGTGCTGCCAACATATGTTGTCTAATCTCAGCTACCCTCTCTGTAGCTTGTTGAACCCAGTCAGGTCCAAGCACTGCCTTCTCGCCCACGGCACCCCAACATAATGGAGATCTACACTTTCTTCCATACAGCGCCTCGTAAGATGTCATACGTATGCTAGCTTGATAACTGTTATTATAAGAAAACTCCACAAGTGGTAAGTGATCCTCCCAGCTCCCTTGCCAGGATAGGACGCAATACCTCAACATATCTTTGAATGTTTGGATTGTATGCTCTAACTGGCTATCCATCTACGGATGAAATGCCACACTAAGTCTCAACTGCGTTCGTAAGGCACTCTGCAAGTTCTCCCAGAACTTTGATACAAACTTAGCATCCCTATCAGAAATAATGATTTTAGGAGTCCCGTGCAAACTTACGATATCCCGTACATATATCAATGTGAAGTCACTTGCAGAATCGGTGGTGCCGATAGGAATAAAATGAGCAACTTTGCTAATTCGATCCCCGACCACCCAATCTACCTCATTCCTCCTTCGCGTACGAGGTAGGCCAACAAACAACTCCATGGCAATGTCATCCCATGGCCATTCTCGAACCTCTAAGGATTGCAGTAGGCCCGCTAGCCGCTTACGCGCAGCCTTTACTCGCTGACAAACACCACAAGAGGGCACATACTTAGCCACATAAACTTTCATTCTTTTCCACTAATAAGTTTGTTTTATGTTACATCTTTGTCTATCCGGGATGAATAGTGTAGGAGAACAATGTGTCTCCCTAATAATGTTCTCCTTCACCTGAGACTTCATTGGTACACCTAGGCATCCATGAAACGGAAAAGCCTTGCTTCCATCTATAGTAAACTCTTTGGTTCTGCCTTGTAGAATGTGCTCTCCCACTTGTAACAGATGATCACGCTATTGCGCCCCTCTCACTCTATTTGAAATTTAACATCCTTTTGGGTTAACGTGGTCATCAGCTTGGTGGTAAGAAAATCCTTCACAAACTTCCAATAATAACCCGCCAAGTCCAAATTTTTTTTACTTGACAATGGATGGATGCAGCTAACCAATAACTGTAGAAACCTTATTAGGGTCTACCAAGATACATGCTGATTAATAACCTGACCTAGAGAAGCCACTTTTGAAAGCTAGAACTCGCATTTTTTTTAGCTTTGCATAAAAATTTATTCTTCCTTGAAGTATAAAACACCATCTTCAAATGGCGCTCATGCTCTCTTTCTGTTTTGAAACATATGAGAATTTTATCAATGGAAACTACCACAAAGTTAGCAAGGAATCTTTTCAGCATATTGTTCAATGCCTCGATAAGGATGGCAGGGAAATGTTTAGTCCAAAAGACATAACTTTATATTCATAATATCCATACTTAGTGGGGAAGGCAAGTCTTGACATGTTCTCGCATATGAATTCGATTATAGACAAGTTAATCTTTGAGGATGTCCTCTCTCCATTCATTTGATCAAACCAAGTCCTCAACATGGGGCAAATGATATTTTTTCTTGATGGTTACCATGTTAAAAGTATGATAATCCACAATCTTCCGTCGACTACTATCTCTCTTTGATGTAAACATAATAGTCTCTCCCCCAAGTGAGACACTGTCGATCAAAACTTTGGATAACATATAATCCAATTGTTTCTTCCATTCTTCTAGAAATGGTCATATCAAAATGATATGGAGGCACAAAGGTAGGTTGAGTGTAAGGAATAAGATCAAAGCGAAACTAAATGCCCCTCCCCCGAAGAACCTAGAAGCAAGGATGGTATCTTGGTCAAAAGAAATTGTCCTCTTCTCTCGGTAATTCATGCAATCCTTATGAAGATTGTAGTTTTTACAAGACCACTATATGCTCATCATTCTTAAAATTTGGAACACAACTAGAGAACACACCGGAAAAACCTATCAGAAACTTTCATGATGGTCTAGCACGGGTCTTTTTTTTTGATATGGTACCATAGAAGCAACAAAGATTAAACCTCACTTCATCTCCTAGGCTTGGTTGTGGTCACCTCTACTACAAGTGAAACGTCATAACATTTTGTGGTATATGCTGCATAGCGTCCCCTCTCATCTAACTAAGGAAAATGTACACAATGTTTCGCCACTCCAGTGTACAAGAGCGAATAATAAGGGTAATTGGTATGTGGGCCAATCCATCCCGCACCCGAACTACTAACTCTGTAACTGAAATGGTGAATCGTGAAACGTTATCACTCGGGCTTCCTCACTCACACGTGTTGCAAACAAATTTCATGGGCTTGAACCAAGGTTTGAGGTCAACTCGCGTCTATTGTTCTTGCAAAGACGATACAATAAATCTAAACTAGTGACCTTTACAAAACACTCATGTTTGCATGTACAAGAAACACTTTTAAATGAACAAAGAGTCACTTTAGGGTGGTTAGCAACTTGACCTAGAAAACTAACACTTAAGGACAAACTGCTTACCTAGAATAACTTCTAAGGAAAAGGCTTTCTGAAGCAATACAAACCTTTTATGGAAAGAACAACTAGGTTTCCTTCAAGGAGAATAATGCAATCATCATTATTTGTTCTTAGAAATGGGAGGAGGGGCACCAATGAATGTCAAAGTGGAATGCAACAGACATATATTGGTACAATGAGAAGGTGTTAATCCTAGAAAACTAATCTTCCGCGAGAAGGACTTTTGAAGTATATGGTTGACAATGTTTCATCATCCTTAGACAAGAAACCGGTATTTGATATTCCAGTACTAGATGACAACCCTTAGACAGAGACAAGTGCATCTGATGCACTAGAGTGCTCATGTGAATGTGAATATGGACGACAAGTGAAACTTATGGTTTCAAAAAACATTGGTAGAGGAAATCACTTCTCATACTCATTTGGATCTAGATAAGTCTTGATAACATACTCCACGCTACATCAGTCAGGTTATCCCATCTAGCTTTATTTTTTGAAAACAAAACAGCTCATCCACCGCATCTTGAAAATTAGCATCAATTTTTCTCAAATTCCTTTGATATTGAATCTTCAAAAATATAGGCAAACAAAACTTTAATCTTCTGTGGTTGTCAAACTCAAACTTTGATACCGAAACCAAATTCTGCAACTCACTTCTCATGAGTCTAACGACGTAACATAAGTATCTAAATCTAGAATCTGACACCTTTATCACGTCTGAACTAGCATAGGAGATCAACTATTTCCCTTCCAATGCTAAGTTCATCAACCATGAATATTCTCTCTCTCTCTTTCACCAACTACCAACAAACAAAGGGTCAGTGATACTTAAAGCAAGGTTTGCATGCCCCTCAAGGCAATAACCTGCCCACAAGCACAACATATATGGTCAAAAGATATCAATAATAAAATATAGCGGAAGAATGAATGCAATGCATGACCCAAACCCATCCTATTGTGCACCAGTGTGTCAGGTTCTTAGGTTGTTCAATTTTAAATTAGGTTTTAGTTGACTATGCTAAATAAAGACAAGTTTTAGTTGTTAAAGATCTAGACAAAATATTCTATTTACTATTGACCTACTCCAGAGACCTAAAGCCTAGGCTCTGATACCAACTGTAAGACCCCAAGCCAGCCAAGCACTTGAGATGTTACCACATACATTACACATACAAACTAACTAATACTTCTTAGGAAAAATTCGCCAGAGTCTCCTTTGTTTTTGGGACATCCACGACAGGCAATAATATTTGCACAAGAGTATAAGGATAAAACTCCATTCATCTACCATATAAGTCTCCAATACCACAACTATAAAAAACCACCATTCGAACACAATACGGGTAATAATGTCTAGCAGGAAAAAAACGTCTAAGCGATAGACTTCCGCATACTCCAAAACAATTTATGACAAGAACGAGTCCTAGCGACCAATTAACAAAGTTCGAAAATATGAGGATTGTGTGAAACGTGAGGTGATAATGGTGAAGGTGCTACTCCCAGAACTCCCCATGCATGACGTCATCAAGGTTTACCTAAAAACATGAAAGCAATAAGGGTGAGTACAAAGATTCAACAAGTTCATAAACAAATAGCAACCTTACATAAATCAAAACACTGAGGCATCATTAAACATCATTCATCTGTTAGAACATAATATGGTGTCCTACATGCCTATATGCTCATCTCATCTCATTGCGAATACCGGTATCGCTTGAGTGGACACCCGTCGGCATCGACTCACTCCAACTCGTGGAGGGTGCCTTCAAAGTGGGTCGCAACCCATCAATAGAGGTCACATTGTGCCCACCAAAGTAGGTCACAACATCATTATTATCATCATGGTATGCAAAAGCAGAATATGCACATGCCATACTCATTATCTTTGCCATTGTCATCATCGTCATATCATAAGTATTAAATAAAATTGAGTGAAGAGTATGCAAAATTCACTATCCGTCATGAACTTGCCTCAACCGCGGAGCACAAACTGTGAGATGTAGGGTTCCGAACCAGAAGTATCGACACCTGTTATGCAACATATATAACACTCAATACCCCGCATGAGTTCATAACATAGTCAATTCACAATTCAAAATCGTTCCTACGTGCGAAACCCCTAAAGTAGCATATGTTCGGCTCTCTCAACAAATCGTAACCACACCCCATAAATTTAGAACTCAAACAAAGAGATGATTTATATATATCAGAAACTTAGTATTACTTACACATATCCCTTATTAAAAATATGGACATTATAAGTCTTAGAATCACTCTCTCTTAAGCATCACATAATTCTATCCACACTGGACATATCACTTAATATTTTCATAAGAACTAAATTTCTACATGAAGTCTAGCAAACAATAGGAGTTCTAACATCAGAAAAGTGTTGTCCATAAGTTTCAAGCTTAGCTAAATTTAATTTGAATACTAAAGAGTCCACTGCGTGCAAAAACTATAAACGTGACAGATTAGTAAAATGTGTGCTACTAGCAGTCTATCCAACCAAATAGCATGAGTAAATACTCTATCAAAAGCCTACCTATGGTCTGCAACTTTTCCCGGGGTTACCTTGAATTAACGGATGGAAATGGAGTAGGGTTTAAATTAAAGATAAGCGTGCACTAACCAAAATCACAATATCAGAACTTCAAAAGGACACGCTGAAATAACTCTAGTTTTCTATCATAAAAATGTTCAGTCAAAGAGGCATCTAGTAGAATAATGATTCGGTGGCCCAGGACAAAAATCACTAGAATGATGCCTGCTACTGTAGTCGTAATGGTACAGCAAAAGGGATGTAGAGACCACGAACCAACATCCCAGGCAAAATACTCTTACAAACTGAGTCCTACGGATCTAAAAATTAGTAACTACATCGCTGATTGGAAGAACCAAAACAACAAGAATCAATAACGGAAATGCACCGTGGGAGTCGGCTAATTGATGATCGGTGGCGGAGACCTGTGCTTCGGCAGCGGCGACCAACGCCCCAGCAGGAGTAGTGATCCGACGGCGATAGCGACTTCGTTCCAGAAGACAACGGGTAGGGTTGAGATATGAGGAGATCAAAACGGCTGGACGCAGTCCTGAAACGCTTCTAAGAGGCGGCGCAGTAGGGCACGGAGGTCGAGCCTTATACGGCCTTGAGCCCAGCCCGTGTCTTTTTCTTTCCTCTAGTTCTCAGGAAACAAAGGCAGAACAACTAGCTTTGTTTAAAAAAGTAGCACGGTGAGCAGCTGGTTTCTGCTATAGGTTTTGAAACAACAGGTCAAGAGTTCAAGTGCCACCATGCTCTATTTTCTCAAAATAATTTTGTTTTAGTTTTCCTCCCAAACCCAGATATTAATAGCAACACAATCCTTTTTATTTAATTTAGCTTTTGGATGTAAAATGACTAAGCATAGAAGATTAGCATTGAAATTTTGGGATATCACACTATTACCTGAGCTGGATCTTGGAAGTACCGCGTAGGGAAAAAGTTTTGTTTATCTCTGCGTGGCTCAATAGTGGTATTAGAGCGAAAGCTTCTAGTTTTAGACTCTATATCTGTGCGTATGTGATATGCACGAGGTGGTGGATAGGATCCACTTAGGGTTTCGGTGGTCGATCTATGAGATAGATCAGTTTTGTGCAAGATTGATTGGATCAATCGCACTTGGGGGTGCATGGAAGATTAGGTGCGGATGATCAATGAGATTGGTCAGATCTGCACAGGGATCAGATTTGAGTAAAAATGTTTTATCCAAAGATGGAACCCATGGTTCGGAATGCAGATTAGATCTGTGATTTCAAAAAAATTGTTGGGACCGCCGGCTTCGCCCTATCGTAGCGCATTAGATGTCGCTGTGAGTTTCACAACGCCGGTAGATATCGTATCTATGCATAACTTGTTTTTGCAGAAAATTGTGAATGGTATGGCTTATGTGCATGTGATGTGTGTAATCCATACGTGATCTGTGTATCACAGGTTTGTCAGCCGGCTGGAGCCAAAGTGTTGTCACTGTTATTGTATAACGAGCTATGTGTCGGCATGAGATGCCATCTTATTGTACATTCCTTAATGCTAGTGTAGTATGCTTGGAGGACTTGAAGGACACTGTAGCCAAAGGCATGGCGAACAGGTTCATGGAGATGGAGATCACCATGAAGAGAGCCATACCATTTCACATTATAATTGGATTATTTTGTGTTGTTATTATGTCTCTAGTTTTACCTCTATGAGATAGTTGGTAGAACTTTAATCCCTCAAAGAAGGTCTAGTCGGTCTCCCTGCCGGTGCTGCACCATCACAAGTCGGACATTCTTGGTAGTCGGCTCATAAAATTAAGGAGCTACCAATTCTTTTCGACTAGATGGGTTCGAGTCGGACTCTTACAGCGGAAGCACTTGGTAATCTAGACGGGTCTATCACAATAGTTGTGGGGCTCGGGGAGAGGGCGGTCGGGAGTTGGGGCATGTGATGCCACCCGACCAACAGGAGTCGCATGAGATGCGATTGGCAAGGAGTTGCCTACCTAGATCACTTGACGGCTAGCGGTGATGCTAAAGTTCACTAGTCGGCTTTCTTATTTAGGGTCCTGAATCACTAAGTAACCATCGGAGGAGTGTTGGTTCTAGTGGGAGCATAAGTATTAAAATGTTTAATACGCCTGCTCTTTTATGAATACTTGTCTTAAGTGTTTTGCATATTTCTGTTGTAGATAATGGCACCTAGTAGCAGTCTCCCTCAGTTATCCAGTTTTTGCTTTGAGGACCATCCTAGAGAAAGATAAACTTAATGGAACAAACTTCACCAACTGGTATCATAATCTGAGAATTGTTCTCAAACAAGAAAAGAGGGACCATGTTCTAGACAACCCGCTTCCAGATGTGCCGGGTGAGAATGCGAGTGTCGCGGCAACCAATTCCTTCCGTAGAACATGTGATGAGTCTACATAAATTAGTTGTCTTATGCTTGCTCACATGGAACCAGACTTGCAACGGTAGTTCGAGAATGTTGAGGCCTACGATATGATCGAAAGCCTCAAACGTATGTTCCAGGCTCAGGAAAAGACCGAGAGGTATCAAGTCTCTCAAGCTTTGCTGAATTGTAAGCTTAAGGATGGTGATCCACTCAGTCCGTATGTAATCAAGATGGTTGGTTATGTGCAGTCTCTAGAAAGGCTTGGCTACCCCATTAGCGAAGAGTTTGCTACGGATATAATTCTAAACTCTCTTCCTAGTGTGTATGGTCAGTTCATATCGAACTACCACATGCATGGTATGGATAAGAAGCTCACGGAATTGCATGGGATGCTTAAGCAGGCAGAGGTTGATCTCAAGAAATGTACTAGCCAAGTGTTGGTGGTACAGAATAAGGCTAAGTTTAAGAAGAGTTCTTGGACTAAGAAGAAGAAGGCTAAGTCAGGAGGTAATGCTCAGGATGAGATCCCAAGAATTTCCTCATGGACTAAGTCATCTCCTTCAGCCGGATCCGCTTGCTTCTATTGCAAGGCGGATGGCCACTAGAAGAGGAATTGCAGCAAGTATTTGGTAGATAAAGCCAAGAGTGGAGGTGTGACTTCCAACTCAGGTACACTTGTTTGCAATGTTATAGACCTTTATCTTGCTGATGCACCTGGTAGTTCTTGGATATATGATATCGGATCAGTCATTCATATCTGCAACTCGTTGTAGGGACTGGTAAGAACTAGGGGCGTAGCAAGAGACGAGGTTGACATTCGGGTCGGCAACAAAGCAAGAGTTGCTGCATTGGAAGTCGGCACGATGCAACTTCATTTACCTTCAGGATTCTTAATGGAACTAAATAATTGTTATTATGTTCCAGTGCTTAGTCAAAACATCATTTCTGCCTCATGTTTGATGAGACAAGGCTATGAGTCTAATATTAAGAACAATGGTTGTTCTTTATATTTGAATGATATGTTTCACGGCTTTGCACCTGTTTAGAACAGGTTATTTATTTTGAATCTTGATGGTGGGTCGGTCTATAACGTAAATGTGAAAAGGTTAAAACCAAATGATCTGAATATGACTTACTTTTGGCATTGTCGACTTGGTCATATAAGTTGGAAACGCTTGAAGAAGCTCCATGATGATGGACTCCTAACTTCATTCGACTTGGAGTCATTCGAGACATGCGAATCCTGCCTTCTAGGCAAGATGACCAAGACACCTTTTGCAAGGAGTTGTGAAAGGGCATCTGACTTGTTGGGACTAGTACATAGTGATGTATGTGGTCTAATGAGCGTGACAGCCAGGGGTGGTTATGAGTACTTCATTACCTTCACTAATGATTTGAGTAGATATGGATATGTCTACTTGATGAAACATAAGTCGGAAGCCTTTGAAAAGTTCAAAGAATTCCAGAATGAAGTACTGAATCAACTCGGCAAGAAAATAAAGTTTCTTCGGTCGGACCGAGGAGGCGAGTACATGAGCCACGAGTTTGATGACCATCTGAAGAGTTGTGGAATAGTTCCTCAACTCACTGCACCGGGTACACCACAGAGGAACGGTGTGTCGGAACGGCGGAATCGAACCTTGTTGGACATGGTACGATCAATGATGAGTCAGATAGATCTACCTTTATCATTTTGGGGTTATTGTCTAAAAACGGTGGTGTTCACACTAAACCGAGTACCATCAAAATTGGTAGAGAAGACACCACATGAGATGTGGATAGGCAAGAAGCCGAGTTTGTCTTTTCTTAATATTTGGGGTTGTGAAGAATTTATCAAGCAACTTCAGTCACACAAGCTTACAACCAAGTCGGATAAGTGTATTTTCATTAGGTATCCAAGGGAAACCTTGGATTACTACTTCTACAACCGAGAAGAGGGCAAAGTGTTTCTCGCTCGGAACAGTGACTTCCTTGAGAAAGAGTTTCTCAATCGGGAAGTCAGTGGGAGTACGGTGCGGCTCGAAGAAGTTCGAGAGGAACCGGTCAGTAGCGATTTGGTGAAAGCCTTGGAGGTTGAGCCAGTCGTGGTAGCTGAGCCGGTAGCTGCACCTACACTGCGAAGATCGGCAAGATTGCGAAGTGTTCATGATGTATTACTATTAGACAGCGATGAGTTGGCAACTTATTCGGAAGCGATGGTGGGTTCTGATTCTGAGTCATGGCTTGGAGCCATGAGATCCGAGTTAAAGTCCATGGATGATAATCAAGTTTGGAACTTGGTTGATCTACCAGACGGTGCAAGACCCGTCGAGTGCAAATGGGTCTTTAAGAAGAAAACTAATATGGATGGAAACGTTTCTATCTATAAAGCACGGCTTGTCGTGAAGGGGTTCCGACAGGTTCAAGGAGTTGACTACGATGAGACTTTCTCACCCGTAGTGATGCTTAAATCAGTTCAGATCATGTTAGCTATAGCAGCCTATTTCGACTATGAGATATGGCAGATGGATGTCAAAACGGCTTTCCTTAGTGGAAAATTAACCAACGACGTGTATATGATACAACCCAAGGGTTTTGTCGATCCGGCTAATGCTGACAAAGTATGCAAACTTCAGAAATCCATTTATGGGTTGAAGCAAGCATCTCGGAGTTGGAACATTTGCTTTGATGAGGTAGTCAAATCGTTTGGCTTCATCAAGAGTGATCATGATTCTTGTTTATACAAGAAGTTTAGTGGGAGCGAAGTAAACTTTCTGATCTTATATGTGGATGACATATTATTGATTGGAAATGATGCCCAGATGTTGCAAGAAACCAAGAAGTCATTGGAAAGGAGTTTCTCAATGAAGGACTTGGGTGAGGCAACCTATATACTAGGAATCGGGATCTATAGAGATAGATCTAGGCGGCTCATTGGATTGAGTCAAAGTACATATTTGGACAAAGTTTTGAAGAAATTCAACACGGAATCATCTAAGAAGGGGTTCTTACCGATGTCCCATGGCATAAGACTTAGCAAGGCTCAGTGTCCCTCGACAACTGATGAGCGAAGTAGGATGAGTGCGATTATGTATGCTTCGGCAGTCGGGTCCATCATGTATGCCATGATTTGTACTAGGCTAGATGTTTCCTATGCTCTAAGTGTTGTGAGTAGATACTAGGCTGACCCTGGAGAAATCCACTGGGAAGCAGTTAAGAACATTCTTAAGTACTTGAGAAGGACTAAGGATGTGTTCCTAGTTTATGGAGGTGAGGTTGAACTCAGTGCAAGGGGTTACACGGATGCGAGTTACCTTACTGACTCAGATGATTCTCGTTCGCAATCTGGATACGTGTTCGTAATGAACGGAGAGGCTGTGAACTGGAAGAGTTCCAAGCAAGAGACTGTGTCTGCATCTACAACAGAAGCTAAGTATATTGCTGCCTCGGAGGCGGCAAAGGAAGCTCTTTGGATCAGGAACTTCCTGATTGATCTTGGTGTGGTTTAGGGCCCGTCCAATCCGTTAGACGTGTATTGTGACAACAATGGTGCTATTGCACAAGCCAAGGAACCTAGACAACACCAGAAGAACAAACATATACTCACGCGATACCACCTGATTCGCCAGTTCGTGGATCATGGTGATATCAAGTTATGCAAGGTACACACAGATGCAAACGTTGCAGATCCATTGACAAAGCCACTTCCATAGCCTAAGCATGAGGCGCACGTAAGAGCCATGGTCATTAGATGCCTAGACATATGATATCGGGATGATTGACTCTAGTGCAAGTGGGAGACTGTTGGGAATATGCCTAGACATATTGTTTCTCCAAACTTCATTTCTTAAATCCGAGAGAAGATATAATGCTATTTTCATAGTGGTTGATAACTTCTCCAAAGTCGCTCTTTTCTTCTGGCGAGAGTAAGAATCATCTTCACTTGCAACACTTTTGATCTTGAATCCTAATGATGTGTTTTCCTTTCTTGCCTTGATACATCGTCTTCTCAAAATTATTTTAGCAAGTGGTTCTATTCTTTATCGTGTTTCTCGAGAACACCGGAGCTATGTTCATCCTATCCTTCTTGTCTCACAACAAACCTCCATATGCTTCAAGTCCTTTGTTTCTAAGTAGCAAAGCACAAGACTCGCAACAAGTCTAGCAAGTTTTGCAAGGTGTAATGGTCGCACCATTCCGTTGTTCATCATCTTGGGAACGTGAAGATCACCTTCGTTCCGAACACCCGCCTCTCTTTGTATCTTTTTCTTTTTCCTAGGAATCTCGGGGCGAGATTCTTGTTTAGTGGGGGAGAGTCATAGCATCCCAATTGTCTAACAATTATAATGCTACTTGTCTATTCTATATATTGCTACTTCCTACATGTATTATTGCATCATCATGACCGTATGCGCATGTCATCATGCCACATTGCATTTGAGCATCGTCGTGTCATCATGCATTTTTTGCCAAAAACTATTTTCTAAAAGCCTATCTTTGTTTTCTAAATATCCATCATCTTTATTTTAAATCAAAAACCCTGGTCCTCTCTGGATCTTTTATTTGTCTAAAAACTATTTATGAAACCCTTTAAAATTAAAATAAATAATTACAATATTTTTTCAGGGAGGCAGCCGGCCAGGCTCAGAGGGCCAGCCAGCCAGCCTACTACCCAAACCTAAACTACCCTTCTCAAAACCCTAACCTAAATCCCCCAGTCATTGACAAATTCAAAAACAAGCTTACCAATTATAAAGCTGATCATTTATCCCATGCTGCTAGGCTTACCCTTATTCAATCTGTTTTTGCCACCATTCCTGTTTACTACATGTCAAATCTTATCTTCCCCAAAACCTTTATCTCTAAGCTAAACACCATTGTCAGGAACTTCTGGTGGAAAGGTGTTACCAAAGAAGATTCAAAAATGGCCCTCTGCCTTAGAGCTTGGAAAGATATATGTGCATCAAAAAAGGAAGGTGGCCTTGGCATTAGAAACTTTCAAGCCATTAACTACAGCTTAATCCTTATGGCATCCTGGCGTATTGCTAACAACCCTGAGAATTTCCTCCATAGAATCCTCAAAGCCAAATATTTCCCTAATTCCACCATATGGTGCCCTAATCCTAATACACCCAAGTCAGCTTTCTGGTCCTCTATCCTCAAAACCCTCCCTATTCTCAAATCTCACTCTCACTACCAAATCACCCAAGGCAACATTTCCATCTAGAACACTCCCTGGTTCAAAGGCTGGAAGGATATCTATGATGGTCTCATCACCCAAGATCCAAATTACTCCTACCCAACCACAGTCAACAATCTCTGGCACCAAAATGAGAAGATTTGGAATGTGTAGCTGATTGATTCTCTCTTCACGGATCCACTGTCAAAGCAAATCAAAGAAACCGCCATTATTCCATATGACCATGAGGACATTCTATGCTGGAATCTAACCTCAATGGGAAATGCAATGCAAAGAGTGCTTATTATGCTTGCCGCCAATATCTTCAGGAAAGAGGAGAACCGCGTCCAAGGCAAACAAGTCCTCTAACAATCCAACTCCTTAACAAAGTTTGGAAATCAAAAGAAATACCACCAAGGATCCAAACCTTTGCCTGGAGACTCCTTCAGAGGGCGATACCCACTAGAGCAAGATCAAGAAAATATACTGAGCATATAATCAAGCTATGCAGCAGATGTGGAATGGAAGAAGATGACATACATCTATTTTTCTCCTGTCAGTTTGTCAAAGAGGCCTGGCTCATTCCTCCCTGGAACATTAAAATTGAGGATATCATCCAGAACAGCCAAGGCATTGCTGATATTGTAAATCATATCCTGAACATGGACCATCCTCATGCCAATACACACAATCTCTTTGCTTTTCTCTGGTGCATCTGGAAATCAAGAAACGATTGTCGATTCAATAGGAAACAAGGGAATCCATACCAAATCAAGATCAATGCCCAAGCTATTCTGAACTCTATGAAACTCCTGGGCAACCAAACGCCCAACATACAAGAAGGGGACCAAATGCAGAAAAACAAAGCAAGGAAAGTGGGTAGTACTAACCAAGATTACAACGGTACTAAGACAGTAGTCTTCTCAGATGCAGCATGGAAGGAGAAAAAGGAAGAGGAAAACCCTGAAACTATCCGAACAGGCATTGGGCTCTTTGTACAAATAAACAGCAACAAAGGCCGAGCTCAAGCCAGAATCTGTGCCTCTACTTCCTACATTGTTTCTCCACTCCAGGCACAAGCTAAAGCCTTTCTTCTAGGAGCAGAGATAGAAGGAAAATTAGGAGCTAGTACGGCATGAATCTACACTGATAATAGCCTTATGGCAAAGGCGGTATCCAGCAACAAAGTTGACACTGATTATATTCACTGGAATACCAGGGACACTCTGGCAAAGATTTTAAATATTGTTAGAAAAACTAAGGCCAGTGTCAATCACATTAGTAGAGAAGAAAACAATGTAGCCCACTATTGTGCACACAAGGTATAGAGAAACCTCTCTACTGTACCTATCTGTATTTGCTCTGCAACAGAGCATTCTAAAGATTCCTGCCCATGGCTAGATTTATTTAGAAACTCAAACTGGCAGGATTTTGTAATTCATGATGTAACCTGTTGTTCAGCAATAATACTTTTTGGTGCCTCTGGCACCATCTTTGCTTCAAAAAAAATCCCCCAGCCAAACCCCCACCTAATGTACCCTTCCAGCCGCCAGGCGCCCCACCCGGCGCGCAGCACCACACCACCACCCACACCTAGTTCAGCCAAACAAACACGCACCTGACCAGAGCGCCTCGCACCGTCGCGCCCAGCAGGAAGCAACGCGATCGACACGCGATGCAACGGCCACACATCCTCACCCTCTCGTTCGACGCGTGCCCACTCCCACCGACACAACCCAGTGCCCCAACCCCACACTCCTGAAACCGTCGCTCGCACCTGGCCCCACCGCAGCGACGCCCGTTCTCCTCTCCCTCATCATGTTCCCCACACCGACAAGGCCACCACTTCCCACTTCATCGTGAGCCCTAGATCCCTCTGTTGCCAGTGCCAGCCGTCCCCTTGCTCCCCAAGATTGAGCACCTCCGCCCTACCTCGACCAGAGCCCCGCTCTTCTCCAGTAGGCTGGGCCACCGCCTCCCCGCTCGCTACGCCTCCTCCCTCGAGCAGATCCGCCTCCGCTCGGAGCCTCTAGCGTCGCCACTGGACAATGACCTCGCCCCCAATTCCCCCCTCGAGCGCGGGCCGCCTGGACCCATCTGCCCGTGTTGCTGCGCCGGCCTCTGCCAGGACCGCCTACCTCCTCTACTGGTTGTTGCTGCCACGGTCGCCCTCCTCATCGCCCTACAATCTGCTGATGACCGTACCCTCCTCCTTGTTGTTCCTCTGCCAGGGCTCGCTCGCGACCCCGAGCCCCTCCACATCGACCTCGCTGTTGCCTCCTCAGGCCCACTACGTCGCCTCCAGCCGGTGTCGTGACCACCTCCGCTTCAAGCCCGGCCACCTTGCCTCGCCAGGGACCTCGCCCTCTGCCGCCAGGGTCGCCTTCCTCTGCCACCAAGGCGGAAGCCCTTGTCCCCTACGTGTCACCCCTGTGTTCCCCTTGACAGATAGCTTCCATGCACAGGTGCTTGTGTCTCCTTCCGTCAAGGCTGCCTACAGCCTAACTCCTCGTGTGGCGCTCAGCTTGCCTTGCTGATGTTGTTCCTACTGCAGGTGCCATCAGGCCATGTGCCCTTTTGTGTATGTTGATCAGTTGATGCCCATCGTCGGGAGTGCTGCCTTATAGTGTCCATGTGCATGTGTTGAGATGGTGAAGAGAACACAGGAGATGGGTGTGCTACAATGCCATGGAAATGCTAGGTATGAACCGAAGTATGAGATGATCCCCAAGACGCGTGGCTTCAACCGATGCCTCCGCTATAGCCTTGTGTGGTTAGTTGAGGACCCGACATCAGAACCAAGCCGCCATCAACCCCCCCCCCCCCCCCCCCCCCCCCACGCCGAGCGGGAACGCTAGATCGACCGCATGGAACCCCAAGGCCTTCTATGTGGGTGAAAAGATCGCCGAGAGGGAATCGATGACCCCGTTCTCGAGGATCCGAAGCCTCGAACCAAGATCACCTTCCCAGACGCCATGACCGTCTACACGGATCCTATGGCCGGAGCCCTGACGACCCCGATCACGGACCTAAAGACCACCAAGCCCTCCGACATGGATCCGATGTCCGAGACCTCGAAGACAAATTCTGTCAAACCCCAAACCAAGATCGTAGAACCCTAATGTGTTACCCCTTTCTGATCCCCTATTTTTATAAATGAAATACAAAATTATTGCATATATTAATTTGTTCATGCTCTCATACATATTCATTTGTTTGGGGGTATTTTTTCGACACGCCTAATAATTAAATATGGAGACCATATGCAGGCTTTTCTAGTCTTATATTGGCCCCATTTAAATTTGTGTAGTGAACCGATGCTAAGCTTTTCCCTTGTTAAGGCAACATTTGAATTGCGGGGTACCTAAACAACATGAACCTATTAATTAATTGTCGTGGCCTTGGTTCCGCTTAATATTGCCCAGTTCCATCGCATCTTTGCCATGCCACGCATCATACATGCATCATATCAATATTATAAAAACAACAAGGGTTATGCAAGTAAAAGTTGGCTAAATAAATTAATAAAGTGCTTTATTTTTTTCCACACCTCACCCATGCCATGATATGGTATACCATGCAATTGTGCATCATTCCATCATGGAATACCTTGTTTGCTTGTTGCATATGAATTATATAATTGTGCAATGTATTTATTTTGGCCTTGTGTGTTTGGTTTTTATCCGGATAGACACTGAGCAAGGAGAATACCAGGAGCCCCAGGAGTATTACCCGGATCCTTCTTATTCCGCAACTGAACTGCCAGGCAAGCGATTCCCCATGCTTGCATACATATAGTACCTATGCTTCTATCTTACTCTTGCATCATTGAGTCGTGATTGCATTAAATTGAATCCCAAGTATTGCATAACCTTTACTTTTAAACACCACTGAAGCTTATACCTCAACCTCATGAGCCATTACTACAGGAGTTATTTGAGCCATGCGAGTCGTAGAATGGCATGTGTAGGGTTTGTGCGAGTCTTTGGATAACGAGGTACCTAAACAAACTTAATCTGAGTAGTAATGGGATAACTAATGAAAGAGGCACCAGTGGGCATTATCTGCTATTTGGTTTTTTAAGCTCGCTTGTGTCCCGTAGGACCTCGAGTACTTG
This sequence comes from Avena eriantha, assembly GCA_910589775.1. Lineage (NCBI taxonomy): Eukaryota > Viridiplantae > Streptophyta > Magnoliopsida > Poales > Poaceae > Avena > Avena eriantha. The sequence goes on along the minus strand of OU342740.1, from coordinate 274,951,198 downwards.
ATTCTTGTTCCTCGACTATTCGCACTATCCACATACAGACTCTATGGATCCCCCTTCACCTGAGCTTGATTTGCACTTAATTTCTTGGAGCCACAAAGTAGTTTGGGGCTTTATTAGTATCATGTACTTATGTTATGCTTTACTGCTTTATTTATGATTGTGCGTGGAGCACATGTACTGTTTTGGAATGCGGAGTGTTTTCTTAGTATTGACAAGCCCAATCACACTTTTGGGTTCCTAGTCATTTACAGCCATTGACGCAAACCTTGGGTCCGTCTCAGAGCCGGCCAACTTCGTTGCGGGTAGCTTAGTGGGGTGGCCCACTGAAATGATTTATGAATCCTGTGAATGCATTGTCATGAGGCCTCGTTGTGTTTTATTTGGTTCTTCCTGAGGTTGATCGTGTGTGTGTTGCTATTTGTACACCCCTGCAGGGTAAATATTTCTGAAAGCCATGTCCGCGGTTATGGATGACTTGGAGCATAGTTTCTCGATCACAGACAAGCATAACTAAAGTACCGTATTTAATTTGACAAAGACATGACTAGTAAATAGTGCAACAGTCATGGAATGGTTAATAAAATTGCCAACAGATGGGATGTTCTTCCGCCTTCTCGTCGGTAAGCGAGAAGTAGGGCGAGCGATGTTTATTATGTTGCTTATGTAACTGTTGTTAATAATCCACGAGCGTCCGTCCATCTCTGGTTGGGTGGATGTGTAACGTATCTCTATAGAACTTTGTAGATATTATCTTTCGCTGCAATTGTGTCACCCCCAGGTTGTCCTCTTTAGATGCATTAAGACTTGTTGAGTACTCCTAGGGTCTCACACGATAAATATTTGGTTCATATGGACAGGTATACTCTCAGGGAGGCTACTGGCTCAAAGAGACTGATGATGGTGGCAACGACTGCCCGATGTAGAGATTTCGAGGATGGAGATCCATGAGATATGTGGGTGGATGTGCTTATTTTCAGGGCATCTTATGCCGATTTGCTTCTTATCCGTACTCGGATCATGTTTTTCGCTTCCGCTTGATACTTTGTTGCGTGATGTTTGAGAATGTATCCTACCCTATTATATCTATCTAGTATATTTGGATCTTGCTGTATGGTGTTGAATATTTTTTGTTTCTATTATTTTAGATGGTGTGGCTCTGATGTCTATTGTATGTCGCTGACATACATACTCATTTGTGTATGTTTTGATTGCTTTACATGTCGATTACACCACTCGCTCTAGTCCCGATGTTCTAAAAAGTGTGTGGGATGGTTGGCCAGTACCGTGCCCTGCTCCACGAGGCGGGCCTACTGTGTGTGGCTGTGCGGCCCCACGATAGTACGGCCTTTCCATTTTTTATTCATCCAGGCTTGAGCTTAGAGCGTAAGGTCCGAGGTATTACATGATGCTTCCGGTGCATCGCTGGAGCGAGGAGGCGGAGGTTGTTCGGTGGACCGGACGTGTGTGTGATCACGGATGCGCTGCTGATTTGTGGCGCTAGGACTTCCTCACAATCTTGAGATCCGCAAGCGAACGACTACATCATCCACGAGTCCAGCCTCGTTATACTTTGTCAGTCTTCAAGGGTATATTCTCTATGGATGTATATCCACTCGTTGCTTGTACCTAGGTAGATAGATCTTGGTCCTTAGTAGTTCCCATCGTAGGAATTTTTTATTTTATATGCTGTGAACCCAACAGTTTATGTCCACAATCACATCGCATGCCAACAAAAAAATCCTAACGAATAGAACACCATAACCAAGATATATCTATGCAGATGTAAAGTAACGAGAGGGATTCGGTGACCATACCCTTGAAGACCAAAAGTTATTAATGTTTCATGAGAAATGTGGATGATGTAGTCGTACGACGTATTCGATCTCAAGGTCATGTAGACGTCCAAGATCCAAGCTCCAAGCGACTAGCACCACAAATGAGGTGCCTCGTGGCTTTACACGCATACGGTGTAGCGACATCTCTCGGGCCGGGACATCTCTCGGGCCGGGACATCTCTCGGGCCGGTCTAGCAAAGCAATAGAAAAAGATTGATTAGGACCGAGAGTCCAGCAGCACGATGGTGTGCGTATGATGGAGAAACCCCTATCCTTATGCACATTCCTTCATAGTAACCACACGTGAGGAAGAGGAAGAGAGAAAGGCAAAGCCAATTGGAATGAAGTGGGATTGAGGGGAGGGGGCTCACCTCTTTATATAGGTGGAAGGAAGGCACCATGGGGCAGAGGAACCAGGTTGGGACTAATCCCCACCACCGGCCAGCCTCCCCCACATGGGCCCCACGTGGGGAGTGGCCCATTGGTGGCCGTCGACCTCCCTTGGCCTTCCCTAGGGCGTGCGGCCCCCTCTTGGGCCTCTCCGGAGGCCCATTTAGGTGGGTTACCCTATTAAATCAAATTTAAAAAATACATTTTAATATTAATTATTTAATTAATATTAAATCCATATTATTTAATACCTATCATTCAGAAACACCTTTCGGACCCCTCCGATCATCATCGGATATCTTCGAAACCATTCCGGTATCACTCCGAAACAATTTCGGAGTTCTCTCTCTTTTCTCTTACGATCTTGGATCAATCCCTAAGTGACATGGGTATACCCTATAGGTACTCGAGTTTGGTACATACGGCCTGGATACAGCGGAAGCCCATGACGTTGCCAAGGCCCAAATGGAGAACTCGACTGGCCCACTGACTCTTGATTTCTTGCGAGACAAGAAGAAGCTAAAGATAGAAAGTTTAAAGGGAAAACCATAACCTGTAACCAACTCGACCTGCTACCCGAGACCTAGCCTATCTATATAAAGGCTAGGAGGGGCGGTGAGGAGGACACACGCAACCCTAGTTTCCACAACTCTCGCCAGATTGCATCTGTGCGCCCCTGTAACCTTCAATTCCTTCGTTAATTCCAAGAGCAGACAAGCAGGAGTAGGGACCTCTACGAGGCCTGAACCTGGGTAAACCTTGCGTCCCTGTGTGCTTGTTTGCTAGTCGACTGATGCCTCCAGCGCTCCCTCCTTCTCCAAAACCCAAGTCCATAACAATAGGCATTGATGAGTTAAACCCTCGTCAATTGGCGCCGTTTGTGGGAATTGGGAGTGCTGATGTCGCGGCTTCTTTGGCCCCATCAACTGTGATCTATAACTCCGCAACAGCGGAGATTCGCCAACTCTTCGGCGCGTTCGACTTCACCGTGCACACGCCAGCCACTCGCCCGACTTTTGATTTCGTGGGCGATGGAATCAGTTTGGCGATTGGGAGCTTCCGCTTACAGGTTGGGCAGATGGGCACGCTTCGCATGCCTGACCAGCCAACGGCACCCGCGATTGCTCCAGCATCATGGTTCCCGCCACCAATTGGCACCCTCAGCAAGCTCAACACCTCAGCAACAGTTGAGATCCCGGACAGCGACAGCAGTCGCGGATCCGATATGGGTGACCTAGCAACGGAAGATGGAGTCTACGGCTCCGGATCTGAAAGTTGCGGAAGCAACAGCTTCCCCAACCACTTCATGTGCACTGTCATCAATGCCGGCGACACCAGCGCCAATCGCGAAAATGGTGGCAACGGATCTGATCTGCCCAACGGTGGCATACCTAATGGCGGACCACCTAACGGCGGCCCCATCAACGGTGGAAACGGCACGCCCGTCAACAATGGAGGGGCAGTCGAACCGCCAACCATTGTGAACGAAAACACTGAAGAGTGCGTGGTGATCAGGCTCAACGAAAACGAGTGGGCCCGTTGTCGAGAGGCCCTACGAGGCAATCCTCTGCCTTTCGACTCCCCTTAGAACATGCTGATGGGTTACCATTGGCTGCTGAAGGAAGAATTCAGGTGCCAGGTGCATGCAGTCGCGCAACTCGAAGCACGCAAAAAGGCGGCAGATGAGTCGAGTCTTCGACGGGCTGGGCTCTCCTCCCACGGAGGATCCTCCTCTAAAGGCAATGAGTACGTTGCCAACAAGAGGCGATCTCGAATGGCCCATCTCACCAAGCAAGAACGCATAGAAGCTGCAAAAGTCCTCGACTTCAGCTCTATGACAGTCGACACGCGGGGCAACGTGGTCCCAAAGACACCGCAGGCTGCGGTAACAGCGGCCACCATGTACCTCCTCAATAACCAGCCGCCAGGTGGAGATCCCCGAGCCGCCATGCACCAATCTACAATCGCGAGCTTGGGGCTAGTCAAGGCTGCTCTCGATAAAGAGCCGACACCGGAGCCGAAGAAAGGCAAGGCTCTGGCAAAACACTATTCCTCACCCTCGTCCAGTGATGACAATCACGATCTGTCTTGGTGTCGCCGCTCACGGCGACACGATCGCGACTACGATGCGCGTGATGACCTCACGCAGCGCAAAATCGACAAATCAAGGGCACGACGTGCCCGTTCGACTGACTCAGAGGACGAATACGTAGAGCTCTGTGGCGCCAGATGCTTCAGCAGAGCCATCGGGCAGAAACACATGCCTAACGGGTTCAAACTCCCATCGGAGAACCCAAAATTTGACGGTCTACAGGACCTGAAAATCTGGTTGGAGGACCACATCTCCTCCGTCAGGCTCCATGGCGGGAGTCGAAGCACAGCCATGCAGTGCCTGCAGCTGCAGCTGCAGGGCGCCGCTCGCGCATGGCTTAATAACCTCCCACACGGATCTATTCGCAGCTGGGAAGAGTTGGTCTACAGCTTCGTCCGCAACTTCAAGGGCACCTACAAAAGACCCGCATCAATAGAAGAACTAAGAAGTTGCCAATAGAGATCTGGCGAGTCACTGTGCTCGTACATCCAGAGGTGGTCCATCATCAAGAACTCCGTAGAAAACATCTCAGAGGATCACGCGATTAACACGTTCAATGGCGGTGTTCGCCGCATAGAGCTCACGGAGGAGCTGGGCCGCTCGAAGCCCAAGACAATTGACCACTTGATGAAAATCGCGAATCAGTGGGCAGATGGAGAAGACTCGGTGAAAAACCGCGTCCACTCCGACGATGAGGCAGAACTCGAACGCAGACGCAACCGCCGAAGCAAGCGTCGAATGTGCATCTACGATGACCGTGACGATGTTAATATGGTCGCAGCAGGCTACGCCGACAAATGCGACGACAACCGCAACAGCGGCTATCGCAGCGGCGGATACCGCGACTCCGGGAAAACCACACAAGTATGGCAGCGTCGCACTCGCGAAGAGGCACCCGCAACATATATCGAGGACAAACTGTCCTGGCCGTGCAACGTGCACTTCTACATCGACAAGCACAACGGCAAGAAGAAATCCAGCCACCACCTCAAAGACTGCGGTGAGTTCCTCAAACTCCATGAGGGCCTGGCTCGAATGAATTGCGACGCGATCAATAGGGGCTATGGAACCGCCCCAGGCGCTGTGGCACACGCGATCAACAGAAGATTATGCATGCCCGGTCAAATCGAAGTCAGAGAGTGGGACCCACCGCTCGTCACGTCCCATCAAAACCGCTCACGCGGGCAATTGAGGTCATCGCATCGTCAGCACTGATGTCATCAACATCAACAACTGAAGATTTTGACTACTTTAGTCCTTACTCGAGTCTTCGACTCCACCAAGCACTCGGGGGATACTCCCATAGGGAGCGCTGGTCGCGCACCCTATGATTATTTTTATGCAGGTGTATACGCATTCAAGATAACCCATCACTCGAATCTGCGATTCGATCGTGAAAATCTGGGTTACTCCCATAGGGAGCGCCGGAAGAAAATTCGACTGAAACAAGCAACAAAAGACGACAGTAGTCGCAAATGTTTTTAGTCCCCGCTCGAGTCTTCGACTCAACCAGGCACTCAGGGGCTACTCCCATAGGGAACGCTGGTTGCGCACCCTATGATTATTTGTACATTGTACTGTGTGTTGATAACATCCACACTCGAATGCTATGGTGACTCCGCCTCATACTTTCCCTACAAAGAGACTGCATCTCCTAGGCCACACGAATCATCTCCGCGATGACAAAAAATTCGGATGACACGCTTACAACGTGAAGATAAGACCTGAATAAGGCCTGGCAACGCATATGTTGTGCACTACCAGAAACATATCCGTGCCTGCAGGTATGATGAACATGCCTTGATGGACGCGTCGAGTGCTCAGACTTATATACTAGAATTCGACTCATGTAAGACCTCCACGGCCTGAGTCGAATTACGCCAGCACTTTTCCGAATTCGAGTCCAGGGACTCGAATTTGAGTAGATTGCATTGTTTTGCCCTAAGGCAGTTAACTGATATCAATACATCGGCTAAATCAGGCACACATATCAACAATCCCTATGACATGAACTAAACACTCGAAAAATACTCAATCATGCACTCGAAAGGCTTCATAGAGTCCCTAGTCGAATCTGCGATTCCACTGGACACTCGGGGGGGGGGGGGGGGGGGTAATGACATGGGTATACCTTACAGGTACTCGAGTTTGGTATATACGGCCTGGATACAACGGAAGCCCATGACGTTGCCAAGGCCCAAATGGAGAACTCGAGTGGCCCATGAACTCTTGATTGCTTGCGAGACAAGAAGAAGCTAAAGATAGAAAGTTTAAAGGGAAAACCCTAACCTGTAACCGACTCGACCTGCTACCCGAGACCTAGCCTATCTATATAAAGGCCAGGAGGGGCGGCGAGGAGGACACACGCAACCCTAATTTCCACAACTCTCGCTAGATTGCATCTGCGCGCCCCTGTAGCCTTCGATTCCTTCGTTAATTCCAAGAGCAGACAAGCAGGAGTAGGGACCTCTACGAGGCCTAAACCTGGGTAAACCTTGCATCCCTGTTTGCTTGTTTGCTAGCCGACTAATGCCTCCAGTGCTCCCTCCTTCTCCAAAACCCAAGTCCATAACCCTCGTCACTAAGCGTCATCTACCCTTAAGCGTGACACCCTATGGTTCGGAAATACATAGACATTATCGAGACACCCTCGGATCAATGACCAACATCGGTGTCTGGAAACTCATGATTGTCGGGGGGATGCTCCCCGGGTACCCCAAAGACGCCCCAAAGATGCCCAATATAGTCAAAAAATGCAAAGGTAAAAGAAAAAAGGCAGAGGAGGACAACCTGGGCCGGCTGGAGCCTCCCAGCCGGCCCACCACCTCGCAGGCGCCAACTCCCTCGTCCGGTTGGGCCGCCCCAGCTAGCGCGTCTGCCACCTCCCCTTCGATCCGGGTGGCTCCTCCCCGGCTGGGCCTTTCCCGGCTGGCCTTGCTTCCCAGTCCGGCTGGGCCGGCTCCCCCGAGCCCACGCGGCTCCCCTCGTCTCCCCCGGCTGGGGACCCTCCGCCCCGGGTGGGCCGGTTACCTCCCCCGGCCCAGGTGGCTCCGCCCAGATGGGCCTCAGCCGGCCACCACAATCGCCACCATCCCCGTTGGGTGCCCCGCTCGCTAGTTGTTCCCGCGATCAGGCGGATCGATCAAGACAGCCAGGTGTGCAGCTACCCCTAGCGTTCCATCCGGCTCGCTCGGCGCCTCCAGGCTGGATCGGCCTTCCCGGCCCCAGTCGCCCAGCTGCTATCTCCCTTCGATCAGACTGAGTACCAGCAGTTACGTACGTAAAGGCAGGCAGAAGGACAAAGACTAGACAACGAGAAGATTGACAAGACCAGGACCATATCACTTTATGAGATGACATGCCAAATAGTATACACTATGCATGACATATTGTACCACAATCAGATGACATACTACATAGTGATAGTTAGGCCAAGTGGGCCCTTTGTGTTCCCTGGGCATGCCTTTATAAGTGCACCAGGGAAGGCTCACCCATCAGACACATCCATTTTCCATCGATCACTCACAAGGAGCTAGCTCTCCCTGCTAGCTCTCTCACTCTGGCGCACACACACGCACTAGCTCAGTTAGACAGATAGTAGGTTGGTCTCTTAGCATTTAAGGCAGTAGCTAGCACATACAGCTCGAGGAGCACTTGTAGTTGGTGTATCTCACATAGTAAGATCCGGCAGGAGTAGGGGCTTTACCTCACCACGAGGGCCCCGAACCTGGGTACTTCTTGCGTCCCGCTACGCTCGCTTGTATCCAATCTCGCCTGCGGACGCCGTCGACAGCTTCCCTGCTAGTCCCCACACATCTATCTAACCTCCTCAGGTACTGCCGTTCCCAATACAGCGACAATGATGTCCCCCATGCATTCCACGAGTAACTTGATCGCTTGAACCTCGAACGTTGAGTCTCATTCCCTTTGCTCTATGATACCTAGTTTGTGCAAGACCTAATCGTATCAACATACCTAGTTCAATATTGTTACTGACAGACTCATTTACTCATTCCTGTGATATTACATCCCCGTGACATAGTGACATGTTTGCAAACTTGTAGATGTAATCTCACCTAGTGGGTCTAGGGTATCTATCCATCACTCGGATGTGCAACTCCCGGTCTTGATGCATACGCCCCAACATACCCCTCTAAAATACCCAATACACACATTTATGGTCACCCTGCTACGGTGTGATGGTTGATGTGATCAAAGCAGCCTCAGGTGGTAGTGGTTAAATATGATCTCACGGTCAAAGGAATAAGTTACTACGCTTTGCTAGATATCACAATGTTGAACTTTGTGACTAGATCACATTGCAATACTAGGGTTGGGTGTGTGTCCATCACTTCATTCATCTAGTGAAGTGACCTTGTTGTCAGTTGACTTAAATGTACCATGATCAGGAAACCTCGATCATCGAAAACCCAATGAGCTAGTCTACTAGAGGACACTAGAGACTTTGGTTTGTTTACATATCACACATGTACCAATGTTTTCGATTGATACAGTTATAACATGATATAACACTATTACGAACTAATAAGATATGGCAATAAAATACCTTTATTATTTGCCTCTAGGGCATATCTCATTCATTTTATGGGTTGAATCTTGCTTGATCTATAAACATGTGTTATTTCATATCCAACGGAGACTGGTCGGTTGATCTTGTCCACTAAAAATTCATGTGAAAGTTAAATTCTTTGTGTTTTACTCGGCTAAATTAATTTCTCATTAACCAAAGTATTGTTTCTCAAACTATGAGATCAATTTAGTTCTAAATTTGGAAACAATAACTAAAAAATCTTTTCTTTGTACCTAGAGACCCAATACCAAGCCTAATTGCCGTATGGGCTAAAGTCGTCGGTACGAGTTTATTCTCAAAGTAAAATGTGGCCCATGCAAAAAGTCTATTTATTTGAAAATGGGAACTACGAGGGCAAGACCCTAGCTTATGGATGTGGCAGGTACATGCGAGGGCGAAGAAAAAAATATTCAATAAGGGCATGGGTTTGGTTTCTCCCCATATGTCAAAAATACCATCCAAGGATGCCCCGCAAATACTAGTTTGGCTTATTATTGCCGCGACAATAGCCTAGTTCTTCACATTGCAATGCATGCAATTATTGTTAGACAGAAAAATCATGGTATGCAGTTCCGTGTATTAGCTAAAGCATTGCGTATGTCTGGATTGATTCGGATTCCCTAACGTAAGACATGGTCTATCAAACATTCTCAATTTGTGCTAATTTTTTCCAAACCTCCCCAAATTTGGAGAACATCCGAGGACACCACCTTCTATGCAAAGTTCCTCTCTCCCGGCTCGCTACACCTTCCTCCAAACTAGTGGTGGTGCTCTGCCCGATATCAGCCACCTACAGCCCCAAATACCAATCTCTCTCATCATAATCTTCTTTGTCATCCTTGAATCCAATTCTCGGTGCTAGAAGCCCCTCCGACAGTCATCTCGCGTTCTCATCTTAAACCGTATGAAAAAAAATCTGATTCTCCTAAATAATTATCTTGAACAACATGAGCATTTATTTTGATTCTCGCGAACAGATATCTCGAAGTGCATGAACTTTTTTGTTGATCCTCATGAACAATCATCTTGAACTATGTGAACATTTATTTTGATCATCATCATGAACAATTATCTAAACCTGCGGTAACATTTTGTTCCACGTGAAACTTTATATTGCAGGGCATGAAAATTTATTTCAAAAAGCGCACCAATAATTATTTTGTTCAACCATCTTAAACTCTTGTGAGTTAGAGTACAGCCACCTTTTAGCCATTCAACCACACGTTGGTTTTCATCAAGTTTGTAAGTTTTCAGTAACTGCAAGGAAGATTTCCTATCGCACAAGAAATTACTTTTTATGGTATCTAGTTCAATCAGACAGTTCAGAACAATTGATGTGTTGAATTGAAACAACGATGACCATTAGGGATATTAAAACTGAGACAAGAGGGAGCCCTCTCACGCCTCAGCAATTTTGGCTGTCGGATTGGGTTTTCTGACTATTTTTAACCGTTGGATGCACTTCAATCCCGCACTTGGACGAATTGTCCCTAGAGGCCGCCTCTCTGGACATCAAATATATTTTCTGTGATGATTTGGCCCCCCCCAAAACAATTAGAGCCTATGAATTCGGTAATTGGACCGAGTGGAGAGTGAAACGGGTGTCTGCTGCTAGCGATGTTGGTTCCTAGAAAACAAAAAATGCTAGCGATACCGGGCCAACTCGATGCAGTTATCCTCTACTAGCGACGGTGATTGAAGTCAAAAACAAATACACAACGAAAAGCCACGGGATGAGGCCGGGCAGTCGATCCCATGCAATGCTATTCTGCTAGAAAGTTTTACAAGTGGTCATGAGTACTACATTCACTTACAGTACAATATAAAGTGGACTAAATTAGTGTCAGTCAGCTTTATGTATGAACTAGGGCAGGTCCCATTTGACCGATTTGATCCTGTTAATAGGTAGTGTCTGACCCATCACGTTCTACATACTAATGACAGTTTTTAAATTAACACTAAAATACAATACAAATTTTGTATTACTAAGTTAAAATGGCTCTAAATTACGTTATAAACTTACTTAAGTTATATAGTACTTCCTCCGAGCTATATTAGTTGACTTGAATTTGTCTAGATACGGATGTATCTAATACTAAAATACAATACATCCGTATCTAGACAAATCTGCGTCAAGTAATATGGATCGAAGGGAGTATATCAAACTTCTCAATTTGAATTAAAAATAGATTTTATCATTTCCTAACATTTAGATTTGTAATAGACGAGTCGAGGCAACAAGCGCCGACGTGATTTAGTTTTTACGAAAACGAAACAGCGAAACTTGGCTGACACGAACAAAGAGAAAAACTACCAGTGAAACGACTACAAATGGGCTGAGCCCACGAAGTGTCCCAAAAGCGCCAGGTAGGAGCTCCCCTGGAAAAACTGTTCCGCTCCGCCGCCACCCACCCGCTGCCGCCCCGTGGTTCGTCGCCGCCAGAATTTGTCGCCGGAGCAACGCGATCTGCGCGTGTTCTTACCGCTCCCGCTGCCAGTAAGCTCTCTGTCTTCTCCGGCTCTCTTGCCTATTTCTCCGTCCCCAGTTCTCGCGCTGTCTCTGTAGATAGATCTAGAATTCACCCAGACACGCTTCGCGTCTTACGCTCTGATGGTGCTAGTTCGATGTTAGTATTTGCGACCTGCGAACCCTCTAGGTGATAACAATTTCTGGTGCGATTATGATGGTTGCGGTATTCTGTTGTAGAAAATCAGTTTCAAGAGTACAAACCACTGTGGTAAATTGACTGAATTCGCGTATCTGATTCGATGTCCTCCTTGCTCTCTGCAGCCGACGATCCATTTTCTTAAATTGGTGCTTAATTGTGCACACACCGATTTCTTCTTCGAGTGGCAATGGTAAGCGAGTCTTGATTAGAAAGGAGTGACAGGTGATTGTGCAGCAATGGTAGATGCTGTGTTTGTAACCAACTTATTTTTCAGGATCCGAACGGTCTTGACAGTGAAAAATCGGCGAGTAGGCTCTATGTTGGGAATCTGGATTTTAGGATATCAGAGTGAGTTATTGCTTGTGTATTGAGTTGCATTTTCCTTCCAAAGTTAGCCTGGTGTAATGTGTAATCCAACATTGTAGTGTGATTCTCTAGGTCCGACGTTATCAAGATGTTCTCTCCCTATGGAAAGATTATAGCTGAGGATTTCCTACTGCACACACGTGGCCCCAAGCGTGGCGAGCCCCGTGGTTATGCCTTTGTTCAGTACACTACCAAAGAGGTACGAGTAATATTCATTACTTGTTGCAAGTATTGATGGGTCCTCGTAATTCTCACCTTTGCCACCTGAAGTGAGCATGCAGGAAGCTCAGTTGGCAAAGGAAAAGATGAATGGCAAGTTAGTACGTGGGCGTCCTGTGGTGGTTCACCTGGCAAGTGAGAAGGGCTTCCTAGACTCCGGTAATTCACAGAGAGTGCTGAAGAACAAGAAATTGGCGGGGGGTTCAGGAAACAATTCGACACAAATTGATCGTGCTGCAAAGATATCTGCTATAAAAAACAAGTTGAAGTCTCTAGAGAATGAGGGGTGCAGCACAAAAAGACCAAGACTTAAGTCAGATGCCTTGGAAAGCACTGGCAAACAATCTGATAAGAAGCTTTGAAGTGAATTTATGCTGGTTGCATTGGTGATGGTGCTGCAGCTGTAATGCTTATGCTTTGTTATGTTAGGCAAAGCACGGGTGTAACATAACACAGTTCACCAGTTCTGCGCAACAGTTTGTACTAATCACCAATGTTCAAGTAACAATTCAGTTTTAATGGAGAAACCATTTTCCAGTCCAGTTCTCTGGTTGGTAGTGCTGATCTTCATCCCACCACATATTTGCTCAACTGAACTGTGTCAGCTCTCCAGATATTGTTAAGATCACTTACCTCTGAAATCATGTGACGTAAAAAGATCATTTTATGTTGTTACTTTTCTGGAGTTGAATATGATGAAACCATTTTGGATATATTTTATCTTTTTCTTGTCACCAACCAAACATGATGTTAATTATGTTTTCGCTTTGTGCAAACCGATCTGGAGGTAAGGAAGGGGGTTCTGTCACTTCTTTATAAGAGGATATTTTCTAGGCAAATGGACATGTAGTATCAGTATAAGTGTAATGCTTAATTTACACACTAGTACCTGAAAGTAGAACTACATATACAACACGGATTGAATAAATATTTTGTTTCAATACGCACTTTTTTGACCAGAAGTTTCAATATGCCCTTGTCATTGTAAACTCAAGAAAAGTTTCGGTGTGTATGTTAAATGTGATTTGTGTCAGTATTGTAAGTATCAGCCTTTTACCTCATCTCTTGCTTCAACTAGAATATATTTGTGGTTATTCCAGTATATTTGGGATATTTGGTTTCAATCTCAATATTACTTATCTGCCCTAGAATCTGTGAGTGCACTAAGTTGGAAACATATAGGCAATGTTTATTTTCGTTATTTATGTTGCTATTTGGGTTAGTTTGCTGCCCGGATATCATGCACTAACATCAATTATATGGGTCTATGAATCCTCCAGGGTCATATTCTGTATAATGACGCAAGGTACATTGAGCAAAGGTTCTGCAAATATGGCTTTTAGAAAGGTATAGGATTTGTAGGGACAAATTATACTCATCTGTCATATTAAGGAAGTATATGTTCGCCTGGTCGGCATAGTTCAACATACTTCTGTCTAAATTTTTGGAGGTGGGATCTGCAAATCAGTGACAAACCAGCATAACTAGTCATTCATGTCTCTAAACCTTAGCTGTCATTTTTGCATCGCCTACCATGAAGTCATGTAGATAGCTGCTGGATGCTGTGCGTCTCACACCTTGTGGCACATATTATTATGCTAGAGCACAAAATGGCATCATCATTCGATTAGTCGTTTTGTCGGTTTCTTCTCTTGTTCTACTTTTGAAAGTTTGCGAGCATGCCATCAACATGGCTTGTTGGTATAGAAATCAAAGACTGAGAATACCACACAGTGCCGTTTTCCTATTTAATAACACTGGAGATACCTTATATTGTATTACATGCTTGAAGTTTTAGTACTTCCTCCGTTCCAAAATATAAGATATTTTAGCTTTTTCTAAAACACATGTATCTAGACACCTTTTAGTGTGTAGGTTCACTTATTTTGTTTCGAACCTACATAATATAAAAGATGTGTAGATACATGCGTTCTAGAAAATGGCTTAAACATCTTATATTTTGGAACGGAGGGAGTACCTTCTAAAGTCAATAACTGGAATGCTTATCTAACGAGTTTCAGGCATTACCTAAAAGAGTAGAATCTGGTATTTAAAGAAAGTAAGGAGCTCTTAAAATTATACTACCCATTCATAATATTATACATATACATTCATAAGATTTAAGGATATTATGCCAGCACTAGCATCCATGACTCCATGTAATGATGTATGTGAATTCTGCAGGGACATATTCTTAATAATGATGCGAGGCACTTTGAGTAAAGGTTCTGCAAATCTGTGCTCCTTGAAAGCTAGGATTTGTGGGGACAAAATGTACTCTATTGTTTGAAAAGTATGACAACTAGTCCAGAACCTGTCATATTGCGAAGGTATATGGGTGTCGGTCGGTGTAATTCATATACACTTATTCTCTCTAATTTGTTAAATTTTGGAATACTGATCTGTAAATCAGTGACAAACCAGCATCAGTAGTCATCCATTTCTCCAAACTTTAGCTGGCACTTTTTTTTTTGCATTGTCTGCCATAAGTCATTTAGATAGCTGCTGGATGCTGCAAGTCTCACATCTTGTTCCATGGATTATTCGTTTTATTATCGGTTTCTTCTTTTGTTCGTAGAGAACTAGTTTTCAAAGTTTGCAAAGATGCCATTGCCTAGGCCTGCTGGTATGGAAATCAGAGACAGAGACCATGTTTTCCTATTCACTAATAATTACATTGGAGATACTTATATTGATTCCATGATATAAGTGTAGTCTTTTTTTTTTATGTTTCAAGGCAGTCCATCGGATCAGATGTAGAAGGGAGCGATTATGTACAGAGTAACAGGGTTGTTCCAACTTTATAGAAAACAAACAAAGGAAGAAGAAACCCAAAGCGGGACTACCGAACTACTGGGACATCTCCGGGATCGTGTGAATGGGCATATACGCCCTCAGCGCAATCTCCTCCTGGACTAACGCAGAGATGACATCAGGAAGTAGTGCCGTTGCTGAAGATCATTCGGCTCCTTTCCTTCCATAGTCCCCACATAGAGTATATGAAAGCGCCCCTAGTGATAAAGTGTAGTCGATACATTTTCTTCTTCTTTTCGAGACAACAGCTCTTCTTGTCAGGAACCAGCTTAAAATTGCTTTAGCATTATCGTTGCCAACCGGGATGCATGTTGTAAACAACAAGATGAGTCTCTACTCTTTACTGTAACGAGTCATCAACTGGAATGCCTAGGAAACAGTAAGAGTTTTCAGACATCGACTAAAAGAGTATACAGAGTTCACACTTCAAGTCTGGTATTTCAAGAAAGTAGGGAGCTCTTAAGTCTTAAAAAAAATTATGTTACCCATTCATAAATTTCCACAAAAAACGTGCAAAGATTAAAGTGTATCTCGACATTTTTTAGTGTCTAGGTTCATTTAGATTGTAGTGAACCTAGATACTAAAAGAGGTCTAGATACACTACTTTCACGAAGCTAAAACATCTTATATTTTAAAACGGAGGGAGGTTCACCAAGCCGCGTTTAGGCTCGGTTTCATTTATTCAGGTCCTGCTTGGAGCAGCTTAAACTTCCACACCTGTTAGTCCCTCACAAATAAGCTTTTGTTTCACCGACTGAGCTCACCACTTATAAACAAATGGTAGACCGTACACCAGTAGATGCTCGCGCAGACCATTGCCCGGCATCTTTTAATAAGGGTGTTTGAACTTTGTTCTGCTCAAGACCAGGTTCGTCGAACACCATTAAAAACATCCCTTTAGAATCTGTGCTTGTTTCCCCGGTCAGCTTACACATCTCGTGCTCCATGATTTGAATATTGCAGGACGGACTCAACCGAGGCGACACAAAGGAGGATCCATTGGCGAATTCGCATGTGAAGACCAATGGCTCTTGCCTCTTGGTTGGTTGGTTGGTTTGTGTCATGTTTGCTCAGAACCGTAGATTATTTCCCCCCAATAAAAAATATTAGTAGGAGTACATAGATTTTTTTTTCCAAATTGTTAATAGTACTCCCTCCATTTCAAAATATAAGATGTTTTAGGTTCGTGAAAAAAAAATATCTAGACTTGTTTTAGTGTGTAGATTCACTCACTAAAAGAAGTGAAGAATAATATATCTAGCCTTCTTTTAGTGTGTAGTGAATACGCTAAAAGAAGTCTAGATACATTTTCTTCACAAACCTAAAACATCTTATATTTTAAAACGGAGGGAGTAGATACTAGTACTGAATCTACACGCTAAAATAAGCCTAGATATATTTTCTTCACAAACCTAAAACATCTTATATTTTGAAACGGAGGGAGCAGATACTAATACCAAATGTTCATATGCCATAACATGCTAGATTTATGATCTGAAAACATTGAGCATTGTTCCATCTGGATTTTGGAAGTAGCTCGACTGCATATGGGACATAACGAGGAGATGCTGTCTGCGGGAACACTCTTTTGTCCCGATTACCTCACCCACCGGAATAATCCGGTATTATTGCTGTCGCATGGATGAGCTTGGGGTTGACAGATTTGGCACTTTGACTGCTAGAGTCCTTTTTTTTTGGCATTCTCTAAAAGAGAGATACTATTTTACGATATGTTTTTATTCAAGGTGCCGTGCGACTAAAATCAGATTTATCTCTTGTTATGTTTGCATCGCTATTCCGTTATTCTTTTGAAGAGTGAAACCCGGCTATAAGAATGGCGCATGGAATGACAAAAACTATCGCTATTGCTGTCCCTGGTCCTTGCAAGTTGCAAGTACCAGCAGAGAGTAGTATTCCACCAAATTTATAAAACATCTACATCCACTAACATTTATGGTAAACCAGTTTGTGAATATGATTATGCTCGACCAAATTTAGAACATTTTGCATATGACACACGTCACAGTTGGGTTTGCTAATTTTTTTAAAATAGTACTTTTTAACTAATTTCCACGAATAATACACGAAATAAAAGATTTGCAATTCTAGCGCGGTGTCGGCTTTTGAAATGCCGACCAGTCATGTCGGCTTTTGAAATACTGATCAATAGTCTTGTCGGCTTTTAAATAGCCGATCAGTCCTGTCGGCTTTTGAAAAGCCGACTAGTCCCTATAACCTGCCGCCTATCTTCACACTGCCCCTATAACCTGTCGGTATTTTAAATATAGACACGACTGGTCGGCATTTCAAATGCCGACACCGCGCTAGAATTACAAATCTTTCAATTCGTGTATTATTCGTGAAAATTATTAAAAAAACGTATTATTTAAAAAAAATAGCGTTGGGTATGCATTTTTGGACCATGCAATGACCATCCATTTGGACTATGCATCATATGATACACATAGACAGTCATAGTTCGGTCCGTAGTTTTTTATTTCGCATGTATTTTTTGCAGACTTTTGCGTCGGTGTCCTCCCCTCCTTCAAACTTACGAAATTGAACATACAAGGACGACCAAGATTGACCATACCTCTTCGGTTTGGAAAAATGAAAAAGTAACCGTAAATTTTGCAAGGACAACTAGAGCAGAATCTGTTGTCGGGGACATTGTTAGAATTGCCAATCCTTTCACGCCTTGGCCATGGAGTAAAAAAAGGAAGGGGACATGGCACCGAACCCCTCGTTCCGAGATGTCAACACGTTTGTTCTGTTCTCACTAGCTCGCACCCCACGCTGACGCGCGCGCGCGCGCACCCACCTCGCCCGCCCCTATATTATCTTCGTCGTCACGCCACTCACTTCCCGCGCTCTCCTACGTTCACACGCACACTGATCGAAGCCTATCTCGCAACCTCGGACACAGTTTGCCGCACAATGGAGGCCTCGCCGTCTCGCAGCGACAGCTTTTCCCGGGCGTGGCTCGGCTGCAAGGCGCCGCCGCCGCCGTCGTCGTCCTTGGAGCGGCTCGACGCCGACGCTGGCCTTGGGTGTTCGTTCGACAGCTCCACGTCCTTCATCGACATGGACCCCGCCGAGCTCTTCTCGATGCGGTGGACGTCCTCCGCCAGACCGGCGACAGAGCAGGACGAGGAGGAGGACGAAGCGGCAGAATTCGACTTCGGCCAGCTGACGTGCGCCGCGCAGTGGCAGTGCTCCTCCCCGCTGCTCGTCGGTGCCGGAGAAAAACCCCTCCCCCCGTGCGAGCCGAGAAACAGCATCGCGTCGTACGCCGACGCCGCGTTCTACTCCGCGCAGAGCACGCCGGCGTCCGCGGCCAGCTGCTCGCGCCGCGGCGTGGGCGGCGCCAGGGCACCGCTGCTGGCGACGCGGAGGATCCTGCTCCGGTACCTGCGGCTCCTGGCGCCGCTGTGCCGGAAGGTGAGGGCGCTGCCGGTGCGGGTGCTCGCGCCGCGGTCGGCGCCCAGGGCTGCCGGCTTCGCCGCGACGACGGCGTCCCCGGCGCGCCAGTCCACGTCCAGCTACGCGAGCGCCGCGGAGTGCTGGTGCCAAGGCCACGCCGAGACCGCCGTGCGGGACGCCATCCTCTACTGCAAGAAATCCGTGCAAGGACAGGAGTCCGCGTAAACCGATCGAGAACGCGCGAGCGAGAATCGGAGAGCAGGATGCCCGTCGCTCGCCTCCTCGGTTGGTTGCCGCTCTTTTGGGGATTTTGATTTCTCGGCTGTACATCCTATACGCTGTGCTCCAAGGTGCTTTAACCTTGTGAAGCATTAATTTGAACAGGTTAATCTTGTGATGCTATATTGTCACTGTGATCACTGTTAATTAAGGTTTAAGGACAAGATTCGATTTAACCAAAAAAAACAATTGTTTAAGTAAGAGAAGCAATGATGTCCTTTCCTTTTGTCATGGCTATGCATGCATCAGGCCAGACAGACCCCGCGCATTAGGTTAACAAACGCCAACTTATTGCGATTCGTTCGAACAAACTAAATGTATTTCCAGGCGGGTACTGCACATTACTAAACTCATTCTAAGCTAAGCTTTAGAGATCAGGTAAAGCCGAAAGACAATGCCCATACTGCTTCCAAGTAGCGAGGGAAAGATGAGGCTGTACCAACATAGGGCTAAAGCTGCACACCGGGCGGTTGCTCGTGGCTTTTAGTCGCACCTGGAGATCATAGCTCCACGGAAGCTACGTCCGGCAATGCAACCTCTCGTGACGAAATGGTTATTCGTTTGGTATCATGTATTCTCATTTTCCTAGGGGTTTGGAAGTCAAGGTCCAGTTGTTTGGTTCCATGCATTCTTGGTTTTCAGCAAATTAGTACTTGTTTGTTTCTATTAGCCTTACCTCCAAACTGTTTAGGTAAGCTTACTAGCAAGGAAGATAACAAAGTTCACACAATTGCAATTCAGAAATTATATTAAGACCGAATCGACATAATCAGTCATGGCGGGTGAGCTGCAACACGAGTTCACGAACAACTACCCGTAATGCAGCACAAGTTCATCGTAAACGGATGGGTTATAACTAAATACCACCTCTCAAAATATACAGACCAAAGTTATGTAGGATTCCATAGTAGAAAACAAACAAAAAATTGTAAATCTTCTTTCTTTTTGGATGTGTGTATCCGTATGGCCGCTAAGGCAATGCATTGTTGCAGAGACTGGGTATAATCGGTATCCTCTAATATTAATATACGTTCCTTTCCAAAAAAATGCGAACACTAATACCAAGATCTATACTATGTAGACATAAGTAACGGAAAAAGAAGACGGTATTCATACCCTTGAATACCGAAGAACACCTTACGCGGGAAGGCGTATGTTGATGAAGACGAGCAACTCCAAGCACCCCAAGTGTGGTGCCTACGAAGTACTACACACGTCCGGTCTAGGCAGTGTCTCCCGGGCTCTGATCCAGCCGAGCAAGGGAAGAGGAAGATGGCGGACCAAAGATCATACGACGGTAGTGTGAAAGTAGAGAACTCAAAACTCTCGAGGTCCTCTCCAATATTACGGAGAAATCCTCAAAGAAAATGAGAGAGAGAAGAGAGAATGAGATGATTCCAAGGAAAGGATGACCCCTTATATATATAGTGGGAGGGGAGGTGCACCACCCAAGGGGCAGGCGGTGTGGGACTAACTCCCACAGCCGCTGGCCACCAAGGGGGAGCTGTAGCCCTAGGTGGGCCCCACATGGCGGCCCACCAAGCCCTGGCCGACTGGCCCTCCTCCCTAGGCGCCTTGCTCCTTTGGGCATCCCCTCCGGGTGAGGCCCATTAGCAATGGGTTGCCTAATAAAAATGAAATAAAAAATATATTTCAATATTAATTCAACCAATTAATATAAGATACACATATTATTATATTCCTTCACTCCGGAACTCCTTCCGGACCTCCCCCCCCCCCCCCCGCCCGATCAACATCAGATATTACCCAGAACTATTCCGGCTTCTCTCTCTATTTCTCCTACGGTACCGCATCTATCCATATGCGTCCCCACCCACATCCTTCAGTTCGGGAACACTTTGGACATGGCTGAGACTTCTCTCATATCAACGATCATCAGCGGGACTTGGATGCCCATGATGACCACCGTGCATTCCACGAATCTTATCGCTCGAACCGTAAACGTTGTTTCCCATTCCCTTTGCCATTAATACCTAATTCACCCGAGACTTGATCTATGGTATCGCCATACCTTCGTTCCGTCTCGTTACTGATGAACTTGTTTACTCGTTCCCATGTCGTTGCATTCCGTGACCAACTCACACGCTTGCAAGCTTTGT
Source organism: Avena eriantha (assembly GCA_910589775.1). NCBI lineage: Eukaryota > Viridiplantae > Streptophyta > Magnoliopsida > Poales > Poaceae > Avena > Avena eriantha. Next base: position 274,930,399 of record OU342740.1, on the reverse strand, counting down.
TAATGCAATGTCATCGAGATAGCCACATATACCTATCTGTTAAATGGATTGGCAAATCCTGGTCTTGATATGTACTCCTGTACACGCCCCTTTGAAAACCTGAGTAGCACCTTTTTGATCACCCCTTTCACGAGATGATACTTGATACCATCTAAGCTCCCTCCAGAACGGTAATTTGCATTGTCTCACAGTCTAAGGATTAAGTTGCGAGGTTTCCTTTGTTTATCAACAATGGTGAACTTTTATAACTAGATCTCATTATGATACAACTGTCGGATGTTTATCTATCACATCATTCAACCAATGACATGGCCTCATTATTAATTATCATAAATGCCCATGATCTTAAAACCCTAGATCATCCGCGTGACCAATGAGCTAGTTCGCTAGAGGTAACTAGAGACACAGTTTGTTTACATACCACACATGTATTAATGTTTCGTATTAATACAGTTATAGCATAGTATGAAATATATTATGAACATATAAGAGATATATCAAATAATACACTTTGTTATTTTCCTCTAGGGCATGTCTCCTTCAAGTTCAGGGGTCACCACAACCAAAGTTCATCAGCCTAGCTACTCCAAAATATACATCACAGTCATCATCGTCATCAACACCGCTACCAGCACCTCCTCGAACAGCTCAGTCTGTTGCTCAGAGATAGTGCTTGTTTAGAAAGGTCGTGAACCAGCTCATCCTGCGCTCAGGAATCATGGCAAGATACCTGGTAGCCTGTCCACTATGCTCCATCAGGTGGCTAAGAGCACGGTGTATCGAGGTCACAGAGAAGTACGCAACGGGAATGCAAGGACCGTAGACGATCTTCATCTAAGGATAGTTCTCAATGGTCTTGTTGATCAACTTTGTGTCCTTCGGATGAGCCTACATGAGAATCACGGTTAGTATAAGATGTGTAGTTCATATCTGAGCTTTACAACTACTAATGAAAGTTGAAATATATTAAATCTTGATGTGCACATAGTAATCATAATCGTCCATGATGATAGAAGAGGACTGCTCAACCCAGCGCACGGTCTCAGGCCTCTTGATTGTAACACCCTCAAATCGGCCCTATGCAAGTTTTAGCTCTTTCCACCAAACCCGCATAGAAACGATTCAAGGACGCCCACCAGACACTTTCGTGCGGGTGGAAAACGAAGTAATAACATTACACAACAGTCCTCGATGGGACCCACATATCAGATATATATACAACAGCGACTCCCTGAGTCAAGAATACAGATATACAATACAAAGACCTAAATCACCTTGAAAACGATAGAGCGTCCGACTACGGGCAAGATGCAAATGGGGCTAAGAGCCCTGAAGAATAACCAATGGCGTCCATAACCCTGCCCAGGCCAAGCCGGAAGGGTAACCCTGCTAACGACGTCGATCTCAAACCTGCTAAAACAAAAGGGGTGCTGACAAAGGGCAAAGGAAAAAGAGGAGCGTCAGTACTGAGGCCAGTACACGGCGAGGCTAGAATTCGGCGGCTCTCGCCTACATAGGTATGGTGGGCTGAAGCGGCAGCGCAGCGGCACTAGACAACCTATAGAGACTCGATACAACTAGCGGTTATCAGAGAGAGATAAGAAAGACCTATTCGGAACCAACCTGAAGATAACACCAAACAAACCCATCCTGGTATTTCCCCCTCGAGACCAAACGAGGAAGTCAGACCAAGGAACTCACACAGTTAGCAATTTTACTCATTCCTTTATAGTTGTAGCACTTACTAATCAGATATAGATAGCATGAGTCATCCTGAAGCATAAGTAGTGGGCAGTTTTAATTAGTCATTCCGTTGTAGTTGGAACAGTTACTAGCCAGATATCTTTGTCCTGAGGAATCCCAAAACCCAGCAGTTGTTGGCACTTTTATCACATTCCATTGGAGTTGCAATACTTACTAGGCATATAGCATGTCACAAAACAACCCAGATCCACCAGTTGTTGGCATTTTTAATATCCATTCCGTTATACTTGAGCTGATTACTAGTCACATATTAAGTCAAATTTATAGCACTACTTTAGTTATGCTTGTCTATGATTGAGATACTGTGCTCCAAGTCGTCCATAACCGCGGACACGGCTTTTAGAAAGTTTTACCCTGCAGGGGTGCACAAATAGCAACACACACTCGATCAACCTCGGAAAAACCAACTCAAAACCCAACGAGGCATTCACGACAAAGCGATCACAGGATTTAGAAATATTTCAGGGGGCCACCCCACTAAGCTACCCGCAACGAAGTTGGCCGGCTCCGGAACGGACCCAGGGTTTGCGACGACGGCTGTAAACGACTGGGAACCCGAAAATGTGACTGGGCTTGTCGATACCACGAAAACGTGGCGCGATCCAAAATAGTACAGGTGCTCCACGCACAATCTTAAATAAAGCAGTAAAGCATGGCATAGGTACAGGATAGTAATAAAGCCCCAAACTACTTTGTGGCCCCAAGAAATAGAATCAAGCTCTGGCTCAGGGGGGTCCATAAGGCCTCCTGGATGTGGATAGTGCGAAAAATCAAGGAACAGGTATCAAGTGCTCGGGGTCCTACGGGACACAAGTGAGCGTGGAAGAACCAAATAACATCTATTGCCCACCAATGCCTCTGCATTAGTTATATCTAGCAATTTAATAGTTGTAATTAAAGACATGATCATCTCCCACCGGTAAGCATCCCCACCATTAACATTTGCCAGCATTCCAACAACTGTGGTACTTGACAACACGAGATCACACCTGAGCAAGCGACTACGACTCACAAGGCCAGCTATCTACCAAACACAGGTAATAGGAGGTGTCCAAGGCAATATATCGGCTGCACGGAATATATCGGGTACGGAACTAAAGCATCGCGACACGGATAGCAATAGATCAACAGGAGGAAGTAAAGACTATAAATGAAAAATAGGTAGAAGGGGAAGAGATGCTCGCCTGGGAAACACTGCCGAAGGTTCATATCCAGAGAACTTGTCGATACTCGCATCAACTCATCGGCCTAATCCGCGAAGAAGCAAACACTAGAAGAAACACCGGATGCAATATTTAATACTACGGCAGAAGATCCGGCATGATTATGATATGCATGCGAGATGAACAATTATTATGCAACAGGTTTTATATATAGCACTTATAAAATAGGGGCTCGGGAAAAGGTTCACACATCTGGGTTCGGAAGATCTTGGGTTCCAGGGGTCCAGGGTTCGACAGGGTCCGGATCTGGGGTTCGGTCTCGGTGGGATCGTTCTCGGACATCGGAAGGAGAGCTTGGCGTTCGGGAAGAAGGACTTGGTTTGGCATCGGGGCGCATCGGATTCGCCCTGGTCGGTGTCGCTCTTGTCGTCACGAAGATCTTGTCGGGTCCTCGTATCGGGTCGGTCTTGGTGTTCGGGGTGAAGAACTTGGCGTCCTCGAAGAAGTACTTGGTGTATCCGTGTCGACGACCTTGGCGTCCGGGGTCTCGGCGTCTTCGGGTCCGAGAGGAAGAACTTGGCGTGCCGGGATGAAGAACTTAACGTCCTTCAGATCCATGTCACCGGTCTTGGTGTCCGTGTAGGAGTTCTTGCCGACCTCCTCAGAATTCCGAGGGTACATCTTCACGCGTCGATGGCCTTCGAGGTCTCGCCCGGCGGACCCATGATGTAGGTCTTGGCGTCATCGGGTCATCAACTCTGGGAAGGAGATCTTGGAGCGGCGCCGGGTTCGGTCTTCCGGTACCGTGGGTTCTCGGCATGGTTCTCTCGGCTACTCGTGGGTACCGAAATCTTGTCGAAGATCTAGTCAATCTTTCCATCGCGAGGGTCTCAAACCACTGAGTCAGCTTCACCACATCTTCTCACAACTGCAATATCACCACCTCTGAACACTACAAACCCCAACTCAAAAACACCACTAACACCACATCACAAAACCTCGGGGTACCTCCTACTGAGCCAAACACATAGGCATAGCGTCGAACACTTCAAGCACGTGGGGCAGTCGATCTTGGGAGGCCATCCAGCAGGAGGCATGGACGAGCACGATGCGGCGATGGGGGCAGGAGACAGGCGGAGGATGGCGGCCACGGCGACGTCCTGCCAACCGACGAAGGCGCGGGGCTCGACGAAGAGGCAGGCTCACTTGCGAGCGGGTCGGTGACGTGGCATGGCGAGGTCCTGGTGGCGGGGAGGCTCACGACGGGGAAGGCCGGGGCCCGGGCGGCGGCTCGTGGAAGAAGACGGGGACAGAGGGTGGCGGGGCCGTGCTCTGGCGGAGGGACTCGAAGCACGGGGAGGCGGAGGCGGACCGAGCAGTTGGCGGTGGGGATCTCGGCGGGAACGGGCGACGCGGGCGGGGAACGGCGCCGTAGGGGCGGAGGAAGAAGCGGCCGGGCCGGCGACGCGGGAAACCCGCGGCGGGGCAGCTCGTCCGGGCGGCGGCTCTGTGAGGCGAGGGGGAGAGGCCGGGCGGCGGCCGGAGACGAAGAAGGGGAGGACGACGAGGGTGGAGGCGTCGCGGCTGGGCGGTGCCGAGTCGGGCGGGGCGGATAGAGGTGCTCGGGGACACAGGGGCTCACGGACGGAAGGATGCGGTCGGCGACGAGGAAGGCCCGAGGCGGGGAGGCACGAGGTTGGTGGAAGAGAGAGGAAGGCGCGGGGTGCGAGGTGGTCGGGGCCAGGAGGGTGGTTGGTGGCGTGCACGGCGTGTCCATGTGCAGGGGGTGGGGCCAGGGAAACGTGGCAGGGCGAGCGGGAGCGGGCGGTGGGGAAACCCGCTCGTGCAGGGGCTTTGCTGGCGGCGAGGTGGGTAGGATGGTGGCTGGTGGGGTGGGGCCCAGGTGGGACAGGGAGGCAGGTGGCTGGGCGGGAAATGAGTTGGGAGGAGGGAGTTGCGCGCGCGGTTCGAGGTGGCTGGCGGCCGTGGTAGGTGGGGTTAGGGTTAGTCTAGGGTCTTCTTGTGGGGTGGTAGGTGGCTGCTGGCTGGGCTTTTGGGCCTGGCCGGCGGCTGCCTCCCCCACTAAACTTTTTATTTTATTTGTTTTATTTATAGAGAGGCTTTGGTAAATAGATTTTAGACAAATAAAAGATTGGAAAAAGACTAGGGTTTTAATTTAAATAAAGACGGGAGATATTTTAGAAAACAAAACTAGGCTTTTCGAAAATAGTTTTAGACACACAAATGCATGATGACATGACGATGCTCAAATGCAAGGTGGCATGATGACATGAGCATGCGGTCATGATGATGCAATGCACAAAAACAACGTGATTTTCTAGTAGTGGTTTTTGCGAGGCGCCACATTGATCCTCAGCACCTGAATCCACCTAACTCTCCAATGCCTCATGTGGTTGTACATCTGGTTCGAAGTGACTGACTGGCCATGGAACTTGAATACATCGTCAGCAATCAACCACATGTCCGCCTCTCTGAATCCCCGAACAATTGAACCCCCTTTCTCTCTGAATCCCCGAACAATTGAACCCCTTTTCTCGATCAACTGGCAGGCCCGACTCAGGACAAAGGTGGACAAAGATGCTGGGCATGATATGGCCAACTTCCTCCTAGTCGCCGCATCAGGCATCGATACATAACACAGAGGCCTCACAAAGGTTGCAGACAGATCAGGGGACGCAACCTTCTCCTACGGCACCAGAGATACACAATGTGTTCAGTTCTAGGGGAAGAACTATACTTGTAACACTAATCCTACCTACAACACATGGCAATCTTCATAGTACAACATGAGTACTAACTGCCAAAATGGACCACGATCTACTAGAAGCGAGCACATGCGAACATATGAACTGTGAGCTAGAACATGGCAACAGATCTAATTTGTGACAATTAGGGTTAGGTGTTTCTTACCATGATCTCAATCTCGGCAGACGAGGACAACATGTCCGAGATAGCCGAGGACAAAGGTTTGCCGGAGATGAGCTAGACCCACCAGAGTAGGAGGCGCCGCTTACCTACCCGTCGGTGAGGAAGAGAATTTGGAGGGAGAGCTCGAAATTGAGGAAAATGGTGGCGGGGATTTTGGAGCCGGAGGAGCGGCGGTGTTTATAGCCGCCGCGAATCGGTGGGCGGTAACCCAATTTCTCCCGCCGGATTTCCCAGCTCCCGCATGTGCATCTTCTTCCCCACGAGCGAGAGAAAAATTTTGCTCCGTGGAAACACCTGATCGGTGCAAAGATTCCTCTGAGCGCGTGGAACCAAACGCCCTTATTTTTTCCCGCGCCATACGAGAAATAAGATCGGGCAACCAAACACGCCCTAGATTTCTAGATCTAACAGAGATCATACAGAGCAACTCCGGTCCATACCGCGCAATCTATGCGCGCGCGGCAGTCAAAATGAGAGTAGATACAGAACATAGATCATCCTCTAAATCACGTGTACGACTGATCCCGGCAATTAGGGGTGAGACGAAATCCAAAAATGGACCGCTCACCGTACATGGGCTATCTATCCCGACATGCGCCGGCCGGGACCAGAGAGACCAGCCAATTATTTGGCGGCGAGACACATCGGATGGAAATTTTGTTGTCGTATCGCTCCGGTTCCCGACCGGCGACAGTTCTGGAAGGACACACAAACATACCGAACGATGCCCCATCACGGGTCGAGGGAGACAGCGTGCATGTAAACGTGAACATTTCAGTCTCGCAACATTTGCCTGTGCAAGTTTCACAACATTTTTGTGAGCAACCTCTACGGTCCTACAGTATGGCCCAGCGGCGGCCGGCAGCGACAAGGATTTCGTTATCGGTCCACTGGAACTGGGTCTCTAGCTAGCTAGCTAGAATCTACGACTACGCGTAGCGCCGTGCATAACCGGAGTTTTATCGTGTCAAATCGTGCGCTGATTAGTGATTATGATCGATGTGTGCGAGTGACGGCTTGAGTGAAGCGCACGTCGTCCTGTACCTAGGAAAACATCTACGCCGTCGACCAGTCGGGGCAGCTAGCCGTGTGTGTGTGTCTGTGTTGGTGTTAGGAACCAGTCGCGGTCATGTGCGCTATATATGCCTCGGACTCGTTGGATCGCTTCGGGCGGAGTGTGTCGACCTGTATGCATGGACTAGATAGATTTTCAGGGCAGAGTGAGAGACAGTTTCCCGCGCTTGGTGGTATCTAGCCAGCGCGAGCGAGATCGGGTTGGATCGTGTCGTCGCAAGAGGCCAAAAGCAGGGAGAGTGCGACGGCGCGGCCGCGCGCGGGGCCTGTCTGTATGGGTGTTGGGTATATGCGTCTGTTCGATCGGCTGGCCGGAACCACCACCACCAGCAGCAGCAGCAGCAGCAGCAGCAGGGCAGGGGCGCGCCCACATGGGTAGCGAACGCTGGACGCTCGTCGCTCGGGGGGAGCTCGCCGCGACAGGCCAACCATCTGTTTCTCGCCCCTGTGGACCTGAACGCGCTCGCTGCCCAAACGCGGCTGACATCCTACTTGCCCCAAAACGTTGGCCGTAATCGCGGTAGGTCGACGGCACCCTCACGGCCTCACCACGCACGTCCGTCCGGCCGACCCGCCGTTTTGCCGCTTGCTGCAACGATGATGGTGTTCCCGGATTTCGCTGCTGCTGGACCCTGGAGGCCTGGTATGATGTATGATGATGCTGTTCCCGGATGTTGGTCGGTACGACGTACCTAACTGGCTAGCTAGGGCTAGACCCATTGCTCGCTGTTCGTTGCGGCTACACTTGAAATGGAATCGTACGTCGACTCAGCTCATCGACAAATCCACATCAACATCCGTGTTCAACTGTTTTTTTCTCTCTGAAACTTCCAATGCCTAATATTTTTTCTCTGACATGTGCAAACGCATTTTCGAAAAAAAAATGTACTCCCTATGTTTCAAATTACTCCGCGCGTATGCTTGTCTAGGTGGGCTAGTACTCTATCATTTTTCATCCAAAAAATTCCTAAGATTTTGGTATACTTAGTACATATTTTATACTATCTATTTCAAAAATCTTAGGATTTGTTTGAATAAAAAATAAGGAAGTATTAGCCCACATACATAAGTGTGCCGGCGGAGTAATTTGAAACAGAGGGAGTAAGAACAAAACCACGTCAGCGGTCCAAAATGTTTGGGACTTACTTCAGTTTGGTCCCTAATCTTTGAAATGGAACATGTAGGTCCTAATTGTTTGTAAGTGCGGCACACGAGGTTCTAAATAGCTCTGACTCGCGTTGACTGGTGCCACGCCGCGGCCACGTCGGCTGTAGGATCCACGAGGCTCAACCGCTGAAGGTAAAAAATTGCAAAGAGCCCCTTCAAGTCCATTTTCAATCACTCAACGCTCCCGTACCTCTTCCCTTTCTCTCATGCAACACTGGAGGCGACCTGGCCGCGACGGTGATGCTCCGATAATGACGGACCAACAGAGACCACCGCAGGGACGGGGCCCGCGAGGATGGAGCCCACGAGCAAGAGGCCGAGGATGCGGCGACCCGGCGATCCTCCCGCGCGCTACGGTAAGTAACCCTAGATCCCCTCTATGTACCACCGGTAGATTGGTAGCTCGAATCGGTGATAGAAATTGATTAATTGTCTGTTAATTAGGACCACTTGAGGAGTTCACAGTAGAAATCAATTATGCTGGGTTTTTTTTTGCGGACGTGGGCCTTCCAAGAGCTATGTCAATGGCAGAGTAGCTAGATTTGATGGATGTGAAGCAGACACATGGTCACCTCCGTGACTCACTGATTTTATGGAGCAGCTAGGCTATAGTCAGCCAGAAAAATACTCTTTGTACTGGCTGCTCCCTAGACAAGATCTTGGATCAGGACTTCGAATTATAGATCGCGATATTGACACAATGCACATGATTTCTGTTGTTCCTAAATTCTCCTAAATTCCAATGCTTCTAGCTGTTTGTGGACCATAAAGATATGAATTTTGGCAATGATGTTTTAACTGATGATGTTGTCATATCTGGCTCTCCTAATCTGCCAACCTCTGGCAAGCAGAAGGAACCTGCAGGCAGCAAAATAACTATGGGCATGTGACATGGGTATACCCTACAGGTACTCGAGCTTGGCATATACGGTCCAGATATGACGAAGCCCATGGTGTCGCCAAGGCCCAAAGAGAGAACTCGAGTAGGCTACGGACTCTCGATTGCTTGAAGAACAAGAAGATTCTAAAGATAGAAAGTTCAAAGGGGAAAACCCTAACCTATAACCGACTCGATCTGTCATCCGAGACCTAGCCTATCTATATAAAGGCTAGGAGGAGGCGGCGAGGAGCACACACGCAACCCTAGTTTCCACAACCCTCGCCAGATTGCATCTGCGCACCATTATAATTCTCGATTCCTTTGATAATTCCACGAGCAGACAAGCAGGAGTAGGGACCTCTACGAGGCATGAACCTGAGTAAATCTTCGAGTTCCCTGTGTGCTTGTTTGCTAGCCAATAGATGTCTCCAGCGCTCCCTCCTTCTCCAAAACCCAAGTCCATAACAATGGGCATTAATGAGTTAAACCCTCGTCAATTGGCGTCGTCTGTGGGAATTGGGAGTGCTGATGTTGCGGCTTCTTCGGCTCCATCAACCACGATCTACAACTCCGCAACAGCGGAGATTCGTCAGCTTTTTGGCGCGTTCGACTTCACCGTCCACACGCCGGCCACTCGCCCGGCTTTCGAGTCTGTGGGTGATGGAATCAGCCTGGCGAACGGGAGCTTCCGCTTCCAAGTTGGTCAGATGGGCACGCTTCGCATGCCTGACCAGCCGACGGTGCCATCGATTGCTCCAGCATCATGGTTCCCTCCACCGATCGGCACCCTCAGTGAGCTCAACGCCCCGACAACAGTCGAGAATACGGTCAGTGACAACAGTCGCGAATCCGATCTGAGCGATCTGGCAACTAAAGATGGGACCTACGGTTCCGGATCTGAAAGTTGCGGGAGCGACAGCTTCCCCAACCACGTCATGTGCGCCGTCATCAACGCAGGCGACACCTCCGCCAATCGCGACAACACGGGCGACAGCGGCATACCCAACGGCGGACCACCGCCAAACGGCGGACCATCACCAAACGGTGCCCCCGTCAACAATGGAGGGGCAGTCGAGCCCCCAACCATAATAAACAAGCAAACCGGCAAACGCGTTGTGATCAGGCTCAACGAGCAGGAGTGGCCTCGCTGCCGTGAGGCCTTACGAGGCAACCCTCTACCCTTCGGATCTCCGCAAGAACTGCTAATGGGCCACCATTGGCTCCTGAAGGAAGAATTCAAGCGCCAAGTACAAACAATCGCGCAACTCGAGGCGCGCAAAAGGACGACAGATGAGTTGAGTCTTCGACGTGCTGGGCTCTCCTCCCACGGAGGATCCTCCTCAAAGGACAATGAGTACATCGCAAACAAGAGGCGATCCCGGATGGCCCACCTCACCGAACAAGAACGCATAGAAGCTGCAAAGGTCCTTGACTTCAGCTCTATGACAGTCGACACTCGGGGCAACGTGGTTCCAAAGACGCCACAAGCTGCAGTGACATCAGCCACCATGTACCTCCTGAACAACCAGCCGCCAGCTGGAGATCCTCGAGCCACCATGCACTGATCTAGGATCGCAGGCCTGGGACTAATCGAGTCCGCCCTCGATAAAGAGCCAGCACCAGAGCCGAAAAAGGCAAAGCTCTGGCAAAACGCTACTCCTCACCCTCATCTAGCGATGACAGTCACGACTTGTCTCGATGTCGCCGCTCATGGCGACACGACCACGACTATGATGCGCGCGATGATCTCACGCAGCGCAAGATCGACAAATCAAGGGCGCGACGTGCTCGGTCGACTGACTCAGAAGACGAAGATGTGGAGCTCTGTGGCGCTAGATGCTTCAGTAGGGCCATCAGGCAAAAGCGAATGCCCAAGGGGTTTAAGATCCCGTCGGAGAACCCAAAATTTGACGGCCTACAGGACCCAAAGATCTAGTTGGAGGACCACATTCCTCCGTCAGGCTTCACGGCGGAAGTCGAAGTACAGCTATGCAATGCCTGCAACTACAGCTGCAAGGCGCCGCCCGAGCATGGCTCAACAACCTCCCACGCAGATCCATTCGCAGTTGGGAAGAGCTAGTTTACAGCTTCGTGCGCAACTTCAAGGGCACATACAAACGCCCGGCACAAATCGAAGAGCTGAGATGCTGCCAGCAAAGATCGGGCGAATCACTACGCTCCTAGATCCAGAGGTGGTCCATCATCGAGAACTCCGCAGAGAACATCTCGGAGGACCGCGCAATCGACGCATTCAACGGCGGCGTACGTCGCATAGAGCTTAGGGAGGAACTGGGCTGCTCAAAGCCCAAAACCATCGATCACCTGATGGAAATCGCGAATCGCTGGGTAGATGGAGAAGATTCGGTGAAGAATCACGTTCACTCCGATGATGAGGCAGAACTCAAGCGCAGACGCGATCGTCGAGGAAAATGCCGCATGCGCATCTACGATGACCGTGATGACGTCAACATGGTCGCGGCCGGCTACGCCGACAGACGTGACGACAACCGCAACAGCGACTACCACAGCGGCGGATACCGCGAATCCGGAAAGACCACGCAAGTGTGGCAGCACCGCAATCACGATGAGGCACCCGCAACATCCATTGAGGACAAACTGTCCGGGCCGTGCACTGTGCACTTCTACATCGACAAGCATGACGGAAAGAAGAAGTCAAGTCACCTCCTCAAGGACTGCCGCGAGTTCCTCAAATTACACAAAGGACTGGCTCGGATGAACTGTAGCGTAGTCGAAAGGGACTACGGAGCCGCCCCAGACGCCGTGGCACATGGAGCTCCGCCACCACCACCCGGGCCACCCCTGAATGCAACTGCGCCAGACCAGCACCACGGAGGCGAACCATACCCACGGGCCATGGTTACCATGATGATCCAAAAGGGGCGCCCCTCGAATCGGGTGCAGAAGGCCATCACTCGCCAAGTCAACTTGGCCACAAACTCGCCACAATCTACCACTGAGTACCTCAGTAGAAGCGAGTCCTGCATCACCTTTGACAAGCGCGACCATCCTCCCCAAGTACCTCGCCCAGGCCATTGTCCCCTCGCACTCGAGGCGCAAATCGGGGGCTTCGACATGAGCCGTGTCTTCATGGACGGCGGAAGCGGCATCAACCTCATATTCGCGAGTACCTTGCGAACAATGAGGATCCCTCTGACTTGCTTAGAAGCCTCAGACACAACGTTCCACGGCATCGTCCCAGGCAAGGGTGTGTATCCCCTTGGCAAAATCAACCTCGACATCATCTTCGACATGCCGAAAAACTTTCGACGCGAGCGCATTGACTTCGAGTTCGTCGACTGGCCCTCGCAGTACCACTGCATCCTCGGACGTGTCGCGTTCGCTAGGTTCATGGTGGTACCACACTACGCCTATCTGCAAATGAAGATGCTAGGCCCTAACGGTGTCATCACAGTCAACGGGAGCTTTGAGAGATCTGACAGTTGCGACAGGGAATTCAACAAAATCTCCTAATCCTTCGGCATGCAGGAAGAACTCGCGAGACTAAAGGAGTCGACAGACAACAGTCTGCCTCCCCTAAGCAGGCCAAGCTCACCCGACTTGTCCTTCGACTCATCAGTGCACAAGAAGAAAGTCCAGGTCCACCCATCGGACCCTGCCAAGATGGCCCTCATCACCAACAACTTGAGTCCCGCATAGGAACTCGCGCTCGTCGAATTCCTCCATGAGCACTGGGAAATTTTTGCCTGGTGTCCAGCGGACATGTAAGGAGTTCCCAGGGAATTCGCCAAGCACACACTCAATGTCAATCTAGATGCAAGGCCGATCAAACAAACAATTCGGCGACTGTCTGAACCAAGGGCAAAGGCAGTTGGAATGGAGATCAATAGACTCCTCGACGCCAAATTTATACGCAAGATCAAGGAAAGCACTTGGCTCGCCAACACAGTGCTAGTACCAAAAAAGGACACGGACATCCTGCGGATGTGCGTGGACTTCACCTTTTTGAATAAGCACTGTCCGAAGGATCACTTCTCGCTACCGCAAATCGACCAGATCATCGACTCCACCGCGGGATGCGAGCGCCTCTGCTTCCTCGACGCCTACTCAGGCTATAACCAGATTCTAATGAAGGAGGAAGACCAAGAAAAAACAGCGTTTACAACGCCTTTCAGTGTGTTCTGCTACAACACAATACCCTTCGGGCTAAAGAACGCAGGAGCCACCTACCAACGGTGCATGCAGGCTTGCCTCAAGAACTAGCTAGGTCGCAACATTCAAGTCTATGTCGACGACATAGTAATCAAGACCAAATAGGAAGCCTCACTAATCGACAATCTGCGCAAAACATTCGCCAACCTCGATCGCTACCGGATCAAGCTCAATCCGGACAAGTGCGCCTTCGGCATACCATCTGGGCAACTACTCGGGTACCTTATCTCCGCGAGAGGAATCGAGGCAAATCCGAAGAAAATAAAAGCTATACTGGCCATGGAGAAGCCGAAAAACATAAGGGGCGTCCAACAGCTGGCTGGCGAATCACGGCTCTCAGTCGATTTATCAGTCGGATGGGTGAAAAGGCACTACCCTTCTACCAACTCCTCCGCAAAGCTGACAAGTTCGAGTGGACCACGGAGGCGCAGGAAGCATTCGAAGACCTCAAACGCCTACTATCCACATCGCCAGTACTGGTGACACCATGAGAATGGGAACCATTGTTATTATACATCTCCACCACCAACCAGGTGGTCAGCACAGTGCTCGTAGTCGAACGAGCCGAGGAAAACAAGGTCCACGGGGTACAGCGCCCAGTCTACTACCTCAACGAGGTCCTCAAGCCAACAAAACAGCGGTACCCACATTACTAGAAGCTGGCGTACGGCGTCTTCATGACCGCCCGGCGACTGCGCCACTACTTCCAGGAACACCCAATCGTGGTGGTCAACGACGCCCTGCTTGGGCATATCCTCAATAACCCCGACGCCACGGGGCGAGTCGCGCTTTGGGGAATCGAATTGTCTCCACGAGACATTACATACGAAAAGCGCGACACAATCAAGTCGTAAGTTCTCCTTGACTTCCTTGTGCACTGGATGGAGAACCAGCTCCCCGAAAAACCAGATATGTCCTACCTCTGGACAATGCACTTCGATGGATCCAAGCGGAAGGACGGAGCTGGCGCAGGTGTCATACTGACATCACCCCAGGGGGATAAGCTGAAATATATCCTACGAATGCAGTTCACCGCCTCCAACAACGAAGCCGATTACGAGGCCCTGCTCCACGGGATGAGGATAGCAAAAGCCTGCGGCGCCAAAAGGCTAATAATATATGGCGACTCCAAGCTGGTGGTTAACCAGACAATGCACGAGTGCGACGCACTGAACGACAACATGATCGCCTACCGACCTCTACAACACACTCAAAGGGGATTTTGATGGCTGCGAGCTGCGGCACATAGGTCGCGAAAGCAATGAAGAGGCGGACGCACTGGCCAACATAGGCTCTACCTGCGCCCCCATACCACCTGGGGTATTTCGCGAGCGCATCTGCGAACGCTCCATCAAGCCAAAGGCCATAGAGAAGAAAACAAGGGCAGCAACGGACTCGGGGGCTACACCGCCCAATGAGCCAATGGCACTCGACGACTTGGAGCTGGACATAGGACTTGAAGGACCAATGAGCATCATGATGATCGAAACATCCTGGACTCAACCGTACATCACGTACCTCCTCAACAAGAGGTTACCGGACGATCCGACTGATGCACGGCACATCGCGCGGCGATCCAAGGCATTCGCTGTTATCAACGGCGAACTGTACAAACGCAACATCACAGGAGTACTCCAACGATGCGTCTCCACGGCCTATGGAAGAGATGTTCTCCTCGACATCCATGAGGGGACCTGCGGGCACCATGCCGGCAGTCGAGCCCTCGTTGCCAAAGCTCTACGAGCTGGATTCTACTGGCCTACGGCCATGCGTGATGCCAAGGACATCGTCCAGAAATGCAACGCTTGCCAGCGATTTGCGGACAAGCCACACGCACCTGGCGCAGAGCTTCGGCCAATTCCATTGGCCTGGCCCTTCACACAATGGGGACTCGACATGGTTGGCAAACTCCCAAGGTCCTCACGAGGAGGCTACGTCTACCTCTTGGTCGTAGTCGACAGATTCACCAAGTGGATAGAGGCCATGCCAGTAACCAATCAATCAGGGCACAACGCAGTCAAGTTCTTCAAGTCCATCGTCTACCGCTTCGGAGTGCCACACAACATCATCACCGACAATGGGACAAACTTCACGTCCAAGGAATTCCAAGAATTCTGCGAGAATATGGGAATCAACATCAGCTACGCCTCGGTGGCACATCCACGGACCAACAGTCAAGTCGAAAAAGCAAACGGGCTCGTCTGCGGTGGCATCAAGAAGCGACTCCTTCGGCCACTCGAACAAGCCGCGGGTTGCTGGCGAGATGAACTACAATCAGTACTCTGGAGCCTGCGCACAACTCCAAACAGTACTACAGGATACACCCCGTTCTTTATGGTGCACGGGGCTGAAGCAATGCTACCCGCCAAGGTACGATACAAAGCACCGCGCATGATCGCTTACAGCGAGTAAGAGTCAAATCTGGCACTCGAAGACTCCATCGACCTCCTTGATGAAGCAAGGGAAATCGCCACGGAAAGATCAACGATCTACCAGCAGAACCTGCGCAACTACCACAGTAGGAGGCTACGCCCTAGATCCTTCGTCGAAGGTGACCTGGTCCTGTGACTAAAGCAACAAGGGCATCTCAAGCTCGAGTCCCCTTGGGAGGGACCATACGTGATTACAGAAGTAATTCTAGGTGACGCCTATCGCCTTCAAGATTTAGAGACATGAGTCGCATACTCCAACCCCTGGAACGTCGCACAGCTGCGACGCTTCTACCCTTAGTTGTTTTTACTTTTACATTGCAAATAAGGCTACCCAGCCAAGGCTACCTAGCCACACATTGTACTTTGTACTGTCCCACGAATAAATAAAGCTAAGTGCCCCAAAACTCTCTGTTTTCCTTTATTCTTCGCAACTTATCCACTCGGGGGCCACGCCACCCTGCACACATATGTTCTACGAACTTAATACGCGATATCCTGAGTAGCTGGCACACCAATCAAAACCCTTTGCGCACATCAACCCAGTTGCAACGCACCTGACAGGTTGACAAGGGACTAAGATAAACACACGGCCAGGCTAACGAAAAGGAGTCGCATAGTGCAACGCACTCACAAAATATACACGCTAACAAGCTCTTTATACATCATCGACAATCAATTATACACAACATATATACGAACTTTACAACATTGGTACACTTATGTGCAGGATACAAACTAAGCTACTACTGCAACAAGAGAACATTGGTTTGCTCCTCGAAGAAGTCGACGATCTCCTCTGCTGGGCGATCCACCGCCTAATAGTGCGACACCATATTCCAAGCAGAACCTGCTGGTGGCGCAGGTGAACCAGCCGGAACGTCTACATCAGGCCTATGCAGTCGCACCAGCGACAGAGCAGCCTTGGCACCATCCACCAACTGTTGTCTTACACACTCGCGAACCGCAACCAGGTCTTGGAACTTGGCAAGGAGGGCCAGCGGGCTCGATGGAGCAACATCCAGCGGAAACATCGTCCGATAAATATTCTTCAAACATGACTGTGACTTCACCAGGAAGTGCAGCACTCGCGACGCACGATCCTGCAGGGTCGCCAATGCGGTTGCACGATCATGATCCACCCAGAAATACCCACTCTCTTGAAGCTACTCTTGGGTCAGGTCATTCATGCGAATAGCAATCCTATCCTTCTCATCCTGCGGATGGCGCGTGCTAACAACTATACAAGGCAAAAGCGGAAGTATGAGGATAGCACACCATCGCGAGCGACTACAAGGACAAGAACAGAGTAAGAAAGCTGACATTTAAATTGGTCGCCCAACTGCGTCACCTCCCCCAACAGATATTGTTCTTGGGCGGTGGCCTTCTCTGCCTTCGATTTCCATACATCTGCGTTACCGCGGAGTACGGGCAATTCACGCTCCAGCTGCTTCATGCGATCACGAAGTCGCGAGAGCAGAGACAGCTCATCCACCCTTGAGCGCGGCGGTGCCAAAGTGTCATCAAGGGGTGGCGAATCCTGAGGTTCCCTCAATGGTTCACTCGACGTGCCCTATCACAAGCCAAGCAAGAAGAAAATAAGAAGACCAAAGCGATACACAGACAAAAGATTCGAGTTCATTCAATATTAGCAAACGTATCAACAAATACACTAGCCAAAAGGCATGTTTTCGACTAAAGGCATCTAACTATTACAAAGCTATTGAGGAGCAACTGGTTTCTTCGACTTGGACTTTGGCTTAGGGGGCCTCATTGAGTCCGTGGCAGTATCAGATGCCACTGACTTTCCACCGGCCCCTGACGCCGCAACCTTCACCGCTTTCTTGGCTCGCTGCAACTCCTCAGAGTACTTTGCAACTGTGCTGATCAGCTGCGGCCCATACTTGCCACAAGCTGTCGCGAAAGGAGCAAAGACTACATGTTGGCCGTCCACGCCGATGGGCATGGCCCTTGAGACCGTTGCAGGATCAACTTCGACTCCGTGGGCCTGCACCATGGCGAGTGACATTGACGCACCAGCCGCACGGAACGAGTTCTTGAAGCTTGCGGGAATGCCCCCGGCAAGAGACTCCACCAGCTTGTCCATGTTCTCGATTAGCTCAGCCTTGGGCACCAGCTCTTCCCGAAGGTGACTGAGCACGCCCTTGGCCTTGGAGAGCGTATCTTGCATGGCAGAGCTGCGATCCTCGACTGCTGAAAGAGCACCCGCCAAGGCATCGTCACAGCTGAGGGTCAAAGCTCAAACCGCTGGCATCTACAATCAAGCAGAGGCACAAGAGTCAGCACTAATAACAAATTCGAAAGAAGAAGAAAGCACCACAAATTCACACAAGGGAATACCTGAGAGAGCCTTGGCAATTGAGAAAAGTTGTTCCTCAAACAACTTGTCCCTAGCTGTGATGGAGGCATGTAGATCCTCTTCGCGCTTTTGCGCCTCGTCCCGCGCCGCGATTGCCTCATCACGACTCTTCACAGCCGCGGCGAGCGTCTTTTCCATGGCGGCGGCGTCGCGAAGAAGGGCATTATGTTCAGCTGCAAAACAAAACAAAAGGGATAGACTATCAGTCGACTATATAACAACGATGCAGAAAAAGAAGAAGCAAAGGGCACTTACTTTCCACCACGCGATAGCGCGTATCCAGCATTGCATGCTGGCGGCCCATCGCAAGCACCTGCTCCGCCAGGTGAGTGGCTTCCTTCACAAGGAGCTATCGCAAAAAATAAAACAACAAAGGATCAACAGATGTCATAGATAAAATCGATTGCAACACGAGAAGAAGAGATACTACACTCACATGATCCTCTAGTGACTCCGAAGTCGATTGGTGTGCAGTCATCCGAGCAACCATTCGATGCTCCCCATCGTGTGGAGAGCTTGATAAATTATGCCCGGAGTGGGCCGCCAATGGAGGAGAAGGAGCACGCTCAACCTCTTTCTTGGCTCTAGAGGTCGCGACGCTAGATTCTTTTAAAAATTGGACGTTGCCAGAAGATGACGATGCCTGCTGACTACAAGATCAAATCAACATCAAGAAAAGGCAACTGCAAAGAAGAACCAAAAAGGAAGATTCGAATACTTACCAATCAAACTTATCAAAGTCGAAGGTTTGATCCCCCGATTCTGATGATGACTCCTTCGATAGCCGCATCTTCTTGCGAGAAGATGGCGCCACAGCACTCACGGGGACGGCAGGTATTGGCGACTCGGCACCAACATCTGCACTTTCCGGAGTCAAAGAAGACGATGCATTTGAATCCTCGCTGCGCGAACGCTTGCGAGTGTCCGGAGCACTCGACTCGGGGGCTTCCTCCTCCACATCAGATGGAACGGTCGACTCCGACTCGTCCTCTTCCAAGGTTTCATGAGGGATAACCCCCTCAGGAAGAGGGGGCATATAGGGGACACCACCAAATCCTGCATACAGAAAACAAATATAACACAAAGTCAAGAAACAACAGAGAAGCAATCGATAAACAACGCTACTACGTAGCACAACTATACCTCAGGAGGAGGGTTAGCAGCATCGAACGGAGGAATGACTGGTTCACTGGGGAGCACATCCTTGGCGGTGTACTTGGTGAACAGTCGCACCCTTTTGTCTACCTCACTCGCGGACATGCCATCGGCAGACACGCGAGTGACATCATCCGTGCCAGCCCATTGAAACATGGGGTGGACTCTGGCCTGCAGGGGCTGGACACGACGGCGTAGCCATGTGCGAATGAGGGCGCAGCCTCCCTCCTCTTTTCCCATGCGACTCTCGAGGTCGCAGACGCGCTCGTACATCACATCTGTCTCCGCGGACTCGCCGGGCATAATCACGTTCTTCCAGGAGCGCCTCCTCTTGCACGGCGTTGCGGGATCGAAGGGCGCGAGTCCGAAGTGGTCTCCGTTGGCCTTCAGATTGCGGACGTAAAACCACTTGTCCCTCCACCCTTGGACGGACACCGTGAGTTTGATATCAAAGTATGTAGCGGAGGAGTCGACGTGGATACCGCAGCCACCTACATCATAGGCTACGGAGCCAGACGCCGATTGACGCTTCAACTTGAAGAGGCGCTTGAAGAGGCCGAAGTGCGGCTCGATTCTGAGCCAGCACTCGCAAAGGGTAATGTAGCAAGCTACGTGGAGGATAGAATTGGGGGACAGATGATGGAGCCGGAGCTCATAAAAACAGAGAAGGCCCCTGAAGAAAGGATGCAGGGGCAACGAGAGGCCGCAGATGATGAAAGCAAGGAACATCACCTGAAAGCCGGTAGGAGGAGAGGGGATTACCTCACTGCCAGGGACGCGCGCGTCGGCGACCGCGGATGACAAAACCCCGTCTTGGCGAAGAAGACGAAGTTCTGAGGACTTGATCACAGATGGATGCCACGCGCCATTCATGACGCGAGTGCCTGTGCCTTTCTTCTTTCCACCGGCGGCGGTGCTGGTGCCCGCAGCGGTGGAGCCCCCCTCTTCTTCATCGCAGCAGCGGTATCAGCGGAATCGGCCATAGCACCTCCCTTTTTCTTCCCCATTCCGCGGCGGCGATGTGACCGGAGGAAGTAGCTGGGAAATACGCGGAGCTGGTCCAGTGCCGCGAAGGAAAGAAAAGCAAGGAAGTAGAGGAGCAGTGGTAATGGCGATGGAGGCAAAGGATGAAAGAAGCAGATGAGAAATTCACCGTCGCCGCATCGCTACTTAACTCCCTGGAAGATGCAATCCAACGGCTAAGAAAAACCCTACTAGAAGCGTGGTGTTCATCGCGCTCGACACGTGGAGAACCTGAAACACGAACCGTCCCCCACTGCTCCCATTACGCGCGGAAATCGAGGAGGCACAGTTAAAATAAATATTACGCACACCCGGTCAAATCAGAGTCAGAGAATGGGACCCACCGCTCGTCACGTCCCATCAAACTCGCTCACACGGGCAATTGAGGTCATGGATCGTCAGCACTGACGTCATCAAAACTACGTAGCAGAAGACTTCGACTACTTTAGTCCTTGCTCGAGTCTTCGACTCCACCAAGCACTCAGGGGCTACTCCCATAGGGAACACTGGTCGTGCACCCTACGATTTTTCCTTTTTCTTTTTGCAGGAACATGAACAATCAAAGCTAACCCAACCACTCGAAACACGATTCGACTATGGGCATGGGTTACTCCCATAGGGAGCGCCAGAAGCAAATTCGACTGAAACAAGCAAACAAAAGGCGACTACAGTCGCAAAAAGTTCTTTAGTCCCTGCCTGAGTCTTCGACTCAACCAGGCACTCGGGGGCTACTCCTATAGGGAGCGTTGTTCGCGCACCCTAGGATTATTTGAACAAAGTACTGTGTAACATCCACACTCGAAGCTTATGGTGACACCGCCTCATGATTTTTCCCTACAAAGAGACTGCGTCTCCTGGGTCACCCGAATCGTCTCCGCGATGACAAAATTCGGATGCCGCGCTTACAGCGTGAAGATAAGACCTGAATAAGGCATGGCAACGCATTTTGCTGCGCACTACCAGAAATATAACCGTGCCTACAAGCACGATGAACATGCCTTGACGGACGCGTCGAGTGCTCACACCCGTACACTGGAATTCGACTCCTGTAAGACCTCTGTGGCTTGAGTCGAATTACACCAACACTTTTCCAGATTCGAGTCCGAGGACTCGAGTTCGAGTAGATTGCGTTGTTTTACCCTAAGGTAGTTAACTGACACCGATACATCGGATGAATCAGGCACGCATATCAACAATCCCTATGACACAGGCAAAGCAGCCGAAAAATATACTCATTTATGCACTCGAAAGGCTTCATAAAGTCTCCAGTCGAATATGCGATTCCACTGGACACTCGGGGGCTACTGACATGGGTATACCCTAGAGGTACTCGAGCTTGGCATATACGGTCCAGATATGGCGAAGCCCACGGTGTCGCCAAGGCCCAAAGAGAGAACTCGAGTAGCCTACGGACTCTCGATTGCTTGAAGAACAAGAAGATTCTAAAGATAAAAAGTTCAAAGGGGAAAACCCTAACCTGTAACGGACTCGATCTATCACCCGAGACCTAGCCTATATATAAAAAGGCTAGGAGGGGCGGCAAGGAGGACACACGCAACCCTAGTTTCCACAACCCTCGCCAGATTGCATCTGCGCACCATTGTAATTCTCGATTCCTTTGATAATTCCACGAGCAGACAAGCAGGAGTAGGGACCTCTACGAGGCTTGAACCTGGGTAAATCTTCGAGTTCCCTATGTGCTTGTTTGCTAGCCGATAGATGTCTCCAGCGCTCCCTCCTTCTCCAAAACCCAAGTCCATAACAATGGGCATTGATGAGTTAAACCCTCGTCAGCATGAGCTTAGAAGAAGTAGGAGGAAGCTTGATGTGGAGGAGGAAGCACATGATTGATCAGTTCTTGATAGTGAGGAAAGTGAGTTGGATGAAGACTAGGCTGACTTTGAAAATGAGCTAGCAGCAGATGATGATGATTTATTTGAAGAATGGGTGGATGAGAAATTTGAAGAAAAAAGAAGAATAAATCCAAATGGGTAGATGACTCTGACTATGATACAGATGCAGAATTGAAAGAGCTGGAAGATTCAGACATTGAAGCAGTTGTTTCAGTAGATGAAGTGGAAGTAGTGGAAAAGCAAAAGGAAGAAGGAAAAAGAAGAAGAAGGTGGAGTTGCGAAGGTGGAGGCCAGAGAACATGAGAGAAGTGGAATTCAAGATTGGCATGGTGTTTCTATCTATCATTGAGCTTAGAGGTGCAATACAAGAGTACATTGTACAACAAAGAGTAGGAGTACACTACAAGAAGAATGATTTGCAGAGGGTTAGGGCATGTTGTGAGCCAAACTGTCCATGGTATTTATATGCTTCACCTTGTAGCAGGTCCAAAGCTTGGACTATGAAGAAATATGTTGGAGAACACAAGTGTGAAAGGGATTTCAAGATAAAGGAGTACGCAACAAGGTATCTAGTAGGCAAGTACCTAGAAAAATTTAGAGTTGATGACAAGATGTCACTGAAGAACTTTGCTAAGATAATTGAGCACGATTTCAACATCACAGCTACTAGAAGCGAGCTAGAAAGGTCCAGAAGGATTGCATTGAAGAGGATACATGGGGATGAACTAGCACAGTACAATTTACTGTGGGATTTTGCACACGAAATAAGAAGATCAAATCCTGGCAGCACAATTTTTGTCAATTAAAATGCAGGAGTGTTCAAAAATTGTTACATGTCACTAGATGCATGCAAGAGAGGCTCCATGGCAGGATGTATGCCCATTATTGGAATTGATGGGTGCTGATGACTACAAGTGCACATATCGTTTGTAGCTAGTTTCAAAATAAAGATATTGATCCCACAGGGAGCAGGAGTCTGAAGTCTAATAACTCTTGAAATCAATAATATAACAGAAATGCTAAATAAAATTCTAAGTAACAAGATAAAATACGAGTACTGTATAAAAGGTATTTTTGGGTTTTTGGTATAAGAGAATATAAGTAAAATAAAACAACTGAACACAGAAAGTAAGTATCGCGTATGTAAAATAGATTGGAACTGCAATAGGGAAAAAGACGTTCTCAGGGAGTAGTGGATACACCTCTAGCATTATAAAGAACTAAGGTAAAGAATTATCATGAACATTCTCAACTATGTATGTGTGGGAGGAACTCCGTATTTAGACAAATAGGCAGCAACAACTGCTCACATCATCCTCATAACTACAACAGTTAGCAATCGACATCAATTGAATTACTACGCTATTAAGGGACTTAATCCCATAGGACGTATCTCATGGCATGGATAGTGTTCCGTGAGTTTCCTCGGTTCCCAAGTTGATATGTAAGGGGTGCCAACAGCTTTATAGTCAATGTAAGTGCTAACACACCTCCGTCTACCAATAAGTAGTTCCCTCCATCAAGTCCCCGTAAGAGGCAAATATTGAGAGGTCGACTTCTCCCAACATCAAGATGAAGACAATCTAACACATGGTCACAACGATGAATATCATAATAAACTTTATCTTATTTCAATCTCATACTAGGGTTCCTCCATCTCCCAAGAACTAATGATCTACTCAGACATGGAGGTAATCAACATCATGGCAATAACAATGAAATCTATCATAGATGAATAGTACTTGTATAATCCACAATGAGTATGGGAATTAGAACAAGATCTAGACAAGATGTAGATGGGATGGATGGAGATGGTGGTGATGCAATGGTTAATGATGAAGATCGATGCCTTAGCCTCCCGGATCAGCGCAGGGCGAAGATGGATCCCCGGTGGACGAGTTCCCCCTCCAAATGCCTTCCGGAGGTGAGGTTTCGGTGATTTATGGTTGTTCTATATGTCATCTCTCTGATCCAGTTGCATGGGGTGAAACTATTTGAGGAGGCGGTGGTGGATCCAACTATACTGTGGGAACTATATGGCCAGAAAATTATTTCCGCCGTATAGTTGGTCGTCAAACTCTCTGGACGCCTCGATCGCTTCGGGTTTTCTTCTAGTGTTATTGATATTTCTCAAATAAGCGATTTACATTGTTTTTTACTCCTTTTCTCCCTAATACAACTGCTCCAAGAATTGTGTCCATTGTGTCCATCATCTGTCCTGATCCTGGTGAAAATAGACATAAAATGTGCGCGCGAGCACTGTAAAATACCAAGATCCTACAACTACAATAAAAATATAAAACATGATGCAATTATACACTCATTAACTTCCCCAAGATTAGACTCTTGCTCGTCCCGAGCAAGTTTATCTTAATGGATGTGATCCTCATATTTCATGAAGCTGAGTCAATAAAATAAATGAGGCAGTTACAACATATGTTTATCATATATGATACATAGGAATAAGTTCATGACTCGAACCATTCGAATAATATTGGCAGGCTTCCACATCTTAGCATTTAACAGTTCACAAAAGATCACTCTCAATATGATGTAAAAGTATTCAGTTCAATTGAATGAGTTAGCGAGGTAGTCCCAAGCGTTTTAAGATTAACACATTCACTTGGGATTCAAAATCTCAAAACATATCTTTGTATACAATATAGTGGTGTATGCCTATTTGCTCTTTGCACATTCCCTCCTTTTCTTCTCTTTATATATATATGGACGCGGATTTTATAAGCGCATGGCTACCTACGCACGCGGTAGTGATCGTAGGATATGGTGAGAAAATTCGTTGACGGATCTTGATGCAGCCTACCTAGACCACACGTCCATCGACGGTGCTTGGCATTTGCTGTTCGAAACCGTCAACCTCACCCCTGCATGCATGCAAAGAGATGCTCTTGCCCCAGGCGAGTAAGCCACAACCGGTGTTCATTTTCTCTTTTTGTGGGCAACAAGTATGACAACCTAGCCCATGGTGTTTTTATTGTGGTTAATTTCCGTTTTGTAGCTTGCTCTGAACCACACCAAAAAGCAGTTGCCACGTGAGGAAGCCATAGATATTAGTTTTGTGGCAGGTATCCTGGGATAGTGATCTCCTTTTTTGTTGGCAATAAGTATGGCAACCCATCCCATGGTGTTTTCATTGTGGTTAATTTCCTTTTTGTGGCTTGCTCTAAACCACACTAAAAACCAGTTGCCACGTGAGAAAGCCATAGCTATCAGCCTTGTGGCATGTATCCTGGGATGGTGATCTTCTTATTTTGTTGGCAATAGGTATGGCAACCCAGCTGTGGTGTTTCCATTGTGGCTAATTGTTTTATTCATAGAATATTTTGGTGGGTGAGGATTTTCCATCATGCATGAAAAATAGGCTGACAAGTGATTGTAAGAGTGCCACCATTAGCAAAAAGTATCTCTCCATGAAATTTTTTTGTGGTTGAAAAAAGTTCGTGGAAACTACCATGGAGTTTTTCTTTTTGGCGGCCATATCTGATGTTTGTTGTGGTAAGGGAATTATGAACCACGAGAAAAACTCTACAGCCATAGCCAAGTGATTGTAAGAGTGCCACCATTGTCATAAAATATCTCTCCATGAAACTTTTTTGTGGCTGAAAAAATTCGTGGCAACTGCTGTGGAGGAATCTCATGTGCTTACCTGGTGAGGATGGATATGACATTTGCTTTTTGGTGGCCATATCTCATGTTTGTTGTGGCAAGGAAATTATGAACCGGTTGTAACGCCATGAGTGCTGGTTTTGGGTCCTAGGGTTCATATCTACTAAATGTACTGGCTGATCCAACGGCTGTGTGTACATGCGTAGCTAGCCGGCTGAGTATCCCACTATATATATATATGGACGCGGATTTTATAAGTGCACGGCTGCCTACGCACGTAGTAGGAATCGTTGGATATGGTGAGCAGAACGGTCCACCAATCTCGATGCACAGATGAGAGAGCAAAAATCGAGTGACGGTGCCAGGTGTTTCCGTCTCACACCATCAGCTCCTTCCCGCGTATGCAAGAGATAAAAGCACACCGTTCTGTTTTTGCCATGTGAGTTCACCACCGCCTTTGTTTTGTGGTATGCGTTTTCCGTGGTCGATTGCTTTTTTGGAATCCATATGATAACAAAGCTATGGATGCTAGAGCTAGTGGTTTGTTTTTGTGGACACATAGTTTGTGTGGCGTTTACTATGGTTATTGCTTTTTGTGTATCCATGCGAACACATCTATGGTGTGGCATTTATTGTGGGTGTTCTCTTTATGAATACCATATGAAATGTTTTGTGACTGTGCAAACCGTGTGGTGCATGCATATGGCAAATCCAGTTCGTGTGTGGAAAAATATGATGGTGGTTTGTGTTGGGTTGGCATGTGCTTTTTTGGCCATAGATGCGTTTTAAAATGTGGTTGTACTTTTTGTTGGCGAGTGGCATGGCAAAACCAGCTAGTGTGGTCACTGTTTTCCTTCGTTGCATGCACTATGGATGTTCTCTTTTTCGTTGTGGCAAACCAGTTTGTGGGTAGTTTGCATCCACACCCTGTTGCCCAAGGTAGACAACCAGCATGGCAACCCCAGTCCACGGTGTTGTATTTGTGGTAAATTTCACACCAAGCCAGCCATGGTGTATGCATTGTGGGTATTTTCGTTTTTTTGGCTTGCTCTGAACCACACCAAAAAGCATTTGCCACATGGTGGTGCTGGTATATGGCAAATTTAGAAATTGTGGCTTGACGTGGTGTTGTGGCTTGACGTGGTGGTGTTGGTATATGGCAAATTTAGAAATTGTGGCTTGACGTGTTGGTGTTGGTATATGGCAAATTTAGAAATTGTGGCTTAACATGGTGTTGTGGCTTGATGTGGTGGTGTTGGTATATGGAAAATTTAGAAATTGTGGCTTGACGTGGTGTTGTGGCTTGACGTGGTGGTGTTGATATATGGCAAATTTAAAAATTGTGGCTTGACGTTAGTGACCACCTGCAAAATATCATTGCACATTCGCATGTGTTCTCGCTGTAATCCGAAAAAATTGCATTGGAAAAATTGCACCCGGCCTAACGCCGTTAGTGGAGGTTGTGCTCCTGGGTTCATATCAGGTGCTCTATGTAGTTGATCCAACGGCTGTATGAGCGTGCGTAGCTAGCCGCCTAAGTATCTCACTATTTCCAATATATATATATATATATGCTCACGCTTTTGTTTAAGTGATGTGCAAAGGAGCTAGCCATACATTCCACTTCATGTAGGAATTCAAAGTTTAACAATCTCAATTACCAAATTCCATTGTATATGAAGCAATCTTTATAGATTGAATATTCCACGTCGTCTTTTTCTCACTCTAATTTGATAGCACTTTTAATTTTTCTTTGTTCAAGGTTTCTTTTTCAACTTAACTGATTAGATAATTTTTCTTTCTTTGTAAATCAAACCATATACTTACAACATATTGACCAAATTATCTTTGTATGTTTCATTAATACCAATGGTGTGGAAGACTCCTATTGCTATCATCAAGTGCTAATAAAATTATACTCAAGTCATTCATATATCCAATAGGATAAACACAAACTCAATATTGCTCCATATATGATAATAAACTCGGAATTTCATAAAAGGGATCGACTATTTCTGAAGGTAATTCTAATGATGCAAACTTTATTTCTAGTTTGAACTAATGCAAAACTAAAATAGTAATGTAAAACTTATAAGATAGATTACAAGGTCTTAAAGATATCCCCAAGCTTGGAATCAAGCATAGAGGGATCCAATAATCTCTTGCAATTATTTGATACCGTGATTATTGTAGATCACTGTGGCACCATGGCACGCGGTATCTTCTCTTCCCGGGATAGCCTAAGACAGAGGGATTGGTTGACAGCCTCTAATTCTTTAACACGCAGCTTGTAGAAAAGATTATTCCTCTCCAGCACTTTCACTTGTTCTTTAATGAGATCATTGTTATCTTGAAGGGTTTGTATCTCCTTGAGACTCATATAAAAACCTGATTCAGTTGTCTGCTTAATATCTTCATCAAGTTTATCAAGATAAATTCACGGCAACCTGATGGCTCAAAATACGATGAGCTCGTTGGGAACCCCAAGAGGAAGGTATGATGAGCACATCAGCAAGTTTTCCCTTAGTTATGAAACCAAGGTTATCAAACCAGTAGGAGCAAGGAAACAACCCCAAGGTGTTGTCTCCAACTTGGAATCCTGCACAACACAACCATAGAACTTTGCCCCAACTTACAGTGAGGTTGTCAATCTCACCGGTTTTGCTGAAACAAAGGATTAAACGTATTGTGTGGAAGATAGTAATTGCTTTGCAGAAAGTAAACAGTAAACAACAAATAGTAGATTGTAGATTGATGGTAAAAGAATGGGCCGGGGTTCATACTTCACTAGTGGTGAATCTCCTTAAGATAGATGACATGTTGGGTGAAGAAATTACAGCGGGGCAATTGATAGACACCGAGAAAGCATACATGCATATACTAATCATCTTGACTCCTATGAGATTTGATTGGGCATTACAACATTATACATAGACTGTAATCCAACTACATCTATGACTAATAATCCACCTTCAGGTTATCATCCGAACCCCCTTCAGTATTAAGTTGCAAGCAACAGATAATTGCATTAAGCAAAGCGTGTAAAGTAAACTATGAACAAAGGATTGTTGTTTTCTCCCTAGTAGCAACATCACATCTAGTACCTTAGAGATTTCTGTCACTTCCCCAGATTCCTAGAGACACGAACCCACTATCGAGCATAAATACTCCCTCTTGGAGTTGCTAGCATCTACTCCGCCAAGATAGCTACTAACAACGGAAAGCATGCAAGATCATAAATAACATAGACATGATAGAATCAATAATCAATCTGAAATAGCATCTCAATATCCATCGGATCCCCGCAAACACAACATGTATGATTACAAATAGATGATCTTGATCATGAACGGAGCTCACAAGATCTAAACATGGTAGCACAAAGGAGGAGAACCAACCATCTAGCTACTACATGGACCCGTAGTCCAGGGTTGAACTATTCACGCATCACACCAGAGGCAGTCATGGTGATGAAGAAGGCCTCCAGGGTGATCTCTCCCCTCCGGTAGGGTGCCGGGAAGAGCTTCAAATCCCTCCTGATCTAGGGATGGAGATGGTGGCAGCTACAAACTCTTTTGTGGAATTTCGATCGGGTACTTAGGGTTTTTGTCCTGGTAGGATTTTATAGGCGAAGGGGCTAGGTCAGTGGAGTACCAGGAGGCCCACACCAGGTGGCGGCGCGCCTAGGGCTAGCCGCACCACCCTAGGGTGTGGCCGCCCTAGTGCCCCTCTTCGGCTCCCCTCTGGACTCCGTGTAGCTTCAGGTAAAATATTGACTTTGGATTTTGTCCGGTCCAATTCCGAGAATATTTCCTTACTAGATTTTCTGAAACCAAAAACAGCAAAAAACAGGCAACTGGCATTGTGGCATCTTGTTAATAGGGTAGTTCCAAAAAATGTGTAAAAATACTCCAAAGTGTGGACAAAACATAAGGAAGTAGATATAAAACAAGCATGGAACATCAAAAATTATAGATACGTTTACAACGTATCAACATCCCCAAGTTTAACTCCTGCTCGTCCTTGAGTAGGTAAGTGACAAAAAAGAAGAATAATTTTTGAGGTGACATGCACCATCACAATCTTGATCAAGGTATTTGTAAAACATTGATAGTTGGGATCATAGTACTTTCACATAGCATGAAAGATATAGTTATAACAATAAGACATGGCAACTATGTTATAACATGAAAAGGTACAAACAAAAGATTCATGAATAACAATGCTTTGAAAGATGTTTGTTTGTTTCACATATAGAAAAAATAATGAGAATGGTATTCAGCTTGTCCCTCATAGTGTGGCAAAACATAGGACACCTTCAAAGTTCATAAGGGTGACTAGACACAAATAGTTCAAGAACAAGGTGTATAGGCCTTTTTTCTCTATCTTTTTTTCTTTCCTATTTGCGTAGGCTTATTTTTTTATAGAGGATGCTTCATAGATTGCTCAAGTTAAAAATATGTATTTAAGATTATTGAAGGGAATATGCCTGAGAGGCAATAATAAAGTGGTTATTATCTTCTTCCATGTTTATGATAAATGTTTATTTTGCATGCTATAATTGTATTAATTGGGCACGTTAATACATGTGTGTTTAGTAAACAAAATACAAAGTTCCTAGTAATGCCTCTCATATAAACTAGCTCGTTGATTAACAAGATGATCAAGATTTCCTGATCATGGACATTGGATGTTGTTAATAACGAGGTCACAACATTGGTGGAATGATATGATGAACATTCATCCGAAGTATAGCATTACGATCAAAGTCATTATATTTATATTGCTATAACATCATACGAAGTAATCTTAGTCCTTAGACCATGAGATCATGTTAATTGCTAACACCGGAAGAGTATCTTGATAACATCAAACGTCACACCGTAACAGGGTGACTATAAAGGTGGGTTCAGTTCTACGAAGGTGTTATGTTGAGGCTCATGGATCAAGAGTGGTATTTGTCCATCCCGATGACGGATAGATATACTCTGGGCCCTCTCGGTGATATCACATTAAGATAGCTTGCAAGCAAGTTATGGGATCACTAGAATGTTATATCACGGGAACGAGAAAAGAGTGCATGTCGGTAACGAGATCAAACTAGGTATTTGATGCCAATGATCGAATCTCGGACATGTAATATATCGTGAGACAAAGGGATTTAGTTACTAGTGTTAAAGGTTCTCATGATCACAGAAGTCATCGTTGAATGTGTAGGAGTCAGTATGGATCTCCAGGTCCCGCTTCTGATTATTGATCTGAGAGGGGTCTCGATCATGTCTGCATTATTCGCGAACCGTAGGATGACACACTTAAGGGATACCGACACCATTTGGAGCAAATATGTTTCAGATAAATATTTAAAAAAGCGCTAGAATTATTTCAATAGACACCGAAACTGTTTCGGGTGAAATTGCTGAAATTGGTTCTGCATGTAATATTGAAATGTTGCAGGGGGTTTTATGTGATTATTTGTTAATTAAAGTAATTTAAAAAATTCTGAATAAAATCAATAAAATATTTTTATTAAATGAGAGAGCATTAAATTTGGAGAAATTTAATGCATTTAAAGTGGAGACTTTAAAAGAGAATGTGAAGGGGCAAATTTATGTGGAGGGAGTTACCACCACATGAATGAGGAGGTGAAGGGTCACCCCTTGGGGCGCCGGCCATGGGGAGGGGCACCCCCTCCTCCTATAAAAGGCCCCCCTCTCCTCACTTCTCACACACAGCTCCTCGTGAAGGATCTCTCTCCCCCTCTAGTATTTTTCCCCATGGTCTCGGATTAGCGAGATACATGTTACCTGTGGCTTTATCTGGAAAGGAGTTGCTGCTTCCGCTGCTTTGCTGGAGCGAGGGACAGAGGTTGTCAGGGTACCGTACGTGTGTGCGATCACGGATGCGCCGCTGATTTGCGGTGCTGGACTTGGTGGTGCTGGACTTGCTGGAGCTAGATCTGATGGACGTGCTGGAGCCAGACCTGCTAGACTTCATCACGATCTTGAGATCAGCAAGTGTACGATTACATCATCCACGAGTTCCAACTCATTAACAAATCTTTGTTGTCTTCGAGGGTAAGTTCTCTATGGATGTATATCCACCCGTTGCTTATATCTAGTAGATAGATCTTGACGTATAGTTCCCATCATAGGAATTTTTTTGTTTTCTATGCTGCGAATCCAACAGTGGTATCAGAGCCAGATCTATGCGTAGGTGCTTTGCACGGGTAGTACACATATGTTTATATGTGGGCGATGATAATCATGTTATTGCATCTTGTATGTATTTTGGATATTGGTGGCATAGTGGGATGAAGTGGCCCGGACCAACCTTACATGTCATCGTACATGAGACCGGTTCCACGACTGACATGCAACTAGTTTTGCATAAGTGGCTGGCGGGTGTCTGTCTCTCCTACTGTAGTCAATATCTGATTTACAACGAGTTGCTAATAACTTGGTTATCCTCGTTGTGGTTCCATGTTCGTAGGTAAGAACGGTTCTATCTCCGAAATTCCTAAGCCACGTAAAACTTGCAATGGATAAATTAGAGGCGTCTAGTTTAGATCGCTGCTAGGCTAGTGTCATGATATGGTAATGTTGTAAGTAGATGTATGATAGATACTCTTACAACACACCTAACGTATAAGTTCCATAGACCTTGGCCTTACACACAAAGGAATGATAGAGATCATACCATGATGCATATGATAGAGATCAAATGCATGGACCATATCATCTCACTTTACACATTAGATGTTTGCATCTTATATTGCTTGTTTGGCGTTTTAGTAGCATTATAAGATGATCCCTCGTTTAATTATCAAGATAAAAATGTGTTCTTCCTTAAGTATGCACCGTTCTATGGATCATGTTTCAAGACATCACGTGACGATCGGGTGTACTCGACTCTACGCTTTCATATAACGGGTGTAAGACAGTTTTACACACGCAAATACTAAGGTTCTTACTTGGCGAGCCTAGCATGTACAGACATGGCCTCGAAACACGGACCGAAAGGTTAAGCATGAGTCATATAGTTGATATGATGCCCATACTGATGCTCGCCTTTGAAGCTACACCGACTCACGTGATGATCGGACTTGGTGTAGTGGATTTGGTTCATGTAATCACCAAAAAGGCACGAGGGATGACGTTTTTGAGTGGGAGTTCATTTCTAATTTGGATTAGTCGAACTCAATTTGTCATAAACTAAATCGAAGTGAATTTGCATAATTTGTTGTAGTCATTGGCGTCTGTTCACTACCTTATGCTTAGTTTTAATTGAGACAATAGAACTATAGAATTCTGGATATTTACTTTACAAACTGGTATCGTATTGTTTTGAATGTCAATTTAAAGTTTATAAGTCCTATTGCAAACTTTCAGCAAACTCTATTTACTCCATGAAGTTTAATAAGTAGTATTAAATGAAGAGTAAGAATTCCAATGTTAGTATCTAAAGTATCATGTTTGCCTCCATGATTATTGATATTTAAAAGTTGTTTTAACATCAAGATTATCTAGGAGCTGAAAAAAATTGTTTCAGAAACCATCATGTGTGGAAGATATTGTGATATCCGAAACAATGTTTTTGGTTGCATTATGATAGAGTATAATTTAGCAAAATACATGTTCTCATATTATGAGAATTTGTGAAGGATGGAGATGCTAGGCATTCGGATCTCCCAAAAAGGTTTTGGGAACTAACATTATACTCGCGATTCTTCCTTATAGGCTATAGTAGCTTGATCATGAAAGTTGTCATGATAAGGATGAATAGAAGATGTAAGTAAAATGTTTACTACACTAATAGATTACTAAAGAATGAATTTTGAAAGAACACCAAACATTTGATGATGGTGATCCACTTCAAAGTGCAAGTTCAAAGGTATTAGTATTTGACTATATACACTTTGTACTATGTGTCATGTGAATTACACCACTATTGATGTTGATAGATTCTTTTAAAAGAAAAGGAATTGTTGAAAGAGAATCTATAAAATGTTTGGCAGAAAAGAAAAGGTTGGAGATGTCCAACTTAGGTATATAGAAGATATACATGTTATGGCTGTATTCTTGCTTGTTAAACAATCTGGTTCTGAGGTATTGGATAACGAATTGGTTGGTATGAAGTGTCATACAGGACAACGCAATTCATGAACTGCAATGGCCTAAGTAACTAGCAAGAGAATAAGTGATGATGTTCATCGAAAACAAATAAAGTGTTATTGTGTTTTTTGTTGTCGTCAAACCTAGCCTTCAAGATTTGTTTTAATAATTGTTATTTTGTTTCGGTATTATGAGAACAATGGTTGTTCAAATAATTACCGTATTCCATAAAGGATGGATGAACTTTTACAAGTCTAGTTGGAGAAATCACATCCATAAACATTATTGCTAAAATGTCGTAAGACAAATGATTGGAAGATCACTTATGAAGTGACATCGCTATTTGAATTATATTGGAAATAAAACATGAAGAAACTCCATGTTGATGGATTTTTGGAGTCTTTGATTTTGATCAATGACACTTGTGAAACTTTCCTCGAGATAATTGAAACTCCGTCCATAGGCCAAAGAGGAACGGATGACTAACTAATTGGATATTATACATATTGATGTATATAAGTCCATTATATGTAGCCATATGCGATGAATCTTTTTGCTTTATATGCTTTCTCCGGAAATTTGAGTGAATATATCTATATATTTACTTAATAAGAAAGAAGTATGAAACATTTGAAAATTGTTCAAAGACTTTCAAGATGAAGTGGAAAATCATTGTAATAAGAAAATAAAGAGTTTATGATTTGATCATAAAGTAAGATATTTGAGTTACATGTTTAGCAAAAACACCTAAGATTTGAGAAATTGTTCCATGATTTGTGTTTCCCGATAAACCATAGGAGTATGGCATATTCGAGAGATGAAATAAAACCATGTTTGACATGGTAAGATCAAAGGTGTCATTTATAAAACTGCCATTATGTTTTAAGGATTGAAGCTTTAGAGACTACCACTTTTACACTGAAAAGAGCACCATCGTGATCCGTTGAAATGACACCATATAAGTTATGGTTTGGGATAAAACCTGAATTGTCTTTTCTTAAATTTTGGTATGCCATGCATAAGTAAAATGTTTACCACCAAAGTCGAATAAGCACGTCTTTGTAGGTTATCCCAAAGAATTTGTTGGGAATTTCTCCATAACACCGAGGAAAAAAGAGTTTGTTACTTGGAACGTCAAGTTTCTTGCGAAGGAATTTTCGTGAAAAGTTAAGTGGGAGGACAATAGAACTTTGGTAAGGTTGTTGAACCTTAGATATATGTGCTAAGTAGCGCAGCGCCGGAAAGTGTCCCGGTGGCGGCCACAATGCTCATGGCTCCCGTGATTACAAAGGGTGTGATCTCGGAGATTAGAGTTCCTATTGAACCGTGTGGGTCGGTAAAATCAACTAGTGTGATTTGATAAGCAAGTTGTTATTGTTTTGACAATGATGAACCGACTACATGCAAAGAAGCGATGATGGGCCCTGACTCCATAAAATGACTAGAAGTCATAGAATCCGTGATAATATCCATACACGAGAAATCAAGTTTCTGAACTTGGAAGACCCTCCAGAAAGGTGTGAAGCCTATCGGTCGTGTTTGGATCTATAAAGAAATAGACATGGATGTTTAACATCTATGAAATAGTCGACATTTCGGAAAGAAGTTTACAACAATGTTCAAGGAGTTGACTATGAAAAGATTTGATCTTTCATAGCGATATTTAGTCTTGACGGATTAATGTAGAAACCACTAGATATAATTTGGTATATGGTAGTTGAGTAAACAAAACAAGGTTCTTTTAATAGAATGGTTACCTAGGACATGTACATGACACGGTCTAAAGGGTTTTGTTAATTCAAAGGATGCTAAAAGGTCATGCAAACTTTAATAGTTGAAGTGAGCATAGCGGAGTTGGAATCTTCACCATGATGAAAATGTTAAAGGAGTTTAAATTCATCGGAGATGATGAAGATGCTTGCATTTGCAAGAAATTAAGTGGGAGCGCTGAGACAAATTTCCAATACATTATGCAGAGTACATATTGTTGATTGGAAATGACGTATATTTTATTGACACAAGTTAAGAATTTCATTAAAATAGGATTTCGATGAAAGACTTGGGCAAAACCAGAATATTTGGCATCAATATCTATATGGATAGATTGAGGCGCTAATATGGTTGTGCCAGACATACATATATGAGATATTGAAAGGGTTCAATATGGAAACAATAATAAAGGTTCTTGCTGCATGGAAATGATTGTATCAAGATTCAAGTGTTTCAACACTTGGTGAGTAAAATCACATGAAGATTTTGGTCGATTATACCATGATATGTATATATCCAGAATGTCCTATGCTCTAAATGTTATGAGCACATACCAGAATGATTCATAAGATGATCATTGGACAATAGTAAAGATATTCTTATGAGCTTTGGAAGAACTAAGAATATATCATGTATAAGTGACAAATAGTTAAAGGTAGTTCATTGTAAAGTGTTATATTGATACTAGTTTTGTCACAAGATACAAATAAAATTTATCTCAATTTAGACTATGGGTGGCACAATGTAATGGAAAGGATGTTCCATGATGGATTTGGATGAGTTCCAAAGTTGAGACATTGTGATGGATACTACAACAAAAGGCTAAGTATATGACTACTATAGTAGCATCAAAGGAGGGCATTTGTGTTATGTAGTTTGTTATCAAACTAGGTGTGGTTCAAAGTGGGCTAATACTATGAAGACATATTGTCTGCCAATAATATCAACATATTTTAACCCGAACGAACTAAAGGTCTCACCAAAGGACCAAATTTATACAATGCCATCTCATTTGAGAATGAGTGATGCGTAGAGACGCAAAGACATGCAAATACACACGGACCTGAAACTGTCAGATCCGGATATTATGTTAACCACTAGCAATCGCCTATATGCAACACCAGAAAGCCATAGGTGCTCAATACGCAAAGTTTTTCAAACTAGATTATTGACTCTAGTGCAAGTGGGAGACTGAAGGGAATATGCCTGAGAGGCAATAATAAAGTGGTTATTATCTTCTTCCATGTTTATGATAAATGTTTATTTTGCATGCTATAATTGTATTAATTGGGCACGTTAATACATGTGTGTTTAATAAACAAAATACAAAGTTCCTAGTAATGCCTCTCATATAAACTAGCTCGTTGATTAACAAGATGATCAAGGTTTCCTGATCATGGACATTGGATGTTGTTAATAATGAGGTCACAACATTGGTGGAATGATATGATGAACATTCATCCGAAGTATAGCATTACGATCAAAGTCATTATGTTTATATTGCTATAACATCATACGAAGTAATCTTAGTCCTTAGACCATGAGATCATGTTAATTGCTAACACCGGAAGAGTATCTTGATAACATCAAACGTCACACCGTAACAGGGTGACTATAAAGGTGGGTTCAGTTCTACGAAGGTTTTATGTTGAGGCTCATGGATCAAGAGTGGGATTTGTCCATCCCGATGACGGATAGATATACTCTGGGCCCTCTCGGTGATATCACATTAAGATAGCTTGCAAGCAAGTTATGGGATCACTAGAATGTTATATCACGGGAACGAGAAAAGAGTGCATGTCGGTAACGAGATCAAACTAGGTATTTGGATGCCAATGATCGAATCTCGGAAATGTAATATATCGCGAGACAAAGGGATTTAGTTACTAGTGTTAAAGGTTCTCACGATCACAGAAGTCATCGTTGAATGTGTAGGAGTCAGTATGGATCTCCAGGTCCCGCTTCTAATTATTGATCTGAGAGGGGTCTCGATCATGTCTGCATTATTCGCGAACCGTAGGGTGACACACTTAAGGGATACCGACACCATTTGGAGCAAATATGTTTCAGATAAATATTTAAGAAAGCGCTGGAATTATTTCAATAGACACCGAAACTGTTTCGGGTGAAATTGCTGAAATTGGTTCTGCATGTAATATTGAAATGTTGTAGGGGGTTTTATGTGAATATTTGTTAATTAAAGTAATTAACAAAATTCTGAATAAAATCAATAAAAGATTTTTATTAAATGAGAGAGCATTAAATTTGGAGAAATTTAATGCATTTAAAGTGGAGACTTTAAAAGAGAATGTGAAGGGGCAAATTTATGTGGAGGGAGTTACCATCACATGAATGAGGAGGTGAAGGGTCACCCCTTGGGGCGCCGGCCATGGGGAGGGGCACCCCCCTCCTCCTATAAAAGGCCCCCTCTCCTCACTTCTCACACACACCTCCTCGTGAAGGATCTCTCTCCCCCTCTAGTATTTTTCCCCATGGTCTCGGATTAGCGAGATACATGTTCCTGGTGGCTTTATCTAGAAAGGAGTTGCTGCTTCCGCTGCTTTGCTGGAGCGAGGGACGGAGGTTTTCGGGGTACTGGACGCGTGTGCGATCATGGATGCACCGTTGATTTGCGGTGCTGGACTTGCTGGAGCTAGATCTGATGGACGTGCTGGAGCCAGACCTACTGGACTTCATCACGATCTTGAGAT
Source organism: Avena eriantha (assembly GCA_910589775.1). Classification (NCBI taxonomy): domain Eukaryota; kingdom Viridiplantae; phylum Streptophyta; class Magnoliopsida; order Poales; family Poaceae; genus Avena; species Avena eriantha. Next base: position 274,892,155 of record OU342740.1, on the reverse strand, counting down.
CGACAAGTATACGACTACATCATCCACGAGTTCCAGCTCGTTAACAAAGCTTCGTTGTCTTTGAGGATAAGTTCTCTATGAATGTATATCCACCCGTTGCTTGTATCTAGTAGATAGATCTTGGCGTATAGTTCCCATCGTAGAATTTTTTTGTTTTCTATGCTGCGAACCCAACAATTATCTGGTAGAGTCTTCAATTCTGGGGGTGGTAATTCCTCGTCCCCTCTCTTTTCTGGCTCTTTGAAAGCCTCGTTAGTTGGAGGCCCTATAATGGGAAGTGAATCAAATTCACCTTCTAGCTCTTCTAGGGACTTATCCTCCATAACTATTTCTTCATAATTTAAATCTTCATTTACTTCTTATTTTTGATCACTAAAGAAGAGAGCTGCCATTTCCTCAATAGTTTTCTCTTTCTCTTCTTCTTGTATTAGTAGAGGTTTGTCTTTAAATTTTGAAAAGTGGAATTCTCTTTCCACTTCCCCAAGCTTAAGAGACACAATCTCCTTTTTGAAAACAACTTTGGCACCTACATCACTCAAAAAGTTTCTTCTATAATTTGGCAAAGAGTGTCAGCTGGCATATCAACAACTACAAAATCGATAGGAAAGTTTTTGTTGCCAATTGTGACAGTTGCATCTTCAATTACTCCAATTGGAATTCTAAGACTTTTATTGGCTAACATGATTGTCATATCAGTATTTTCAATTGTAGCCGGTTTTATTTCTTCTTTTATTTCTAAATAAAAATCATAATATATAACATTAACTTCGGTGCAAGATCGCATAAACCATAATGCGAGATTTCTTTAAATATGTAGGGAAGAATAGGCTTACCCACATCTTTTACCTCTGTTTTACCTTCAACCAATATGGAAGTCTCTTCATCAAGTTCAACTATGTTACAATGTGCATACATAGCCATAATTGCTTCCTTGGTTACCTCTTCATTTTTGGTTTCTTCCAGATGTTCCACAACTTCTGGCATACTTTCCTCTTCCTTCTTCTCCTATACTGCTTTGACCTGTTCATATTCAAAAATATGCTTTTGTGCAGTGTTAGGGAAAGGTATCTCATATATTGGTTCTAGGGAGGCCAGTGTTGCTTTAACTTCTCTTTTCTTTTCAGGTTCGGGTGGTGGATCATACTTGACCAAACCCTCTTTTGGAGCTTTGATGTGTTCTATAAAAGCTTTACAACATGCAACACAAGATCTGAATCCAAATAAAGTTTTTTAGATAATTCTTTAACATGGCCCTTTTTATTATAGTCATGAATACAATCATAATCTATTTCTATGCCTCCTTCGCTTCCTAGACCAAAATTCCATGAGACTCTATGATCGCGAATTCTGTTAAGTAAAGTCCAGGCTTTAGTTATAGGAAGATTCATAAAGGCTCCTCTCGCGCAAGAGTCTAGTTCAATTTTTATTAGGTTTAATTAAACCACCATAAAAGACATGCAATAAATACCATTTAGGCAAATCATGATGAGGACATAGATTAAGTAAATCTTTAAATCTGATATAAGCTCTTACTAGTCCTTCATTGGGACAGTTCCTCGAAGTCATTATAAGACGCCTGATTTCAAAAGATTTTGATAATGGATAATATTTTGCTAGAAACTCACTAGCTAAATTATCCCAGGTAGTAGTGGCTTCTGGGGGTAGAGATCTATACCGTGAGAGAGCTATACTAGTCAAAGTTTGACTAAAAAGTTTAATCCTTACCTCATTAGCGGTATATCCCGGTGATTGGAAAGTGCCACATATATCTTTGAAACGTGCAATATGCTCATATGGATTAGGATCTTCTTCATCGCTAGCAAATTTCTTCTGGTGTAGAATACCAAGCAGTAGAGGATTTATTTCAAACCCCCTTATCTTCTTGTTGGAGTTGTCTCTTTAAAAAATATTATAGGGCTTCCCAAAGTGGCCGAGTGGGTTAGCACTAGTCATATTCTCAAACTCCATCATGTTGGTGGAAACCTGTAACTCAAAACAAAACTTAGCAAGACAAAAATAAATAAGCAAAAACTAAAAGACCTACAACGCTTAGCTCCCTAGCAACGACGCTAGAAAATAGCTTGATGACTGCTAGTGCACATATCGTTTGTAGCTAGTTTTGAAATAAAGATATCGATCCCGTAAGGAGCAGGAGTCTAAAATCTAATAACTCTTGAAATAAATACTACAATATAAATGCTAAATAAAGTTCTAAGTAACAGGATAAAATGTGAGTATTGTATAAAAGGTATTTTGGGTTTTGGTATAAGAGAACAATAAGTAAAGTAAAACAACTGAACACAGAAAGTAAGTATCACGTATGTAAAAGAGATTGGAACTGCAATAGAGAAAAATGCGTTCTCAGGGAGTAGCGGATACACCTCTAGCATTATAAAGAACTAAGGTAAAGATTATTATCATGAACATTCTCAACTATGTATGTGTGGGAGGAACTCCGTATTTGGACAAATGGGCAGCAACCACTGCTCACATCATCCTCATAACCACAACAGTTAGCAATCGACATCAATCGAATTACTACGCTATTAAGATACTTAATCCCGTAAGACGTATCCCATGGCATGGATAGTGTTCTATGAGTTTCCTCGGTTCCTAAGTTGATACGTAAGGGGTGCCAACAGCTTTGTAGTCGCTGTAAGTACTAACACACCTCCGTCTACCAACAAGTAGTTCCCTCCAACAAGTCCCCATAAGAGGCAAATACTGAGAGGTCGACTTCTCCTAACATCAAAATGAAGACAATCTAACATATGGTCACAACGATGAATATCATAATAAATTTATCTTATTTAAATCTCATACTAGGGTTTCTCCATCTCTCCAAGAACTAATGATCTACTCAGGCATGGAGGCAATCAACATCATGGCAATAACAATGGAATCTATCATAGATGAATAGTACTTGTATAAATCCACAACGAGTATGGGAATTACAACAAGATCTAGACAAGATGTAGATGTGATGGAGATGGTGGGGATGCATCGGTTGATGATCAAGATCGATGCATTAGCCTCCCGAATCTGCGCAGGGCGAAGATGGATCCCGGTGGATGAGTTCCCCCTCCAGATGCCTTTCGGAGGTGAGGTTTTAGTGATTTCTAGTTGTTCTGTATGTCGTCTCTCTAATCCAGTTGCACGGGGTGAAACTATTTGAGGAAGCGGTGGCGGCGCCAACTATACAGCGGGAACTGTACGGCTGAAAAATTATTCCCGCTGTATAGTTGGTCGTCAAACTCTCTGGACGCCTCGATCGCTTCGGGTTTTCTTCTGGTGTTATTGATATTTCCCAAATAAGCGATTTACGTTGTTTTTGACTCCTTTTCTTCCCAATACAACCTCTCCAAGAATTGTGTCCATTGTATCCATCATTTGTCCTGATCCTGGTGAAAATAGACATAAAATGTGCGCGCGAACGTCGTAAAATACCAAGATCCTACAACTACAATGAAAAATAATAATATAAAACATGATGCAATTATGCACTCATCAGGTGCCATATTAAGAACAAATTTGGGGGTGTGTTACTGGCAGCTATAGGAGTAGATCCAAATGACTGTATTTTCCCTATTGCCATTGCCATAGTTGAAGTGGAATATACTAACTCATGGAAGTGGTTTCTGAGCACACTTAAAGATGATCTTAGCATAGAGAATATAAGGCCCTAGACATTTATGAGTGATAGACAGAAGGTGACAATTTACTTACATAATTATGCCATTTATTTATTTTTCTATATGCATTGCTTGACTTCATAATTGTGTATGTAGGGCTTGATCAATGCAGTCAATGCATTATGGCCTGATGCACAACACTGGTTTTGTGTGAGGCATCTGCACCAAAACTTTGCTAGAAATGGGTGGAGAGGTGACATTTTCAAAAACAAGTTATGGCAGGTTGCAAGAGCTACTAGAGAGTGTGACTGGCAGAGGTATATGGATGAGATAAAAGCAATGGACCAGGATGCATTTGACTACTTGAATGCAATTGATCCAAGGCAATGGTGCAAGACATTATTTGAGGAACTCCCTAAGTGTGATTTGTTGTTGAACAATATTTGTGAAGTGTTCAACAAGTAAGCTTCCTTGTTTCACTAGTAGCTTTGCATGACCTTGTTTTAATACTAGATTTTCAATGTTTTCCTTGTTCCAATAGTAGCTTTCCATGTAGGTACATACTTGATTTTAGAGAACTGCCTACAGTGACCAGTCTGAAAAAGATCAAACATTAGATCATGCTTAGGTTTTTTAACAATAGTAAAGAAATAGATGAAATGTGTGGCACAATTTGTACTAAAATTAGGAAAAAGCTAGATAAAAACATTGATTTTGCCAACAATTATGAAGCAATGCCTGCAACAAAACATCTTTTCAAGGCGAATGGGTTGTATGGTGAATATGAGGTGCATATTGACAAGATGGAGTGCTCATGTAGAGCCTGGCAGCTTTTTGGAATCCCATGTAGACACGCATGTGCAACTTTTAGGCATGAAAGGATCAAACCAGAGTCAGTTGTCCACAAGTGCTACAACATAGATGCATTCGAATCTGCATACAGTGGTGTAATTATTCCATGTAGTGATCCTATAATATGGAAGAAAATGAATGGGCCAACAATTAGACCACCAAAATTTGACAAGCAGGCTGGGGGGCCAAGCAAAAAGAGAAGGTAGTGTCCACTTGAGGAGGATGGTGGCACAAGGCTAAGCAGGCATGACACAGTTGGCCATTGTAGTGTGTGCAATGAACCTGGCCACAACAAGAGAAAGTGCCCAGCTCTTGGTAGAGATGCAACAACTAAACCACATCAAGTAGCAGATACAATAGCCACAAAATAACAAGCAACAAATGCAGTAGTTACAACACAACAAGCAACAAATGCAGCAGTTACAACACAGCAAGCAGCACAGGAAGAACCACAACCAATTCAAATTGTACTACCTGATGATGACCTTGAAGATCAAACACAACTGAAAGAGCATGTGGTCCCCCATGTGTGGTTTTGGTAATTAATGACAATCTTTATGGATTAACGTTTATATTAAGTTGCACTTGTAGGAATTGTCCGTTGGCATCGCTTGGAGCATGTGTTGTCTTCATGGTAGATGATATGAAGAATAAGAAGTGTTATGCAAGCTCAAAATGCGCCATATCTAAAGATCTCATGTTTGATGCTTGCCACCCTCGGTGATCATGGATCGATGAAGACAAGGTCAAAGTAAAGGTTTCCCCATGGTGTATGGGGGAGCATATGTCAAAGTCTTCATCAAGTGAGTGCGTGCAAGTGCAATCAAGAAAGGTGTCTATCTTGAGAAGGACAAGATCGTCTACATCGTGCTCAAGTGGTTTGCTCAAGGCAAAGGTATAATCTTGATAGGTTTTCCCTTTTGCCGGTCTCATGTAGGTAGTTGGGAGACCGGGTTTAGGATAGATAACAATACTATCAAGAGGGGCTCTTGAGTGAGTAGCTCGATCATATCTTTCGGAGAGATCTCAAACCATTGCATTCTTAGCATCATCTTTCTTGGTTGTTTGTTGGATCTTATCCATGTTTGGTTCTAGAGCTTGTGTTCATTACAAGCTCTAGTTCTTCAAAATCGGATCTCTCTTTTACATCTTATTCTGATTTTGTTCTTGGAGGTTTTCTAGATCCTTACCAAGGGAGGTATCTCACATTATAATACTTGATACATTCTCACTTAGTGATATCCAATATTTTCAACAAAATTGGTTTCGGGTCAATCAGAGTTACCAAACTCTAGTTATCTCTGTCTGAAGTTGGCCCTTTATTTGGTTTAAAAAGAAAAAGGAAAATGGTTTTCTGCGGTTGGTTGGGTGGTACTACCGGACGTACTACCGGTTGCACCTGAGCAGTGGTGTATCCTCTTTGTCTTGCTCGGCAGCGATTTTGCCCAGGTCCGGTTCTACCGGCCCTGCACGGTAGTACCGCCGGCCAGGCTGGTACTACCAGGCCAGCCCACTCCCAGCTCGCCCAACTCATGCCGCTTGCTCCAGGCCTGGCCTCGCGCGTGTGCTGCGCTCGCTCCTGCGCGCCTCGCCCTGATTCCATCACTAGCTCGCCTCGCTCCTAATCCCCTTCTCACGCGCGCGCAATGCTCTGCTCGACCGCCTCACTGTTCCCTGGCTCAGCTCGCTCGCTGGGTGCGGTACTACCGGCCTAAGCTGGCCCCAACGGGCAAATTTCTGGACCCCTCTTTATAAGCCCACTCTCTCCTCTTTTTTTATTTTTGCTTCTTCTCCTTTTTCCTCAAGCTTTGCCCCATTGTTTAATCTCTTTGAGTTTGGTTTTTTTCTTCCCCTCCAATGTCTCTTGCACATATTTGAGAGGAAGATTGAGGAGGTCTAGATCTACATTTTGACCAAACCAAATCATCTCTTTGTGAGTGAATCTTTGAGATCTAGATCTTGGAGGATTTTGTGTTCTCTTTTGATTCTTCCTCTCTTATTCCCCCAATTGCTTTAATAGCTTTGTTGTAATTTGAGAGTGAAGGATTGGTGCATCTTTGTAGTGTTCTTGGCATTTGCATTAGGCGCATCGGTTTGTGTTCTCCTTGGAGGATTTGGTTGGTGAAATCAAGAAGCTTATCCCTCTTGGGTTCTTGGAACCCTAGACGGTTGTGTGGCCTTTGTGGCGAGTTCTTGGGGCCTTCAATTAAGTTGTGAAGCTCTCCCCAAGATTAAGGCCTTAGTGGCGATTGTTGGAAGCCTCCAATTAAGTTGTGGAGATTGCCCCAATCTTATACGGGTTTAGTGACCACCCTCAAGTGTTCCATAGTGGAACAGGTACTTGCCGCGTGGTGGGTGCTCAAGAGAATAGGGTGAGGCCTCTTGTGGCGTTGGTGGTCTTAGTACCGCTCATCCCTCCAACAAGACGTACTCTCTTGTTGGAAGGAACTCAGTAAAATATCGTCGTACCCGTGTGCCTCGGTTATCTCTATACCTGAGCTCTTTACTTATACACTTTACATTGTGATAGCCTTCATGTTTGAAGTAATCTATATTTCTATCACATTGTTTCTTTTCTTGCTTAGCATAAGTTTTTGGTGCACACAAGTGAACCTTAGTATATCTAGGCTTTGTGCTTGACAAAAAAAAACACTAGTTTTATTCCGCCATTATTAAGCCCATCTCGTAAAAGTTTTAAACCGCCTATTCACCCCCTCTAGGCGACATCCGTGATCTTTCAACAACCTCCAAAGAAAATTCCAGTCAAAAGAAATAGTAGTGCAAAGGTACAATGACAACTGAAAATTCTACTTTTGTTATTTACTAGCACATTTCTATATTTTGTTGTTTACTTGCACATTTCTACCAGAAAAAGGTACTACCACAAATGGAGACAAGTGCAACAGCTAGTATTGTGGCATCTACAATGATCTATGATGTTACATCATGTATTGTTATTCAGGTTCTATAGGAACAAGTGAGTTCCTTTTTTGTTGTTAGCCAAGCTATCTTCTAAAACTGTGAAATGAATGCTCACAGCTTGTATTGTGGCAATTGCAGGCAGCAACAACTCAATAGTCCTAGATTGCACCACCAAGTCATCTCCCTGAAAGCCAATTTATTGCCAGCTGCAGAGATGATCTATCACCTCCAAGACAACCTAAAAAACCCTTGGTTTAGCTAGGAAGAGGAAGGTTGGGACAAAGAAGAAGGAGAACATAGTGCCAGCCTGATGTGTTTAGACCATAGGTTGTATATTTTGGACAACAAACTCATATTTTAGCTAGGTTTGATAGAAACCTGATGCTCGGATGTAGCTCTGGTTTCACTCAAACCATGTAAGTGCAAGAGTGCACTTATTAAATCTGCCGGTAGTTCTTTTGAATGTAATGATCTAGAGTTGATCTCCAGCTACCATTCAGTACAATATGGCACATGGATCTCTATATTGCTTGTCAGTATATTATGTTGTGCATTTCATACATTGCATTTGAAACAACTAGCTTTCATTTTCATTCAAATATTACATCAGACCTGATCTAATTAGCAACTGCTACATACATCATCATTACAATTATACAAACAATTGCTGCTAACACTTTCTTACCACTGACAATTAGCTCATCCATCTTCTTCAGTACAGCAACCATGGTCCTCTATCCAACATCTTCTTCCCTTCTCTATTTCTCCTAAATAGTACCATTCCTAACCAGAAAATTAACATAGTTTTCTTCTTCTAAATAGTACCATTTTCCCAGTAGTAGTGGTTGCAAGGGTTAGGACTAACCTGAGACATAAATCAGAGAGAGAAATACGAGAATTAGAGGGAAATGAATCTGCTAATCCTAAGAACCCTAAGAACAACATCTTACCTGATGGTTGGGGCATTTATAGAAGACACGCCCATAATTGGAGCTCGACTGAGAGACGAGGCGAATGGTTCTACGAACTCGACAACACAAACATGGTACCAACGGCAGCGTCCCTGCTAGTAGCGGTGGCTGGAGAGAAGCAATTGCGACATGAATGGAGAAGACGCCTTCCTCCTGAGTGGAATCCACTCAGATGAGCTCATTGTGGCACTCATGGCGACGGAGCTAGAGCTGGAGAGCTGGTAGAGGTGTGGAGAAGGTCCGAGGGTTGGGGATTGAGAAGCCGACTACTTATAGGGGTTCATTTGCAAAATTCCCATCAGCCAACCGTAGGAAATCTCCCGCCTAACAACCAGCTGTCGATGTGGCACCGGTCAACACGGGTCAGGGCCATTTAGGACCGCACGCGCCTCACTTATGAAACATTTAGGACCCAGGTGTTCCAAACTGACGTAACTTCGAAACATTTAATATCGCCAATGCGGTTTTCTCTTTTGTTGTCGAGGAAATCAGGGCACGTACAATGTGTTGACATCATCTTTTCCTTGTGATTATCACGTTGGATTTGTGCTTAGTTGGATATGAGAGAAATAAGAAAGAAAAGTTTGTCTTCCCTTGCTAAGGGATGATCTCTTAGAAATAAGAGAATGTTATTTTCTCTTTTGTAACATATGTCTTCTTTAGCAAATATATTTCTTACCAAAAATAATTAGTTCTCATTGATTGCTAAGATGATAATAAGAGATAATGTATTGTACAATTTACATATATTGTCTTCTAAATGATGTGGAGAGAGATATAGCTTCACCACCGCTGTACATGGTCTGGGAAGATTTCGCGAGAACCCGAGCAGGCCCGCGTGCATCCGGCGCTAGGTATAGAACCAGGGCCGTGTATTCCTGGGCCCTAGCCAACTCGTTCTAGCACCAACTGCTCCACTTCGCATCATCCGACCGAGCGACCAAGCTAGAGAGAACTTCCTGGCGGCGGCGGCGTGACGTCCAGGCTCCGGATCGAAGGGAGCCGGACCCAGGCCGGGCAGGTGACTAGCCAACGGCGGAGGTCTCGTCGTCTCGTGCACTCACCGGTCGGCGTACTTCTCCAGTTCTCCAGCGGGCAGCAGGTAGCGGGGCGGCGGGCTGAGCGGCAGGAGGCCTTGTCGTCCCGGGCAAACTTGGGCTTGGTTTTCAGCTAGATTGAAGATGAATATTCCCTATACCGCCACGGCGCCACTTGCCTACAATTAGGTGAATTCTGAAGGTGAGCTTGTGCTGAAGCAGTTTTTAGTTATGCATCCTGTCGCTCCTCGTTCTCAAATAATGTGGACTTTACCATACATTCGGTACTACAAATTCGGTACATAATTGAAAATCAGAACGCTAACCGTAAGTGAGATAATAAGCTACCCGGAAGCTGTTCTTTTAACAAATTACCTTGCCGCTCAACTGTTTAGTTTAGTTTGCGTCACAAATCCAGACTGTGCCTCTGTTTCTTAATATCAGACTTTTGCATTTCTAGTAGCTTGTGATGACTGTATACGTATACGCTTTTAAAATGGAAAAAAACATGGTACCCGTAGATAGCTTCCTAGTAGGTTTGGTATCGTCTGTAAGTAGGGCCGAATGGGGAAAGGTACTTTTATTTTCTGAACATTTGCATTTGGATAGATCACTAGTGTCTTATTTGATGAATTTGTGAATTGCAGATTTGACAAGCTATTTCTTATATCATAATAATGTGTCTAGGCAACTTTGATTTTTTGCATCAGTTTTTTTTTAAGTTTTAGAGTGCCCCCTCAATTTTTCTTCACCCTTGACCACTGGATACAACCCATGCCCCAGGCCAACACGCTGCAGGTCGGATCAGCCCACGTCTCGGTGGAAGGTCGTGGCACCGTGCACACGTGTTGCCCAGCCCAGGCGGGTATCGGCCTCTCTCTCGCTCCTCTCCTCCACCGCGTACACGCACGGACACACGCGCACCCATGAGACAGCCGCATCCCCTCACTCCACCACATCACCTGATGCAGCTTGCTGACCCTAATTCCCCACCTCCACGCACCCAAGGCCCCCCTCATCCCACTCTGCTGTGTCTTCTCTCCGTTTGCGGCTGCAAGCGGGGTACACGCAGCGGCAGGACGTACCCGCGCAAACCCAAACCATCTCCCAGCTCGCCTCCGGTGGGGTCGGAGTTGAGGAGAAAGCCAGTGGGAACCGAGGTGAGACGCTTGCTAGAGCATTTAGAACGAGGTGCTCTTGCTGTAGTTTAGTGTCTTTTGCCCGGTACAGCAAGTCTGCATTGTATGTGCGCCATTTACTTTGTTTTTTAAGTTAGAACAAGGGCGGCGGAAAGTAGCTTTTCTTGCCTAAGGCTATGAAACGATTAAATGCTGTCAAATTAGAGCTATTCCCAGTAATGCTCACGCTCCACAGTTGAGTTCATCGCGAAACAGCTATGTAGTGTAGCAGAGAGCTACTGTCATACCTACCTTTGCGCAACGATGACTGCGCGAGGTAAGTGGAGCTACTTAGCTGTGCTCATGCTGGTTATTTTTATACAACTGCAAATATTAGAGTACCTGCATGGTGGCTGTCTAATAATGGTTCTGTGGGTTGTCATATCCTCAGAGGTTCCTTGCAATATGCAGTCCTGCACATAGTGTTCTCTGAATTTCTGAACAGCAATCTATCAAAATATATTTGAAGACTGACCATTTTTAAGGACAGCTGCATGATATTTATCGGAAATGGTTTGTTTCCATGGGATATTGGATTTAAGTTTTTTCCACCATACCTTTTTCATTCCTTTTCAAGTGAGTTGGGAGTTCATGGATAGTCAGCATCTTTTAGCTTCTACAGAAGTCCTGTTGCTGGTAGATTTTCTTCATTTATTTCACTGATCATGTACTAGGAAGAAAAACTTAACTTGTTTGTTCAAGTGAGCACTATTTTGATGTTACTTCTGTGTGAGATCACGTGGAGGCAATCCATAACTAACCTTTATTGTCACTATTATGCCTGCAGACTCAGGGCTGTAGTGGACCAGGAAGCTCCCTTTAGAAAACCAATTGCTAAGCACTGTTTATTTGCGTAGAAACTTTCTGTTCAGTTTTCTTGTATACTAGTACTTTTGTTAATTTGAATCATACCAGAAAGTTAAATGGAAATATATTTTTTATCTGAGTGTTAGAAATATATTTCCTGTTCAGTTAGGAAATATTTTTCAGTGAATTGTTCTACAGTCGATAGTTGTGAAGGAAAGTGCTTGGTTATAAGCTTAAGCACATGAAAAAATATAATCTTGCATTTCTGTTCTGTCTTTTGCAGGTCTTTAATCCTGTTTGTTTGGTGTGGTGTTACTGCCTGCAATGATCCTGCGAGTTCAAATCTTAAACTCGTAGAGGAACTGAGGACCTTGTGTGCACAGTCCAATGCATGCACTGACATCTTCATGATAAAAATGGAGAGATCCAGCTCTGGTTCTTGCCTTCAAGGTGATTGGTGTACTCCTGCACATGAGTTTCTTATGCATATAGTTAGACAGTAAATTTGATTTGAGTAATTTAAAGGTTTCTCATAAGCTGGCAGAAACTGAAAGGGATTCTCATATATGATTGTAAAAATCTGCATTTGAACCTTAAGTTCTTCAATCTTCATACGTAAGCTTTCTGAAGAATGTATATTCACCTTGATGCATATGAATATCTAACCTAGGTTTTTTTAGCTTGAACTTGAATGTCTAATCTAGGTTGTCACAGCATGCTGTTATAAGCGCCAACATCAATCTGAAATGGTATAAGCATCAATATCTGTCAAAATACTTACATGGCAACATGGCTTTACATATGGAAATAAATAAGTTTCTCAATATCCTTCAAAATACTACTACATGGCAACATGGCTTTTCATTTGGAAATAAATAAGTTTCTTCACAAGAAATAGATCTATGATGTTTTGTTTTACATTCCGAAAGTCCAAAATACATGATATTCACAAGGTGATATTCCTAGATATTGTCCAATACGAGTGCAGCTATGGTACTAGAGTGTTAAGATAATGAACTGAGGGTTGTTAAAGTACATGCACATTGTTTGTAGGTTAATCTCTTATTTTTAGACAGATGTCCATTCAAGTGCATTGCGTGTGGTTTTTCCCTTGTTGTGACCACTTTTTTAACGAGTTGTGCTGAAGTAGCATTGCATTGCAGGTACAGTGTATCATTGGCTTGCATTGGTTTTTATCTGGCTTGGTGACTGTCAGCATGTTCTGTCTCAGCAAACAACACTTGAACCTAAAGATAAATTTCTTCTGTCTGACCCACCTATTGGTCTCGTTGATCCAGTAGAGATTTCGCCATCTGTTCTTCCACACAATACTAATCCAGATGTGCCACTGTCACCAATGTATCCAAACTACACATCCTATGATCCAGTTTTAACTGGAAAATGCCATGTAAACTTTTCAGCGCTCTCTTATATTATGGACAAGACGGCTTCTGATTGTTCTGTACCCTTCGCACCACTAGTTGGGGATGTTATATGCTGTCCACAAGTTAGTAGCTTGATGAATATTTTCCAAGCTGCATATGGTGTTGGAAACAATGCGCTTGTTCTCAATCAAGCTTCAGCAAATGTGTGTTTCTCTGACATTATGAGCATACTTGCAAGTAAATGGGCAAACACCAACATCCCCGAGCTGTGTACTCTTGGACCATCAAATCTTACCGATGCTTCTTGCCCTGTGAAGGATATAAGTTCGTTTGAGAGGATGGTTAACGTAAGCAAGCTCTTGGATTCATGCAGCAGTGTTGACCCACTGAAAGAGTGTTGTAGGCCAGTTTGCCAACCTGCAATAATGGAAGCAGCAGTACATATATCGTCAGGGAAGGCAAGCATGTTTGGAAGTTCTAGCATACCTGGAAGTGCGGCTGGGATTAATGTTGTTAGTGACTGTAAAGGGGTAGTTTACTCCTACTTATCTATAAAACTTTCATCAGAAGTGGCAAACACTGCTTTCAGAGTATTGTCTGGTTGCAAGGTAAACAAAGGTATGCAATCTCACATGACTTTTACTGGTTGGGTTGATACATTTATATATTCCCTCCGATGGGAATTTCTTGCTTGGGTTGCTGTAATACCAAAATTTCCCAAAGTTAATCATACTTAAATTACAAGTACCTTTTTTTAATCTTATCCTCGTGTCATCACTGCTGGTTTGTCAGTACTATCAGTGTAATCATAATAATGTATGTATGGCATCAAGTGAATTGTCTAAATCTTGTCCTTAATTTTGTAGTCTGTCCACTGGAGTTCGATGACCCTTTGTCAGTCGCAAAGGCATGTGGCAATACATCTTCTTCAAGGCCTGTATGCTGTGCAGCGTTGCACTCTTACATTGCAACTAGACAGAAGCAAATATTTGTCACGAACTTGCAAGCAATTAACTGTGCAACAATGTTCGGATCAATGCTACAGAAAGCTGGTGTAGGGGTTGATATTTATGATCTCTGTGATATCGACTTGAAAGATTTTAGCCTGCAAGGTATGCACAGAAGATATCAGAACTTTCGTTTGAATACTTTTTACATATTGGAATGCAAAATAACATTGTCTATTACTTTGGCACCATTTATCCAATTGGAACAGCTTTTGGGCAACAAGGTTAGTTTTGTTTGATCAACTTTACTTGGTTAATCATAAATCCTTGTGTAGTTATGTATTTAATTCAATATTTCTTTCTGTAGGCTGTCTACTTCGGAGCTTACCTACGGACATTGCATTCGACAACATTACAGGCATTAGCTTTACATGTGATTTGAGTGACAACATTGCAGCACCATGGCCAGCCTCATCATCTCTTCATTCATTGTCGCTTTGTGCTCCAGGTGAGAAGAAATGTCTTCTTTTGTGGTTACAGAAATACTGTAACATGCAAGATGTAACCAACTAGGCCTAGCTATAATTTTCAATTATCTGTTTTGAAACACATGCAACATGAAAAAAAATAGAAGTTCCTTACAATACTGCCCGCACTTGCATTAGCTTTTCCTCTTTCGGTTTCAGAAATGGCATTGCCTGCATTACCAGTCTCACCACTATCAGGAAGCTCAGGTACTTTAAACATTCTTATACTATATTATAGGGTCCATTCGTTTATTAATTTTCCCCCCAAGACCTTGCTAACAAATTGAAATAACATTGATTTGACAGCAGGTATCTCCAGAACTGGAATCGGGATTCTGCTGCCTATTGTACTCCTCACCATGACCATCTCCATCTGAGTACACACTTCATGTAGCAAAGCCAGGAGGTCTTACCTTGTCGGGATTTTCCCCACTGCAGGCCCACGTTGTAAATTAAATCTTATTGCATTCTTGTAAATGAGCCTTTCCCTTTTCTGTTCCATTTTGTCTAGTTCATAGCATTTTCATGTCCTAGGGAGTACTGTTATACCTTTTGAGAGATCATCAGGAAGTAAATCTCCTAGACGTTGGCACTTGTTTATGGATTGCGATTTGCGAGCTCAGTGTGTGATATGAAACCAACTGGAATGGTATGGCTGCCAATACTCTTGGTGATACAGCGCAGCCATCAGGTTTATGCCTCGTTATGGATGTTTCGCTGCTTTCCTGCTGTTAATGAGCCTATTGAACTAAAACTGATAAAAAATGATATTGTATAACTTAAATGCCATGATAAAGTATGACACAGCTTCCACCAGATCATTACTCTTGAAGGACACCAATAAGTTGCTGTCGGAGGAAAAACGGTTCTCAAAGTGCAAGGCACATGGTTCTTTGAAGAGTTAACAGTGGTTGTGATCACAGAACATGTTTAATCAGATGAGCATTTGAAACATTTCATCACGTTTTCAACTGCAAGATAGGGACGCATAGATTCATGTATAAATAAACATGACAATGTTTTTGAAGAATTGTTGTCTACTGTTACACTACAGATTCAACATGACGCTGATAGGCCTGCTGACGCAGCAGCTACAACCTTGTCGACTGTTCTGCTGATTTTTGACGCTGCAACGGGGCCACATCATCAGCATCCTGTGAAGGAGTTGACCCACTGGAAGATGGTTTTGCGCCAGCTGAAACAACATTCTTGAGCCATGTTCCCTGGAAAGTGGCCCCCCCTCTATTTTGGTCACCTGGGGACTCTGGCGAGGCTTGGTTTTTTGAAGTCAGGCCTGCCATAAATCTATATGCTACTCTACTAGCATTGACGATTTCTGTTTTAGCCTGCCTGAACTGGAAACATAAAGTTGCAACAAGAAAAACCATGTTAGGGAAAGTAATCACTGCAATATGTGAAAGCAAGACAACAATAAAATATACAATAACAATGAATCCTTAACACAAGCTTCAATGTAAGTGCATTCAACAAAAGAAAAAACATATAACACATGCGGAATTTGGTGAGCATGGAACATCCTGATGATAAAAACAAGAAAGGGAAAAGTAACCAAGATTAGAAAAAACAAAATAGCAAGGTAACTAAACAGTATGGAACATTGCAACATTATTTCTGCAGTTCACTGATAGATTGGAAGACACTCCCTAAATATTTAAAGATAGAGAAACATTGTATAGATATATTGTTCAAGTATCCAAGATGGCCATGGCATAAACATTACATACAAGAGGAAACATGGTCATGCCAAACTGATTATTTAAAGATTCTTTTCCTTGCTTGTAGTATGCACTTTTCTGAAGTTCTGGCTTTTGTTTATGCCATCATATTAATACGAAAAGAAGTCAAAGCACATGGTAATTGCATGGTTCCAGGGAAATCAGGGTTTCCTGTTATCGACACAAAACACATGTAGCATCTCTTATTTAGTTTACAAAGGCAACAACACTGACAATTTTGCAGAAAGTGACATTTCCCCATCACTAAAACAAATAAATTTGGCATGCTAAGCAATCACAGAAAAAACGATTGGAGTTGATACCAATGGCCCTGAATTTAATCGTGAGGACTAGGATTAAGAAAATATTTGTACATCTATCACAAAAATAAATTGCTTTATCATATCGTATTATTTGAAAAAGGCGGTAGGGGATTAATATGGTATTTCCAGTTGATATGTCATTCAACCTCCTTACAGATTGTGCTAATGATGTAGTGCTAATATGCTGTTATAGTGTTATGAAATATCTATGCAACACAGCAACGAGCTAAACTTGTCTGAGTAATAGATAATAAATGCACAGTATAACATAGCAAATGGTCATAATTCAACAAGTAGTCAAGGAATACACCAGTCTACAAACAAATTATATATACAACACACACCTTAACTGCTGTATTCTCAGCAACCACCACAGCAGTATCACCGGCATTGGCAAAACGATTAACCCAACCTGCAAGATTTGATAGGCAAGATTAGCCAAACAAAAATAAACCCATTGTCTCTGTCATTTCAAATTAGAATAGAATACTGTCATGTTACAAACACTAATAATGACATCTCCAACACCCTATGAGGAAAACTAGCCCAGCTTACAATTCTGTAACTAATCAAGTTAGCTTACTGGATTAACTCATCAAGTCCCACTTCTAGCTATATAGTTTTCACACAGCAATCATGTTACTAATGACTAATCATCTTATACTAAAGCTTCAGGCATGGGGGGATACCAGTTTACCTTCCCAGTTTCCATACTTGAATAACCTCAAGAATGATTTTAGGTTGAGCACAAACTGGAGCAGCCTAAGTTAGCAAAATTTACTCCACATGGCCCTAGTAAATGTACACTTGCTGCTACTAACCCTTACTATTAGCCAATGGTGAAACAAGTAATGGCAACTTACCATACTTTCCACTCACTCCCAGCTCCAGAGTTCACCAAACCTAGATACTTACAAGCTAATATAGATGGAGCAGAAGACAGATAGCTCATCATGGGCATGAGGCCATTGGCACCACTCCCATCACGTTCAGGTTAATCCCCTCTACTTGTAGGCAATTGACACCTTCAAGTGAGAGCAAATAGCTAAATAAGTAAGTAGTCCTTATAGCCAGCACCACTCTTTCCAGCAATATACCCTCTCCTCCCTAGACAATTAACACCTCCAAGCCAACTCAATTCCTTAATCAGTTAATCTGCACCACCATTCATCAAGCCCTCTAACAAGTAACTCCGGCCCGCTCCTGATGTTGAGTTACATCACCAATCCGCTATTGCTGAGTAGCAATTATGGCAGACGGTATGCCCTTAGCTTTCACCACAGCGCCCAATTCACCTTCAGTTTATTTTCCTAGTCAAGCCAATCTCATTAACTGGACTGGAATCCTCCTATCAAAGTTGTGAAATGTTTTTACCCCCAGAGATTTGGTATTCTTTCGGGATACTGGGTACCGCTAGTCCATCCAGTGACTAATCAGAAGAACAAAGCTGTAAATCTCCTTCCCTCCTCTTCCTTACCAGGGAGCTTGGGGACGCCGAGCCTGTCGCAGAGCACGTCACAGAAGTGGTTGCAGTTTCTGGAGAGGAGGTCGTAGGAGTGTCCCGGCCACTCGCGACTGAGTTCGCGCAGGATCCGGTTCACGGTGGCGATGGTGCACTCCGTCTCCCCGAGGACGATGCGCTCGCGGTAGGTGTACATGGGGTTCTTGCTGACGGGGCAGTTGAACACCCCGCTGCCGTTCTCGCAGAACCCGAACGACCACTCCTCCTCGCCATAGACCTGAATGCAACACATCCGGAAATGAAAATTGGGGATCTGGGAGAGGAAGGGGGCAAGCAAGCAAGATGGCAGGCAATGCGTCACCGCCGTCCTGGCGAGCGGGAGGTGCGGCGGAGACCTGGACGGCGCTGTGGAAGATGCCTCCTAGGCCGATGCGGTCCTTGAAGATGCGGTTGATCTGGAGGATGGTGTTGTTGGTTTTCTCGGAGTCGCTGTTGGTCACGTCGTACACGTGGAGCACCACCTCCTTCATCTCATCGACGGGCAGCCTCTCCCCCTCCCGCCTTTCCTCCCTCTCCGGCGACGGCGACGGAGCGGTTGGGTTGAAGTCGGGAGAGGGTCCGAATCGTCGGCGGGTGGGTGGTTGCTTTGGAGGTGGTGGCCGTCGTGGTCACGTCCTCGGTACGAGTATTCTTATCGGCGATGGGATCGGGGACATTTCGAGGCACGGTCACCGACGATTAGGCCCAGATTACACAGCTTTCATTTCTGTTCATACCGGTACTACCTCGATCCAGGCTTACAAGTACAACTTACAAGGCTCATTTAACTTGTCTTAAATCAAGAAAATATTAAGTTCTACTAGCACTTAATACAAATATAATATGAAGATATGCTTCTATTAATAAAAATTTGATGACACAGATGATGGAATTTGGGAGAGAGGGATGTGAGCATTACTTGTAGTTGTACCATGGCATACGGTGCATTGATTTGAGTTTTCCATGGAGATTCCGTTGGTGAAAGTTAGTAAGCTTATTATTCTTGAATGCTTGTGTCCGGATTTTGTTCCTCTTGAATTCTTGAAACCCTAGATAGCTTGTGTTACCGCGAAGCTCAGTCATTGAGGTGTAAAGCTCAGAGGATTTCTTGGGAGCCTTTAGTTACGTTGCGGAGATCACCCCGGTCTTGTACGAGATTGGTGACCGCCCTCGTGGGCCTCCTAGTGGCCGAATCGAGGCAACTTCCTTTTGGTGGGAAGGCTCGAGGAGAATACTGTGATCCATTGTGGTGTTTCGAGAACATTGTGCCTCCACACGCTTCAACAGAGAGTAGAATCCGAAAAGGTCCGAACTTTGGAATACATCGTCATCTCCTCGTGCCTTGGTTATATCTATACTCGTGCTCTATACTTATGCGCTTTACTTTATAACAATCTTCGTGCTTTGAAGTTATATATCTTGCCATCTTATTGTTGCTTGTCTTACTTAGCATAAGTCGTTAGTCACATAGTTGAGCCTGACATATTTAGGATTTGTGCTTGATAAATTAAACACTAGTTTTATTTCGTATTTATTAGAGCCAAAATTGTATTGGTTTACGATTCACCCCATCCCCCTCCCTAAGCACCGTCGAGGTCCTTTCGATGCACCTTATGGGATCAAGTGATCAAGTAATATTGAAAGCGATGTGAAACTGGCCCAAATATTACATTCTTGTTGTTTCTATGTGAATTAGGTGTCATATATGAGCTTACATTGAAGAATATGACATCAACTGGATGTGTCCATCAAGGTTGAGAATAGCATGTTCAAGCCAAACACCCCAAGGGATTATATTTTTGAAGCTTGTGGTCCAATTGGTGACAATGGGCATTTAAAGATGTGTCTTAGCGAATCCCATTTTGGTACGAAGGATCAAACTAATTCTTCACTGTCGGGAGATTACCCCAGGGTAGACTCAGCTGGGTTAGTTGATGGCTGTGAAATACAACCATCTACATCCACATTTAAACAGGATATTATTCATATTTTTGATAAAATATCTCTCTAAAATCTGCCACTAATGTCTAATAATCAAAGTGGTATGCAATCCTTCCTTTCTATTTTTTTCTGCGCAGATAATGACGTTTGATGATGGGAATCACAACATTAAAGTCAAAGATATGAGATTTCCAACAACCCAAAGAAACCAGGGGTCGTGAAGTGGAGACAGAAGGTTTAACGATCAATTATACGACGGGAATAAAATTTCGGTCGTATAGTTTCGCCCGTATAGTTGCCATCGACACCGCTAGGTCAAACATAACAACTTTCGTGAAGGGACCCCTATATAAATAGGCTCCGGGCAATGAGAAACATAACACCAGAGACCCCCGCAGAACCCTAGAAACCTGCATCCATAACACCAAAGATCCGCCAGAGGAATAGACTTAGATCTAATCTCCAAACCCTTCTCCACCACCATAGCCATATTCCACCACTTGTAATAGTAGATCTCATCTTCCATTGGCGACATTGTAAGACTATTTGCTATCAATCTCATGATTTCCAGTGCAATGTTTATGATTGTTGATTTCATCTCTATGCGTGAGTAATTCTCTTTGGGCTAAGGCTTCGGCCTAGCCATGTAGCTTTTGTGCATGTTATTTATTATAGATGGGATCATGTATTAGTTTGTATGACATGATGATTATTGTATCCTCTCTTGCCTCAATTCAAGGACTTGTCAGGTACCCAAGACCCTGAGGATTGAGCCAGGTATAGGGAGTATGAGTAATGACTAATCTGTAGGCTGGGAACCGTAGTGATAAAAGGGGTAGTATGGCTGCATGTGAGGGATTTACTTGGGATTAACGGTGATATCACTATGCATATCATTAGTTCTCTTTCTTCTATGTATGAGACTAGTAGGTTATTGCTATAAGCGGTTGCGGAGGCAATAGCAATTATGGATGCATTGCTCACATATAATTATCTTTCTCTAATAATTACATGCATACTTGATTATTATCTTTTATTCCCATCAGATGTTTTGCACAGCTACAGGTGAAACCGAAAGCCCTAGGCCCTCTCTCTCCATCATCGACAACAACAAAAGACAGCAAACTCTTGGTCCGGTAAAACACAAAAAGAATTCTAAAACTCCCGAAGGTCCGTTAAAGTAACTTCACTATGCTTTCTTCTTCCCAAGGATTCGATAACCTAGGTCTACTAGGGAAAAAGAGCTATACTACATCTGTAATCCGGATCGAAGGTATCAACCCTTTTTCTGGCGCTGTTGTCGGGGAAGCAATAGCTACCCTGGTGAGGTTAATAGAAACCTAGCTAATTTTAATTCTTGTTTTTAATTTTGTTAGTCTGCTTTCAGTCTTTATTTGAAAAACCAAAAATATTAGTTAGTCTTTAAATTATTGTTTTTACTATCATAAGTCTTTGTTTAAGAAAACCCAAAAACATAGGAAATATGGCTGAAAACAAGCTTGGGGAGTTTGCAACTCCCAACAATGATTATTTGCGTACTCCTATTACATAGCCAGCGATTACTACTGATGATTATGAAATTAAGCCCTACTATTTAAGTTTGGTTCAACAGAATCAATTTGGAGGCTCTGTTGTTGAGGACGCAGGTATGCACTTGAAAACTTTCACTAAAATATTTGATATGATGCGCATAAAAGATGTTGACCCCGATGCGGTCAAATTGCGCTTATTTCCTTTCTCTCTTAGAGGAAGGGCAAAAGAATGGTTGTTATCTTTGCCTAGAAATACTATTGCATCATGGGTGGAGTGTACTTCTTTATTTATGACTAAATTTTTCCCACCTGCAAATACTATGCAACTAAGATCTAATATTACTGGTTTTAGACAGGAAGAGTGTGAGCCACTAGCGCTTGCATGGGAGAGGATGAAAGAATGCATGAGAAACTGTCCCAAACATGGGATGGAAGATTGGTTAATTCTCCATTTGTTTTATAATGCTCTTAACCCTGTTTCTAAGTCTATGCTTGATACTACAGCTGGAAGAACATTTATGGGCAAACATATTACCGAAGCAAAGCAGCTGCTAGACAATATGTAAGACAACCATGCCCAGTGGCATGTGGATAGATCAAACACGAAGAAGGTGAACTCCGTCTCACCACAAGAAAATGAATAACTCAATGCTAAGCTGGATGAGCTCATATTAGCCGTAAAAGACAAGGAAAACCAGGTAAGAGCTATCCCAGAATCAAATATTGAAGAAATAGACTTCATAGCTCGTAATGATTATAACCCTGCTTGGAAAAACAATTATAATCCTAATTTTCAGAAACACTACTCTAGTCATGCAGGTAACTCTAATAATAATATAGGAACAAGTAATGGTAGTCTCCAAGAAACACTTAAGTCCTTTATAGACTCACAAAATGAGAAAACAATATCCTTGTTAAAATAACGGAGAACCATGATGCTATGCTTGGTAAATTATCTAACCAAGCTGTAAGTTTGAGGAATGATCTGCAGGCCCTCCAAGAAAGAACAAGGATTGTTGAGGCATAGCTAGGTAAGATAACCGAGAGTCAAACTCTCATTCTAGCTAAATTTGTAGGTAAAGCTGAGCCCAATCATGTTGCAGACCTCAAGATGATGAGAATCCAAAGGGAGGAGCCTGAAGAACTTGATTATAGTAATGCTCCTTCACCAAATTACACGGTTGAAAATCTTGTAAAAAGGATCAATATCAAGATTCCGGTAAGTGAAGGAATTAGGAAGCTATGTATCAACACTTCATTAAGATTCTACCTACAAATAAGCTATAGGGATTAAAGAAAATACTTTAGTATACATTAAATGTTGTCCTGCTCTTATTGATTTTGTTATTGTTGACATGCCTGAAGATGCTATTGCTCCTATTATATTAGGCCATCCATTCTTAAGAACTATTAAGGCTTTGATTAATCTACATGAAGGGAACATGAAGCTTCAATTGCCTTCACGAGATCCTTTTGTTATTCATTTTCCCAGGAAGAAGAAAGCCAAGCATGATGAAAAGGAGGCCATCACTTTGAAGGCCAATTATTTTGGAGTGGGCATTCCACTCATCTGGCCAAAGTGACTGATATATTGCAAATGTATCTATAATTTTTGATGTTCCATGCTTGGTTTTATCTACTTTATTGTGTTTTGTCCACACTTTGGAGTACTTTTCATATGATTTCTTGGACTAACCTTTTAGTAAAGAGCCACAGTGCCAACTGCCTATTTTCTGCTATTTTTGGTTCCAGGAAGTCAGAAAATGAATATTCTCGGAATTAGACGGGACAAAAGCCAAAGTCACTATTTTACCGAGGGACACACGGAGCCAGAATACGAGACGAAGAGGGGCCAGGGAGTCGCCACACTACCTGGCCACATGGCCAGGCCTGGCCCGCGCCATGGGGTGGTGTAGCCGCCTCCAGCACCCCCTCGGCCTCTCCTTCCGCCCATAAGATGCCTCCGATACCAAAACCCTAAGTACCCGATCAAAAATCCACGAAAGAGTCTGTAGCCGCCGTCGTCTCTGTCCCTAGATCGGGAGGGATCTGAAGCTCTTCCCGGCACCCTGCCGGAGAGGGGAATTCACCCTGGAGGCCTTCTTCATCACCATGCAAGCCTCCGGTGTGATGTGTGAGTAGTTCATCTCTGGACTACGGGTCCATGTAGTAGCTAGATGGCTGGTTCTCCTCCTTTATGCTATCATGTTTAGATCTTGTGAGCTCCGTTCATGATCAAGATCATCTATTTGTAATTCTGCATGTTGTGTTTGCGGGGATCCGATGGATATTGAGATGCTATTTTAGATTGATTATTGATTCTATCATGTCTTTGTTATTTGTGATCTTGCATGCTTTCTGTTGTTAGTAGCTATCTTGGCCAAGTAGATGCTAGCAACTCCAAGAGTTAGTATTTATGCTCGATAGTGGGTTCATGCCTCTGGTAATCTGGAGAAGTGACAGAAATCTCTAAGGTACTAGATGTGTTGTTGCTACTAGGGAGAAAACAACAATCCTTTGTTCATAGAACAATCGTATTGTTTACTTTACACGCAATTTGTAATGCAATAATCTATTGCTTTTAACTTAATACTGGAGGGGGTTCGGATGATAACCTGAAGGTGGATTATTAGTCATAGATGCAGTTGGATGGCGGTCTATGTATAATGTTGTAATGCCCAATCAAGTCTCAAAGGAGTCAAGATGATTAGTATATGCATGTATTGCTTTTTCGATGTTTGTCAATTGCCAAGTGTAATTTGTTCACCCAGCATGTTATCTATCTTAAGGAGAGCCACCTCTAGTGAACTATGGACCCCGGTCCTTTCTTTTACACACAATCTACAAACTGTTTACTGCTTTGTGTTTACTTTCTGCAAACTATTACTTCTTTCCATTCGATACGTTTAATCCTTTGTTTTCAGCAAAACCGGTGAGATTGACAACCTCATCGCAAGTTGGGGGCAAAGTTTTGTGGCTGTGTTGTGCAGGTCTCCATGTTGCTACTAGCACCGGTAGTGCGCCCTACCAACGTTCAGCTAGCTACACCTTTGGGGTGTTTCCTTGCTCCTATTGGATTGATAACCTTGGTTTCTTACTGAGGGAAAACTTGCTGCTGTGCTCATCATACCTTCCTCTTGGGGTTCCCCAACGAGCTCGATATATTTGGGCCATCAACAACTTGTTCTGGCACCGTTGCCGAGGACTAAAGAACAAGAAGAAGCTCCCACGTCAACCACGCGCCATCAAAAACTTTTTCTGGCGCCGTTGCCGGGGAGTCAAGGACATCTTCACAAGGGGAGTCCCTCATAACCAATCTCTTTACTTTGTTATTTTTGTTTTGCTTAGTTTCCTTTTGCTTTGTTTGCTTGTTTCTTTATCAAAAACACAAAAAATAGTTTTACAAGTTTGCTTTCTTATTTATAAACACACAAAAATTAAGTCTCCTTTAGTTGTTATCTCTTCCTTAGCTCACCATGTTGATCCCTAAGTTCACCCTGAAAGACCTTTCAATAGGTAGTGGTTCTATAATTGGGAAAGATAATATTGAAGAATTCTTTAATCATGTTAGTAAACATGAGGATATTGAGGATAGATCCCTAGAACTTGCTCCAAATTATGAGATTGCTGCAGCTTCTTTAGTTCACATGTTGGAAGTTAGGTTTGTTAACCTAAACCCCTTAATGCAAGTAATGTTTCTTAAACTTAAAGAAATTGAGGACCCTGAAAAGAGGGATTTTATTCTAGAAACTTTGCTTAAGGAATTCTATGATGTTGCCAAGGAATCTAGAAAAGTATTTGAACGTTTCAATATGCTAGGCTCATGTGTATATGTTGTTGGTACACGAGAAAAGATGAAGAAAACTGAACCTAATGGGGAGGAAACTAAGGTACCAATACCCTTTAAACTGGTAGCAATACATGAACCCATATAAAAGAATCTTGATTGGATCGTTCCTGAAAACCCTTTTGATGAAAATAGTGAACATAAGAGCATTGAGAGAGGATCCTCTAGAACTTATTTGGATGATATACCTTGCCTTGTTGAAGATATTTCTGGTATTGATCTTAATGCTTCTTCATTTGAGAACACTTGATCCTTTTTCTTGCTTCTTATGCCTAACTTAAAGGCGTTAAAGGAAAGTACTTATTGGGAGATAACCTAAAAGTTTTAGATGAGTCTTGGAAGTTATTACTTCAGTAATAACCGCTCCTTATCCTTTTTATTTGCTTTTTGTGCCAAGAGTAACCTCTAATGAGAGAGAAGTAATGATTGGGAAAGTTGTTGTCCCAAAACAGATTTCTGTGCTTCACCGTAAAAAAATCGTGTAAAATCTCTGTATTTCCTTTTGAGGCGTGAATTTTTGTGCTTCTTCCCCAGGTTGTTATCTAACTTTCGTTAGTTTAACACTTTTTGATTTGAGCAACAGAAGGTCTTCGAAAAAATTCTTCTTTACCTGCTGGTCTGTTTTGACAGATTTCTGCCATTTTCTACATTTGCCTCTTGTTGGTTCCTTTTTGAGTTCTTTTGGGGAATTTAGCTTTTTTAGGGAAGTGCTTCAGTAGCTAGTGTTCTAATGGAAGTTTATTGGTGTTAGAACTGAACCTAAATATTTATTATCTTAAGTGCACTAATGTTGCTAATAAAGATTGTGTGAAGTTTTGTATGAAGGAAAAATTTCAGGTGTATGGATGAAATGAGTAATGAGATGAAAGATGGACTAAAGCTCAAGCTTGGGGACGCCACACTTGTTACCCCAAGAAATATCCAAGAAGTACAAGCGTCAAAGCTTGGGGATGCCCAAGGCATCCCCTTCTTCATCAATAAAAATCCTAGGTTTCTTCCAAACGCTTCATTTTTATTGTTTCATGCACAGTTGTGTTGTTCTTGGAGCGTCTTCTTTTTCGTTTTTGTTTTGGTTTTTCGTTTGCTTTGTTTGCTTAGTTTGCTGAATAAATTGGTTGGACCCCCTCTTTCATACATTGGTTTTCAAATAGTTTGGTTTGGTTTGGAAAAGAGTAGGAGGCTCATGCTTAAGTGGTAAAGAGAGCTTGTTTTTGATTGTGGCCTATGCTTTGTCATGCCATGCTTGATATTGTTTTGGCTTTATGCTTAGTATTATTTTCTGTAGCATGACTTGTTATAAAACAATTGAGATTGCTTAATGTGCCTTGGATGAATCATGCGTTGTTTTAGCATATTAAAGCGTAGTATAGTGGCATTCTCCTTTGATGCTTTATCTGGGTTGACTTGGCGCATGCTCACACCATGTTATGACTATCTCAAGTCACCATAGCCTTTATGATCCTTTAGTTTTCAACTTATAGTATCACTTTATGCTTTGATCAATGATGTTTTGTCGCTCTGCATGATTATGGTCATTATTGCTCTCTTAGTTTGTCGCTCCCAGTCTTTTGCTAGCCTCCGTAACCAAGTATGAGTTCCACTCATGCATCCAACTCCTTAAACCAAGTTATTCCAAAGAGTCCACCATACCTACCTACTAGAATATGCTATTCCAAATATATTCATGTTTTTGTCTACCTTCCAAATTAAACTTGTTATGATAAAACTGGTGATTAAAGCTCTCACGAACTTGATGGCACACTTTAGTTTCTGCATTTGATAAACTTGAACCATTGGGTCCTTCTTTGTTGCATATATGCTTGGGCTTTATAAGTTGAAATTAGCAGAACCATGTATCATGGGGAACGCTTTCAACATTGCACTTGTACTTTGTACCCCGTTGATATCATGTTCTTTTGCTTATGGATCCTGGCAGTGTGAAATAAAAGTAGAACTTGTAAGATCATGGAGTTTGTATGTGTGTTAGATAAACGCCTGGGCCGCTAGCCTAAGCCATGCCTAATCATGGTGGAAACTTGCAGCATCACCATAATGAGCAGTCTATGAAGCATCCTCAATAAAAACCTATGCAAATAGCAAATAAAAAGATCGCTGAGATGCTCATTGTCTGCTTGCCTTGTCATTTTGATTATGGGATGGCTCTTGTATCATGTGCAAGGGGTACCCCGTTGGTGGTTCTTTATGATACATATGAACTTACAATGATAAGAGCTTACTTGTGACTAAAGTTGAGTAGCATGAGGATTGGTCTTCGTAAGTAAGGGGCATGAGATTTTGGTTTATAACTTGTCAAGCATAACCTCTTAGTTGTGTCACTTTAACCTTAATCACCTTAAAGATGCTTATGATAGGGGCAATGAGAGCTGAAAGCTATAAGTACCATAATTTTTGGAAGCTCTTTATGAGACTTGAATCCCCTACTTCCTTCTGTGAAGGCCTTTCTTCCACCATTATATTGAGTCTTCACCTTCTATCTTTATGCACCTACTTTGAGAGCATAGTGGCCATTCTTAGTTCTATGTGCATTGTCCCAAGACTAGTTGATTGATGCATAACTTGATATTGCTTGTTTTAAACTATTTGTATCTAGTCACTCTTATGAACTTTGAAGGTGTGCTATGCATTTATATTTGCTACTCTATGAGGGACAAGTTGAATACTATTATGCTATGTTATCTTTATGTGAAACAAAGAAACGTCTTGTAAAGCATTGTTATTCATGAATCTCTTTTTTGTGCTTTTTCATGTTGCAACATAGTTTATGTCTTATTGCTAGAACTTTGTCTTTTATGTTATGATTTAAGTACTATGATCCTAGCTTTGAATGTTTTACAAATACTGTGATCAAGTTTATGATGGTGCATGTCACCTAAAAAATTATTCTTTCTTTTTATCACTTACCTACTCGAGGACGAGCATGAGTTAAGCTTGGGGATGTTGATACATTGCAAATGTATCTATAATTTTTGATGTTCCATGCTTGGTTTTATCTACTTTCTTGTGTTTTGTCCACACTTTGGAGTACTTTTCATATGATTTCTTGGACTAACCAATTAACAAAGAGCCAGAGTGCTAGCTGCCTGTTTTCTGCTTTTTTTGGTTCCAGGAAGTCAGGAAATGAATATTCTCGGAATTGGACGGGACAAAAGCCAAAGTCACTATTTTACCGAGGGACACACGGAGCCAGAATACGAGACGGAGAGGGGCCAAGGGGCCGCCACACCACCTGGCCGCGCGGCCAGGCCTGGCCCGCTACAGGGGGTGGTGTGGCCGCCTCCAGCACCCCCTTGGCCTCTCCTTCCGCCCATAAGATGCCTCTGATACCAAAACCCTAAGTACCCGATCAAAAATCCACGAAAGAGTCTGTAGCCGCCCTCGTCTCTGTCCCTAGATCGGGAGGGATCTGAAGCTCTTCCCGGCACCCTGCCGGAGAGGGGAATTCACCCTGGAGGCCTTCTTCATCACCATGCAAGCCTCCGGTGTGATGCGTGAGTAGTTCATCTCTGGACTACGGGTCCATCTAGTAGCTAGATGGCTGGTTCTCCTCCTTTGTGCTATTATGTTTAGATCTTGTGAGCTCCGTTCATGATCAAGGTCATCTATTTGTAATTCTGCATGTTGTGTTTGCGGGGATCCGATGGATATTGAGATGCTATTTCAGATTGATTATTGATTCTATCATGTCTTTGTTATTTGTGATCTTGCATGCTTTCCGTTGTTAGTAGCTATCTTGGCCAAGTAGATGCTAGCAACTCCAAGAGTTAGTATTTATGCTCGATAGTGGGTTCATGCCTTTGGTAATCTGGGGAAGTGACAGAAATCTCTAAGGTACTAGATGTGTTGTTGCTACTAGGGAGAAAACAACAATCCTTTGCTCATAGAACAATCATATTGTTTACTTTACACGCAATTCGTAATGCAATAATCGGTTGCTTGCAACTTAATACTGGAGGGGGTTCGGATGATAACCTGAAGGTGGATCATTAGTCATAGATGCATTTGGATGGCGGTCTATGTATAATGTTGTAATGCCCAATCAAGTCTCAAAGGAGTCTAGATGATCAGTATATGCATGTATTGCTTTCTCGATGTTTGTCAATTGCCCTGCTGGAATTTGTTCACCCAGCATCTTATCAGAGCCACCTCTAGTGAACTATGGACCCCAACCCTTTCTTTTACACACAATCTACAAACTTTTTACTGCTTTGTGTTTACTTTCTGCAAACTATTACTTCTTTCCATTCGATACATTTAATCCTTTGTTTTCAGCAAAACCGGTGAGATTGACAACCTCATCGCAAGTTGGGGCAAAGTTTTGTGGTTGTGTTGTGCAGGTCTCCACGTTGCTGCTGCCACCGGTAGTGCGCCCTGCCAACGTTCAGCTAGCTACACCTTTAGGGTGTTTCCTTGCTCCTACTGGATTGATAACCTTGGTTTCTTACTGAGGGAAATCTTGCTGCTGTGCTCATCATACCTTTCTCTTGGGGTTCCCCAACGAGCTCGATATATTTTGGCCATCAGTGACCAACATTGAGGTCAAGCTATTGACCATAAAAGAGCACTTCATGGGAGGCAACCCATGTGAAATAAATGTTTGAGTAAAGTTTTTAAGTTTTAGTTTAAGTTTTATATTTAATAAAGAGTGCTAGAAAGCTCCAGTTGAGGAGAAGAAGTTCGGTAGTAGTAAAAAACCTGCTTTATACATGCTAATAATGGTTGACAATTTTTACTGTCATTTTTCTATCAAAAACAAGGTGTTTTGCTTAGTTTTAGGATAAGAAATAATTTTCGATGAAATAGAATTTTTTTGATGTCTACAGAAGGTTTAACGACCAACTATACGGCGGGAATAAAAATTCTAGCCGTATAGTTTGGCCGTATAGATATCTTTGCCATCGATAATTTTTTTCCGTAGGTACTAAAGATTTAATGACCAACTATACAGCGGGAATAAAAATTCAAACCATATAGTTCTGGCCGTATAGTTATCGTTGCCTTTGTAAAATTTCTTTTCCAGGATCCAGAAGGTTTGATTACCAACTATACGGCAGGGATAAAAATCCCGGCCGTATAGTTCTGGTTGTATAGTTGCGCCGCCAGGTGAAAACCCTAAATCTTTGACATCAAACCAACTATACATCAAACCAATTGTATAGTTGCATTCGACCACAAAATCGCCACAGGAAGGTGCCCCCAACACCAAAACTTCAATCATTTTTCTCTCTTCTACCTCCAAACTCTCTCAAAATCTCAAGAGATCTTCATCTCTAATTAATTTTGTTTGATTTCCTCGCACACAAGTGATCTACGGTATATTTCTCCTCCGATCCTCCAATTACTTTTTGCAAATTTATTTTCGATCTGTTATCATTATCAATCTAGGGTGAGACCTACTATGAACTAATTACCATGATTCTCTTGCCTAGATTATTATTTTGAGGGGACTCTTTAGTGTGCTAAGATGAGGAATATGTTGGATCAAAAAGTTTTATTTTTTTGTCTTTCCTTATTATTTTAGATGATGAACACAAGGATCTAAACTTGTGCTCGTGCCGCCTCTAGTTCTTCTTAGGCTGCCGCTCAAGAACGCATGGGGATACAGTTCAAGGATGAGCACCAACATGATCGCTTCAACAAGATCAAGAACCGAGAAGTGAAGACAACAAAGTGGGCTTGCCCCATTATATTGAATCAACTCGGTATTTCTAATGACTTCAATTTACTTTGCAATAGAGTTGGCCTATAAAACTTTGTATTGAATGACGTGCCTACTTATTGCCGGTTAACTCTTGAATTTCTAAGTTCTTTGCAAAGTACCATTAAATCATGGCATGGAGAGGACATTATTTCTTTCCGACTTATGAACAACAATTATGCTTTATCACTAGATGAATGGTGCACATGTTTTAATTTTCCAAACAATAATGCTAATGCCTTACGCGCATCCTTTACTGGCATAGACCCTTCCCCGGAACTTTATTATAATGGAATGAGTTTTACTTCTAGAGTAAGCAAGGGGAAAAATATTCAACATCCTGCAATTCGCTATTTGTTCTATGTTATTGCTAACATCTTGCAGGCACGAAATGAGTTCACGAGACTCAATGAGGTGGACATCTTAGTCCTTGCAAAAGCTGCTTTCAACAACATCGACTTGTCACTCAACTTGGGCGCAATGCATGTGCGCTACCTAGAGTACCAATCCTCCCAAAGCCAAGGACCAATCATAGGTGGAGGCGTCATCGCCGTGCTTGCCATTGCCCTATGCATCGACCTAGGTGAGTTGCAACCAGTGCTAGGTGAGCGACGTGTTGGTTTCTCTATTTTAAAAGCTTGTGGAATGCTCACTAGGAGAGGTGGTGTTTATTACTTACATATTGCTGGAGCTGGGCATCTCTACCCCGCTCCTTTGCCTAATGGTCTTTTCTCTATCGAGGAAGGACATTTGCTATATGACTTGCAGGTTGAGCAACACCAACCCGAGGAGGAGATTCCGGAGTAGGATGAGGACAAAGAAGAGGAGCAAGAAGTTCCTTATCAAGAGGAGCAGCCACCAACCCAGTTCTCTACATACCAAGACTTCCAAGAACTTGGAGGAACTGTGAAGAGGATGTATAACCTCTCCTTGAACCTCCGAGAAACAACTAGTACTTTATTAACTCAGTTTGCAAACTGGAGTTACGACTTTTCCCGCCACCACAATGATTTGAAGGGCTTGCAAAATCCTAAGCGTGGGGAAGTTTCCTCATTATCTTTATTTGGCGTTCATTTGTTTTTATTTACTTCGAGATTATGTTTTTAATTCAAGTTTATAAGCACTCGTGTTGGTTTCCCCAACACTTTATATTTAGTTATTTCTATTTGTTTTCGAGACTTTCTAGCCGAGCTTTGCCGCCAATTTTCTACTCTCTAATTCCCTCTCTTAAAAAATACAAAAATATTTTTCCATTTATATTTATTTTCCCTCTTCCTTCCTTTTTATTCTCCTTGTGGCTTTCACGTATTTGCAGGAGAGTGATCGACTTCGAGTTTCCAAGAAGCAAATCAAAAGGGAAGAGAGAAGTGGAACCAATCATGAGAGGTATGCCTTAAGACTCCCCACTTTTGAAGTTTGAGAAACCCATGCTAGTTAGTAGTAAATGTTAAGATATTATATTGGTGGAGTGAGTCTTTATATTGTAGTAAAATTTTGTTTGCATGGGTATTTAGTTGGGTACATTTTTCTCCAACTCTTGTAGTTAACCAAGTCTTGCCTAAAAATTTGCTAAACAATTGTAATAAAAAAAGTCTCACAATTGAAGGCTGGGTGTTGTAGTGTTTAGTCTTGAAGGCTTATTTCTAGAGACACTCAACACCACAAAAAATAATGATTGGCTTGATAGCTCTCTTTAAAAGGATTTGTTTGATTGAATTAATGTTTAGCGGTTTTTGTGAGCATGCCAAAGTTTGACTTGTGAATCATAAGAATGATATAGCTTTATGCATGTCAAACTTCATGGGATGCCAACAACTCTGCTAGCCTACCAACGATCTTCGTGGAGGAAACTCCTAGATTTCGGCTATGAGTTGATTAAACATATGTAGCAGCAGTGCTATAATGGATAAGATTCTTGGCATTCTCGGGTAGCTGTGTCCAAGATGGAATCACTCCTCTGGCTGATATGAGTAATCGTTGTGCAAAAGGAACAAAGACCTTGGTGATGCCACGAGTGTCCATAACATCTCGATAAACTAATTAATTTTTTTGGCATGCTCTCAATTACTTAAGAACTGAAATTATTGAAGGACAATGAACAGAAAAGTAGTGCTTGAAAAGTCTTGACTTATTGATGTGGGAGGATTGAGATACTCTAGTGTATATGTTTTTCATGATAAACTCTCACACTCTCAATTTTACATGATTATACTTTATTGTTCAAAGGCAATCCTATGAGTTGATTACATGACATGGAATAAGGTTTACTCATTTGAATCATCCATGTTAACAATAATTTTGTTGCACTATTGGGATGTATAAAACCCGTATGATATGCTTGCCATTACTCTATCTATGCTGAAGTTTTTTAGATTAATAAAGTGGAGGAAACATGAGACTACCAATCATGAGTAAGATCATCATCTCGTTATTTCAGTTTAAATGCTGAGTTCCTTTTTGATTTTTGGTTTTATTGCTCGAGGATGATCAAGTTTAAGCTTGGAGAGGTTGATGGTTGTGAAATACATCCATCTACATCCACATTTAAACTGGATATTATTCATATTTTTGATGAAATATCTCTCTAAACCCGGCCACTAATGCCTAATGATCAAAGGGGTATGCAATCCTTTCTTTCCATTTTCCCTGCGCAGATAATGGTGTTTGATGATGGGAATCACAACATTAAAGTCAAAGATACGAGATTTCCAACAACCCAAAGAAACCAGGGGTCGTGAAGTGGAGACAGAAGCTTTAATGACCAACTATATGGCGGGAATAAAATCCCGGTTGTATAGTTTCAGCCGTATAGTTGCCATCAACACCGCTAGGTTAAACATAACAACTTTCGTGAAGGGACCCCTATATAAATAGGCTTTGGGCAACGAGAAATAGAGCCCCGGAGACCCTTGCAGAACCCCAGAAACCTGCATCCACAACACCGAAGAGCCGCTGGAGGAACATACTTAGATCTAATCTCCAAACCCTTCTCCACCACCATAGCCATATTCCACCACTTATAATAGTAGATATCATGTTCGATTGGCTACATTGTAAGACTATTTGCTATCAATCTCATGATTTCCATTGCAATGTTTATGATTGTTGATTTCGTCTCTATGCATGAGTAATTCTCTTTGGGCTAAGGGCTTCGGCCTAGCCATGTAGCTTTTGTGCATGTTATTTATCATAGATGGGATCATGTATTAGTTTGTATGACATGATGATTATTGTATCCTCTCTTTGCTCAATCCAAGGACTTGTCAGGTACCCAAGACCTCGAGGATTGAGCTATGTATAGGGAGTATGAGT
Source organism: Avena eriantha (assembly GCA_910589775.1). Classification (NCBI taxonomy): domain Eukaryota; kingdom Viridiplantae; phylum Streptophyta; class Magnoliopsida; order Poales; family Poaceae; genus Avena; species Avena eriantha. The sequence goes on along the minus strand of OU342740.1, from coordinate 274,857,989 downwards.
AATGACTAATCTGTAGGCTGGGAACCCCAGTGACATAAGGGGTAGTATGACTGTATGTGAGGGATTTACTTGGGATTAACGGTGACATCACTATGCATATCATTAGTTCTCTTTCTTCTATGGATGAGACTAGTAGGTTATTGCTATAAGCGGTTGCGGAGGCAATAGCAATTATGGATGCACTGCTCACATATAATTATCTTTCTCTAACAATTACATGCATACTTTATTATTATCTTTTATTCCCATCAGATGTTTTGCACAGCTACAGGTGAAACCGAAAGCCCTAGGCCCTCTCTCTCCATCATCGACAACAACAAAAGACAAAAAACTCTTGGTTTGGTAAAACAAAAAAAATTCTAAAACTCCCGAAAGTCCGTTAAAGTAACTTCACTATGCTTTCTGCTTCCCGAGGATTCGATAACCTAGGTCTACTAGGGAAAAAGAGCTATACTACATCCATAATCTGGATCGAAGGTATCATTAGTCTAGCTGGACCAGGACAGATGGCCACTAAGCATCAAGACTAGGCCGGCTTGCCCCATCCAGCTAGTCAACCAGAAGATCAGGATGGCTAGCCTCGCTCAGCCGACTAACCTAAAGACCTAGCTGGCTAGCTCAATCCAGCTAGTCGCCTTGGAGTTAGCAGCGAGAATCCGAGGAGCGTGATGATGGCTACAGTACCACGCCCCTAGATCCCCTAGCTTTGCGTCAGCTATAACACAACGACTACTAACTGTTGGATGGGATGTTCGTCCAGCGTGGGATAAAGCCGGTATGGTGGAACTCTATAGCGCTGACTATTGCACTAGGTCCCACCGGCTGGCCCACACCAGCCGGCCATCCCTTGTAATCTGCACCCCGACCAGTATATAAGGGGGTAGTGCCTCCATTGTGAGGTTGATCTCTCCTAGTTTCCATTCCCCTAGTTCATCTAGCAATAGCTCAAGTAGCACTTGTATTATGTTTTTCTCCCCCATATAGTGAGATCCGTACAGGAGTAAGTGTGTTACCTCGTGTAGAGGGCCTCGAACTTGGGTACTTCGCTGTGTTAGCAGTGCTTGTGCCTAGTCCTCCCTGCGGGATCCTTCACTTGCCTCTGATTGCTCCCTTCTAAGACATCCCTGACGGTACCGTCGTGTTCAACACCACGAGATTCACCAAGTTGATCAAGAGATGTGTTTTGGCTTTGAAGCATCTCCAAAGGGCTCCCCAAATGCTTCCTATCGATCTGTTTCAGTCCGAGCGGACAACTCGACCCAATTTTCTCCTCCCAACGGGCTCCCCAAACCCCGCCCCCTCCTCGGACAATCTTTTTCCCCAAACCATCCCCAAACCTGAGGATGATTTGGGGGAAAACAAGATTGTCCTCCCGTGTCCTCCCCTGGCCCACCTATCGGTCTCTGGCCCCGGCCTTTATCTACTCGCCCCGCTAACCCTCTTCTCCACCCCCGAGCAAATCCTAGTCCCGGTGACACCGAGACCACGCAGCCGCCCACCGCCGACACCAACATTCGCCCCACCACACCATGCAGTCGCTCGGTGCCGCCATGCTGAACTGGTAGAGGTCCCGCTCTAGTTGTGGCTCTCCTCCCCCAAGCTCCTCGTCCCGCCCGTCCGCCAGCACCTGCTCGTCCTGTTCGTCCGTGCAGGCCAGCAGCTCCACCTCCCGCGCCTCCACCAATGGGTCATCCTCCCACCCGAAGCCATACGTGGGTTTACACTATGTCCACCCCGCTGCACTAGTTGCACCTGCGAACCCGTCGTGGCCCTGGATCTCCCCGGTGGAGGCTCGCCGGCTCTGGCTGGCGTACGAATCGGCTCCACCGCACGCGAGGATGCCCGATGGGTGGCACCTCTAAAGGAAATATGCCCGAGAGGCAATAATAAAATGGTTATTATCTTATTCTAATTTTATCATAAATGTTTATTTCTCATGCTAGAATTGTATTAATCGAAAATGTTAATATATGTGTGTTTAATAAACAAATCAGAGTTACTAGCTAATATTATGAAGATCTAGTGTACGATAATAGTATCAACATGTTTTAACCCCAAGGAACTAAGGTCTCACCAAAGGACCAAATTTATGCAATGCCATCTCATTTGAGAATGAGTGATGCGTAGAGACACAAAGACATGCAAATACACACGAATCTAAAAGAGTTAGATCTAGAGATTAAGTTTATCACAAGCAACATGTTTGAACAACAATAGAAAGCCATAGGTGTTAAATGCGCAAGTATCAACTAGATTATTGACTCTAGTGCAAGTGGGAGACTGAACGGAATATGCCCGAGAGGCAATAATAAAATGGTTATTATCTTATTCCAAGTTTATGATGAATGTTTATTTCTCATGCTAGAACTGTATTAATCAGAAATGTCAATACATGTGCATTTAAACAAACCAAAGTTCTTAGTTATGTATCTCATTTAACTAGCTCGTTGATTAACAGATAATCAAGGTTTCCTGATCATGAACATTGGATATTGTTAATAATGGGATCATATCATTAGAAGAATGATATGATGAACATACACCCAAAGTAGGTATAGCAATACGATCTAGCCATAAGTTTACATTTCTATATCAAACACATACAAAGTAACCCTAATCCTTCGACCATGATATTATGTCAATCGTTGATTCTGGAGGAGTGCTTTGATGCCATCAAACATCATACTGTAATAGGGTGATTATAAAGGTGTCATTGGGTACTCTAAAAGTATTAGTTTAGGCTCATGAATCAAGAATGGGATGTGTCCATCCATATGACAGAGATATATACTCTGGTCCCTCTCGGTGATATCACATCAATACTGCTTGTAAGCACGTGACTAGGTCACAAGGATGTTGTATCAAAGAACGAATAAAGAGTACTTGTCGGTAACGAGATCGAACTAGGGTATGTTTGATATCTGTGATTAGATCTCGGACAAGTAAAATATCGCGAGACAAAAGGAATTGGGTATGACGTTAATGGCTCACACGATCATAAGAGTCATCGTTGAATGTGTGGGAGTCAGCACAGATCTACAGGTCCCACTGCTGATTATTGATCAGCGAGGTCTATCTATCATGTATGCATTATTCGCTAACCATAGGATGACACACCTAAGATATACTAACACTAATGGGCAGATAAAATATATCAGAGAATGGTTTTATAAGCACTAGAATTATTTCGATGAGTATCGGAATTGTTTCGGGTCAAATTGCTGAAATTGATTTCAGATGTGATATCAAAATAATACAAGGGGGTTTATGAAAATGTTTGTTAATTAAATTAATTAAAAAATTCTGAAAAAGATAAAAAATTATTTTTATTAATTGAGATATTGCATTTAATCTAGTTGAAATTAAATGCAAGGGAGTGGAGAGGAAATTCATGTGAGTGGGATGAGTGGAGAGTCCACCCACATGAATGAGGGAGAGGTGGGGGCACCCACCATGGTCGGTGCCATGGTACCTTGGGGATGCCCCCTCCCCTATAAAGGAGGTAACTCCCTGCTCTCCATTGGCACCTACTCCTCATGAAGGATCTCTCTTTCCCTCTAACAATTCCCCATGACTTCGGATTAGCGAAGTACATGTTCTGGTGGTTTTTCTAGAAGGACATGCTGCTTTTGCTACTATGTTGGAGTAAGGGCATGGAGGTTGTCAGGAGCCGGATGTGTTCCCGAGACAGATGCGCTACTAGTTTGCAGCTCTTTTTAACTCGGTCTTGAGATCGCCAAGTGATCGACTACATTAATAATGGAGTGTGGATTTGCTGCCATCGAGGATAGCTGCCCCCTTGTGTCTGCCGTAGGATGCACCTAGAGATTTGTGCCCGGAGATGACCGCGGTGCATGCGCACTGAATGACATTACTGCTAATTAACGATTAATAGAGCTACTTCTCTCAAATTTTCACTGGCGTGCTCAGTGTCTGCTTTGACATCTAGCTAAATGAGAGATATTGGTTTGACAGCACAGGCATACGCGCAGAGGGTGCTGTAGTAGTAGAATATCTGCTCGATCTGACCAAAAGTGCCACACCATTGTCATCTAGTGTAATTTATTAGCCAAACCCCACATGATAGTACCTACTCCCTCCGTTCAGAAATATAAGATATTTTAGCTTTTTATGAAATAAATCTACCTAGATGATTTTTAGTGTATAGGTTCACTCCAAATCTATGAACCTATACACTAAAAGATATCTAGATACATTCGGTTCACAAAGCTAAAATGTCTTATATTTTCGGACGGGGGAGTACTATTCATATTTTTCTAAGCATTGTTTAGCTAGCACAAGCCTACCTGTGGCTTTGTCGATTTCCTAGCTGAACTGAACGACACACGATAACACCTACTCTTATGTTTCATATAAGCATGGCTTAGCTAGCACAAGCCTACATGTTGATGTCGTGCATGCATAGTGCTGAGTAGAGCTGCTAGACTGGGTGGAGAATAACGTGTTCAATTTTATTCCTCACTATCTTTTTCCTGTTTCATATAAAACACGAGGGGTTGGGGAAAAACAATGAGTTTGCCTTCCTATTGGTGAATAGGAAAGCTAGATTGACCCTTGTTTTACGTTGCACTCCGTATCACATTTTCTTTTAGCCCACGTATAAGTGAGTGTGCTTATTTCCCAAAATCCATGTTTGCAATGTGTAATATACCAGCATGTGCTTAGTTTCCAAATCCATGTTTAAGTTATATCACAATTTCTTTTTACAATTGTTTGCCAAGTATGGTCTATTTGATCCATGTGTTGGTTATGCTCTATGTACTTGACTGGTGTGTTAACAAAAGCAAGCGCCCCCGACTACATATGTCTAGTTACTTTTAAGGCTATGCATGTGATCTCACTAAAAGATAATGAATGCAAAAAAGACAATGTTGTGACAATGTAGCTTTTTTGTCCATATACGATTTGTCACTCCACGCTATGCTGCCATATGGTGTCAGACGTCAGTGTCATTAGCAGAAATATAAGCGACAACATGCACGAGTTGCAGATCCCAAAACACAAAATATACATATCTCCACGAATGATCCTATGGTAGGTGAGTGGGGGCAGCTATCCTCCGTGGTACCACATTATTTTCCTTAATAATGACATCAGATTTTGTAAAAAGATTTCGCTCTTCGAGGGTAAGTTATTTTGGTTACCCACTTACTCGTTACTAGCATCTACAAGATTATATCTTGGCATAATTAGGTGTTTTTATCGTAGGATTATTTTGTTTTTTATGTTGTGAACCCTTTAGTGGTATCAAAGCCATATATATGCGTAGATATACTATACGAGTAGAACACATGTGGATGTGGGTGTTTATGATCATTTTATTGCTTCTAAAAGGGCATGTATGCCCCGTGTGTGGTTTTGGTAATTAGTGACAATCTCTATGGACTTATGTGTGAATTGAGTTTCACTTGTAGATTTTGTCCATTGGTATTGCTTGGACCATTTGTTGGTTTCAAGATAGATGAAATGAAGAAGAAGAAGAAACAATGTCCAAGGGATTTGGGCCTTTTGGAATCATGTCGAAGAAGAATAAGATCAAGAGTGTCTTGAAGAATAAGATGGAGTTCCTCATGTGTATCTTCCAAACATCATCCTTATGGAGTTAGAAGAAATGAAGTGCAGGCTCAAGATGCGCCATCTATAGAAGATCTCATGCTTAAAGCTTGTCATCCTCGATGATCATGGATTGATGAAGACAAGTTCAAGTAATAGATCTCCCTTGGTGTATGGGGAGTGCTGACTCATGGTTGATGTCGAGCTCGTTGGGGAACCCCAAGAGGAAGGTATGATGAGCACATCAGTAAGTTTCCCTCAGTTATGAAACCAAGGTTATCGAACCAGTAGGAGTAAGGAAACACCTCCAAGGTGTTGTTGCCAACTTGGAATCCTACACAACACAACCATAGAACTTTGCCCCCAACTTCCAGTGAGGTTGCCAATCTCACCGATTTTTCTGAAAACAAAGGATTAAACGTATTGTGTGGAAGAAAGTAAAACCTTGTAGAAAGTAAACACAAAACAATAAACATTTGTCGATTGATGGTAAAAGAAAGGACCGGGGTCCATAGTTCACTAGTGGTGGCTCTCCTTAAGATAGATGACATGTTGGGTGAACAAATTACAGCGGGGCAATTGACAAACATCGAGAAAACAATCATGCATATACTAATCATCTTGACTCCTATGAGATTTGATTGGGCATTACAACATTATACATAGACCGTAATCCAACTGCATCTCTGACTAATAATCCACCTTCAGGTTATCATCTGAACCCCCTCCAGTATTAAGTTGCAAGCAACAGATATTGCATTACGCATTGCGTGTAAAGTAAACAATATGATTGTTCTATGAATAAAGGATTGCTGTTTTCTCCCTAGTAGAAACAACACATCTAGTACCTTAGAGATTTCTGTCACTTCCCCAGATTACTAGAGGCATGAACCCACTATCGAGCATAAATACTCCATCTTGGAGTTGCTAGCATCTACTCGGCCAAGATATCTACTAACAACGGAGAGCATGCAAGATCACAAATAACAAAGACATGATAGAATCAATAATCAATCTGAAATAGCATCTCAATATCCATCGGATCCCCACAAACACAACATGTGGATTACAAATAGATGATCTTGATCATGAACGGAGCTCACAAGATCTAAACATGGTAGCACAAAGGAGAAGAATCAACCATATAGCTACTACATGGACCCGTAGTCCAGGGATGAACTACTCACGCATCACACCGGAGGCTTGCATGGTGATGAAGAAGGCCTCCAGGGTGAATTCTCCCCTCCGACAGGGTGCCGGGAAGAGCTTCAGATCCCTCCTGATCTAGGGATGGAGATGACGGCGGCTACAGACTCTTTCTTGGAATTTTGATCAGGTCCTTAGGGTTCTGTATCGGAGGCATCTTATATGCAAAAGGGGAGGCCGAGGGGGTTCCCTAGGCGGCCACACCACCCCCTGACGTGGGCCAGGCCTGGCCGCGCGGCCAGGTGGTGTGGCGGCCCTCTGGCCCCTCTCCGTCTCGTATTCTGGCTCCGTGTCCCCCTCGGTGAAAAACTGACTTTGGATTTTGTCCGGTCCAATTCCAAAAATATTCATTTTCTAACTTTCCTAGAACCAAAAATAGCAGAAAACAGGCAGCTGGCACTGTGGCATCTTGTTAATAGGTTAGTCCAAGAAAGTGTATAAAAAGTACTCCAAAATGGGGACAAAACATAAGAAAGTAGATAAAAACCAAGCATGGAACATCAAAAATTATAGATACGTTTGCAACGGATCAGGGAAAAATTTGCAAGCCTTCATAAAGCAAGAGCGAGCAAAAGCAATCAAGAAAGGCCTTCCATCTTGCGAAGGACAAGACGGTCTACATCAAGCTCAAGTGGAATTATGAAGGCAAAGGTATGATCTTGATAGGTTTTCTCTTTTGCTGGTGTCATGTTGTTAGCTGGGAGACCGGGTTTAGGATAGATATCCGTACTATCAAGAGGGCCTCTCGAGTGAGTGATTCGATCGCATCTTTTGGAGAGAGCTCGAACCTTTGCATTCTTGCAACATATTTCCTTGTTGTTATTTGATCTTGTCCATGTGAGGATGTAGGGCTTGTGGGTATATTCATAACAAGCTATAGTTCATCAAAAATGGATTTCCCGTGCATATCCTATTACGTTTTTGATCTTGCAGGTTCTCCGACTCCACACCTTGGGAGGTATCTCACATATTCATATTTGATATTTTCTCCCTTGGTGGTATCCAATATATACACCTTTTATTGGATTCTACTCTTTATTATCTTTCCAACAAAATTGGTTTCATCCCAATTCGAAATATTGGATACCACCAAGGGAGAAAATATCTGATGGCTCAAGATATGTAGAGCTCGTTGGGAACACCAAGAGGAAGGTATGATGAGCACAACAACAAGTTTCCCTCAGTTATGAAACCAAAGTTATTGAACTAGTAGGAGTAAGGAAACAACTCCAAGGTGTTGCTAGCAACTTGGAATCCTGCACAACACGACCACATAACTTTGTCCCAACTTACAGTGAGGTTGTCAATCTCACTGGTTTTACTGAAAATAAAGGATTAAACGTATAGTGTGGAAGATAGTAATTGCTTGCAGAAAGTAAACAGTAAACAGTAAACATTAGATGGTATATTAATGGTAAAGGAGTGGACTGGGGTCCACAATTCACTAGAGGTGTTTCTCCTTAATATTAATAGCATGTTGGGTGAACAAATTACAGCGGGGCAATTGACAGATTGAGAAAGCATAACAATGCATATAGTAGACATCTTGACTCCTACGAGATTTGATTGGGCATTACAACATAATACATAGACCGTAATCCAACTGCATCTATGACTAATAATCCACCTTCAGGTTATCATTTGAACCCCTTCCAGTATTAAGTTGCAAGCAACAAATAATTGCATTAAGCAAAGTGTAAACAATACAATTGCCCCATGGACAAAGGATTGTTGTTTTCTCCCTAGTAGCAACAACACATCTACAACCTTAGAGATTTCTGTCACTTCCCCAGATTAGTAGAGGCATGAACCTACTATCGAGCATAAATACTCCCTCTTAGAGTTACAAGCATCTACTTGGCCAAGATAGCTACTAGCAACAGAGAGCATGCAAGATCACAAATAACATAGACATGATAGAATCAATAATCAATCTGACATAGTATCTCAATATCCATCGGATCCCCGCAAACACAACATATAGGATTACAAATAGATGTTCTTGATCATGAACGGAGCTCACAAGATCTAAACATGATAGCACAAAGGAGGATAACCAACCATTTAGCTACTGTATGGACCCATAGTCCAAGGGTGAACTACTCACGCATCACTCCGGAGGCTGGCATGGTGATGAAGAAGGCCTCTGGGATGATCTCTCCCCTCCGACAGGGTGCCGGGAAGAGCTTCGGATCCCCCTGATCTAGGGATGGAGATGGTGGCGGCTACAGACTCTTTTGTGGATTTTTGATCGGGTACTTAGGGTTTCTGCATCGGGGTACTTTTATAGGCGAAGGGGTAAGGTCGGTGGGCGCCCGAGGGGCCCACACCATGGGGCAGCGCACCATAGGGGTGGCCACGCCAGCCCTAGGTGTGGCCACCTCGTGGCCCCACTTCGGCTGCCCTTCGGACTACGTGTTCCTTCTGGTAAAATATTGACTTTAGCTTTTGTCCCATCCAATTCCAAGAATATTTCCTTACTAGCTTTTCTGAAACCAAAAACAACAGAAAACAGGCAACTAGCACTGCGACATCTTGTTAATAGGTTAGTTCCAGAAAATGTATAAAAATACCTCAAAGTGTAAACAAAACATAAGAAAGTTGATACAAAACAAGCATGGATCATCAAAAATTATAGATACGTTTATGACGTATCAAGCATCCCGAAGCTTAACTCTGGCTTGTCCTCGAGTAGGTAAGTGATAAAAAGAATAATTTTTGAGGTGACATGCACCATCACAATCTTGATCAAGGTATTTGTAAAGCATTGATAGCTCGGATCAAAGTACTCTAAACATGAGAATGAAAGATAGAGTTCTAATAATAAGACATAGCAACTATGTTATAACATGAAAAGATACAAACAAAAGATCATGAATAAAAATGCATTGAAAGCCGTTTGTTTGTTTCACATATAGAAAACATAATAAGAGTGGTATTCAGCTTATCCCTCATGTTATAGCAAAACATAAATGCATAGGACACCTTCAAAGTTCATAAGGGTGACTAGATACAAATAATTTAAGAACAAGCAATATCAAAGTTATGAATCAATCAACAAGTTTTGGGACAATGCACATTAAACTAAGAATGACCACTATGCTCTATGAATTGGTGCATAAAGATAGAAGACGGAGACTCAACATAAAAGTAAAAAAGAAAGGCCTTTCACAGAGGGAAGTAGGGATTTCAAGTTTTAGAAAGAGCTTCCAAAAATTATGGTACTTATTAGCTTTCAGCTCTCATCGGCCCTATCATAAGCATCTTGAGGTGATTAAGGTTAAAGTGACACGAATATGAGGATATGCTTGACAAGTTATAAGTTGAAAATCTCATGCCGCTTGCTTACTAGTACCGAACCTCATGCTACTAAACTTTAGTCACAAGTAAGTTCTTGTCATTGTAAGTACATGTGTATCATGGAGAACTGCCAACAGGGTACCCCTTGACCCATGACACATGAGCTTTCCCATATCAAAATGACAAGGCAACAGACAACGAGCATCTCACCGATCTTTTTATTTGCTATTTGCATAGGTTTTTATTGAGAATGCTTCACAAAATGCTCACTATGGTTATGCTGCAAGTTTCCACCATGATTAGGCATGGCTTAGGCTGGATGCCCAAGCATTTCTCTAACACACATACAAACTCCATGAGCTTACAAGCTCCCCTTTTATTTCACACCGCCAGGATCCATAAACAAAAGAACATGATATCAACTGAATAATAAGTGCAATGTTGAAAGCGTTCCCCATGGTATCATGGTTCTGCTAATTCACAACTTATAAAGTGCAAGCATATAAGGAACATAGATGGACACAATGGTTCAAGTTTATTAAGTGCAAGAAAATAAAGTGTGCCATCAAGTTTGTGAGAGCTTTAATCACTAATTTTCACATAACAAAAGTTTAATTCGGAAGGTAGATAAAACATGAATATACTTGGAATGGTGTAACACACCATGCATAGGAATTTATAGTGGACTCTTTGGAATAAGTTGGTTTTCTTGGAGGTTGGATGCATGAGTGGAACTCATACGTGGTACATGTGGAGGCTAGAAAAAGAATGGGAGCTACCAACGAAGAGAGCAATAATGGCCATAATCATGCAAAGCGACAAAACATTATTAATTAAAGCATAAAGTGATATTATAAGTAAAAAAACTAAATGATCATAGAGGCTAAGGTGACCAGTTCATAGTCTTAACATGGTGTAAGCATGTGCCAAGTTAACCCAAATAAAGCATCAAACGAGAATACCACAATATTATGCTTTTGTATGCTAAAACAACGCATGATTCTTTCAAGGCACATTAGGCAATCTCAATTGTTTGGAACAAGTCATGCTGCAACAATAATCACTAAGCATAAGGTCAAAGCAACATCAAACATGACATGATAAAGTCTAGGCCACAGTCAAAACAAGCTCGTTTTGTACCACTTATAAGCATGAAGCTTCCTACTCTTTTCTAACACCAATCAACTTATTTGAAACAACATATGAATGCGGGGGTCCATCCAATTTATTTAAGCAAACCAAACAAAAGAAAACTAAAAACAAAAACAAAGACGCTCCAAGAACAGTACAATTGTGCATGAAAGCATAAAAATGAAGTGTTTTGGAAGAAAACCTGAGATTTTTATTGATGAAGAAGGGGATGCCTTGGGCATCCCCAAGCTTTGACGCTTGTACTTCTTGAATATTTATTCAGGTGACACGGGTGACATCCCCAAGCGTGAGCTTTTGTCCATACTTCATCTCATCACATTATTCTTCCCTACACTTGAACATTTCCTTCATACAAAACTTCACACAATCTTCATTACCAACATTAGTGTATTCAAGATAATAAGTCTTTGGGTTTAGTCTCAACACAATTAAAAAATCCATTAAAACACAAGCTACTGTAGAAAATCCTTCTAAAAGCTCAAGTGATCAAAGAGAACTCAAAGAGAAAGAGATTAAGAGGCAAATGCAAATAATGGCAGAAATCTGTCAAAACAGATCAGCAGGTAAAAACCGATTTTTTCGAAGACCTTATGTTGCTCAAATAGAAAAGTGATAAACTAACTAAAGTTAGATTATGACCTGGGGCATAAGCACACAAAATTACAGCTCAATCCGACGTACAGGGATTTTTCACGATGTTTTATAGTGAAGGACAAAAATCTGTTTTGGGACAACAACTTTCCCAAGTCTTACTTCTCTCTCATTAGAGGTTATTATTGGCACAAAAACCACACAAAAAGGATAAGGAGAGGTTATTACTGAGGCAATAACTTCCAAGACCTATCAAAATAAAAACTTACTGAAAGTAAAAATAATTTAGGTTATCTCACAATAGTGCTTTTCTTTAACGCCTTTCAGCTAGGCTTAGGAGCAAGATTCAAGTATATTCAAATGAAGAAGCATTAATATCAAATTTTGTTTTAATAGGATAGACAAAAGTTATCTTCTCTCTCTTCCTAGGGAAGTGTTCTATACCTTTCTTGAGTGGGAATTGATATTTAATGGTGCCTTCCTTCATATCAATAATGGCACCAACAGTTCTAAGAAAAGGTCTTCCCAAAATAATAGGACAATAAGCATTGCATTCAACATCCAAAACATAGAAATCAACGGGGACATAGGTATTGTTAACCATAATAAGAACATCATTAATACTCCCCATGAGTTTCTTTTTAGCATTCTCATCAAGTTGGACATCTAAATAACAATCTTCCAATGGTGGCAAATCAAGCATTTCATAAATATTTCTAGGCATAATAGAGACACTAGTACCAAGATCACATAAAGCTTTGAGATGGAAATCATTCACTTTGATATTAATGATGGGTTCCCAACCATCTTCTAATTTCCTAGGAATAGAAGCTTTATGTTTCAATTTTTCTTCTTTAATTTTTATGAGAGCATTTGTAATGTGTTTTGTAAAGGACATATCCATAGCACTAGCATTAGGACTTCTAGCAAGCTTTTGTAGGAACATAATTACTTCAGAAATATCGCAACCATCAAGATCAAAATCAAAATTACCATCCAAGGTAGTAGAACTATTGTTTCCCTTATTTCGAAGAATTTCAGCATTTTTATTGGAAAAGGTTCCATTGGTTTTAGGCATTGTTGCAAAAGGAATGGGGACTTCATGTGGTTTGCTAGCATCAACATTGGTGGTGGTAATAGTACAAATACTACTATTCCTAGCAATTTCATCTTCTCTTTCCCACTTAGCATGCAATTCAGCTAACAATCTAACATTTTCATCAATTCTAACTTGTATGGCATTAGTAGCAGCAAAGGGGTTTTCCATAGTTTCAGGTTTAGCAGCCATTTTATTAATCAAAGAGGATTATGCTTTAGACAAAGATGAAATATTTTTTTCAGCATTCGAAAGTTTTTCCTCAATAGTATTATTGAAAGTAGTTTGTTTACTAATAAAATCCTTAAGCATGACTTCAAATTCAGAGGGTGCACTTCTATTGTTGTTGTAGGAATTTCCATAAGCATTACCATTATTGGGAGGATATGGCCTATAATTATTACTACCAAAATTATTCCTATATGCATTGTTGCTAAAATTATTATTTCTAATGAAGTTCACATCAACTTGCTCTTCTTGAGAAACCAAAGAGGCTAAGGGAACATGATTTGGATCAATATGAGCTTTTCCATTAACAAGCATAGCCATAATAACATCAATTTTATCACTCAAGGAGGAGGTTTCTTCAACAGAATTTACCTTCTTACCTTGTGGAGCTCTCTAAGTGTGCCATTCAGAATAGTTAACCATCATATTATCAAAGAGCTTTGTTGCACCACCCAAAGTAATGGTCATAAAGGTGCCTCCAGCAGCAGAATCCAACAGATTTCTTGAAGAATAATTCAGTCCTGCATAAAAAGTTTGGATAATCATGCAAGCAGCCAGTCCATGAGTGGGGCAATTCTTTACCAAAGATTTCATTTTTTCCAAAGCTTGAGCAACATGTTCATTATCAAATTGTTTAAATTTCATTATTTCACTTCTCATAGATATAATCTCAACAGGGGGATAATATTTTCCAATGAAAGCATCTTTGCATTTAATCCAAGAATCAATACTATTTCTAGGTAGGGATAGGAACCATTCTTTAGCTTTTCATCTCAAAGAGAAAGGAAACAATTTAAGCTTAATAATATCTCCACCTATATCCATATGTTTTTGCATTTCACAAAGTTCAACAAAGTTATTAAGGTGAGCAGCAGCAACATCAGTACCAGCACTAGAGAATTGTTCTTTCATAACAAGATTGAGCAAAGCAGGTTTAATTTGAATGAAAGCAGCTTCAGGAATAGGTGGAGCAATAGGTGTGCAAATGAAATCATTATTGTTTGTGCTAGTGAAGTCACACAACTTAGTGTTTTCAGGAGTAGTCATTTTTTTTGCAAGATTAAAGCAAGCCAACAGAAATAGAAACTGAAATAGGAACTAATTTTTTGTGTGTTTTTGATAAAAGAAGCAAACCAATACAACTATTTTTGTGTGTTTTTGATAAAAAGAAACAAGCAAACAAAGCAAAATAAACCAAGCAAAAGAAAAACAAAGTAAAGAGATTGGTTGTGATAGACTCCCCTTGCACAGAATCTTCTTTCTCCCTGAAAAGTGATTGACGAGGAGGAAGAGATTGAAGCTATCCTTAACTCCCCGGCAATGGTGCCAGAAAAGTGCTTGATGGCTCAAGATATGTAGAGCTCGTTGGGAACCCCAAGAGGAAGTTATGATGAGCACAGCATCAAGTTTCCCTTAGTTATGAAACCAAGGTTATCGAACCAGTAGGAGTAAGGAAACAACTCCAAGGTGTTGCTAGCAACTTGGAATCCTGCACAACACAACCATAGAACTTTTCCCCAACTTACAGTGAGGTTGTCAATCTCGCTGGTTTTATGAACGTATAGTGTGGAAGATAGAAATTGCTTGCAGAAAGTAAACAGTAAACGGTAAACAGTAAATGGTATATTGATGGCAAAGGAGTGGACTGGGGCCCATAGTTCACTAGAGGTGTTTCTCCTTAAGATAAATAGCATGTTGGGTGAACAAATTACAGCGGGGCAATTGATAGATTGAGAAAGCATAATAATTCATATACTAGACATCCTGACTCCTACGAGATTTGATTGGGCACTACAACATAATACATAGACCGTAATCCATCGACATCTATGACTAATAATCCACCTTCAGGTTATCATCCGAACCCCTTTCAGTATTAAGTTACAAGCAACAAAAAATTACATTAAGCAAAGTGTGTATAGTAAAATATACAATTGCCCCATGGACAAAGGATTGTTGTTTTCTCCCTAGTAGCAACAACACATCTACAACCTTAGAGATTTTTGTCACTTCCCCAGATTACTAGAGTCATGAACCTACTATCGAGCATAATACTCCCTCTTGGAGTTACAAGCATCTACTTGGCCAAGATAGCTACTGGCAACAGAGAGCATGCAAGATCACAAATAACATAGACATGATAGAATCAACAATCAATATGACATAGTATCTCAATATGCATCGGATCCCCGCAAACACAACATATAGGATTACAAATAGATGATCTTGATCATGAACGGAGCTCACAAGATCTAAACATGATAGCACAAAGGAGGAGAACCAACCATCTAGCTACTGTATGGACCCATATTCCAAGGGTGAACTACTCACGCATCACTTCGGATGCTGGCATGGTGATGAAGAAGGCCTCTAGGATGATATCTCCCCTCCGACAGGGTGCCGGGAAGAGTTTCGGATCCTCCTGGTCTAGCGATGGATATGGCAGCGGCTACACACTCTTTCGTGGATTTTTGATTGGGTACTTACGGTTTCTGCATCGGGGTACTTTTATAGGCGAAGGGGCAAGGTCGGTGGGCACCCGAAGGGCCCACACCATGGGGCGGCACGCCCTAGGGGTGGTCGCGCCAACCCTAGGTGTGGCCACCTCATGGCCCCACTTCGGATGCCCTTCGAACTCTATGTTCCTTCTGGTAAAATATTGACTTTGGCTATTGTCCCATCCAATTCCGAGTATATTTCCTTACTAGATTTTTTGAAACCAAAAATAGCAGAAAACAGGCAACTGGCACTATGGCGTCTTGTTAATAGGTTAGTTCCAGAAAATGTATAAAAATACCTCAAAGTGTAAAAATACATAGGAAAGTTGATACAAAACAAGCATGGAGCATCAAAAATTATAGATACGTTTATGACGTATCAATATCATGTATATATATGTGAGATACCTCCCAAGGTGTGGAGCCGGTAAAACCCGCAAGATCAAAAACACAAAATATATTCAAGGGAAATCCGTTTTTGATGAACTAGAGCTTGTTATGAAGATAACCACGAGCCCTACATCCTTACGTGGAAAAGATCCAAACAACAACCAACAAAGATGATGCAATAATGCAAATGTTTGAGATCTCTCCAAAAGATATGATCGAGTCACCCACTCGAGAGCTCCTCTTGATAGTACAATTATCTATCCTAAACCCGGTCTCCCAACTAACAACATGAGACCGGAATAAGAGAAACCCTATCAAGATCATACCTTTGTCTTGAGCATTCCACTTGAGCTTGATGTAGACCTTCTTGTCCTCCTCAAGATAGAACATCTTTCTTGATTGCTCTTCCTCGCTTTTGCCTGATGAAGACTTACGAATTGCTCCCCCATACACCATAGGGGGACTTATTCCTTGAACTTGTCTTCATCAATCCATGATCATCGATGGTGGTAAGCTTCAAGCATGATATCTTCTAGAGATGGTGCATCTTGATCTTGCACTTCTTCAATCCTTCTTGAGTGTTGATTCAACTCTTTGCACTTGTATCGATTAACCTCTAATCTTCTTCTTTCTTCAACAAGATTCCAATAGGCCCAAAGCCCTTGGACATTTCTTATTCTCCTTATTCATTTTTTGACCTTGATACCAACACATGGCCCAAGCGATTCCAATGGACAAAACCTACAAGTGAAACTCAGTTTACACATTAGTCCATAGAGATTGTCATTAATTACCAAAACCACACATGGGGCATACATGACCTTTCACATATTCATACTTGATATTTTCTCCCTTGGTGGTATCCAATATTTACACATTTTGTTGGATTTTACTCTTTATTATATTTTCAACAAAATTGGTTTCATCCCAATTTGAGCTTCCAAGCTCAACTTCTTGCGTTTTGGGTTTTGGAGGTTTTACCGGTTCATCGCTTCTAGGGAGATCATACCTTTCTATGTTTTTTTATCCTTCTATGTTGTACTATGATGTTTATTTGTGTAATCTTGTATATCTTGTTGTTCTCTTCAAAACGAGCACAAGCCCATCGAACTCAAGGTCCGGTGTCAATAGTTATTGAAGTTTTCGTGCAATGTTGTGCAACATTTTTTCTTAAGCGTAAGTTTCGGCCCAACTTCCGACCTACTTCTGGTGAACGCTGGTTTCCTTGCAGTAATTTTCGTTTCTTCTTCACCAGAAGTTTTGGGTTCACCGAAAGTTCCGGTGGCATGCGAAACTAACACAAACATGCAGATTTCTCGTGCCCTATTTAAGGACCCCTTCTTCCCTAATGGCTCCCCAACTTTTGAGACCATTTTTGCTAGCTCTTCCACTATCTCTCCTCCATTGTTGACCTTCAAAAGCTCGCCCTCTCCCCTTCTCCCTCCCATGATTCTTGCATCTCTTTGAGGGATTTGAGAGAGGAGATCTAGATCTATAAGCCTACCTAACCAAATCCCTTGTTTGTGAAGGAATATTTGGGATCTAGATCTTGGAGAATTTTGTGTTCTCCTCTTCCTGCTCTCTTATTCCCCAGTAGCTTTTGTAGTTTTGGTGGAATTTGGGAGTGAAGGACTTGCCCTTATATTTGGTGCATAGATTTCAGTTCTCCATAGAGATTCGGTGAGTTCAAGCTTGTTGGCTTGTTACTCTTGGGTTCTTGGTACCCTAGACGGTTGTGTAGTTGTTGTGTTGACTTCTTGGGGCCTCCAATTGAGTTGGGAGAAGCCTCAAGCTTGCGGCCTCCAATTGAGTTATGGAGATTCCTCAAGCTTGTACCCTTTTGCGGCATTATTCTTGGGAGCCTCCAATTAAGTTGTGGAGATTTCCCTAAGCTTGTACGGGTTCTATGACCTTCCTCAAGTGTCCCATAGTGGATAGATTTCCCGCTTTTTGTGGTGCGCACTTGGGAGAATAAGGTGAGCCATTTGTGGCGTTGGTGAGTGTCGTGCCTTCACATCTTGGGGTGAGGCCTTGTGTGGAGTTGGGTTAGCATTGAGCCACCACGCCTCAAGGTGACCCATTTGTGGAGTTCGGAGTGCATTGCGCCATCTCACCTCTCCAACGGAGACACAGCTTCTTTGGAAGTGAACTTCGGGATAAAATCACCATCTCCAGTTTCATAAGTTATTCATATACCTGAGCCCTTTATGAAGGAGTTATGCCCTAGAGGCAAATAATAAAGTGTATTATTTGATATATCTTCCATATGTTCATAATACGTTTCATACTGTGCTATAACTGTGTTAATACGAAACGTTAATACACATGTGGTATGTAAACAAACCATGTCTCTAGTTACCTCTAGCGAACTAGTTCATTGGTCATGAGGATGGTCTGGGTTTCAAGATCAAGGGCATTTATGCCAATTGACAATGGGGTCATGTTATTAGTTGAATAATATGATAGACAAACATCCGACCGTTATATCTTGAATGAGATCTAGTTACAAAGTTCACCATTGATGATAAAACACATAGAACCTTGTAACCTGATCCTTTGACTGTGAGGTAATGCAAATCACCATTCCGGAGGAAGCTTAGATGGTTATCAAGAATCATCTCGTAACAGGGTGATCAAAAAGGTGCCACCCAGGTTTCCCAAAGGGATGCGTAGAGGAGTACATATCAAGACCAGGATTTGTCTAATCCATGTAACAGATAGATACATGTGGCCATCTCGGTGATGTTGCATTAATGAAGCTTGCAAGCATGTGACTTGGTCACGGAATGAAACGACATGAGAACGAGTAAACAAGTTCATTGGTAATGAGACCGAACGAAGGTATGGGGAAACCGAAGATAAAGTCTCGAATGAATTAGGTATCATATGACAAAGGGAACGGGAAACGACTATCTCATGGTTCGAGCGATTATATTCGTGAAACGCATGGGGGTCACATGGCCATCCAGGTCCCTCTATTGATCATTGATGTGAGAGTAGTCTTGATCATGTCCGAAGTGTTTCTGAACCGAAGGATGTCACGCTTAAGGGTAGGGATGCTTATGGTAGATGAGGTATCGTAGGCAAAATAGAGAAAGAGAAACCGGAATAGTTCCGGGTAACATCCGATGGAGATCGGAAGGGGTCCGGAAGTAGTTCCGGAGAAAAGGAATATGATAATATATGTATTTTAATGTTAGTTAGAGAATTAATATTAAATATATATTTTATTTTATTATTAAAGGCTTCCTAATGCTAATGGGCCTCACCCAAAGGGAGCCCCAATAGGGCATGGCGCCTAGGGAGAGGCGGCCCGCCGGCCTGGGCTTGGTGGGCCGCCCCAGTGGGGCCCACCTAGGGCCGGCGGCTACCCTTAGGTGGCCAGCGGGTGTGGGGAATTAGTCCCACACCGCCTGGCCCTTGGGTGGTGCGCCCCCTCCCACTATATATAGGGGTCACCCTCCCCCTTTGGAATCACACCATTCCCTCTCATTCTCCCTCTCTCATCCACTGAGGACTTCTCCGTAATATTGGAGAGGACCTCGTGGGTGAGTTCTCTACCTTCACACCACTGTCGTGTGATTAGCGATCCGGCATCTACTTCTTCCTCTGCTCGGCTGGATCGGAGTTCGGTTGACGTCTCCTACACCGGACATGTGACGAACTTCGGAGGCACCACACTTGGGGTGCTGCTCGTCTTCATCAATATACGCCTTCCTGCGTAAGGCGTGCCTCGGTCTTCAAGGGTATGAATGTTGCTTCTCTCCTCCGTTACTTATGTCTACATAGTATAGATCCTGGTATTCGTGTTCGAGTAGATAGAATTTTTTTGTTTTCTGCTACGGAACCCCTTCAATGGTATCAAAACGGGTCTATGGGTAGACATGTCGTATGGATAGAACACATAGAAATATGTGGGCATTTATGCTCTAGTTGCTACCCTCTTTTAATGTTCTTGTTCATATCGTGGCACTGTTTGATGAAGCGGCCCCCAACCGACCTCACGTGGTGATTCACGAGACTGGTCCACGAATCAAAGTGGCTTAGGGGGGTGTCTGTCTCTTTGCAGTATTTGATATGGCATCGACATTGGAGGGCCCTGAAAAGGGAAGAAGAACGGCAATCATTGAATTCATGTTGTGGCTCCACGTTCGTAGGTGGGAAGGGGTTCTACCGCGAAAGCCCTAAAGCCGCGTAAAACTTGCAATAGATAATATAGAAGCATCTATTTTTATTATTGCATAGGGGCATGTATTATGACATGATAATGACAAGTTTATGAAACTTTCATTGAAGCTATTGATGATGATCAAAATGCTATAACCACGTCATAACACTTTACTTTTTGAAGTATTACTTATTGTGCTGGTGTAATCATATATTCGACGGTAGCATAACAAGATAATCCCTCACAGTATTCCAGTTATCGTATTCCCCTTGTGTGTGCACCACCAAGAAAGTTCTTCGTTATGAGGCCGACCGTGATGATCGGGGGTCAGACATATCTACGTTCGCATACAGTGGGTGTAAGCCATGTTGCACTGCGAATACACACAAGTTAGAACTAGCGATCCTAGCATATTACAGAGAATGGCCTCGGAATACAGGAGACCGAAAGGTCGAGCATGAATCACATAGTTGATGTGATCGACATTAGGGAATGTCCACCTTTGATACTACACTGATGGCCGTGATGATCGGGGGAGGTGCAGGGGATTGGGATCATGTGATGACTAAACGAGTGGAGGGATGTTCGTTTGAGTGGGAGTTCTATTGTTTTAAGTTCGTTAACATAATTAAAACTTGAACTCATTATTATGAACATGGTCTAAACACTTTGCAAATCCGTTGTAGATATCTCGCCCACCCACCTTTAACCTTAGCACTTTCCTCGAGAAGGACAAGCTGAAAACTGATGGAACCAACTTCACCGCATGGTTCCGCAATCTTAGGATCCTCCTAGTCCCCTACAAGTTGACTTATGTCATCGAGGCTGAGCTTCCGGCTAAGCCTACGGATTCCGCCTCCCAGGACGAAAATAATGTCTGGCAGTCCAAGGCAGATGATTTCTCCCTCATCTAGAGTGGAATGCTCTATGCCATGGAACCGGAGCTTCAAAAGCGTTTTGAGAAGATGAATGCCTTTGATATCATTGAGGATCTCAAGGTTGTCTTTGCTCCACAGGCTCGAGCAGAGAGGTATGATGCTTCCGAGCTCTTCTTCTCTGCTAAAATGGAAGAGCACAGCAGTATCAGTGAGCATGTAGTCAAAATGTCTGGCTATGTTAAGCGTTTGAATGCCCTGGATTGCAAAATTCCGGAGGAGCTCGCGATTGATAGGGTGCTGCTCTCGCTGCCCCTAGCTATAAGAGCTTTGCGATGAACTACAACATGCAAGGGATGACTAAGACCCTTGCTGAGGTGTTCGCCATGGTCAAAACTGTTGAGGTTGAAATCAAGAAGGAGCACACAGTGTTGATGGTCAATAAGACCACCAATTTTAAGAAGCCGGGGCAAAAGTGAAAAGGCAAGGGCAATAAGTCCAAGAAGGATGGCAAGATCGTGGCTAGTACCTCAAAGACTGCCTAGGCTGGCCCTAAGCCCGACACTATGTGCTACTACGACAAAGGGGATGGGCACTAGAAACACAACGACCCCAAGTACCTTGAAGACAAGCGAGCCGACAAGATAGCCGCCAAGGACAAAGGTATATGTGATATACATGTTATTTATGTGTTCCTTACAAGCGCCGGGAGTAACACCTGGGTATTTGATACCAGTTTTGTTGCTCACATTTGTAACTCTCAGTAGGATCTGCAGAGTAGGAGGCGCCTAAGGAAGGACGAGGTGACGATGCGCGTTGGCAATGGTTCGAGAGTCGAAGTGATGACCGTCGGCACCCTACATCTCCGTCTGTCATTAGGATTATTTTTGGTTTTGAATAAATGCTACTATGTACCCGCATTGAGTATGAATATTGTGACTGGGTCTTGCTTGTTGCAAGATCGTTATTCGTTTAAATCAGGAACAAATGGTTGTTCAATTTATATGAATGATATTTTCTATGTTCATGCCCATGTGTGTGATGGTTTGTTCTTACTTGATCTTGATTGTGATACACACATCCATAGTGTTGATGCTAAAAATTGTAAGCATAATGATGATAATTCCATGTTTATGGGGCATTGCCCTCTTAGTCACATTGGCATAAAACGCATGAAGAAGCTTCATTCAGAAGGGCTTCTTGGATCATTGGATTTCAAATCCCTTGATACATGTGAGCCATGCCTAATGGGCAAGATGACTAGGACACCATTCTCCGGGACAATGGAGAGAGTTGTAGACCTACCGGGAATCATACATACAGATGTATGTGAACCAATGAGCATCTCAACACGCAATGGTTATCGTTACTTTGTTACCTTTACTGACGACTTAAGGAGATATGGATATATCTACTTAATGAAGCACAAGTCTGAAACCTTTGAAAAGTTCAAGAATTTTATAAAGAAGTAGAGAATCAACTTAACAAGAGAATCAAGCATCTTCGATCGGATCGGGGAGGCGAGTATTTGAGTTATGAGTTTAACATGCACTTGAAGGACTATGGGATTATCCCACAGCTTACGCCAGCCAGAAGACCACAGCGTAATGGTGTATCGGAACGATGTAACCGAACCCTATTAGATAGTGTGCGGTCCATGCTGTCTTTAACTGATTTGTCTGTGTCTTTTTGGGGATACGCGTTGGAAACCGCTGCTTTTATTTTAAACCGAGCACCATCCAAATCCTTGGAGACAACCCCATATGAGATATGGTATGGACAGAAGCCAAAGTTGTCATTTCTAAAAGTTTGGGGTTGTGAGGCTTATGTCAAGAAACTGCAGCCTGACAAACTCGAACCCAAATTGGAAAAATATATCTTTGTGGGATATCCAAGCGAAACCGTTGGGTATACTTTCTACAATCAGGCCGAAGGAAAAACGTTTGTCACAAAAACCGGCACCTTTCTCGAGAAAGAGTTTCTTGCTAAAGGTGTTAGTGGAAGGAAAATTGAGTTATATGAAGTTGTTGACCCTTCTCTCCAAATTTCGAGTAGCGCAATGGAAGATGTTCCAAAACCGCTCTCCAACATGGAGGAAGAGCCCAATGATGATGATCAAAACAACATCATCAAGACTCTTGAGGTTTGCAGGTCTACAAGAGTTCATGCCACTCCTGATTGGTACAGTAGCCTTGTGATGTCTGTCATCCTAGATGAACAGGAAGAACCTACAAACTACAAATAAGCTATGGATAGTGCTGACACCGAGAAATGGCTAGATTCCATGAAATATGAAATAGGATCCATGTATGAGAACCAAGTTTGGACCTTGGTAGATCTTCTAGAAGTCCGCAAGGCTGTGGAAATAAATGGATTTTTAAGAAAAAGACAGATGTGAATGGTAATGTGACCATTCACAAAGCTCGACTTGTCGCAAAGGGGTTTCGACAAATTCAAGGAGTTGATTACGACGAGACTTATTCTCCCGTAGTGATGCTTAAGGCTATCCGGATTTTAATAGCAATTGCTGCACATTTCGACTATGAAATTTGGCAGATGGATGTCAAGACCGCATTCCTCAATGGTCACATTGATGAAGAGTTGTATATGATGCAACCAGAAGGTTTTGTTGATCCTAAGGATGCTGGAAAGGTATGCAAGCTTTAGCGGTCCATTTATGGATTGAAGCAGGCATCTCAGAGCTAGAACTAACGCTTTGATCAAGTGATCAAGAGTTTTGGATTTGTGCAAAATCAACAAGATTTCTGTGTTTACAAGAAAGTGAGTGGGAGCTTAGTTGTTTTCTTAGTAGTATATGTGGATGACATATTGCTCATGGGAAACGATGTGGATCTTATGAGAAGCGTGAAAGCATATTTGAGTAGTCAATTTTCCACGAAGGATCTAGGTGAAGCTGCATACATATTAGGAATCAAGATCTACAGAGATAGATCAAGGCGCCTAATTGCATTGAGTCAGAGTACTTACATCGAAAATATTTTGAAGAGGTTCAAAATGGACAATACCAAAAGGGGCTTTGTACCAATGATGAAGAATTGCAAAATGAGTATGACTCAATGTCCGGTAAAGGATGATGATAGCGAAAAGATGTCTTACATCCCCTATGCCTCAGCCATGGGATCTATCATGTATGCAATGTTAAGTACGCGACCTGATGTGGCATTGGCTCTTAGTTTGACGAGCCGATACCAAAGTAATCCAGGACCGGATCACTGGACAGCTGTGAAGAATATCTTAAAGTATCTAAAAAGAACAAAGGATATGTTCCTAATCTATGGAGGAAGTGATGAAGCTCTAAACATAACAGGTTACGTGGATGCGAGCTGGAATCAGATCATGATGACTCGAAGTATCAAACAGGATTTGTGTTCCTAGTGAATGGTGGGGCGGTAAGCTGGAAGATTAAGAACCAGCCGGTGGTGGCACAGTCTTCAATGGAGTCTGAATACATTGTTGCGGATGATGCAGCGAATGAAGCTGTTTGGCTAAGGAATTTCGTCATCGAACTAGGAGTTTTTCCAAATGCGCAAGACCCCATGACAATCTATTGCGATAACATGGGAGCTATTGCAAACACAAAGGAACCAAGGATTCATTCCATAGCCAAACACATCAAGCTTAGATTTCACATCATCCGATAGAATGTTGATGAAGGTGAAGTCAAGATTTGCAAAGTAGACACGGAACTGAATATGGCAGATCCTTTGACCAAAGCTCTCCATAAGGAAAAGCACGAACAATGCCGAGATTCCATTGGTGTTAGGTTCCTGCCTATTGTAAACTAGTTTTATTTGTACTCTAGTGCAAGTGGGAGACTGAAGGAGTTATGCCCTAGAGGCAAATAATAAAGTGTATTATTTGATATATCTCCTATATGTTCATAATATGTTTCATACTGTGCTATAACTGTGTTAATACGAAACGTTAATACACGTGTGGTATGTAAACAAACCATGTCTCTAGTTACCTCTAGCGAACTAGTTCATTAGTCATGAGGATGGTCTGGGTTTCAAGATCATGGGCATTTATGCCAATTGACAATGGGGTCATGTTATTAGTTGAATACCATGATAGACAAACATCCGACCGTTATATCTTGAATGAGATCTAGTTACAAAGTTCACCATTGATGATAAAACACATAGAACCTCGCAACCTGATCCTTTGACTATGAGGTAATGCAAATGACCATTCTGGAGGAAGCTTAGATGGTTATCAAGAATCATCTCGTAACAGGGTGGTCAAAAAGGTGCCACTCAGGTTTTCCAAAGGGATGCGTAGAGGAGTACATATCAATACCGGGATTTTTCTAATCCATGTAACGGATAGATACATGTGGCCATCTCGGTGACGTTGCATTAATGAAGCTTGCAAGCATGTGACTTGGTCACGGAATGCAACGACATGAGAACGAGTAAACAAGTTCATTGGTAACGAGACTGAACTAAGGTATGGGTGTACCGAAGATCAAGTCTTGAATGAATTAGGTATCATATGAGAAAGCGAACAGGAAACGACTATCTCACGGTTCGAGCGATTATATTCGTGAAACGCACGGGGGTCACATGGCCATCCAGCACTACAAGAAAAGTTGGCTTTTACAACGGACGATTTTCATGGTTGAAGGCCCGTTTTTCGTGGCCGAAGAGTCTTGCATGATGGATGGCCTTCGTGGTAAAAGCCCCGTCACAAATGAATTAACCATGTTTTTTTCCGCTCGTGGCGGATCGCACCCTTCAGCAACGAAAACATGTTCTGTCGTAGATGTGTTCGCCATCCATGCTGATGGCTGACGTCATGCAAACTGCCACGTGGCAGCCGCCGTTAGCGGCCGGTTACCGCTGTTAACGGTCATAGAAACCGTGGTAGAAGCCAGGCCCATCCAAGGCCTGCTAAGTACTAACTGGGCCAGCCCATCAGGGGAGCCAACAAAAAGATGGCTCGTTACTGTTTTGTCCAACACTGTTTGAAATAGGCCCAGAGATGCGGCCCGCGAACTTTCAGGCCCGACTTGGTTTCGGCCTACAGAAGGCCCATGTTTGTCCAACACTGTGCTTCCACTTAAGGCCTGCACAAGTTCGGCCCTGCACTATTCAGGCCTATTACCAATTTAGCCTTTTACTGTTTAGTCTTGTTACTGTTTCAGCCTTTTAGGAATTTCGACCCGTTACTGTTTAGGCCCTTTAGTGTTTGGGCTTTTGCCTGTTAAGGCCGGCACTGTTTGGCCTGTTACTATACTGGCCTGCCACCGTACTGGCCTTTTGCTGTTGATACCTTTTAGATTCCGACCTTTTACTATGCCGACCTTTTCACTGTTCTGGCCTTTTAGGGTTCTGTCCTTTTACTATTCTGGCCTTTTGCTGCTATGACCTTTTACTGTTCTGGCCTTTTACTGTTATGGTCCTTTACTAATCTAGCCTTTTACTGTTCTGGCCTTTCACTGTTCTGGCCTTTTACTGTTCTGGCCTTTTGGGCCGTCCATGCGCACGTTGTTACTGTTTCAGACTTTTTTGCTAGCGCGTACTTTTCGTAGAACAGGTGAATATCAAGACATTAATTAATAAACACACAGAAATTAATATTACTTATTACTCAACAGTAAAAGTTTGTTACAATAGGTTATACAACAAGATCGTAATTCCGACAAATTACAACGTGTCAGTACCATCAATAAGAGATCGGTACATGGCGATTCGCTTCACTGTATCATCTGTCCTCTTCTTTAACATTTCAACTACAGATCTAAGAGCAGCCACACCCTTTCATTCTGCATGCAATACAACATTTATATATTTATCACATGCAAGAGTTGTTCTAGGTGGACTGTTAAGTAAGTTTGCTTCAAAAATGCAATGGGAGGATGAATGGGACGAGAGTTCACAACTTTCAGTCCTGCCTTCCAAGGACTACTGCTGGGTTTTAACTGCAGTCTACTAAAATATGGTGAAACAGGTTAAAACAAACAACAAGGGAAACAAGTAGTATTATATAAAGTAGAGATCATTGAAACTAAGTACGAACTTAAAGTAGCACGTTCAGGCTGACAGTAGCTCCTTCTCGAGCGGGTGTGGCTCCTGGTCAATCTGCCAGAAGAATCTGAGCAGACAAGTTGGAACTCTGGCCCTTGTACTCCATTGTCATTTCTCTGCATGACATTTGAAACCAAGTTGGTTGGTTTGGAAGGATGAAAACTCTTGAAAAACACCAAAAACATAGCATTAAAAATTACCAGACACATGTTTCAAACTAGATAGCTGGTTTGGAAGGATGAAAGCAGGTGAAAACACCAACATATAGCATTAAAAATGACCAGATATATCATCCAAACTAGATGGACATTTTACGAATTAAGCATTCACACATATATTCAGAATTGAACATAAATGCAAATGTCATGGCAAGTTCTTAGGTAGAATGACAACTAATTAACATGACAAGAAACTGGCCTAAGTAACACAAGGAAACCTCACGATTCAGCCTTGCTGGGCGTCAGATTGTTAGTGTTGGATCCTCTACGAGCTGTTTGCATGACCCGTGAGAGTGCTCAGAAAGAATAGAATCTATGAGTTTGTGTTGGATGATTAAACCGAAGGCGTGAGAATAAAGAAAGGGAATAAAAGCAAGAAGCTAATGAGGTGGATAGGACCTACAAGGTGAAGGGTCCAAACTAAATGGCAATAGCATCCAGGATATTGAGCAACATCCTGAAGATTTCGTCGCTTACGAGTAACAAAAATATAGCAAACGGGCAAGAGAAATTACCGCTGCACGGCGAGGACGGGTGGGACAGGCAAGTGGGCGGGGGGGGGGGGGCTGAAAGGGTAATTGCCCCTATGTGTGGTTCTGGTGATTAATGACAATCCCTATGGAGTAATATTTTCATTGAGTTTTATATGAAGGAATATTCCATAGGTCATGCTTGTAGTCCATATGTTGGATTCAAGTATGGATGCCATGAAGATAAAGATATACCTTCAGTTTTGGCATCAAGATCATTGAATTGAAGATAAGAATATGATATGTTCAAGATCTTGAGAGTGCGATCTCAATAGAAGAATTCAAGATATGGCTCTAAGTCGGTGTCATGATAGCCTCATTAGTTGAGCTATGGTTGATTAAGATTTAGAACATGTAATCAAATGAAGAGTTCCTTATGTACCTCAAGATATTGATATGGAGCATGAGAAGACACTTGGTTGACCAATGCAAAGAGTTAAGAGTGATTTCAAGTTGGTCAACGCATGAAGCATAAAGAATGTACCACATGGATCTTGTGGTGTGGTAAGCCTTGTCATTTATGCATCATGAACTAACCCATTATATATGTTCCTTTGTGTTTTATATATGGGATAGGTATCTTTCCATGGGCATGCTTCAAAAGTGAAGATCTCAATAACCCATGAGAGGATGGCATCAAGTGGTGATCGCCATCAAGGTTGAGAAGGGCAAGTTCAAGATAAGCATCTTGAGAAGATCATTTGCTTGCAGCTTGCTGTCCATATTGGTGATAATGGACATGTGAAGACGTGTCTTAATGAAGCTATCCCATAGTGGTGTATGGGGGAGCAAATTATGAGTCTTCACGAAGCAACAATGATCAAGTGGTGCATTCCGGCTTGGATGGAGCTTGAAGCATTGTCATCAAGATCAAGCGGGATGCCCAAGGCAAAGGTATGGCCTTGCTAGGTTTTCCTTTTACCGGTCTCAAGGTGGTTGTTGGGAGACCGGGTTATAGGATATATAGCCGCACTATCAAGAGGGGCTTTCAGTTGGGTAACTTGATGACATCGTCGTAGGGAGCTCAATCCTTGGCATACTTTGCATCTTCCTATTTTGTTGCTTCTTGGTATTTTCTCCATGTGAGGTTCTTGAGCTTGTTTCTAGCTCTTCAACAAGCCCAAGTTCATCGAAAACGGAATTCGTATGCATCTTATATGGCGTTTTCGAGTTTGAAGGTTTTACCGGTTCTTCTTATAGGGAGGCTCATGCCTTTCCTCATTTGGTTCTATCTTCCTTTGTTGGACTATGATTTTTTTCATGCACCATATTGTAGAGCTTGTTGTCCTTGTCAAAACAAGCCCAAGATCATCGAAATCGGAGTCCGGATGCAAAAGTTATTGCGTTTTTCGTGAAGTCAGTTTCATCCCGGTTGTGGATCCGGTTCAACCGAGCCCCACACCGGACGGTCTGGTTCCAGCTCTGGTAGACCGGATCTCAGACCGGATTTTCCGGTTTTCGCGACCGAGTCTATTCTGGGTTGGCAAACAGAGACATTTCGGTTTGTAGGTCGGTCCTCCGGCCTGGGGACCGAGTTTCCCGGTTCTAGGGCCGGTCCAACCGACTTTGGAACCGAGTTTTCGCTGTTTTTTCTCCAACGGCCATATTTTCTTTTCCCTATAAAAGGGGGTTCTTCCCCTAACGTTTTTGGGTGATCTTGAGTCCGAAATTGACCTCCATTGTTGACCCTCTTGAGCTTGCTTCCTCTCCCTTCCCTCCTATGATTCTTGCATCTTTTTGAGGGCTTTGGGAGAGGAGGTCTAGATCTACAATCCCCACCAATCAATTCCTCCTCTAAGTGAGGGGAACCCTTTGGATCTAGATCTTGAAGTCATTGGTTGACTTCCACCATTGTTCTTCCTCTCTAATTCCTCCCTAGCACTTGTTGCTTTGGTGGGATTTGATAGTGAAGGATTTGAGCACCCTTGGTGTTCTTGATTTGCATTCTTGCATAAGTGTTGAGCTCTCCCCTATGATTTGTTCTAGTGAGAGACCGTGAGCTTGTTGCTCTTGGAGGGTGACCTCCTAGTTGGCTTGGCGGTTGGTGCCACGGTGTCCTCTTCATGGAAGATTGTGAAGAGACCCAGGCTTCTCCTTCGTGGAGCTTGTGAAGTGGTAGTGGAGCTTGCCATCTCCGGAGTGGAGGAAAAGCTAGCCATAAGGAAAGGGCCTATTCCTTCGTGGGATAGACTCGGAGAAGAAGGTGAGCCTTCGTGGCATTGGTAAATCCTTCGTGGAATCCCACACCTCTCCAACGTGACGTACCTTACTTGTAAGGGAACACGGGAATACATCTTCGTCTCCACGTGCCTCGGTTATCTCTATACCCGAGCTTACTTTCCTTGTGATAGCCATCGTGCTTGAAGTACTCATATCTTGTGTATCACTTGTGGTGTATTTATCTTGTGCTATCTTGCTTAGCTTATCTTGTTGTTGGTGCACTTAGTTGAGCCTAGTGTATTTAGGTTTTGTGCTTGTAAAATAAACGTTAGTTTAATTACGCATTCTATCATGTCAAAACCGTAATAGTTTTGAAATTGCCTATTCACCCCCTCTAGGCGACATCTCTATCCTTTCAATTGGTATCAGAGCAAAGTCTCTCCTTGTTTAGGCTTCACCGCCTAGAGTGTAGAGATGTCGGCTAGTAGTATAGTGCACAATGACACAATTATCTTTGATGGCACAAATTATATTTTGTGGAGAAATTGCTTGCTTTGTAATCTTTGGACCTTGTGTCCAAATATTGAGAGATTTCTAGATGTAGGTTTTTCTCCTCCAATGGATCCTCAAAATCTATCTTTAGATGATGAGAAAAATTTACATCTCGAAGCTCAAGTATCTAATGAGCTTATTTTCTCTTTGAGCCCCATAGTTAATTTGTTCTTGACAAATGTAAAGCGCAAGTCATCTCATGAGATGTGGACCAAGCTTAAAGAAATATTTGGTGGGTCCATTTCTCATAGGGTCGGTGGTATCTCCGAGGAGCTCTCTTCTCCTTCACATCATGAAGAGCTCCAAATTTCTTCGACCTCCGGCCTCAACGAGATTTCATTTCCTTCCACTTCACCTACATGTGACAAGTCACAAGGTAATGGCATGGTGAGTGGAGAAATCATATGTGATGATGGTAGTGTTTCTCTTTACACCAATGATTCTTGTTCTATAAATGATAATGGTGTAGAGAGATTGGACTTAAACACTTCTTGCAACAATAGTTCTATACCCCCTTGTATTGATAGTCCTTGCATATCGTCTAGAAACTATTTAAGTACTAATGTAGATGATATGCTTGATTTGTCTTGTTCCCATGTGCAAAATGCTTCTATTTCCTCTAGTTGTGTATCTAACAATGTAAAGGAAATCAAACATTCTATGGATCAAGACACAATCATGAATGGAGATTCAACAATATCCCCATCTTCATCCTCCCGTGCTCACATGTGCCTCATGGAAAGAGGATCAAAGGTATCTCCTACTTTGGATCCCAACATATCTTCTCTAGATAATATCGATAATAATGATGATAGTGATGATGACCTTGATGAGGATACTAGTGCTCTTGTGCTTGAGTTGACATTTTTGTGTACCTCTCTTCATGGTAATAATAAGGCCGTTGCTTGTCTCAAACATGTTATGGACACCATAACTAAACAAACGGAACCATAGAGGAGTTGGATTTCCAACTTGATGATGGGAGTCGTAGATTCCATCTCCTTAAGCAAGAGCTTCTCAAGGAGAAGCACACTAATTGTCTCCTCATACAAAAAATTGAATCTTATGAGCTTGAAAAGGAAAAATCTATTAATGATGCTAGTGCTACTAACTATACTTCTTGTGAAGCATCTATATTAAAGGAGAATGTTGAGCTAAGGGCTCAACTTGAGTTGCTAACTAGCAAGTATAGGAAATTGGAAGAGAGTCATGAAATTCTCTCGGGCTCTCATAATGATCTTATAATCTCCTATGATGGGCTAAAGTTAGCTCGTGAGGCAAGTATCACTAAGGTAACATCTTGTGAGCCTCATTTGGACATTAGCACAACATCTACTCAAAATGCTATTTTGCCATGTGCTAGTCCTAGTGGTACTTCTTGTCATACTATTGATAAAACTTGTGTTGGATTACTTGCTTTGCCTTGTTTCTCTAACAATGAAGCTTCTACTTCCTCCAGTACCTCTATTTGTACTAACCATGTAGAGGAAATCAAAGAGCTCAAGGCCCAAGTCACTTCTTTGAAGGAAGACTTGGAAAAGATTCATGGAGGCAAATCCACACTCGATAATATTTTGAGTGTGCAAAAATGTCCCAATGATAAAAGTGGACTTGGATTCAACTCCAATAACAAGAACAAGTCCAAGAGCAACAAGAAGAAGATCCAATACCAAGTCAAGGATTTGGCCAAGATTATTTGCTTCAAGTGCAAGGTTAAAGGACATCATGTAAGATCTTGTCCATTGAAGAAAAAGCACTTGAGTGAGAAGAAACAAGGGAAGCGGCCACAAGCTCAAGGTCAAGCCCAATCTCAACCTCAAGTTGAAGCTAGGCCACTTCCCAAGAAGAATCAAGATAAGGCTCCCCAAGCCAAGAAATTAATGAATAAGAGAATTGGGAGCACTTGTTGCTACATATGTCGTGAGAAGGGGCACTTGGCCTCTTCATGTTCAAATGGTACCTTATCTAACCCTATCATTGTTGATGATTATTATTCTCTTGGGAAGGATAAGGATGGAATGTGTTTGCTAAGTTTGTTGGAACTCAAAGTGGTGTCAAGAAATGAACCATTTGGGTTGCCAAGCCTATTGCGACTAACCTCTTAGGACCCAACTTGGTTGGGGACCAACAAGCTCAAACTTGATCAATAGGTGTTATTGGAGGGCATTGGATACTTGGCTAACTCATGAAGAATTAAGGGATCTTCATATACTATATTTCATCAAGCCAAGTTATAAGGATTATCATCTCCCTACCATATACCCAATGTGCCTCTTTGCGGTAACTCGAACTCAACTCTTCTATATTGTAAGTTACTTCCCCCTTTACATGTTTTGGTTTTCTACCAAGTATGTGTTTGTATTTGTTGTGCCTCATGCTTTCTTATTTTGTGTATTCAAGTATGTATATGTGTTTGGCACATCATTTACTTGTGTTTTTGCTTTGATCCTCTAATGCATCTTGTTGATATCTTTTTTGGATCTTTTCGAGGGATTAATGGAACATCCCATTTTGGGAGAGTGATATGCCTCGCGCATCTCTCATACCTTAAAATGTGTGTACATGAGTACTACCACTTAGTATTGATATTACAAGCTTATCTAGTCACTATGTGGTGTGTCATGCTCATGAGAAATTCAAATTCTAAATGTCCATTAATTATCTCTAGTCGAGGTTGTTTTTCCTCTTATTAAGAAAAAATGAATACCACATTATGGGGGAGTAATATGCTACTTTTGCATATGACAATCCTAGGAAATGTGAACATATGAGGTGGTTCCACTTAGAGTTGATATTGTTTATTATCTTGTATCTAGGTGGCATGTTAGCTCAAACAAGGTCCTAATTTTTGTTAGAAGATTTTATTGCTCGTCTTTTCGGTCTTTGCTTGAGTAAGAAATTCTTGGTGTGGCCTTCCTCAAATGCATATCTCTATATCTTATTTGGGAGACCATTTGCTTCAAGTTATTATAATCATTGCTTTGCATGATTGTGTGACTAGTTGAAGCTATCAAGAATCTCTATCTTTGCATAGTGCTTAATCTTTTTATTCCTATCCTATGCTTTTTATTGTGAAGATTTATCTTTAAATATCCGTGCAATATACCACCGAAAATAAATTCCAATACACTCATTGTCTTCGACAATTGATATACTTGGGTGTGGTAGCATTTGTGGATCATCTTCACCTTGGATATCACCTCCTATGGCCTTTTTTTCAAAAATTGTTGTGGCTCCCATTGTCTTCCTTGGATTTTGAACATCTCTTTGATGGTGTTTTTGATTATTATCAAATGTGCTTTTAGTGGAAGACAAACCTTTTCTTCTCGGAACCTTGTGCCATTGTGAAAAGTGTTAAGGGTTCAGTTTATTTGTTGAAACCTTGCTCTTTTGGGAGTTTGTTATCTCATTCTTTCTTCTCTATGTTATTTGCTTGAATGAGATAAATCTTTGAGCATTTATGTTTTTATCTCATCTTTTATGCTCAATAGTTTTTACTTAGTTCATTTGTTGAACTTTGTTGAACAAACCTTGTGTTGATTTGATTCTTTGATATAGTTTGGACAACAAATGTGTTTTGTCACACCTTGTATGCCTTCTTGAATATTTTGGTGGTTTGTCCAAATTATATATTCATTAGTTCTTGAAAGTCTTGTGCATGCATGTTTACTAAATGTATATCTTATATCATGTTTTGCTTTCTTGGATCCAATATATAGGGTATACTCCATCAAATCCTTAAACGGCTATGATGTGCATGAAATTCAAATTTCATCTCTAAATATGCACATATTTTTATGGAGTATGTCCTATGTGTTGTGGTTAGTCTAACCACTTTGGACCCAATAAGTTTGGGGAAGAAGATGTACTTGAATGTTGTTTTAGGTACATTGGAGATGCAATGGATGCTTGTCTTATCTATAAGGAACGTGTTGTCACCACATGATAATTGGAGCCAAGCTAGGATGATCAAAGAATTATTATCTACTACATCATACCATTGCTATCTCGGTAACAAGTATCTTATTCATGCATACTATTCTTCCATCCAATCTCTTGTAGGTTGCATCTTGGCATGAATTTATTTGTTTGTAAATGTTGCGGTTCTTGCAAGGATCTTTGAAATACTTTTCTATCCTTATTGCTTATGTGAGTAATTTGAGATGATGCATATAATGGGGAGTATATAAAATCATGTTCATGATTCACCAATCCCAAATATGGCTTCTAGCAATTTATTGCATATCAATTCCTCAAGGTACTCTCATGTGCAATATTGTTGAAATTGCATTGAATCCTTCCTTTTGATACTTGTTGCCTTTCTCAAAATATCCCAACTAGCATTAGTTCCCTTAGTGTTAGTTGTGATGTTTTTGAGGTTTTGTTTTTCTTTGGTGAAGTTCATTGATATACCATAAGAGAAAATAGAGCCATGGGCTATATATATGCACTTAAGAAAACTATCATTTTTTGGGTATATCTTATGACTTCCTCTTGGATATCATGTTTTCTTATCTTTATTAACCTCTTATGTGTGGATGTTTCTTTGTGGATTATTCCCATGATTTCCCAATTAGAAACTTATATACATAAGAGTGTTAATCTCTCGCCTTGATATCCTTGCCTTTTGCCAACCATCTCACTTATCCGCTTAGTTTTTAATGGTTTTGGTAAGGTCTTGATTTATGAGTGCTCGGTTTAATTTCATTGCATCTTCATGCACTCATATCTCATATTTGGTTTCTTTTGGACTTAATCTTGTCTTGACAAGTGTATTGATTTATATCTCTACTCATTGTATCTTGGTTGCGTTCTAAATGATATAGAGGGAGTGAGGATTCCATGTTTGTCCACTTGATTATTTGGATCTTTTGATTGCTTGCTTCATCCGTTGAAGTTTCTTCACCTTGTTATCCTTTTAGCAATATTTTATCCTCAATATAGTTGATTTCCTCCAAGTATTCGTCATTGGATATGTGAATATGATTTGACTCATATTATTAGAAATGCACACCTTGGGAGGAACTTGAACTATATTGGCCTTCTAACTTTGTCATCCATTTTGGCACTTGTTGTCAATGGGGGATAAGTTTAGAGGGTTTTAAGGGAAATGGTTTTCTACTTAAGATTGGTTTGTTCTTAAGTGTTTGCCTTTCATGCATTTCATCTTTATTATGTATTGCATGGTTGAATATATAGTGAAAACTCTCCCAAAGGTTATGCTTGACAATGTATGCAATGAAATTCAAGTTCATCACACGTGCATATATTGTGGGGGAGTTTGCTCTATATATGTTGGTTCTACTCACGTCTCTTGCATTAGTTGTAGTTTGTGTGAGTAGAAGCAGTTTTTATATGGGCTAGTATCTTTGTGTTACTTAACCATATCAAATACAACCTCTTGTATACAACTTATTCTCGGATAAGTTGCGTACTTGTTTCTAATATTCATTATATAAACCCTCTTGTTGTGATTGTCATCAATTACCAAAATGGGGGAGATTGAAAGGGTAATTGCCCCTATGTGTGGTTTTGGTGATTAATGACAATCCCTATGGACTAATATTTTCATTGAGTTTTATATGAAGGAATATTCCATAGGTCATGCTTGTAGTCCATATGTTGGATTAAAGTATGGATGCCATGAAGATAAAGATATACCTTGAGTTTTGGCATCAAGATCATCGAATTGAAGATAAGAATATGATATGTTCAAGATCTTGAGAGTGTGATCTCAATAGAAGAATTCAAGATATGGCTCTAAGTCGGTGTCATGATAGCATCATTAGTTGAGCTATGGTTGATTAATATTTAGAGCATGTAATCAAATGAAGAGTTCCTTATGTACCTCAAGATATTGAGATGGAGCATGAGAAGACACTTGGTTGACCAATGCAAAGAGTGAAGAGTGATTTTAAGTTGGCCAACACATGAAGCATAAAGAATGTACCACATGGATCTTGTGGTGTGGTAAGCCTTGTCATTTATGCATCATGAACTAACCCATTATATATGTTCCTTTGTGTTTTATATATGGGATAGGTATCTTTCCATGGGAATGCTTCAAAAGTGAAGATCTCAATAGCCCATGAGAGGATGGCATCAAGTGGTGATCGCCATCAAGGTTGAGAAGGGCAAGTTCAAGATAAGCATCTCGAGAAGATCATTTGCTTGAAGCTTGCCGTCCATATTGGTGATAATGGACATGTGAAGACGTGTCTTAATGAAGCTATCCCATAGTGGTGTATGGGGGAGCAAATTATGAGTCTTCACGAAGCAACAATGATCAAGTGGTGCATTCCGGCTTGGATGGAGCTTGAAGCGTTGTCATCAAGATCAAGCGGGATGCGCAAGGAAAAGGTATGGCCTTGCTACATTTTCCTTTTACCGGTCTCAAGGTGGTTGTTGGGAGACCAGGTTATAGGATATATAGCCACACTATCAAGAGGGGCTTTCAGTTGGGTAACTTGATCACATCGTCGTAGGGAGCTCAATCCTTGGCATACTTTGCATCTTCTTATTTTGTTGCTTCTTGGTATTTTCTCTATGTGAGGTTCTTGAGCTTGTTGCTAGCTCTTCAACAAGCCCAAGTTCATCGAAAACGGAATTCATATGCATCTTATATGGCGTTTTGAGTTTGAAGGTTTTACTTGTTCTTCTTATAGGGAGGCTCCATGCCTTTTCTCATTTGGTTCTATCTTCCTTATTTGGACTATGATGTTTTCATGCACCATATTGTAGAGCTTGTTGTCCTCGTCAAAACAAGCCCAAGATCATCGAAATTGGAGTCCGGATGCAAAAGTTATTGCATTTTTCGTGAAGTCAGTTTCATCTCGGTTGTGGATCCGGTTCAACCGAGCCCCACACCGGACGGTCCGGTTCCAGCTCCGGTAGACCGGATCTCAGACCGGATTTTCTGGTTTTCGTGACATAGTCTATTCCGTGTTGGCAAACAAAGGTATTTCGGTTTGTAGGTCGGTCCTCCAACCTGGGGACCAAGTTCCCCGGTTCTGGGGCCGGTCCAACCGACTTTGGAACCGAGTTTTCGCTGTTTTCTCTCCAACGACCATATTTGATTTTCCCTATAAAAGGGGGTTCTTCCCCCAATGTTTTTGGGTGTTCTTGAGCCCGAAATTGACCTCCATTGTTGACCCCCTTGAGCTTGCTTCCTCTCCCTTCCCTCCTATGATTCTTGCATCTTTTTGAGGGCTTTGGGAGAGGAGATCTAGATCTACAATCCCCACCAATCAATTCGTCCTCTAAGCGAGGGGAACCCTTTGGATCTAGATCTTGAAGTCATTGGTTGACTTCCACCATTGTTCTTCCTCTCTAATTCCTCCCTAGCACTTGTTGCTTTGGTGGGATTTGAGAGTGAAGGATTTGAGCACCCTGGGTGTTCTTGCTTTGCATTCTTGCATAAGTGTTGAGCTCTCCACTATGATTTGTTCTAGTGAGAGACCGTGAGCTTGTTGCTCTTGGAGGGTGACCTCCTAGTTGGCTTGGCCATTGTGCCGCGGTGTCCTCTTCGTGGAAGATTGTGAAGAGAGCCGGGCTTCTCCTTCGTGGAGCTTGTGAAGTGGTAGTGGAGCTTGCCATCTCCGGAGTGGAGGAAAAGCTAGCCATAAGGAAAGGGCCTATTCCTTCGTGGGATAGACTCGGAGAAGAAGGTGAGCCTTCGTGGCGTTGGGAAATCCTTTGTGGAATCCCACACCTCTCCAACGTGACGTACCTTACTTGTAAGGGAACACGGGAATACATCTTCGTCTCCGCGTGCCTCGGTTATCTCTATACCCGAGCTTACTTTCCTTGTGATAGCCATCGTGCTTGAAGTACTCATATCTTGTGTATCACTTGTGGTGTATTTATCTTGTGCTATCTTGCTTAGCTTATCTTGTTGTTGGTGCACTTAGTTGAGCCTAGTGTATTTAGGTTTTGTGCTTGTAAAATAAACATTAGTTTAATTCCGCATTCTATCAAGCCAAAACCGTAATAGTTTTGAAATTGCCTATTCACCCCCTCTAGGCGACATCTCTTTCCTTTTAGCGGCGGCTCGGCATTTTGGGGTCATCAACGAATGATTAAGTGAACCGGCCCTGGTAGGGTAGACGACGGCGTTGGCGAAGCAGATCCGGTGCCATGAGGGAGTCGGTGAAATAGTTCTGGTAAAGAGCGCCTGCAGTGGAACTCCGGTGTGGAAGAGAGGGCCGGTGCTGAAGCAGCTAGAGGAAGGTCAAGGTTGGAGGGGTGTGGGCGGGGAAGAGACGATGGGGGGATATAGGTGGGATGCCGCACATTTACGACCTATACCCCTCTATTATTGCAGTACTGCCACAGCCCTTGTTTCCGGAGCAGGGATAGAAGAGGAATTTTGCATTTGCAAAAAGCGGGGCGGGATATTTGAATAGATGCGTGGGATATTTGAATAGATGTGCGCGGGATGTTTCTACGCCATGCGGAAATTTTGAGGTTGAAGCTTCCGACGTACGCTGCTCCAACGCGGCCGCTCTCACGTGTTGGCCCCGTCTAGACCCACACGCCATCGACAGTATGCTTACCAACATATAAATGAGTTTCCACACATTTGCCGAAATTGATAAACAATATATTTTGAAGGCTTTCATACAATATGACTAAGGTCACGGCCATATCTCTGGTATAGTTTATAATAGCGTGTCTATATCTGGTAGATAGCTGCATCTTGGCATTTCAAAAGAAGATTCTGGATTTGATGGACAATGCCCAACTTTCATGAATTTCCAAACTTTCTAGCTAAATCTATGCAATAAAATGACTTTTTGACAATCTAAAGTAAATTTTTCTAATTTCGAACTAGAACGTGTGTGATATACCTTGCTCTTGACTTTTTAAAATAATTCAAAGATATCAAGTAATCAAATATTGGAGAACCACTGAGAGTTTTGTAAAATTCAACTTTTTGATATGAATGGTAATGACACCTAATTTTAGCCATTTTAAAAAATACAAAGAAACAAAATATAAAAAGAAATGCATCCATTATTTTCTCTATTCGTGTCTCACTATGTGCACTAGCTAGTTTCCAAGGAAAAATATAATCTTGAAATTTGATAATTTCCGAGAAAAAATTGTATCACAATATATATGGAGTACTACCATGTAAGAATATGCATGGCTTTCAAACCAGATGACCAAGGTCATGGCCATATCTTTTCTATAGTTTATAATAACCTATGAATATTTGTTATGGTGTGTATTGGCATTTAAAATATTATTTACAAAGGAAGCTTCCGAATTGGAAGTTATTTCAATTTTCTAATGCACAAAAATGGCTTTAGTCATGAAGCTACTACAAAACATGGCTTTAAATCCCACTGCCTCGGTTTTCACTCAAAGTATATATAGCCTAGGGTTAGTTAAGTTTAGGGTTCGCGGTTTTATTTTGGGTTGAGGGTTTAAGGGTTCATGGTTTATGGTTTAGGATTTTAGGGTTTAGGCTTTTATGGTTTAGTGGTTTAGGGTTTAGGGTTGTTCAAGGTTTTAGGGTTTATGATAGTTTAGCTTTTAAGGTTTAGGGAATTTTCAATAATAATGTTCAAGCTTTATATATATGGTTATATTCATGGAATAGAATGGCGTTATTGCAATTTAATAAAAGTATTTAAAATTTGATCTATAAGTGCATTATACCTCCTTGGTAAGGTTTTAGGGTTTTGGGGTTAGGAAGTTAGAGTCCTAGGGTTAGGAGGTTATTTGGGTTTATGGTTAAGGGTTTATGATTTTCAATAATGTTCAAGCTTTATGCTTATATTCATGTAATAGAATGGCGTTACCACAATTTAACGAAAGTATCTCAAATTTTGATCTATAAGTGCACGGTACCTGCTGGTTTAGGGTTTATGGGTCGATGATTTAGGGTTTCACGAATTAGGTTTTATGGGTTGTTTAGGGTTTAGGGATTAGCGATTTTTCAATAATGCTCAAAGATTTATACTTATATTCGTCGAATAGAATGGCGTTACCTACTTTAATGAAAGTATCACAAATGTTGATCTATAAGCGCATGATACCTGCTTGGTTAGGGTTTTATAGTTAAGGTTTTATCATTGTATATGGTTTAGAGTTTAGCGAATTTAGAATAATGCTCAAGCTTTATTGTTATATTTGTCGAATAGAATGACATTACTCCCTCCGACCCATATTAGTTGACTCAAATTTGTCTGGATTCAGATGTATCTAGCACTAAAACATGTCTAGATACATCTGAATCTAGACAAATCCAAGTCAACTAATATGGGTCTAAGGGAGTACCTAATTTAATGGAAGTATCTCAAATTTTGATCTATAAAGTGCATGATACCTGCTTGGTTAGTGTTTATGGGTTGAGGGTTTGGGGTTTATGTTTTAGGGGTTGTTTAGGGTTTAGGGAATTTTCGATAATGCTCAAGATTTATGCTTATATTCATTGAATAAAATGGCATTAGCAAATTAAACGAAAGTATATCAAATTTGGATCTATAAATGCATGCTACATGCTTGGTAAGGGTTTAGGGTTTAGGGTTTTAGGGGTTTAGGGTTTTGGGTTTTAGGAATTTTTGATAATGTTCAAGTTTCTTTATGCTTATATTCGTTGAATAGAATGGCATTAAATCAATTTATTGAAAGTATCTCAAATTTTGATGTATAAGTGCACACTACCTACTTTGGTTAGGGTTTATGGGTCGAGGGTTTAGGGTTATAGGTTTTTACGGTTTAGTTTATGGGTTGTTTAGGGTTTAGGGTTTAGCGAATTTTCAATAATGCTCAAGATTTATGCTTATACTCGTAGAATAGAATGGGTGTTAGCTGATTTAATGAAAGTATCTTAAATTTTGATCAATGTGTGCATGACACATGCTTGGTTAGGGTTTATGGCTGAGGGTTTAGGGCTTTAGGGTTTAGGGTTTAAGTTTTAGGGGTTGTTTAGGGTTTAGGATTTTTTTATATTACTCATGATTTATGCTTATATTTGTCAAATAGAATGGCGTTATCCAATTTAACAAAATTATCTTAAATTCTGATCTATAAGTGCATGCTACGTGCTTGGTGAGGGTTTAGGGTTATAGGGTTTTGGGGTTTAGGATTTGGGTTTTACAGGTTTCGATTTTCGAGAATTTTCAATAATGTTCAAACTTTATTGTTATATTCGTGGAATAGAATGGCATTACCGCAATTAATGAAATATCGAATCTCAGATTTTGATCTATAAGTCCACGATACCTTCTTGGTTAGGGTTTTTATATGGGTCGAGGGTTTAGGGTTTTAGGGTTTTACGGTTTAGGTTTTGTGGACTGAATAGGGTTTAGGGGTTTTATCGAATTTTCAATAATACTCAAGCTTTATGCTTATATTCATCGAATAGAATATATATGGCGTTACCTAACTCATTGAAAGTATCTCCAAATTTGATCTATAAGTGCATGATACATGATCTGTTAGGGTTTATGGGTTGAGGGTTGGGGTTTTAGGTTTAGGTCTTATTAGGGGTTGTTTAGGGTATTTTCGATAATGCTCAAGATTTATGCTTATATTCATCGAATAGAATGGAGTTACCAGTTCAATGAAAATATATCAATTTTGATTGATAAGTGCATGGTACGTGTTTGATAAGGATTTAGGGTTTAGTGTTTAGATTTCAGGGTTTCAGGAATTTTAAATAATGTTCAAGCTTTATGCTTATATTCATGGAATATATTGGCGTTACTGCAATTTAATGGAAGTATCTCAAATCTTGATATATAAGTGCACGATACCTGCTTGATTAGGGTTTATGGGTCGAGGGTTTAGGGTTTTCCAGTTTAGTTTTATGTGTTGTTTCCGGTTTAGGGTTCAGAGAATTTTTGGTAATGCTCAGGATTTATGCTTATATTCATCTAATAGAATGGCGTTACCTGATTTAACAAAAGTATCTCAATTTGATCTATAGTTGCACGATACCTGCTTGGTCAGGGTTTAGGGGTTTAGATTTTATGGTTTAGGATTCCGTGAATTCTCAATAATATTTTCAAACTTGATGGTTGTATATATTCATGGAACTGAATAGTGTTACCGCAATTTAATGAAAGTATCTCAAAAATTGATCTACAAGTCGATGATATCCTACTTGGTCATATTTTTTGTTAAGTAAAATTGGTTGGGCTGTTTGGTTGGGCTCGAATTCAGGCTTTTGATTTTTGGCTTATAGAGCTACGAATATGTTTTTGGCTTTGTTTTTTTAGCTTTTACTCTGACATAGTGGAATGATAGTATAAGCCAGGTTGGATGATTTTAACGATTTTATCTCGGTTTAGCGAAAAATGTTCGAATTTTGAACAACAAGCGATGGGAATCTCTACTTCCCATAATTCTAGCTCACTGACATGTGGGTCACTTGCATAGTGGGTCCAAAAAGTTGGTGTAGGTCGGAGTGGGCGGGCAGGTAAATATTGAAGAAGGGCTAGGAAACGTGGATGGGGTGATGCACTTGGGAGAACGCAAATTTACCACCTATATCCCTCTGTTATTGCAGTGCTCCCTCGGATTCTTGTTTCTAGAGTAGGGATAGAACAGGAATTTTGCATTCTAGAAAGAGGTGAAGCATGTTTGAATGGATGCACGGGATATTTTAATGGATGGGTGCGATGTTTGGGTACCGTACCAAATTTTGAGGTCAAAGCTTCTAGCATACGCTACTCCGGCGTGGGGCCTCTCAAACGTGCTGTCACCGTCTAGGCCCACACGCCAACGAGAGTTGCTTCCCATCATTTAAACGAGTTTCTAGGCATTTGCTGAAATTTTCGAACAATTTAAGGCTTTCAAGAAGATGACCATCGTCCAAAAAAAGGTGACAAAGGTCATGGAAATAGTTTATGATGACGTGTCTGTATTTGGTAGATTGGTGCATCTTTGCAAATCAACCAATATGTCTGCTTCCAAATTTGAAGTTTGTTTTCGAATTTCCAAGTAACAACAATGTGTTTTATTGTAAAGCAACTACAAATATGATGGCTCAAAATGCCATCGCCCCCTTTTTTCACACAATGTATAACGTCCTTTCGAGCTTCTAGGCTAAATTTGTGCAATAAAATAATTTTTGTGGCTGGATGTTTTTTTTGGGGCTGGATGTTTGAATGGATGGGCAGGATGTTTGAATGGGTGGGCAGGATATTTCGGCGCTCTGCCGAAATTTTGAAGTTGAAGGTTCTACGGTACGCTACTCCCACTTGGGATGTTGTTCCCGTCAGATAGACCCACAGGCCTGTATGCTTTCCATCATTTAATGAGTTTATAGACATCTGCCGAAATTAATGAACATTAATTCAAGGCTTTCAAACAAGAGGAGCAAGGTCACAACCATAGTTTCTGTACCTTTTTCATCTTTTGTACTACTCCGTACATTGAAGTATCTTTGCCAACCAAGCTTACAAACCTGGCCATATTTGGTAGATCGGTGTATCTTGGCATTTCAAGCAATTGTTTACACAGGAGATTCCAGATTTGATGGATAATGCCCTACTTTCATGAGTTTCCAAGCTTCCTAGCTGAAGATGCTAAAATTAAATAACTTTTTGATATAAAGACATTCGTTCACAAAGTGTAATGCTATGTGCATTAGTTTCCATGGTAAAACATAAACTTGTATATTGACAAGTTTTGGATCAATTTTGATATATGGTGACTGGCAGGTGGGCCACGTATATGGTGGTGCCCAAAGCAGGGTAGGTCAGAATTTCCAAAGTTATCCCTCCGCAGTCCGCACCCCTTCGTGCTGTGTATTAACTTCCACCCTCTGCCGCCTAGGCCTTACCCCCTTCCCCACAAAATAGACACGCTTACGGCCGCTCCTCATCACCAACGTGCGCGAAGAAGCTTTCCCTACCCGTCGGTCTTTTTGAGACGCACCGGTGGGCACGTCGATCCCACGGTAGTCCTTCTATCTCTAGCTCGATCTGGTTGGCATTTTTATTGCCCTTTCAAATACTCCTACGTAGTTTAATTTGCCCTCAATCTACATGGTC
Source organism: Avena eriantha (assembly GCA_910589775.1). NCBI lineage: Eukaryota > Viridiplantae > Streptophyta > Magnoliopsida > Poales > Poaceae > Avena > Avena eriantha. The sequence continues at coordinate 274,813,389 of OU342740.1, read as the reverse complement.
ATAGTTTATTCTATGCTAGATCTTTGTTCCTAAATACCTTCGGCGATTTTTGCTATCAATATGTTTGTTGAAACGCATAGGCATATATAGTTTTTGTACTTCATCTATATGTTTCGTTCTTTTCTTTTAATAATAACCAACCTTGTATGTCATAATTAAACAGATGGGCAGATTTTGGATAGAGATTTCTCCATTAGGCAGCGCTAAACGTATCCTTGATGTTCTACGATTTATGGGATTTGTTAGAGCTCATTGTGACAACTCAAAAGTACATTGCCCCTGCCGGTTGTGTGCGAATCGTAGGGTGCTGCCTCAAAGTATAGTGGAAGACCATTTTTTTACATTTGGGATACTTAGCACATATGTTAGATGGGTATTTCATGGTGAACCATATGATCCTCCATCTGAACTGGGGGAAGCACATCTTTATCATCAAGATCAAGTAGGGGAAGCAGATGTTGATCAACTAGATCAACTGATAGAGGCAGCTCCTGAGCATCTAGATCAACTTGGAGAAGGGGGGGGAGAGAAAAAGCGCAAGCTGTATGAAACAAGATTCATTTTTGGTACTACCACTATGCCAGATGACAAGGTATATCTGTAGAACGACAAATGTTCAGGTTGTGTGTCTTTGATGTTTGTCTGTAAATGTATCTCTTAATCTACTAATCGCAGAAGAAGACGACCGAAGAGGACTTTGATGGTAATGATGATGACCTATTCATTGATGAGCCTGTACCTGAGGCTGTTGGCCGGGTACACTGCGTCTGGATGGATTTGATGCAGGGCTACTGATCATCAGGGGTGTACTTTTGGTGTCGTTCATGACCACTAGCCTAGCTGCAAAACTCTTGGGGTGTATAGCTATCCCATGATTGGTTCGCTACTGTCGTAGTTCTGTAATATGGAGCTACCTTATTATGATTTCTAGGACTTTGTTAGCATAAATGTAATTGGTAACTATTCCGTATATTAGTATATACGGAGTATATGTGTGTTTTGTGTGTGTTTCTAGTCTGAAATCCGAGATTACATTTTATCGGTTCCTGAACTGTTTTTGAGGCCCCAGCGCTGGTGCCCTATGCTGCAATTATCGTCGTCTTGTCCACTGTTCCATGAGACGAATCAGCAGAAGGATAATAAGTTGGGACCAATTTGATTCGAAGAGGGGTGATTTTTTGTCCTTGGAGAGGAACCCAGGAGAACTAGTACTGGTACCAAGGGAAGGAGCAGGTTGGCTCGGTCAATTATCTCACCCACTTGATGTGGGACCTGCTTTAACTCACCCTGACGTGGGTCCCGCTTGAAACAGCTGTAGGCCACCACATGATAGCTAGGATCAAAAATTCGGGATTCTCTCCCGGCAAAATGTTCCCGCCACTGCCACTTAAAAATACTTACTGTAGAAAAAAGTGTACTGCCCAGCCCTACTACTGCTAGCACTACTACTCCCCTGCCCATGCCTTTCTACCGACGACAAGACAAGAAACCATCACTAGCTAGCTCACATCCAGCAAGCAACTGTTGGAACTGGCGCAACCTCCGATTGTGGAGTTCTTGTTGAAACAGGTGGGTGTATTTGCTCACCTCAAAATCCGGCTTTGCTTAATTTGCTTCCGATTGGGCCATTGGGGGTACTATTAGTACTAGGAGTAGTAGTATTTGGTATGCCTTGATTGTGGAGTTCTTGCTTATTGCTCACATCGGAATCACCTAATCAGGATATTTTTCCTCTTCTCTAATCGATTGGGTCATTTGGGTGGGGTGGGGGTGGTGGTGGGGATGGGGGGAGGTGGTACTGATTTCGTATGGATTCCGGATCAGGGCATGGTCACCGCTGTTCTGATTGGGGCATTTGGTCGGGTTCGATTTCGGTGTTCTTTACTTCTGTAACCTTTAGTTGCTACTCGTAATGTGCAATGGATTTTGCGTCAGATTCTGTCTGGAGAACTATGGGTCAGTGGCACGCACGGCCACTACGGACAAGGATGGTCCCGTCAGTTCCCTTAAAAGTTGCCTAAAAAGGTAATGTAGCAGTATATTCGTTGCGTTCTTCCATTCTTTCCAATGCTGAAAGTGGTTGGCTACAACCTGGATGTATCCCTGTGCTAAAAGTTGTCTCTGTCTGCATCATGTTTTTGTGGAAGCCTCTGTGGCACCATCTCTTCTTCATTTACTGTAGCACGGTGGTATATACCTGCGAACGTGCGGTGCTCCAGGTGCGGCAAACAGGATGGTACCCCCACATGCCGCAGGATCCGGCGAGTACCACTACTCACTAAAAAACAAGCGCAAGGCCACCGACCAGCTGGGAGGGCCCAACTTAAAGAGAAAGGTATTTGTTGTGATGCAGACAGGTTTAAGTATTACCCGCTTGGTGTGATGCATGCTTATTAGATGTTCAGAAACATATGTGTGGTTTTATTAATTTGGCACTGTGTTTATGTGAATCCAGATCTGGATCTGTCAGACTGTCTCATACAGTCAGTATATGACTACTATGTACTGTACTCCCTCATCCCAAGGCTTAGGCATATACTGTTTTTTAAAGTCAAGCGACGGAAAGTTTGACCAAACTTTACATAGTATTGAACTGTTGAGCTTTGTTGCTATTTATGCAGATTGAAGGTGCTGCTGCGGAGGTTGAGGCTGCTGTAGAGGCTAGTAGATTTCTGATGCCCGCACCAAAAGAGGACATCCTCTACACAACGAGGAAGCACCAACACAGTACCCAGGTGGGCAGTGACCTCTCTAAGAAGTGGGTATAACTTGGAAATCCACAATTTCACATGTTATGATTTTTCATGTTATTTTTATCAGCTAGTACTATATGTTTATGCTCATTATAAGTTCACAAAAATAAAAAATGTTTGCTTTACAGGCAATGGTTTTTTCTTATATTATTAGATTTACTTGCTCTTTACATTATTTAACTTTTCACTTAATTTCAATCAGTACCACGCACCAGCTGCTCAGCCCTTTCTGCTACCCTCCTCTTGTCAAGCTTGTGGATTGAAAGGGGGCCCCTGTATGCCATTCCAAAGGCAGAGGGATGAAAAATGGTGCATGGCCACCCTTCGTAAAGGGTACCCATGGTATCAGGTATGGATTCCAAGTGGTCTAGACCGACTTGATGTAAGATCTTGTATCTCACTTTTTTTGCTGTCGCCTTACTTATCTATCAATTTTCTCATGAAGGTTGTCCCTTGTGTCGCTCGCCCCATTATAAACAAGATGTTCGGAAACAACAAGTTTCTAACTCTATATAGCGAGGGCCCTAATGGCATGCGGCAACTATATGATGTGGATGTCTCCCAAACAATGGCCACCACCTATTTGGGTGGGCGAGGTTGGTCCAAGTATATCCGTGAGAATGGTATGAAGTAGGGGTACGAGGTAACATTCGATTTTAGCAAGCTTGGGCAGATACTTGCACGCCATCGTACACCTATTGACCGAAGGACCAAGAACAGAGGTAGTACTAATTAATTTGATTATGTCCTCATCACAACCTCTAATGATTTTCTTGCGACTAACTATTCTGCACCATTGTCTTTACTCATCAAATGACCCTGACCACTTCTGCAGTCCGCTTCCCCTTATGTACCACCTAGAAGGGTGCCAACATCAAGCTGCTGGCACCGACACCAGCACCGGCCCCAGTTCTTAAAACGGCACATGTTGACCTCGGTAGGAGAAAGAATAGAGGTAGTAACTTAATTCGCTTGTATACTCTCATCTCTGTCTAGGAGTTACTGTTGTATAAGAAACCATTTTGCTTGTCCACATCTCATATGCCTCTCTAACCACTCCTGCAGCCCCTTACCTACCCCTCAGAAGGTAACCAGCACCAAGCTGCTAGCAACCCCAACGGCACTGGCCCTAGTTTCTGCTCCGGCACCTGTTGACCTAAGTAGAAAGAATGGAGGCAGTAACTTAATTTGCTTGTATACTCATCATATCCTCTGATCAATGTCTTGTGAGAAACAGTTGTATAAGATACCATTTTGCTGTTACACTTCTCATCTGCCTCTACCATCCCTGCAGTCAGCTTAGTTACCCCTTAGAAGGAATCTAGCATCAAGCTGCTGGCGCTGGCACCGCTTCTGGGCCTTCTGACTCCTGCACCAGCCCCTCTACAATTAGTGGCACCATCTCCTGCACCAGCACCTGCCCTAGCACAAGCACTAAAACAAGCTCCTTCATCACCCCGGATAGCACCTTGTCAGACCATATCCTACACATGTGTCATCACAAGGTCGCACCGGATTATGTTTGTGAGTATATAGTGGCAGATAAACTGTTCTGAATGTCTTCTCAAGTTTCACATGATTCTATGCATCGCTCTTAGTAATTATGCGTTTATCTCTTGCTTTGACTCAAAGCAACTCCAGGCCAGACGAAAGGGCACAATAGTCTTCATGATGCAGAGCGAAGGATTGCTTATCGAGGGACGTTACGCCATTAACTCGACTGATGGGCGCTTGGCAGCTACTTCTAGGTGGATCAAGTTCCGGAAAGCAGCACTACTTACTATTGGAAGAACAGTCAAGGTCGATGTATCTCGATGCCCTGAATGCGACATGCTGTTCATGAACTTCCTAGCTGTCTAGCTCTTTGGTCGCATGCTATTGTAATTAATTATGTGGTTGTCTTATCTCCATTGATCATATATGGGTGGTAAAACTATGATAACCTTTTGCTGGATTGGAGCTATGACTAGTACGTACTGATATAGTATATTTGTATCAATATGACGGTTCCCTATATGAGCAAATATTATGACAATGATTGTGTTGTGATCGAGTTGTTTGGAGAAAAGGGTAAACTGATCGCGTGGCATGGTTTTTAGAGCTGAAACAAAAACTATCTCTCTCTGTAGTGATATTGAATTTCAGTGTTTGTATTGCTGAATCAGTCACTTTGAAATGCTTCTGAATTGGTCAAGTGCTGCTGAATATGAACTAGGAATCTGTCGATTTTTTTATGTCCTATTATTCTATACTCCTTAATCTTTCAAATGGTATTGAATTTGTCAAAAGTTCTGTCGTTGTTGCTGGCTGCTTCCTCTACAGCTTTTGCCTTTGTGTCATCGGAACCGTTGGATGCATTTTGGACAGAGATGAGAGGGTAAAGATATACATCGTGATTTCACCAAGTAAAGTCATTGGATACCAGCCCTGTTTTGGCGCATGTGGTGTGTGTTCATTAGATATTTTTACATGAATATCTTTCAAAGGAATTATCGCTTTTTTCCTCCCTTGAAGAGGTCTATGTTTGAATCTGGAGAGACACAACCCAGTAAAATTTGAGATACGAGCCCATTGACCATAGCCCAAAAACTTTTTAATTTGGCCTTTTTGGCAGTGCCCCCCACCTCTAAAAAACTTTGCCACATCGAGCAACGTTGCCAAGGTCAAAACAGCAGACGCAGCCGGAAAAAAAGTCCATCAAACACAGGTTTGATATACAGAGAGGCCGGCATGTGGGACCTAGTAGCGCGACCTTATATAGGTTCTGCCTCGAGTGACGTTGCCAAGTTTGAAGCAGGGAGGCACGAGCGAGAAAAAAGTCCAGCATGCACACCTTTCTTATAATGAGAGGCTCACATGGGGGACTCAGCAGCTTGGAAAAATGGCTGATGCATCGAGCAACGCTATCAAGTTCGAAACACAGAGGCACGACCGAGAGCAAAAATTCCATCATACACATGTTTCTTCTTATGAGTGTATGACATGTGGGGGTGGGGTCCTGCATCATGATTAAACGGTAGATGCGGCGAGCAATGCTATCAAGTTCGGAACACGGAGGCGCGACCGAGGAAAAAAATCTATCATACACACGTTTCTTCTAATGAGAGGATGACATGTGGGGTCCAGGAGTTTGATTAAACGGCTGATGCAGCGAGAAAAGCTATCAAGTTCGGAATATGAAGGCACGACAGAGGGTAAAAAATCCAGCATACACATGTTTCTTCTAATGAGAGGATGACATGTGGGGCTCAGGAGGTTGGTTAAATGGTAGATGCGTCGAGCAGCGCTATCAACTCGGAACGGGGTAGCGCGAGCCAAGGAAAAAATCCATCATACACATGTTTCTTCTAATGAGAGGATGACATGTGGGGCTCAGGAGGTTGGTTAAACTGTAGATGCGTCGAGCAGCGCTATCAGCTCGAAACGGGGTAGCGCGAGTGAAGAAAAAAATCCATCATACACATGTTTCTTCTAATGAGAGGATGACATGTGTGGCTCAGGAGGTTGGTTAAACGATAGATGCGTCGAGCAGTGCTATCAACTCGGAACGGGGTAGCGCCAGCGAAGGAAAAAATTCCATCATACACACATTTCTTCTAATGAGAGGATGACATGTGGGGCCCAACATCATGATTAAATGGTAGATGCATCGAACAACGCTATCAACTTCGGAATAGGGTAGCATGAGCGAAGGAAAAAAATTCCATCATCCACACGATCCTTCTAATGAGAGGATTACATGTGGGACCTAGCATCTTGACTAAACGGTAGATGCATCGAGCAACGTTTTCGAGTTCAAATCAGGGAGGCGCGACCGAAAAGTATGGTCCGCTAGAGACACTGACGTCCGGGACCCACATGCCTCAAAAGACTTCATGAGTCAACATCGCGTGAGGAAACAAAAATCTTGCTTTTGCCACACGCCAGCCAAGCATCCTCCATGTTTTTAGCAGATCCGTCATAGTAGAGGGCCATGAAACCGGATTTTTTTCCCATCGGCCACGGCCGAGCCGAGAATTTCGTCGCAGAAGACGCGCCTTCTACGACGACCGTCGGGCCAATTTGTTGCAGAAGGAAACTTTTCTTGTAGTGCTGGTCCCTCTGTTGATCATTGATGTGAGAGTAGTCTCGATCATGTCCGGAGTGTTTCCGAACCGAAGGATGTCACGCTTAAGGGTAGGGACGCTTAGGGTAGATGAGGTATTGTAGGAGAAATATAGAAAGAGAAACCGGAATAGTTTCGGGTAACATCCGACGGAGATCAGAAGGGGTCCGGAAGGTGTTCCAGAGAAAAGGAATATGATAATATATGTATTTGAATGTTAATTAGAGAATTAATATTAAATATATATTTTATTTTATTATTAAAGGCTTCCTAATGCTAATGGGCCTCACCAGAAGGGAGGCCCAATAGGGCATGGCGCCTAGGAAGAGGGGGCCCGCCGGCCTGGGCTTGGTGGGCCGCCCTAGTGGGGCCCACCTAGGGCTGGCGGTTGCCCCTAGGTGGCCGGTGGGTGTGGGGATTAGTCCCACACCGCCTGGCCCTTGGGTGGTGCGCCCCCTCCCACTATATATAGGGGTCACCCTTCCCCCTTTGGAATCACACCATTCCCTCTCATTCTCTCTCTCATCCACTAAGGACTTCTCCGTAATATTGGAGAGGACCTCGTGGGTGAGTTCTCCACTTTCACACCACTGTCGTGTGATCAGAGATCCGACATCTACTTCTTCCACCGCTCGGCTGGATCGGAGTTCGATTGATGTCTCCTACACCGGACGTGTGACGAACTTCGGAGGCACCACACTTGGGGTGTTGCTCGTCTTCATCAATATACGCCTTCCTGCGTAAGGCGTGCCTCGGTCTTCAAAGGTATGAATGTCACTTCTCTCCTCCGTTACTTATGTCTACATAGTATAGATCCTGGTATTAGTGTTCGAGTAGATATAATCTTTTTTCTACTACGGAACCCCTTCACTTTGCTTATGCACTTTACATCGTGATAGCCATCATGCTTGAAGTATTATATCTTTCTATCACCTTTTTGCTTATCTTGCTTATCGTAGGTTTTTTGTGCACTTAGTTGAACCTAGTGGTTTAGGTTTTGTGCTTTGATAAATTAAACATTAGTTTTATTCCACATTTATTAGAGCCTAAACTGTAATTATTTTAAAAGCCTATTCACCCCCCTCTAGGTGACATTTTGTCCTTTCAGCTTCCTTTGTGTATTTTGGATCTTAGTGGCATAGTGGGATTAAGCGGCCCGAACTAACTTTACATGTCCTCGCACATCGTGGTGACCCAGCAAACCACTACATGATGTAGTACACTATAGTCGTTAACATAACACCAATGAAACATCGTTCCACTAGTATTACATCCCTTAGAGTGGTATAACAAAAACATCGCGGGGTCCAAGACATGACTATAGATTACAACTCGACTCTTTCCAAAAGATCCAGAGAACATTAAAGGTTATAGAGGAAGAAAGCAATTTATTACAAATAAGAACCAAAAATAACAACTCATAACTATCATACTAATAAGACTAGTATCTAAACTATCTGGCTTGCAATTGCTGCTATTGCAATGCTCTAGAGGAGTAGGTTCTATGGCTAGAGATTATACTCCTATCTATTCAGGAACTTCATCTTCACTTCCGTTGATGTATTTAGACTTCATTGAATTAGCTTTAGACTCTTGGCGTATCCTCTTTAGCATCACTTTATGTTGATGATGTCTTCCATGGCTTTAGAATCTAGCAAGGGTTAAGACGGTATGGTTGAGTATGAGCGTACTTAGCAAGTTCACTAAAAGGGAGTGTTTGATGCACTATCTACAACCACATACCAGAGGTCCTAGGTTATGCAGGTTTTCATAAACATTTCTTCAAAGGTTTCTTTTATTCTAAAAAACTATGTCCATCAGTCTTTGGAGGTTGATTAGAACTTCATGGAGTTACTTTCCTGCAGCATTCGCAACTCCTTCCCAGAACAGGGAGTAACATGTCATATTTTTTTACACTCTACAGAGGTGCGTTGATTTATCAATGAGAGATCCTTATCCATGTTGCACAACCAAGTAGCGAGCTTGTCCATACTTCCTTGGTATGGGGCCTAGTATAAGGACCCAAGCCGATCATTGCCCTTCTTCACGACCCCGCATACTCTCAATTGTTGTACTATCAAAAATCAAGGCAAACTTCTCTCGCTAATACGGCTTTACCTTAGTCTGATACGCACGACAACCATAAACACTAGAAATCTGTCTTTTTATGCACAGATCCACAATAGGCTTCTCTCGAAATATACGGCTTTACCCACGATCTACAACTCACAAAACGCCTAGAACAGTGTCTATGGCATGCGAAAGGAAGAAGATCCAGTTGACTTTCCCAGAGCCATATATATCTCATGGTTAACATGTATTATACGGTGCAGGAATCACTGGCGACAATGGTTATTAAATCCTAGATGATACTTTCTCGTGAAATTGTGGTTCCATTGCCAGTCATAATAGATTAGCTGATCACCAATTGAAAGATCATGGATGTCGCCTAGAGGGGGGGGGTGAATAGGAGCTTAAAAACATCTATGAGATGGGCTTAACAATGGCGGAATACAATTAGCGTATTCTTTTGTCAAGCACAAAGCCTAGATATACTAAGGTTCACCTATGTGCACCAACAACTTATGCTAAGCAAGACAAGCAACAATGTAATAAGAATATATATTACTTCAAGCACGATGGCTATCATAATGTAAAGTGCATAAGTAAAGAGCTTGGGTATAGAAATAACCGAGGCACGTGGGGACGACGATATTTTATCGTGTTCCTCCCAACAAGGGAGTGTGTCTCATTCGAGGGGTGGACGGTACTAAGACCACCAACACCACAAAGGATTCACCCTATTCTCCCGAGCACCACCACGCGGGAAAGCACCTGTTCCACTATGGGACACTTAAGGGTGGTCACCAAACCCGTACAAGATTGGGGCTATCTCCACAACTTAATTGGAGGCTCCAAATAATCGCCACCAAGGCCTCAATATTGGGGGAGCTTCACAACTTAATTGAAGACCCCAAGAACACACCACAAAGGCTACACAACTGTCTAGGGTTCCAAGAACCCAAGAGGTACAAGCTTCTTGAATATCACCAACCAAATCCTCCGGAGAGAACACAAACCGATGCACCTAATGCAAATGGCAAGAACACCACAAAGATGCCCCAAATCTTCACTCTAATGTTCCAACAAGGCTACTAAAGTAATTGGGGAACAAGAGAGGAAGAACACAAAGAGGAACACAAAATCCCCCAAAGATCTAGATCCCAAATATTCACTCACAAAGAGATGAAAAGGCTTGGTCAAAATGTAGATCTAGATCTCCTCTATCTTCCCCTCAAATATTAGCAAGAATCATTCGAGGGGAGAGATTAATCAAGCTCAAGATATGTGATACAAATAGGCAAGAGGGCTTGATAAAAAAGAGGAAGAACCAACTAGACCAAAAGGAGAGAGGAGCTATTTAAAGGGAGGGGAAAGGGAATCAGCCCGTTGGGGCAAATCTCCTGTCTGGGCCGATAGTACTGGATCGAGCCGGTACTACCGCACCGACCTAGGCAAAGCTGGGCAACACAACAGCGAACGAGCTGCAGGGAAAAGGGGATCAGGGCCAGCCGGGTTTGGTCAATGGGCGAGCCAGCCAGGCGATCGGGTGGGCGCAGCGCGAGTGACAGCAGTGGGCGCGTGCGCGGGAAGCGAGCGAGTGGGCGAGAGAGAGTTGCGGCTGTGTGGGGCTAGTGTGCGGCGAGCGAGGGTGTGCTGGGCCTGTCCAGCGAGCGAGGGTGAGTGGGAGGGGAGCGAGCGGGAGCCAGCACGGGAGAGAAGGGGATCAGGGTGGGGAATCGCTGCAGGAATAGCGTGCGTGGGGCGGGAGCAAGTGGCGGCTGGGTCGCGCAAGTAGAGGAAGGCTAGGAGAGGGCGGCTGGGCCGGCCCGCCCAGGCGGTAGTACAACGCTGGGACAGTGCTACCAGTTGGCGCAACCGGGCGAGGCAGAGAAGAAAGGCTGCTGCTCAGGTGCGGCTGGTACTACATGCGGTAGTACCGTCTGGCCCAATAAAAACCGATTCTCCTTTTTTCTTTTTAAATCAAATAAAGGCAAATATACAAACTGCAATAACTTGAGCTAGGGAACTCTGATTGACCCGAAACCAAATATTGGATATCACCAAGTGAGAAAGTATAAAGTATTATAATGTGAGATACCTCACTCGGTGAGCATCCGGAAAACCTCCGAGATAAAAAACGCAACAAGGTATAAAAGGAAAATCCTTTTTTGATGAACAAGAGCTTGTTATGAAGATTACCACAAGCTCTATATCCTCACATGGACAGGACCAACAAACAACCAAGAAAGATGATGCTAAGAATGCAAATGTTTGAGCTCTCTCCGAACGATATGGTCGAGTTACTCATCGAGAGCCCCTCTTGATAGTACAACTATTTATCCTAAACCCGGTCTCCCAACTAACAACATGAGACTAGCAAAAGGGAAAACCTATCAAGATTACCTTTACCTTGAGCATACTTTGACCTTGTGTTCATTGATCCATAAACACCGATGATGGCAAGCATCAAACATGAGATCCTCTAGGGATGATGCATTTTGAGATTGCACAACGCATCTTCTTCTACATTTCATCTACCTTGAAGCCAACACATGCTCCAAGCGATGCCAATGGAAAATCCTACAAGTGCAAACTAATACAACCATTAGTCCATAAAGATTGTCATTAATTACCAAAACCACACATGGGGGCCCACATGCCCTTTCACCCTAGATCAGTAACCACTAGTTCAAGTCAATTATGAAAATAGTGTTTTATATCATCCTTTTCAAAATGCAGGTGAAAACAGTAGTAGATTACAAATACTTGATAGAAAATAATCAAAGGACATGAGAAAGTGTGAACTTGCCTTTGCGATTACAAGATTATGAAACTACGGTCTTCGAGACAATATAAGATCCAATATCTAAAAACAACATTATTGGTCCGGTAAGGACTAATGTTTAAAGAAGCAATATGCTATTATGTATAAGTAATGCTATACATTTTATAAAACTCTTGAAGTGTATCCCCAATATTATAAGTGAGTTGAAATTAGGAATTTTTTTTAAGATTTGCTGTATCTTCAAGTTTACTTCACAAACAAATATATATACAAGAAACTTAAGACTAACATACAAGATACAAAAGTAGAGTATAATAATAACATATGATTAAGGTTAATTGATATCATATAACTGTTATGAAAGTCCATGTCTTAATTGTTAAGAGTCAAAAAGAAATAACATAATGTGTTTGTTTGAAGTGGCAAAAAGAATAACATTTGAAGAAAATATTGTTTATGTTAAGTTGTTCAATCTTGAAGATTACAAGGATTAAAGTTATGGTTTTTGATGAAGTACAAATGATTTTGAATTATTATACTACTAATTTATTATATATTATACCAAAGTTAACTATAAAAATATAAATAAAATTAAGACATAATATTTACTTCCATTGTAAGTGAACGATGTGTTCAAGTTTTGTTTTGCTATGACAGTCCTAAAATAAGATGTAACTCATTATGGAAGCATAATTATATGATCTCACTTATTTGTTAGGACTCAAAGTAATTATACAAACTTAAGAGTTAATTCTATTATTTAAAGAAACAGTTTTATTTAGGTTTTACATGTTTTAGCCTTAATAACTATATTCTATGTTTCAATAAATCCTAATTAGTCAATTAAAGCTAATATGGATTTATTTTGATTTACAAATGATAAGAGAAAATATATCTCTTTTATTTTAATAGAATAAAAGACTTTTGAAGCCAATTATAACACTTACTTTTATAAATCCTATAATTACTTGGAATTTTATAATTAGCATTTTATAAAATAACAGATTTATTTTATACACAAAAAATGATTTTATTGATTTTTAGGACTTTTCCTTATTTTGATAAATTTCATTTAGGATTTTAGTGGCTCTAATATTTAGTTGTATTTTATTTACTCAAACAAGTAATGTTATACTTTTACTAGGTAGAGATTATTTTTGTGATCATTTTGATATATTATATGTATTTTAGGATTTTATTATATTTATATAGAGCTGAGATAATCTTAGGGGCATTTTGGTAATTTTGCATTTTACTATTTTATTTATTGTGGTTTCTTTTTTCTGCTCGGGATTGACCCATAAGTCAACCTGCCACATATACCAACTTGGCCCACCACGGCCCAACTAGTTGGGTTGAACCCTAGCCGAACCCACCCCCTCTCATTCGCACCCCTGACACACATACGAGCGTGCACGCACGCCCCTAGCCTCGCACCGCTTCTTGGCGATGCCCATGACACCGCCACCACCGCTCGATTACGGAAACACTGGCAACTCCGACCACCATTGCTGGTGAATATTGACACAGTACATGCTCTCGCTTTTACTGGTCCTGCTCGATTTGGAAACCGATCCCTAACCAACCCACGCGCTTCGTCTCCGTGGTGCTAGGGTTCGGATGCCTCTGCTTTTCACCGTGCTTCGATGACTCAGTGGTGTCATGCTAGCGGCTTAGTGGTGTGGTGGCCGTCTGCCGTCACCATCTCCATCAAGGTGGTGATACTGACGTGGCTTTGGCATGAATTGAGCATCGTTGGTGCTCTCCATGCCTCCATGCCTAGTGTCACTTTTGGTCTACTTCCACTTCCCTGCTGAGCGAGGACCACTAGTAGGTGATTCTGCTCCCTTCTCCTCTTAGGTCTCGCCTTTGGTTTGAACCTCTAATTAGGGTCCCCCCTCTACTTGATCTCCCTACATCTTGTAATGTCGTGTTACAGTGTTTATGTTGAATCTATGGTCCATTTGACCATGCCCAGGTGGTTCTAACTCTTCCTGGGATTCTTTGTTAGAGATTACTCCTGTGTTGGTGTCTTTGTGCTCAAAATTCTTGGGTGTTCACTTGATATGCTAGTGTGTAGCTTCTCTCCCTCACATTCTCTAAATTCTTACAATCTTGACTATGGAACATGTTTAGGTCTGGTTATATCTCTCCTTTTAGCTATGACACCTATCAAACTGCTTCAGACTTGTGATTATCTGACCAACTTGTAATTTCTACTATTGAACATACACTATACTAATTGCTCTGATATCTGGGTAATAGTATAGAGATGGTAACTAGATGATTCTTGAATTATTTTAGTACATGGTGTACTCCTAGAATGCATACATGAGTATACCCTGGCTTTATTAATTATTCTAGCATGTCAATAACTATTTATCTTAGTTCATGACATTCCTGATCTTGGAAAGATGGGATATATATATTATATTCCACAACAAAGTGTAGGTGGTTTGTAGAAGTGTGTGATTATTTGAAATGTATGCTGTAGCATACCTCTAATTAGAGTTAATGTTTGCATGCCTCTATACATAAATGGCAGTAAGCCTATCAGGCTTTTGGTCTATGTAAGTGTATAAAATACTTTACAGTTTACTTGTTGTGATTTTCTTAAGATTACTTACAACCATGTATGTCTCATTCTTAAAGAAAATACTTCTCTAGAACATATTGTGTGAGTGTTATGAATCAGTGTTGTTTGATATACTACATCTTACTGATCTCTCTTTATGTGAATAGGGTGTGAGCTCCTAGTGATACCAGGAATCACCAGCTCAACTAGTTGAACTAGCTCCCCTCTCTGCTTGACTTTCTTTCTACCTCTCTCTACAAAATGATAAGAGCATGCATTATGCTTGATTTCGTGGCTTGGCTATAGTTGGTGACATCCCATATTTGGGTTTACTGAACCTTTGATTCAATGCCATAAATTGGCTACTTTCTGATAACATAAAACTTGGAGGATATGATTCCTAGATATATGAACTGGGAGAATGATGTATATTCCATTTGAAATGGCTTGTAGATGTGGGTTGTCCCTGCTTGCTTGTTTTATTTGAGTCCTAGTTAAATAGTGGCTTCTACTGGTTGATCTTGTTACCGTGGAGCCTCCCTGTGAGTGTGCACAGTGGCACAAATGCCATGTATAATCTGCTACTTAATTGACTAGTTTGGATTGCCGTGTGATGAACTTGCACACCATTTGTGTGCAGTTTTGAGGTTATTTTTATTAACCCTCATGCCTAGCTATGCTTCTATGAATAAATACTAGAGAATTATTCTTTATATGATAACCTGATTCAGCAGAGTAAACAAGTGGGCTTGATGTTGATATAAATGAGCATGCAGTGTATCTTGTGGCTACTTCTTGATCCTTTAGTCTACTCCTACTTCTTCTATTCTAGCCCCAGCTGTTTCTTCAAGCATCTGAACCTCCTCTTCCTAGTATCCATGGCTTTCCCTTGATCAGCTACTAGGACTTCTTCTTGAGTCGAGGCCTTCTCCTTGTAAGCCTTCTTCTAGTGCTCCTGGATGGCTTCCCCAAGCAACCAGAATGCTGGAGATGTGGTTGTGGTGCCCTGAGGAAGTTTTGGTGCTATACTATGTGCTGTAGAGTGTGCAGATGGAATGTTAGATTTGCTGCTATGGCTGGTTCACTCCCCTTCTGTACATGAATGGCTTCCTTCTTATCTACTTCCTGGGGTTGTTACTATGTTGACATCTCACCACTCCTGCGTGAGTGTGCTGCTTCCTCATGTGACTCTCTCTCTCGGATTCAAGTCTCAAACTCTGACTTGTGGATGAGCACAAGTAACTTTCCTAGTTACTATGATCTCCCATGTTTCTTACTGATGGTGAAACTTGCCCCTTCTTGGCCTATGATGCAACAGTTTGAGGAACTTTACTAGATAAGAATAGATTTTAAACTGGCCCCTACTGATGGCCCAAAATATATCGAGCTCGTTGGGGAACCCCAAGAGGAAGGTATGATGAGCACAGCAACAAGTTTTCCCTCAATTATGAAACCAAGGTTATTGAACCAGTAGGAGCAAGGAAACACCTCCAAGGTGTTGTTTCCAACTTGGAATCTTGCACAACACAACTATAGAACTTTGCCCCCAACTTACAGTGAGGTTGTCAATCTCACCAGTTTTGCTGAAAACAAAGGATTAAACGTGTTGTGTGGAAGATAGTAATGCTTGCAGAAAGTAAACAGTAAATAGCTTGTAGATTAATAGTAAATAAAGTACCAGGGTCCATAGTTCACTAGTGGTGATTCTCCTTAAGATAGATGACATGTTGGGTGAACAAATTACAGCGGGGCAATTGACAAACATCGAGAAAGCATACATGCATATACTAATCATCTTGACTCCTATGAGATTTGATTGGCATTACAACGTTATACATAGACCGTAATCCAACTGCATCTATGACTAATAATCCACCTTTAGGTTATCATTCGAACTCCCTCCAGTATTAAGTTGCAAGAAACAGATAATTGCATTAAGCATTGTGTGTAAAGTAAATAATAGGTCTGTTCTATGAACAAAGGATTGTTGTTTTCTCCCTAGTAGCAACAGCACATCTAGTACCTTAGAGATTTCTGTCACTTCCCCAGATTACTAGAGGCATGAACCCACTATCGAGCATAAATACTCCCTCTTGGAGTTGCTAGCATCTACTCGGCCAAGATATCTACTAACAACAGAGAGAATGCAAGATCACAAATAACAAAGACATGATAGAATCAATAATCAATCTGAAATAGCATCTCAATATCCATCGGATCCCCGCAAACACAACATGTAAGATTACAAATAGATGATCTTGATCATGAACAGAGCTCACAAGATCTAAACATGATAGCACAAAGGAGGAGAACCAACCATCTAGCTACTACATGGACCTGTAGTCCAGGGATGAACTACTCACGCATCACACCGGAGGCTTGCATGGTGATGAAGAAGGCCTCCAGGGTGAATTCTCCCCTCCGGTAGGGTGCCGGTAAGAGCTTTAGATCCCTCCTAATCTAGGGATGGAGATGATGGCTGCTACAGACTCTTTCATGGAATTTAGATCGGGTACTTAGGTTTTTGTATTAGATGCATCTTATAGGCGAAAGGGAGGCTGAGGGGGTGCCCTAGGCGGCCACACCACCCTCTGGCACGGGCCAGTCCTGGTCGCACGACCAGGTGGTGTGGGCGACCCCTGGCCCCTCTCCGTCTCGTATTCTGGCTCGGTGTCCCCCTCGGTGAAATATTGACTTTGGCTTTTGTCCCATCCAATTCCGAGAATATTCATTTTCTGACTTTCTGGAACCAAAAACAACAGAAAATAGGCAGCTAGCACTGTGGCATCTTGTTAATAGGTTAGTCCAAGAAAATGTATAAAAATACTCCAAAGTGTGGATAAAACATAAGAAAGTAGATATAAAACAAGCATGGAACATAAAAAATTATAGATACGTTAGCTACGTATAACCTACCTATCTACTCAGTGATGAATTAGACATAGAATTTCTATGTCAAGTCTGAGAGTAAACACTAACCTCTCTTATATTATACCTTCTTTGTTTTCTTCTTTGTTTTTGTTTTGCAGGAACCAAGAATAAGAAGGATTTGAAGAACAGAAGATAGAAGAATAGTTACGAAAATAGGTTTAGGTTTTCTTTTCTTTTTATTGTAATTTCTTTTACTTTGGATAACGAAAATGATAGTGTAATATTATATATGATGAGTAAAGTTAAATTTTCTTTCTTTCTTGTGAATATTTATATCTTGTTTATAAATAAGAATTCAATTCCTATTTATTATTGTAATTCATTTTACATTTATAATTCAATTTCAAATTTCTTTTGAAATTTTCTGTTTTGTTCCTTTATTATAAAGGGCAATGTAATATATGTATTCCTATTAAAGAATCCTTTTTAGTTCATTATTGTAATTTGTCTTTATTATTTTAGACTTGGAAATTCTTAATTTCATATTTATGTAATAAAGAATTCAATTCTTTGTTTAATAACTATATTCTATTTTGTGATTACTTTATTATTAGTGATTTCATTTCATTTTAGTTTAAAGTTAAATATTCTGTTTTGAACATTCAAATGTTAACTATTTCACCCTAAAATACCAAAATCTGCAAAGGTCATGTCGAAATTGGTCGCACCTGCCCTGACATTTTTATCAGAGCAAGAGAGATCTCAATCCCTCTATGTTTTAAACAGACGCGCAAACATTATTTGGATTTTCTATGCATGAATGTAATGCACACACCTATGGTCTATCTGACCTAAAACCCCGGGATGTTACACACATGAGACATGTTTCATGCTTGACATGCAACTAGTTTTGCATAAGTGGCTAGCGGGTGTCTGTCTCTCCCACTATAGTTAAGATCTGATTTACAATGGGTTGTACAATTTGTTTATCACCGTTGTGGTTGAAGTACGTAGGTATGAACGGTTCTATCTCTGTAAGCCCAAATCCGCGTAAAATATGCAAAAATAAATGCGAGGTGTCTAACTTGTTTTTATAGGGCATGTGATGTGATATGGTCAAATATTACAAATCTTATTTATGCGATGATATCATTTGTAAATTATGACAACGGCTAGAGCCATATGGTTGTTTTATTATTTTATGGCATGCGTGCTAGAAATGGAAATCCATGTAGTATATATTAGTGGAGAACAACCAAGATGGTGGCACCATAGACCTTGGAGCCATGCTGGTGGAATGATGGTGATCACACCATGGAGCACAAGATGGAGATCAAGTTCAAGAAAGGACCATATCATATCACATTATTTATGTATGCGGTGTTTATCCCTTTATGCATCTTATTTATTCTTATATCTTGCTTAGGTATTGGCGGTAGCATTATAAGATGACCCCCCTCACTTAATATCAAGATAAAAATGTGTTCTTCCTGAAGTATGCACCGTTAAGAAAGTTCGTCATTTCGAAGCACCACGTGATGATCAGGTGTGATAGAATCTACATTCACATATAATAGGCGGTGTAAGACAGATTTACAGATTTATAGACTAAGGTTCTACTTGACGAGCCTAGCGTTTACATACATGGCCTCGAAACACGAATTGAAAGGTAAAGCATGAGTCATATGGTTGATATGATGACAATATGGATGCTTGCCTTTGTAACTGCACCAATTCACATGATGATTGGTCTTGGTGTAGTGAATTTGGTTCATGTAATCACCAAAACAACTCAATAGATGTTGTTTTTGAGTGGGAGTTCACGTAGTAATATGATTAAAGTTGAACTCAAATTATCATAAACAAAATCAAAGTGAATTTGCATAGTTTATTGTAGTCGTTGGCATTCGTTTATTACTTTATGCTTAGTTTTAATTGAGATAATAGAACTATAGAATATTGGTTATTTACTTTATGAACCGGTATCGTATTGTTTTAATTGAGATAATAGAACTATAGAATGTTGGTTATTTACTTTATGAACCGATATCGTATTGTTTTAAGTGTCCATCTAAATTTTAAAGTCCCATTGCAAACTTTCAGCAAAACCTCACTTACTCTATAAAGTTTAATAAGTAGTATTAAATCAAGAGTAATTGTTCTAGCATTAGTATCTAAATATCATACTTGTCTCCATGATCCTTGATATTAAAAAATTGTTTCAGAAACCATCATGTGTGGAATATATTGTGATATCTAAAATAATGCTTGGTTGCAATATGATAGAATATTATTTTAGTAAGATACATGTTCTCATATTGTATGAGAATTTGCGAAGGTTGGAGATGCTAGACGTCCTAGTCTCCCAAAAGGTTTTGGGAACTAACATTATACTCGCAATTCATCCTTATAGGCTATAGTAGTTTGATCATGAAAGTTGTCATGATAGCATGAATAAAAGATGTAGGTAAAATGTTTACTACACTAAAAGATTACTAAAGAATGGATTTTGACGAACTTCGAACATTTGATGATGGTGATACACATCAAAGTGCAAGTGCAAGGGTAATAGTGTTTAACTAACACACTTTGGACTATATGTCATGTGTATGGTGCCATTGTTGATGTTTATAGATTTTTCTAAAAGGAAAAGAAAATGCTGAAAGGGAATCTAGAAAATATTTGGCAGAAACTAAAAACACTGGAAATGTCCAGGTTAGGTATATAGATGATATAAAAGGTATGGGTATATTCTTTGCTTGTTAAACAATGTGGTTCTTGGGTATTGGATACCAGATTGGTTGGTGTGAAGTGTCATACAGAACAACACAATTCATGAACTGCAATGGCCTAAGTAACTAGCAAGAGAATATGGGATGATGTTCATTGGAAACAAATAAAGTGTTGTTGTGTTTCTTGTTGACATCAAACCTAGCCTTCAAGATTTGTTTTAATAATTGTTATTTTGTTACGCTATTATGAGAATAATGGTTATTCAAATAATTACCGTATTTCATAGAAGATGGATGAACTCTTACAAGTCTAGTTGGATAAATCACATCCATAACACTAATACTAAAAAGTCGCAAGACGAATGATTGAAAGATCACTTATGGGTGACATTGTTGTTTAAATTATATTGGAAAGAAAACATGAAGAAACTCCATGTTGATGGATTTTTGGAGTCTTTTGATTTTGATCGATTGACACTTGTGAGACTTTCTTGGAGATAATTAAAACTTTGTTCATAGGCTAAAGAGGAATGAATGACTAACTTATTGGATATTATGCATGTTGATGTATGTAGTCCATTATGTGTAGCCGTGTGCGGTGGACCTTTCAAAATCATATACTTTCTCCATTTTGAGTGGATACATGTGTATATTTTCTTAGTAAGAAATAAGTATGAAATATTTGAAAAGTGTTCATAGACTTTCAAGATGAAGTGGAAAATCATTGTAACAAGAAAATAAAGAATTTATGATTGGATCATAAAGGAAGATATTTGAGTTGCGAGTTTAGCAAACACCTAAGATTTGAGGAATCATTCCATTGATTTGCGTTTCCCAAAACACATAGAAGTATGGAGTGTTCGAGAGATGTAATCAAACCTTGTTTGACATGGTAAGATCAGAGCTGTCATTTATAAAACTGCCATTATATTTTGAAGATTAAGCTTTAGAGACTACCTGATGGCTCCAAAAATAGCCATCTTTTTCCGCGTTTAAACATTGTTTTTAGTCAAACAATGGACAAGAAACCCTCTATCCTTGCCACTAATGACTAATAATTGCAAAGATATACAAACCATTACTTTGATTTGTGTTGTGTAGGAAATCATGCTTTTTAATGCGAAATCAGGAGTCATAATGAAGCTTTTTGAGGAAGTCCACATGACTAAGTAATTCTGGAGAAAATGCCAGGCATCTATAGCCGTAACAACCACTGGTTCGGGTAGGGTACGCCCGTACCATTCGCATGTACCATGTGGCGGCGGCTTCATCTCATCAAACCCTACATCTTTCGTGAAGACGCCTATATATTTTGAGGCCTCAGCCACTGCACAGAAGGCCAACATTCTTAGATTGCATCACAACACCACCAAAGGAGATCCACACTATAGTTCACCCCTTCCATCTTCCATCCCCTCCATTAGCCATAGCCATTACTTTGTACTTGAGATCTCGTGATTCGGTGACCATTATAAGAATATTTGATTTCAGTCTAAGTACTTTGCACAATGTTTTCTATCCTTGATCTTATTGTTATGAGTGAGTAGTCCTCACGGGCTGCGGGTTGGGGAGAAACCTTGTAGAAATTATGTGCATCTAATATATTGAAGAATTGTGTATTGTTTGAAAGAGGGATTTGTATATTTTATTTCTTTGTCTCTTGCCTCGATCTTTGGACTTGTAGGTACCCAAGACCCCCGAGATCAATAAAGGCTTGAGGTGAGATACTTGGCTAGTAGCGATCTCATAGGAAAACCAGTAAAAAAGGGCAGTACAGTCTTCGCTTAGCGACCCATTCAGGATAACATCAACATCACCTCTTAAGGCTTTGATCTGTGTTTTACACTTAATAATCATTTGTAGCCCGGTGCTTCGTGGTGCACTCGGTTGGACCAAAAGACTATTGCTATGCCTGCTGCTTGCAGGGGCTCTAGTATATTAGGATGGGTTGCCCACACGAGATTATCTCTATTGAAACATTACACATGACTATGCTTATTATTATCTTTTTTATCCCATATGATGTGCAGCTGTAGGTGGATCTTCAACCCTGGCCTATCTCCATCCATTGAATCAACCCATGATAAAAGTAAACTATATTGGTCCGGTAAACAAAGGTAAAATGAAAAACAAAGTATTATAGACATGTCCTTTATTAATTCATTTTAGCGTTGTTTCCTAAGTTCGATTAAACCTAGGTCTACTAGGGAAAAAGACTATTATACTACATCTGTGAATCTGTATCGAACTACCGCATTTACACTAAAAAGAGCACCATCATGATCCTTTTGAATTGACTTCATATGATTTATGACTTAGGATAAAACCCGAGTTGTCTTTTCTTAAATTTTGGTATGCTAAGCATAAGTAAAATGTTTACAACCAAAGTTGGATAAGCACGTCTTCGAAGGTTATCCCAAAGCAATTGTTGGGTATTTCTCCATAACACCGAAGACAAAAGTGTTTGTCTCTTGGAATGTCAAGTTTCATGAGAATAATTTTTTCATGAAAAGTTAAGTGGGAGGACAATAGAACTTTGATTAGGTTGATGAATATGAGCAACATGTGTTGAGTAACACAGTGGTGGAAAGTGTCATAGAGGCGGCCACAATGCTCATGGCTCTCCTTCCTCAAAGGTTGTGGTCACGGAGATCTAAGTTCCTATTGAACCATGTAGGTCGGGTAAAACAATCAAATAGTAAGATTTGAGATCAAATCATTATTGTTTGACAATGATGAACCGAGTACATGCAAAGAAGCAATGATGGGTCATAACTCCATCAAATGTCTAGAAGCCATAAAATCCATGATAGTTCCATACATGAGAAACCAAGTTTCTGAACTTGGAAGGCATGAAGCCTATTGATCGTATTTGATCTATAAAGCAATAGACATGAATGTTTCACATTTATGAAATAGTCAACATGTCGGCAAAGAGTTTACGAAAATGTTCAAGGAGTTGAATACGACAATATTCGATCTTTCGTAGTGATATTTAGTCTGGACAGGTTATTTTAGCAACCACTACATATATCAATTTTTGTATATGGTAGTTGAACAAACAAAACAACATTCTTCTAATAGAATGGTTACCTAGGACGTGTATGTGTCACGGTCTAAAGGGTTTTGTTAATTCAAAGGATGCTAAAAGGACATGCAAACTTCATTTGTTGAAGTAAGCTTCGCAAAGTTGGAATCTTCACTTGGATGAAACTGTTAAAAGGCTTAACTCCATCAGAAACGATGAAGATGCTTGTATTTGCAAGAAATTAAGTGGGAGCGCTGAGGTATATTTCTAATACATTATGTAAAAGACATGTTGTTGATTGGAAATTATGTATATTTTATTGACACAAGTTAATAATTTCATTAAAAATTAGATTTCAATGAAAGACTTAGGAAAAACCAGAATATGAGGCATCAATGTCTATATGGATAGTCTGATACACTAATATGGTTGTGCCAAATGGACATAGATGAAATATTGAATACGTTCAATATGGAAATGACAAGAAATGTTCTTGCCGCATGGAAAAGGTTGAATCAAGATTCAAGTGTATTGACACTTGGTGAGTGAAACGAGATTCAAGTGTTTTGACACTCGGTGAGTAAAATCACATGAATATTTTGACCAATCATGTATACCGTGATAAGTACATATCCATATATGTCTTATGCTCTAAATATTATGAGCATATACTAGAACAACTCATTGTCATAGGGATATTCTTATGATCTTTGGAAGAACTAAGAATATGTGTTGTATGTAGAGGTGACGAATAGTTTATTGTAAATTGTTACAATGGTACTAGACATATAGTTCATTATAAAGTTTTAAATTGGTACTAAACAAATAGTTCATTATAACGGGTTACATTGGTACTAGTTTTGTCACAAGATACAAATTAAATTTATCTCAATTTAGGCTATAGGTCAAGGTGGCACAATATAATGTAAGAAAGTTCCATGATGGATTTGGATGAGTTCCAAAGTTAATACATCGTGATGGATACTACAACAAAGGCTAAGTATATGACTGCTCTAGTACCAGCTAAGGAGGGCATTTGTGTCAAGAAGTTTGTTATCAAACTGGGTGTAGTTCCAGCTAAGGAGGGCATTTGTGTCAAGAAGTTTGTTAAATGTGCAAGTATCAACTAGATTATTGACTCTAGTGCAAGTGGGAGACTGAAGGGAATATGCCTGAGAGGCAATAATAAAATAGTTATTATCTTATTCCAAGTTTATGATAAATGTTTATTTATCATGCTAGAATTGTATTAATTAGAAACATTAATACATGTGCGTTTAATAAACAAACCAGTGTTCTTAGTTATGCCTCTCATTTAACTAGCTAGTTGATTAAATGATGATCAAGGTTTCATGATCATGAACACTGGATGTTGTTAATAACGGTATCATACCATTAGAAGAATGATATCATGAACATACACCCAAAGTAGGTATAGCAATACGATATAGTCATTAAGTTTACATTGTGATAACCTCCAAGTGCAAGGGACCACCATAATACAATTCGATAAGTATTTGATGTCAAACCCACGAGGAGCTGAAGGTAAACTATCTATTCTCTAAAGCCCTATAACCCACTGATATGTCCTTCTATGCAAAGCTAGGAACTATAGTGCGTGTGTGGTTGTTTTTTGGTACTAACTAGAAAATATTAAAGTTTTTGGAAGCAAATACTGCAATAAAATGGAGCTAGTGAAGTGGGGGTGGATAACCCAAGAGAGAAAGTGCTTAGGAAAATTAATATTTCATTTGGTTTGTTGTCACAATTAGTGAAGCATAAAGATAGTATTTTTATTGTTTCTTCTAAGGAGGGGCCTTGAATAGGTGCATCCATATACATGAGCACATACACCCCTAGTGATTGATCCCAATGCCAATTAAGATCAAACAAGGGAATTATTAAGACATAAAGTCCAACCACCGCATTTAGATCTAAGGTTCCCATTATAAGACCCCTGTTGATTAACCATGAAAATACAACATGTATCTCTAAGATTTGGGATTCGGTTTCTGTCAAACTCCGGCTATCCCTCATCCTATCAACATGCAACAGTGACAACGTTGTGCATCTCCCAACATATATGTGCACTCGTATATTAGTACAACAAGATCACCATAGAATACAACATATATTTGTATGCAACCAACAACAAACTACATCACAATTTCCATAAACAAGTCACTACTCAAACATCAACATAGAGATACAATAGAACATGGGGAAACAATATATTGCATCATACATCATGTTTATCAAGATATTATAGTAGGGGATGATGGAGAGTTGTTGTATATGGTGATGAATAAGAGCCTCCCCATGGGGGAGAGGTGGCGCCGGCGTGGAGTAGGCGACAGCGCCCCGCGCCCCTCCTAGGGTGGCGATTGCCCTAGGGGGAGGAGGCCATTTCACCTTGTTTGAGGAGATTCTCCCCCTCCTTGACGGCTTCCAGGGAGGAGGATTTTCGTGGCTATGGGTGGATGCCTCCAGAAATAGGGTTTACCCTTAATACATAGAGGTGGAGATGCAATCGAGGTCATGGGATGGATGCCCCTTTGATCCAAGGGATCTTGGGAACCTCTAGGACCTTCCTAGGCCTACTCTCTGTATTTTGGGAGCTCCTTGGGTCGTGACTTAGCCGAATCCATCAAGTATGGGAAGAGTTGGAGTCAATCATGTCACAAGCTCTCGGAATTCCGAAACTGATTTTGTACCCTTCAGTAATCTAGGGCTAAAATTCGCGTCCAAAGTCCTATTGAAGTAGCTTTTATATCTATGATTATCACCGTAAAATTATTCCATTTGACGCAATTTTCAGGGGCTTGGGTGGCAATTTTCGAAAACTGTTATGTACGGACAGATATCAGGAAACTTTGAATTTCACCATAATGACCGATTTCCTTCCATATTCGCGTATTTCCTACACAACAAAGTATGAAGCAAAAACGTTTACACTTTTGCAACTATTAGTAGGTTAGTCCCAATAAATATAATAATGTTGCAAGATAATGGGGATTTTGGCACAATAGAGTACAAAGTTCATAGATGCATTTTACATGCATCAAGCATCCCCAAGCTTAACTTATGCCCGTCCTCGAGCATAAAGGTAATAAACTAACATGGAATTTGGAGTTTGGTGCTTATTTTCACTAGGAAGTATCACAAAAAGGTAAACGGTTTATTTATTTAGAGAATAGCATAGCATCAAGTGATACTTCTTATAATATCATACTCGAGAAAACAATGTTTATATTGACTAACACAAATGCATGTAGTACCATGAAGCAATAGTGCATTATTTGCATATAAAAAAGTATATATATATGTAGTGGCGTCCCTATGGTCAGAATATTTGGCAAATGAGGTTGGAAAGAGTGTATGGTTGGCAAGTAGGGAATATCATATGTGAGACACAAGCTATCTTCTAAACACTATACATTAAGTTTATGGTTGAAGCATAGTTCATCATTAGTGGTTGGTTCCATTGCCCCTCATTACCTAATTATTTTTGGCATTCTTATTTTTGACACTTTTTGCTTCTTTTGTGTCCACCATTAAGTGTTGCGTAGATAATTTAAGTAATATTGAGGATGCCATTGAGATTTATAGGTCTCATACTAACTGGACTGACTAGCTAGACCAAGAATAGCATGACATCATGATCATCTCTATTTAAGATCAAGTGAAAACCTCCTATCATGACAGCATGGATTTGGATAACACTTCCATCCAATAATCCAATATCATCCTCAATCCCACAAAAATATCCATCCAACCAACCCATAATGTAGCATTTTCATTTCCCTATTCTTTTTTCTTTACTTTTTCACTTTTTTCTCATCTTAGCGTTGGTACCCTTCTTGGAGCTTTTTTCCTCATCTTTTATTGTATGCATAATCTTGTTCTTCTTGGGAAGGGGTACTCTATTCCCAATGAGTTCGTGGTCACCGCATGACTAACTTCTCCATGTCATCCATACCCATAATAATAGTGCTTAGAAGCTAAATAATGACTCACACATGATAGTATTCTTTGAGATATAGCTTGAGCTATTTTGGTAGGTGTTTCCTATATAAATACTAAGTCTGTTGTGTTAAAGGAGGTTGTTTTAATATGGTGGGGCTAGCAATAGTAACCGTTTGACCTTCTACAAGAATGCAAAAAGTGCCCATAGTACTAGATCATTTCTAGAAGACTACAAAATCACTGAATATCATTTGTGTTGAATATAATAACTAGAACTAGATGATACACTTGTAAGTTATCACTCCATAAAGCATATGAACAATCCAACTAGAAGCAATAACATGCATAGCTTGTTTTCCACCTTTTTTCTATTTCAAGCAAGGCATTCAATCAAACATGGGATTCATTCATGGGATAGTTTCTTTCGGTAGCTCTTTCCTAAGCATGCAAAATATGTATATCATGGTGGTCCGATTTATTTCCAACCATATCAAGCAAAACTAATCATAAAACTAGGCAAAAACGCTTCAAGTTTCTACGATCATTCTATGTTGCTCAAAAAACAAAGTTTAGAGGTTTGCAAACTGACAGTTTGATAAGTCTAGTGGGGTGCCTTGGGAATCCCCAAGTCTATGGTATTTACCATTCTTGGATAGCTCTTGGTATGGTGTTACACCATTCCCTATCAAAAAACTTCAACACAAAGCTTTCTCCCATTTTCTTTTCCATTGGGTGACATTAGTGGTACAAGGATATGATAGTAGATGCCATATATACCAAAGAAAAAATAGTTCCTCGGTAGTCCAGAAATAATATAGCCTCCTACACATTCCTAGCTTATCAAAAGACTCATGGCAAATCATTTTGGGATCCAAAGGAGTAGCTCAAACACTAGTGGGCAGAATCTATCTAGATTTTTAGTAGCAGAAAAACATAATTATTTCGAGCACCTAGACATGTCAGGAATTTTGTCCAATTTTTGTGCATATAGAGGATGAAAATTTGTAACTATAGTTCACGGATGGGTGCATTCAGAGTTACAGAACAACCTAGGGAATGCTTCTAGTAAACAACGTTCATGTAGGAATTTGCTACTCTGCATATATGTTTCAACTTTAACATCTAAAATAGGTAAAACTTGGTACTTTATTTTTGGAAAATGTAAACTTAATCTAAACAACCTATTCTAACATGGAATAAAGTTCATAAACAAAAAAGGCAAACAAAATCATGGATTTCACAAACATATCAAAGAGAACATGAGCATGAAGCTAAAACATGAGTTTAAAATGATATTTCTTGAAATTACTTGAAAGAAGAGGGGGTGCATGGACATCCCCAAGCTTGTGTTCTTGATATTTATTGTCCTATACTTCTTCCTCATCATATCATGGTACTCATATCAAACAAAGATATACGTTCATCCTCATGATACTTTAATGCCTACAAAATGGTTAGTTCTCCAAAAAAAATATATGATAGTTTCTCCCATGATGCAAACTATAGTAATTATTGGGAAACCATTTTATTCAGTAAGCTAATATATTACAAAAATACACTCTTTTTTTTTGCTATGGTATTTTTTAATGATATAGGCTTTGCAATGGTTCCATTGGCAAGAACAACACATGCTCAAGGTCGACCCCAACTTCTCCATTGCTCACCCTTCTCATTTGCTTATCCATTTTTTTACTGAAATCTTGAACTCACCTTGATGTGAACAGAATATGGGTAGCTATTCCATTCTTCCTCCACTTGTTCCTTTTGCTCTTCTAACTACTTTTATTTGGGATGCATGGGCATCCCCAAATTTAGGATTTTGTCATCTTCTTCATTGACACTTTCAACATGATTTCTTGCGTTCAAAACATTAGTGCATAAGTGAATATTCAAGATTTAAAAATATTTGAGTAACATATCATCCAAATCTTTTTGAGCCTTGCAAAAAGGTCCTAGAACATCATACATGATCTATTTTTGGGGTTTTATAAAAGGTACTAAAATTAAACTAGCAATTCAAGCAAGAATAGAAGCCTAGCGCTACGCTCCCTCGCAACAGCGCCAGAAAATTATCTTGATAACTCCCAAGTGAAAGGGGTCACTTAGTAAAATTCGTTAAGTATTTGAGTGAGGAACCCACGAGGAGCTGAATGTAAACTATCTATTATCTAAAGCCCTATAACCTACTTATATGCCCTTCTATGCAAAGCTAGTAACTATAGAGTGTGTGTGGTTGTTTTTTGGTACTAACTAGAAAATAGTAAAGTTTTTGGAAGCAAATACTGCAAGTAAAATAGAGCTAGTGAAATGGAGGTGGATAACCCAAGGGAGAAAATGCTTAGGCAAATTTCTATTTCATTTGGTTGGTTGTCACAATTAGTGAAGCACAAAAATAGTCTTTTTATTGTTTCTTCTAAGGAGGACCCGTGAATAGGTGCAACAATATACATGAGCAAATATAACCCTAGTGATTGATCTCAAGGCCAACTAAGAGCAAACAAGGGAATTATTAAGACATAAATTCCAACCACCACATTTAGATCTAAGGTACCCATGATAATACCCCCGTTTATTAACCATGAAGTAATACAACATGTATATCTAATATTTGGGATTCGGTTTCTGTCAAACTCTAGCTATCCCTCATCCTATTAAGATGCAATGGTGACAACCTTCTGCATCCCCCAACATATGTGTGCACTCATATGTTAGTACAACAAGATCATCATAGAAAACAACATATACTTGTATGCAACTATCAACACCCTGATTTTTAATCCCAGATGCCTGTTATGCCATACCTCGCACCCAGGATTACAATTTTTGTGAGACATAGCAGATTGGATATACCAGTACATCATCTATTACAAACCATACATAAGGTCTTACACAAATAAGGATCTCATGATCCAGTTCTTAATACAACAAGCAGCGGAATAAAAGATAAGCGTAGCGGTGGGGTCCATCTTCAGGGGCACAGGCAATGCTGACAAAGGCAGATAGTCCTAGTTATCATAGCCGTCCTGCTGACCATCCTCTTGGTAGTCTCCTTCATAGTATGGCCATGAGAATAGCCAGGGACAAAAGCCATGAGTACTCTTTAAGTACTCGCAAACTACCACTAACAAGTAGTATAGTACTAAAGGAAGTGCTAGCTCTAAGTGTAATTATAAAGTTAAGTTTGAAACGTAAGCTGAGTTCAGAAACAAAGAAAGATAAAATAAAGTTCTAGAATCACTTAAGTTGGGAAGCTAGTGTCATAAACACAACCCTGTTGTGGTCAAGTCAAGATTCATCATTTCATAAGTTATTTTGAAAACATCTGACAACGAAACAGTATGGCCATTCCAACTGTCCATAACCGTGGACACGGCTATTCAAATAGTTTGACACTCTGCAGAGGTGGTACACTTTCACCACAAGATTCGATACATCTGTCAGGGATAACCCTGAATCATCATACTTAGTATGCATATAATCAAACATAACCTTTCCTTTACACACCCTAGTATAAGCACCTCTCCTATGAGTATGGCCTCCCAACCATGACCATTTGTCATCTTGGGCACTGCATAGGTGGACAACATTGAGAGGTAGCCTCAGCTCAAACCTCTCTCGCGAGGGAACTAATACTAATGCATATAAACTTCCGGCTAAGCCTTACCCAATTCAGGTATTGTGGTTGTACGGTAAATTTGGAATGGTATCGCATCCGAATCCAACCATCAGTTTTGTAAAATGGTTAAGGCTCATGCCTCAACATTTTCCTCATCATAAACCATTTGGGTTTCTCAACACATGTCAAAACATCTCAATAGAATGACTCATCATTCCAAGGTTTTCATAATTCATTTTCACCAAGTCTTCCCTTCTAAAGTGACTCAAGTTTTTGATCTACTCTAAACTACTAAGTTAAGAGTGTTCACTAAGGTGGAAAGATGGGATCAATCTCATACCATAGAATGATATCTAAATTTATCTATATAGGTCAAGTTTTATACTCTTTATGCTACCTTCAAAACAAGTAAAAGACATTGGGTAAAGTAAAGGAAGTAAAGCTTGGAACTAATATTTGGGGTTAAGGAAAAGTCAAAGTGGTATAGCCAAAGCTTGCCTAAAGCATCTACTTACATTATCTAGCTTGCAAGGGTTAGCTTGCATTGTTAATGGTGGCTTTCTAGTATAATACTTGAAAGTGTTAGCTTGCCTTGGTTGATGCGGTGGTTGAAGTTTTATTCCTCCTCTTGATAGAACTCCTCCTCCTCGTAGGCTTGGTCAGCACTATCTTCTATAAAAACATACGGAGTACACAATCACCAAACAATACTTAACTAGTCTAATTATCACTCTAAGGCACACATTTGATGATCTATTATCATCACAAGCATCACAAGTTTTATTAACTAGTTCCATTCTTTTTATTTAAGAAAAGTAATTTCTACTCATTCAAAAATTAACTAAGATTTAATATTCACCACTTAAAATATGGGATCATGTGGACACATGTCATCACCACATATTTTAACATGTGGGGATGTGATTTAAAGGTTGGATCATAATTACTTTGGTTTAAGTTCATTATTTAATGATTTAAAGTGACTAGACATGCCTATATAACATTATTTTGGTACTAGTCCAAAGTCACTGCATGTAAACCATAATATTATAACATATTTAGGTAGGTATGGTTAAATGTGATTTTTGAGAGTTGGAATCAACTCAAAATCTATCATGGTTGATTTTACAAAAATGTTTGAATGTGCAAAAGCTTCTGTCTTGTTATTTTTACTAGCAGAGATCTCTAACTCTAATTGAATTAAATCCAACGGGCTTGGGTAGATCTTTTTAGTATATTTCTAACAAAATTGGAATCACTCCATTTGGATTTGTAAATCTCTTTGAATTGATTTTCAAACTAAGGAACAGAACTAGGTGCAACTAAAATAGAAAAATCCTAATTTGAATTAAATAGGTCGCGCGGGAAAGCTAACGGGCCGGCCCAGTGACACTCCACGGCGCGGGGCACAACTGACATGGGGGTCCACCGGTCAGCGGCTCTTTACACGCGAAGCGATACGAGGCGATGTGGGCCGTTAGATTAGAACTAGGATCTACGGCTGGGGTTCGTCGTCGATGATGGACAAGTCTCCGGCGAGGTCTAACCCTAGCGGTTCGGTGGGGGTGCTCAGGGGACATACCATGGCTCCAGCGACAATGGCGAGGCGGGAAAACGAACTGGTGGACGAGGCGAGCTCAGGGGTGGTCGCGGCAGCTCCTGGGGTGGACGAATTCGACGTCGTCTTCTCCTCCTCTGCAGCAGGCTCCTCAGGCGAAATTCCAGCGAACCAGTGCTCAAGCTGGTCCGGCTAGAGGTGGGGAAGGACCAGTGAGGTGAGGGGAGTGTAATGGTGTGAGTGGTTTGTGCTGGGATGGCCTCTATTTATAGCTCGACGAGGCAACCGAAAGGGATGGGCGGGCGACTCCGGCGAGGGCTGCACAGCGGGCTAGCGGCGTGGCGCGAGGTAGGAGACGGTGGCCTGCCTCCTAGCGGTGCGCTACGGCTTAAATGTGGGGCTAGGGGCGGTGGCGAATGGTCGGGCGGTGCTCACGCTCTGAGCGGCCGAGGCGGCGTTCAACACGGCGAGCGGTGGCTGTGGTTCAAAGGGCGGCAAACGGGCATGTCTGGGTGGTTCCCTGGGTCGTGGCGACGCGGTGAGCACGGGCTGTGGTCGAGGCGCGGCATGTGCACGCTTGTCGGGCGCGGCGCTCTGGCGCGTGCTCGACATGGCGCAGAGGCTCAGTGCGCGGTGGTTCCTCAGTGGTCCAGGGGCTGGCAGTGCGCGTGGGGTGGACCGTGGGCGGCGGTGTGGTCTGGTTTAGCTCCTAGACATGGCGAAAGAGAGGGGCGGTCTGCTGCTGCGTTGGCAAGGTTGGCCGGCGGCATGGTGCTCGGGGTGGCGCGGCACTGCTGCTAGGGGATAGGGGATGGGGTGTTTATTGCTTGGTTAGATCAAGTGGAGACAGAGGGAGTAAGTTGAGGTCAATTGGGTGGCAAAACCCTGTTGAAACAGTGAGCTAGGATTATAGTTTGATTCTTGCCTGCCAAGTGTTTGTGGAAATGGCCGCAAGAACTTTAGTTTTGAATTTTCAAAAGATTTTTGGTGGGTGTGTTAGTCATAAGCTTGAGACTCTGTGGTTGCTTGGGTTTTGAAAATAAAGCTCATTTGAGTGGTTTTTGAAATAGGGTGATCTTGAGACATACACTATATTCAATTTTCAAATGCCATTTAAATTTAGTGTTTGAAAGTTTTTGGCAGATCACAAAGTGGGCCTTGGTACACTACTATATGTACTAGCAAGGGGTGCCAAGATCCACATTTATCTCTGTTAAGAATTGAGTCCTAGGAATAGCCAAAGTAGGCATGCTGATTAAAATGGCACAGATGACCATTCTCTTCTTTTATTCATTTTGATTTGTTTTTCTTTGGGATTTGTTTGGGAAAGATCTAGATGATGTTTATTTCACCTAAGAATCATTTTACAAGCAATGGATCACTTAAACAAGGAAATTCAAATCAACTCCTATTTTAAATGCACACACATATGAATGCTTTAATAATTTTACTTGGAAAAGTTTTTGTTAACCCTAATTTTTATGATTTGGATCTTAATAACCTTGGATTAAAGTTTTGGGATGTTACAGCAACCAACAAAAAACTATATCACAATTGCCATAAACAAGTCTCTACTCAAACATCAACATAGCGATATAATTGATCATGGGAAACCAATATATTACATCATACATCATGTTTGCCAAGAGATAACAATGGGGGATTATGGAGAGTTGTTGTAGATGGTGATGGAGATAAGCCTCCCCATGGGGGCGAGGCAGTGCCGACATGGAGGATCTTGGGCCACGTAGAGTTAAACAAAAACTTTTTCCCTACACGGTGATCCCAAGATATAGCTGAGGTAGAAAGCCACGAGGATTACCCCTAGACGCATGATTACGGATTACTGATGAAGCACGTTAGTTGAATGCAGCACAATCCTCACGATCTGATCCAGTCACGGTCATTGAATCACAGATCATACAACACCCCTGCTGGTATCCAGAACTATGAGGAGTAGCACCGGCAGTGGACTGCTAGGTCCGGTACGACGGATGGACTAAACTAGAATGAAGGTTTCCAACTCATGGAAAATTACCTAACCGTTACCCTCCTGGGGATCACTGTCCCAGTTTATATAGGGAGTGAAAGTGGGATCCACTCACTTGTGGCCCATTCACTAAAGCCCATATCAGTCACTATGAGTCCGACTCACTCTCAATCCGTATCTGGTTCGGGTCCAACCCAAACAACTTGCTCCTTCTCTTATGTGTGTGACCTAGCAAGCTCAAGGAAACTTGGACATGATCTGAGTCCGACTCTCAATCTATCAATCGGTAGTGGCTCCTAGCAAAACGTGCCGACTCCCAAGTACCAAAGAGTCATGAAGACATGCCTTTCCATGCGACTTAACTCTGAGTCCCTTTTGCCTCACGATACACCTTGTCGAACTATAGGCAAATAATCGTCATCCCTTAAATAGCCTGACTCACTTGATACGTCCATAACGTATCTATAATTTTTGATAGTTTTATGCTAATAATATGCTTTTGACACTCGTTTTTGTATAAAGTTTATTATTTGTTTGGACTAACCTACAAATAGTTGCAAAAGTGCACAATGTTCTTATTTTACACTTTGATGTGTAGGAATTACCAAGAATACAAGTGGAAACCTTGTTGGAGTCAAATTGGGATTTTTTCAGAAATCTGTCTCATAACTTTTTTGAAGATTGTCATGTTTCAGGTCGAAGAAGGCGTCAAACGGAAAACTCTTCAATTAGAAAGTTTTTGAAAATTTCGCGACAAACGTTTTGAACATAACATTTAGCTGATTCCGAGTCCAGACGGGCCTTTTAGACCCAATTTACTGCAGCCCAAGATGGGGTGACGGGAATCCGAGAAGCTATATAAAGGGAGGAAACCTAATTCGCCCAGGGCATCATCATCCATGAATTTGCAGCCACCAAAGCCATGTTTTTGCCTCCCCATGGATCCCATCTCCATGGGGGAGGGATCCCAAGAAGCCATGAAGGAAGGGGGCTAAGGGCCGGTGCTCCCCCATGATACCGGCGGCGGGGAAGGAGTCCCCCACGCTGTCGCCGCCCTCTTCACCATCTTCACCGCCATATCCATCACCTAATCCTCCTAGTATGCAGTGGTTCATCCTCCCACACACCTCTGTACCGTCCTATGTAAACATGGTGTTTGATGCTATAAGTTATAATCCTATGATCTATGTCATGTTTGTGTAGTTTCTTTGTTCCAAGATTGAATGGTTGAACGTCTTTGGTTCATTAGAGTTGTATGTTGATATGGCGCAGTCCTTTGGTGTCCATTATATTTGTGCGCGCATGGATTAAACATCATAGGGTTTATAGTATGTGTAAGAGGAAGGGGGAAGTTCTGCCAGAGTGACAGAAACCTGAGGACATGAACCGGAACGTTGCACGTATGGTAGTAAGAGGACCATTAAACTTAAGGCTATGGTTGGGGAAACCTTAATGCATTGTTAGTAGTTACGGATGTTTGCTAACAATCCAATCATATAGTACATGTAATTCCAAGTAGTGAAGTGCATGTATATTTAGCCTCTCCCACATAGAAAACTACATCGAAGACAATGAACCCAATCTATTCGCTATTTAAACTTGGACAAAACCACCACAATTTCCACCACTATTCTACACTCATGGTTCCGTTAGTTTAGTGTATTTTATTGCTGCAGCAACTAGCTTTACTTCTTGTTATTTATTATCATGCAAATTTATCTCTAGTATTGTTGCTCTAGTTTTATTTCCTAGATAATGCAAACGTTTAATGTGCGTAGAGTTGTATCAGTGGTTGATAGAACTTGAGAGAATATTTATCCTACCTTTAGCTCCTCGTTGGGTTCGACACTCTTACTTATCGAAAAGGCTACACACGATCCCCTATACTTGTGGGTTATCATCACTCTCTTCTCAATCCAAGATAAGTGATTCATCCGACTAACTCTTAGTCGGTCGCCTTGGTTTACACTTAACCGAGTCACACATGGCCATGATTTTCGAATCATATCATCCAAGAGGGCCCAGAGAATATCTCTCCAGCTGGAGGGGCAAAATCTCATCTTGGTTATCCACATAACACAGCTTGATTCTCGGTCGACCTGAACTCTGCCTTTATAACTGCCCTGTGACGGAACATCATTTGACAGAACCTAAGTCAGTGATCCTCAACTCGGATTGTGACACAACCTCATGTCTAAGGATTACACTGATTGAGATATACACATGAGGACTTGTTCATTGCATCTCAATATGGGTCAATATGACTCGCTAAATTATTTAGCCAAATCCATGTAAGTCAGAATAGCATCACCATTCCCATGACAAGTGGAACCAAGTCATTAGCCGACTTTCACATTAGTCTAAGTTGTGTGTCCAGTACAACCTTAATGACCAAGGATGTTTAGTATAAACACCATGAATATATAGTTCCACAACTGAATCGCATATTCAATGATATACATCAGATGTTCATATAAGGACAACTTAATAAATTTATGAATACATTGGGAATTACATCATACATGATTGCCTCTAGGGCATACCCAATAGTCTCCCACTTACAATAGAGTCAATCTTCCGACATCACATGTCTAGGCATATAATGCACATAGCTCTTAGGTGCGCCTCATGTTTCGGCTGTGGTAGTGGTTTTGTCAACGGATCCGCAATATTTGCATTTGCGCGTACCTTGCATAACTTGATATCACCTTGATCCACAAACTGGCGAATTAGGTGGCACCACATGAGTATGTGTTTATTCTTCTGGTGTTGTCTAGGTTCCTTGGCTTGTGCAATAGCACCATTGCTGTCACAATACATATCTAATGGATTGGACAAGCCCCAAACGACACCAAGATCCATGAGGAAATTCCTCATCCAAATGGCTTCCTTTGCCACCTCCGAGGCGACAATATACTCAACCTCTATCATAGATGTAGACTCAGTCTCTTTCTTGGAACTCTTCCATCTCACAGCCCCTCCGTTTATCACAAACTTGTATCCAGATTGTGAACGAGAATCATCCGAGTCAGTAAGATAACTCGCATTTGTGTAACCCTTTACACTGATTTCATCCTCACCTCCATAAACTAGGAACATATCCTTAGTCCTTTTTAATTACTTAAGGATATTTTTAGCCGCTTCCTAGTGGATTTCTCCAAGGTCAGCCTGGTATCTGCTCACAACACTTAGAGCATAGGAAAAATCTGGCCTTGTACAAATCATAGCATACATGATGGATCCAACTACTGAAGCATACATAATCGCACTCATCCGACTTCGCTCATCAGTCGTCAAAGGACACTAAGTCTTGCTAAATTTTACACCATGGGACATCGGTAAGAATCTCTTCTTAGACGATTCCATGTTGAAGTTTTTCAACACTTTGTCCAAATATGTACTTTGACTCAACCCAGAATGAGTCGCCTTGATCTATCTCTATAGATTCAGATTCCCAAAATGTAAGTTTCCTCACCGAAGTCTTTCATTGAGAAACTCCTTTCCAATGATTCCTTGGTTTATTGTAACATCTGGACATCATTTACAATCAGTAATATGTCATCCACATATAAGATCGGAAAGTTTACTTTGCTTCCACTAAACTTCTTATATAAACAAGAATCATAATCACTGTCGATGAAGCCAAAACATTTGACTACCTCATCAAAGTGAATATTCTAACTTCGAGACGCTTGATTCATTCCATAAATGGATTTCCGAAGTTTGCATACCTTGTTAGCATTAGCCGGATCAACAAAACCCTCGGTGAAAGGCATTTATGCCCTTCATACTATTTTGGTGTTTGTTGACAACACTTGGATAGGTTTAATCTGTTGTTAAATGTTTCAGGAGATATCAGCTACATTTGTGTAATTTGTACCTAAGGAAAAAGGGATCCCCAGGATCAAATGTGAGCAGAGAAAAATGTCCTGCCGGACTATTCGGCTGATGTGCGCTAGAGTGTCCGACCCCGCCGGACTATCCGACCGGTTTCTGCTGGACTATTCGGCCCTGAAGATTCGCAAGATTTTCTTCAACCAGCACGGAAAATCAGTATGCCACACCGGACACCACCCGGACACTGGCCGGACTCTGGCTGGAAACTTTGCCAGACCGGAGTGTCCGGTGGTTATCACCCAGAGTGTCCGGTTGGGCCGGACTATCCGGCTGCTTTTTGCCAGACTGTCCAGGGTAAGTGGCTCCCAACGACTCTAATTCCAAGGGCCTTATATAAAGGCCCCTTATTCTACCTTGGGAGCTGCTCGACCAGTTCAAGAACAACATCACCATTTGAGCCACCAAATCCTCAAGATCTCTTCACTCAACCATCCAAGAGAGATCTTCATTTCCCCCTCATTCACTTGAGGGCCCCTTGCTCTAGTGTTTCTTTGGAAACCCTAGCTATTGATTTGGTTCTTATGAGCTTGTCTTTGATTGTTTGATAGCTTGCTTGTATTCGGGAGCCTCCAATTAGGTTGTGGATGTGTGGCTCGAACTTGTTGTAAAGGTGTCGGCTTTCACCTCGAAGGTTGCCGATATAGTGGAAGAGGTGAATCGAACCCGTTGGAGTGAGGTTCATCAGAGAACAAGGGAGGCCTTTCGTGGCATTGGTGGTTTGAAACCAACCCCTCTCCAAACGTAGACGTACTTCCCCTCAAAAGGAAGGAACTACAGGAAACAAACCCTTATGTCTCCGCGTGCTCCACTTTGGTTACTTCTATCCTTTAATGCACTTTACTTATCTTGTTCTTGCTTAGTGTTTGTGCTAGATTGACATATAGGTAAATTCAGCATAGTTGCATAATATAGAGAATTTACCTTTTATGTCAAACCCTAATTTGAAAATGAGTAAAATTTGAAGTAGCACCTATTCACCCCCCCTCTAGGTGCCCATATGATCCTTTCAATTGGTATCAGAGCCTCGGCTCTTTATTCGGGCTTAACCGCTTAAGAGACTATGGGAAACCCAGGAGATGAGGGAGAGGGTGAGGCTAGCAACTCGGTGACCATGGTAGATCTCAAGAATTTGGAAACAAGCTTGATCTCTACCTTGGGCAACGAAATCCAATCGTTGCGTCAACTTGTTGAGCGACTTGTTATGGAAAAGTCGGCCTCACCACCTCCCTCTCAAGAGGAATCACCACCTAACCCTGAGGCAAATGCTCCGGCTAACCCAATAGGTGAAGTGGTGTGGGATGAACATAATTCCACTGACTCCACCACCAAAAAGGGTGATGGGAAGGAAGCGCACCATGCGGTTCCCGGATGGTACTCTCCCGACCCTCCAATCCCTCATCCCATATAAATAATAGAGGTGACCCACCTAAGTTAGCTGCACATACTTTTGCTCAATGGTAAGTTTTAATGAAATCTCATGTGCGTAGCTCCTGCATTGACTTTTGGAACATTATTGAAGAAGGACTCAAAATTTAGGATCCAACCAACTTGACTAGAAGAGAAGTGGTCAATAGCCAACTCAATGAGACAGCCTTGCACATGATCCAACTTGGAGTGGGGCCAAAGGATTTTCCCCACATTGAGCACTACAATACCGCCAAGGAAGCTTGGGATACTCTCATTGACTTGTTTGTTGGCAATGAGATCATGAGAAGAAATAGGTATGATGCCTTAAGCAATGAGGCTGAAGGTTTCTTTATGAAGGATGGTGAGGATATGAAGACATGTATCGAAGACTCAAATCCACAGCCATCACCTTCAAGAATGTTGGTGCCTCTCACATTGACGATGCTTGGATCAAGAGGAAGTATGTGAGTGCACTCATGCCCTTCGAGCCCACTGACTTGAAGAGTCTCCAAGGAAGACACAACTACCATCTCATGACCTCCAATGAAGTTATGCAAGAGATGGCCACCTTCAAGGTTGCTGCCAAGAATGCCAAAGACGCCCGTACTCGTGCTATTGGAATAAGTAGTGTTGTCGATCTTGCCTTGAAGGCCAAGGTTGTGGAGTATGATGAAGAAGAAGGGAGTGATGATGCACTTTCAATGAGCCACCCCGAAGATGTCAATGTTGCTCATGGTGAATACATGGCCTTCTATGCAAGAAACTTTTGGAAAGACCCCGCCAAGACCAAGATGGAGATGCAACGAAGAAGCAACCCCAATGGGAGAAGAGACAATGGGTCCAAATTGAGAACTTGCTTCAATTGTGGTGACCGCTATCACTTTGTTGTCGGTTTTCCCTATGAGAAAAGAGAAGATCATGGGGTTAAACTTGTGTTGAAAAAAACTCCAACGCTCCTTTCAAGAAACCCTTCATCAAGAAGAATCCCATCAACAAGAAGTCAGGTGAAATTTTATTGATAACACATGAAGAATTCTCCTCCGATAATGATGATGATGAAGATGAAGAAGAGGACACATCAAGTGGTGTGTCTGCTCTTACCACTACTTCTACACCTACCTTCTCACTCTTCGACTCTCCAAATGAGAATATCTCCAACATGAACATCACTTGCATTAAGGCAAGAGGAACAGAGGTATTATCATTGTCACACCCACCTCCTTAGTTGATGATGAATTAGATGATGAGATATCTCTTGAGGTCAAAAAGGAATTAGTTGCTTTTCATGTGTTTATGACTAACTTGTAAGGGGAGCACAAGAAACATTTTGTGGACCTCTTAAATCAACTTCCACACACACAAGAACTTCTTGATGAGAGATGTAAATTAGGAAGAGAGCACATGATTGAGGTAGAAGCTCTAAATAATGCTCTAGAAGAAGAACAAGAGACTAGGATATCTCTTGAAACTAAACTTGAAGGGCTTAATGAAGCAAATAACCTAATTATTAATAAACTCATCAAGGAACGTGACCATGCTATTGTTAAATATAAAAAGCGAAAAAATGACAAGATTGAGTTTGGTGTTGTTCATGAAAAACTAGCCGAGGACTTTAGGATGCTTGACAAGGCTCACAAGGCCTTGGAGAGTGAACTCTTGTTACATACAAAGTATCGTGAAAAGCTTAAAACTCAATTGACCAATATTTCTTCACCTAGTACTTTCATTCCTTCTAGTTGTACAAATATACTTGAAGAAAATGCTAGGTTGAAGGGGGAGCTAGCTAATGCCACCTTTCCTGAAGGAAACAAGTCAATTGATAACCTCTTGAGTAAGCAGAGGCCAAACGGTGAGAAAGGGGGCATTGGCTCTCCAAAACCAAGAAAAGAACAACACGAAGAAGAAGGCCAATCCCGCACAAGAAAAAGATAATGCCATTGTGGGTAGTAAGACCACAAGTGGCAAAACTATGTCTCATGATGACTTTGCGGTAAGTGCTAACCCTCACTATGTTTTAATGCGTGATTATTATGGTGATGTGTATGCACAATATGTTGGCCCATTTGATGGTTATATTGCTTGGTCTATTTGGGTTCCCAAGACCCTTGTTAATAACAAAAGAGGACCCATTGAAAAATGGGTACCTAAAAACTAGTTTGTCTTTTATAGACCTATGCTTCCGGAGGGTCAAAATGGGTGCTTGATAGTGGATGCACAAGTAATATGACCGGAAGCGCATCTAGTGTCAAGGAGTTGAGACCAAATGTTGATCAAATATCTGTGACATATGCCGACAAGTCAAAGTCTAAGATAATGGGTTTCGGCAAGGTTGTGGTTGCCCACGATATTACTCTCGTGGACATCATGCTTGTTGAGACCCTTGGCTATAATTTATTTTAGTTCATGCTCTTGGAAAGATGGGCTTTGTCGTCTTTATTGATAATGATATTGTGGTCCTCATGTGGAGCAAGTCTCTAAATGTCGCTTTCGTTGGGTACGTCGGAAATGACTTATATGTGGTGGACTTTTTGGGTAAAACAACTATAAGTGCGATGTGCTTATTCGGAAAGGCCGATGTGGGTTGGTTATGGCATCGCCATCTAGCCCATGTCAACATGAGAACTTTGCAAAGTCTTCACAGGGATGGTGACGATGGGTAACCTCGACAATGTCCATGGTGAAGGACTTAGGGTTTCGCGAAAAAGAGAACGCTAGGGATTTTGTCGAATGTCAGGAAAACAATGGAGTCAAAGTTGCCTGAATATTTGGGAATCGCACTATTACAAGTTGCCTGGGAGTTTTTCGGTACCCTCGCTTGGGCTTCTCCCGTCCTATATATAATAGGTTGGGTCTCAAAGCTATATGCGGATAGGTTTCACATACACGTAATTACAATACCAACACAATGTCGGTTCATAGTCTATTTCCTAATACAATCAAAGTCTTTGTCGGCTACTTCCTTGGGCTATCATCTGAAATCTTCATGGGTCAGAAGCCTTTTACCCAGTATAGGGTAGCAAATTATAAGCATCCGAGTAATCATACCTATGTCAGTAGCCCCTGAGACTCTACTTGAACTGCAGTTTCAGGTTGAGTCTCAAAGTTTCTTTTTCCTTCTTTTCCTTTATTTTTATTTCTTTATTTTTATTTTTCATAGGGATTTGGTACAACGAGTCTGATGCTTCCGACGGATCGGGAATCAGTTAATTGCTCCTAGGCAAAAACAAGGTTGACCTACATCAAATTCAAGTCCCCAGGCCTGAACTCAGAATTTACTACTGGTGTAATTCAGTTCGGGCTGCTGAGGTCTTATCGAATACTGAATTCCAGTTTCTATTTTATCGGG
The DNA here is from genome assembly GCA_910589775.1 of Avena eriantha. Taxonomy (NCBI): domain Eukaryota; kingdom Viridiplantae; phylum Streptophyta; class Magnoliopsida; order Poales; family Poaceae; genus Avena; species Avena eriantha. Next base: position 274,770,696 of record OU342740.1, on the reverse strand, counting down.
TACCCAACGCGTCCGTCGGGATTTTTCATCATATCGTTGATACGGATATTTTACTGGCAGAGCGCATTCTTGTGCGATTACTAGGCCACACAGGATGAATCTAGGGTCTTACCTTCATGTTTTTGAACATGGCATTCGGATTTTTGTCGCGTCGAGTGCGATCCGAGATTTTTTTGTTTCTTGTCAGCTAAAGATCTTTTTGTTTTCTGTAACTGCTCCCGATAGGAGTATATGTTGAAGAATTTTTCATTTGTCTTTCCTTATCAGGTGCGCGTTAGCGCTCCTGATAGGACTAGCCCCCGAGGCTATGTTCGGATGTATGTATCAGAACATAGGCTAAAAAACTTGGATTTATGGCGCCGGTGTTTCTGTAAATTTTGTCGGGTGCACGACCAGTGCTCCCGATAGGAGTAGCCCCCGAGGCTACAGTCGCAATATTGTATATTCGATTGTAGTCTCAAGTTTTCTGATGGAGGAATTTACTTTGGCTCCAATTTGAATTTTTTCGGGTCATATCTCTTATAGCGAGCTGCAGTTTCTGCATTGTCTTTGTTGTGACGTCACTAATGACATATTTTACGCTGTTGATTTCCAGAAGACACGTCCTGATGGAAAATTTCGAACGTGGGGCCATGCGGTAGTAATGATGATGCCTGGTAGCGTATTTAGCGGAGTTTTTTGACTGCACGTCCCCTCTCCGTATGAAGATCAAGGCGTCACGCGCTGTCCTCCTGTTTTTACCGCGGCAATAACTTCTTTAGATATTTTCCTTCACGGAATCTCTTTAACACATGTCACCACCGTGTGATCTTCTGCCGATTCGATTTTGCATCGAACGGTCCGGACTTCATACCTTTGCTCTTTATAAAGGGAAGGAGATTCGTTTTACTGTTTTTACCTCACCTTCCTTGGCTCCATCTTCTTCCTTGCACTCTTGCCCCCTTGCGAACTCCTGCTCTATGCTCGTGTCTCTCTTGCACCGCCATGGGGAAAAGTAAGGTGGGGACTTCCACTATGGCCGCAAAGGCCACCCAGAAGAGGGCCATCGGATGGGCTCCTTCCAAGTGTACGGTGTGAAATCACCATGAGGCGCAGAACTCCGGCCATCTAGCGGAGGGTACGTTCAAGCTCCCTAGAGACGAAGCTACTCCCATCCCCGAGCCCGGCTGGAAGGTAATGTTTCTTTCCTTTCTTCTCTATGGCCTTTCTCTTCATGTCCACGAATTTCTTTGTGGTCTTCTTTTTGTCTATGGTGTGCAGTTGTATCAGCTCACGCCGAACTCTATCCTCCATGTTGCTTGTTTCGTCACTCTCTATGAATGCTTTCTCGGGATTCATCCCCATTGGGGCATGTGGAAGCATTTCTTTTATTTTTGCCGTAACGCCACTAACACCATTGTCCATGACGTTGGTGGCACCATTTTCTCTGTTTGCTCCGACGTAGATTATTTTGATTTTAAGATCACTGATTATATCCAAGCCTGGAAGTCCAACTAGTTTTATATCAAGGACCAACCAGTTGAAGGCCAGTGTTTCGGTTTAGCCCCCTTTGATCCTAAGAAAACTAGCCGCAAACTTGACTCCTAGGATCAACATCCTTCTGCCGAAGAAATAGTGGAAATCTAGCCCTATCTTGATCGCATTTCAAAACTCCAGCATGAAGTTGGCAAGGAATTGTCGGGTCTCCAGATTATGGCATATTTTTTCGGATCTATGTCCAACCACTTCAGGCCTGGCTTTCTGGTATGTGGGCATATACCAGGAAGAAGGACCTGATGAGGATTTCATCGGAAGACCTTACCCTAAAGGTGTATGAAAAGAGGGTTCGAAACTTCACCACTGTTACCAAGAAAAGCACGGTTCCTTCCTGCTGTCTTGTGGAGCCCTATGGCAAGAAGAACCATCTTCCCGAGGTAGATTCCCTTTGCGTCCATCTTTCCTCCCTTTTATTTGCGGATGAATTTTTACTCTATCAATAACTGACACCTTTTCTATGTCTTCTGCTTGTGTAGGATTTTGATCATTTGTGCTCACTTCCTCCTCTCCCTGGAAGCTATGAGCCCCATGTCCATCCTTCCGCATCCGATGATCACCCTATGACTAGGACTGCCACGGATGAGGAGATGGATTTTTTTGCTTCTGATTCTTCGTCAAAAATGCAATCCCTTCCATCAGCTTGCTCTGGAGATTTTCACGTGGAGCGTTCTGGTGGTAAGAGGAAACGCTCTTACGCTGCAGAAAAGGGCGAACACTCGAATGCCTCAACTACTTCCAAACCCTTCGATGCTGCTCCAGTTTCGGCTGCTCCTACCCAGATGAATTTGTTCTGCTTTGCGGAGGATGTATCTTCGTAAGTGTTTTTACTACTTCTTTACTGTTTTACCGGGTAGTTCTGCTGCTGATGCTTTCCCATTTGTTTGTTTTTTTATTTTGCAGTGATGATGATGATGAAGATCCTCCCATGCCTCCTCTTCGTACGTATGTTGCATGTTCTGCAAAGAAATCCCTTCCACCATCGATGGAGCCGAAGAAAATGCCTCTGTCTTCTGTGGAGAAGATTATCCAGAAAGATGTTGGCACTTCGTCAAGGCCGCCGCTGCAAAAAAGGAGGAAAGTGGCTGGTAAAGGTGTGGCAACATCTGAAAATCCTATTGATGTGGATATGAAAGATGTAAGTTACTCTATATTTCAGAATCTTTCTGCCCATAGCTTATTTTTTATTTTTCCTGATATCCCTTGTTGTGATGTTCTTCTTCAACCTTTGATGCACGAGATGGTCAACATGGCCTTTCATTTTATAAAAATCTGCGATGAAGCCGAAGAACTGAAGGGTATATCATGTTCATCTTTGGAAATTCTTTGTGTGTTTTTCTTCTCCACTTCTCATGATTTATTTGTGCAGCTGCTGCCAAGGAAACCGGAGTTATTCGGGACGAGGCGATGAAGCGTGCCGATAGTCTAGAGGCCAAACTACGGGTTGCTGAGGAGGCTTTGGAGGAGGCCAAGCAGAAGGCGAAAACTGATGCCGAAGAAGTGGCCAAGCAAGCCGCTATTCGAGATGAAAATCTCCGGGAGTGCTTGTAGGCCTTAATGCTTCCTTGACCCATAAGTTTTTTTCTTGTGTGGCTTTATTTGATTTCTTTTCTTTGGTCATCAATATTTTCCTTTTTTATTTTCTGAATTGACTGGCCAGAACCTGACGCTGCATGAAGGCAAGAAGGTTGATCCTTTGTCAGATGTTGTTAGCACCTTGGCAGCCAACAGCGTTCGTGGGCGCAACCTCCATGTCTGCTCCTGCCATGCCTTCAAAAGCCTTCATGCCGAAATTTTTCCAACCAAGGAGGTGCTGAATAACTTGAATGATCTTGTTACTGTCTTTGGTGCCGACCCCATCCCCCTTGTTGGTTATAGCCTGATGTAGTCGAAGAGTGGTGCCGAAACTTCAATGGCACTGGCGATGGCGCATGACAAGAAGGTCGACTGGGATAAGGTTAGCCCATCTGTCCCAGTCACGTCCAATGACCAAGAAGTTGACTTGAAGCATTATATTAAGAGGGCTAGAAAGTATTCCCCGCTACTTTTGGGCCTAGGATCAGGCTCGGAGAAGCTGGTTGCCCCTTCTTCAACGGGCGCTCCTTCTTCGGTTGCTCCTATCGTTCATGTAGCTGGTGCTCCTTCTGCTAGTGCTACTTTGCCTTTGGAGAAAATGGCTTCATAAGCTTTGTTTTTTAGTTTTATTGTGTCTACCTTGCCGTCACTATAATGAACCTTTAGCTTATCCAGCTACCTTTTGCTTCCTTTTTACAAGAAAGCTTTTGAACATATGCGTATGAGTTTGTTTTTGTATGCTGAACATTTCATATCCTTCGTATCTTGCCAGATTTTGAATGAATCTTCGGCTCCTTCTGGGTCCGCGCAATTGTCGGATAGACTTCTGTCCTCATCTATAGTGGGCGCAACCAATACCATCATTGTGCGTACAGTGGACCCGCCATTGTACGCTGAAAATTTTGAACAGGTGAAAAAACTTGAAGGAAAACTTCGGGTTGTTCAGTCAATGGTGGATGTTGCCCAATCTAAGACACGTCAGGCCCTCGATCGCGAAGCTTTTTCTTGGAAGGAATTTCCACGGCAAGTGAGAAGCTGTTGTGTAAGTCTTCTTCCTCTTTTTTCTGCTACTTCTTCTGGCTTGCGGGAAGTCGATGTTTTCTCCCTGATTTGTAGGCATTTGATTGCACGAGAGGGAAGAAACCCAACGTCTACACAACCGAACGCAAGCTCTTGCGTCTGCCTCCCGAACTTCTGAGACAGATTTTTGGACTAATCATCGTCGTGCTTACTCTATGGCGCTGCTTCAGGACCACCTATCAGAGGTGGAGCGGTTTGTCGCGTGCTGCCACATATCGCTGGCCCTTGTTTATAATGCCATGTTTCCTCGGGATCCTCAGCCTCAGACCTTGGTGGATTTACTTGCGAAGTTTCAAAAAGGTGAAAGGATTCATTATTTCGTGAAGCTTCAACTTGTGGCGGGTGCCAAGCTCGCACTTTCTTGGGTACATGCGCATCATCCGACGTTGGACTTGGATGTTGTATCTTCGGGGCTACCTCCCCCTTCCGATGGTGGCCTTGTTGATATGGTGCCTCATTGCACCGCTGCTCATAGACCTGCCATTAGGATTGTTCGACGATGCTTAGAGGCAGACGAAGACTTTTTTGTTAATTTTCCTATCTGATTGCTTGCTTGTGCAGCCTCGTACTTTGTAGGAGAAATACTGTATAGAGCTACTTTATACTTGTCAAAAAGGTCGTATGTTTTAAACGAGATTTTGATTATATATTGTATTTTCATTGAGGATCCAACGAACTGATGTCTTCCTTCATGTGTTATAGAAATTTGTGTGCTAAGAAGTACTTTCTTTATTCATTGATAAACATAAATGGATACATTGCGAGGGCGTGATCGCCTGGCCATTGGCCTTTATTGAACATAAAGTGCATCAAAGTGAAGATTTTCTTTAGGAACTTCGACTTCTATTCATGGGGTTCTTCATCATGCTCCGTGCTAGTATGTAGGGTGCTCTCGTCTTTTCGATGAGTGGGCCTTCCTATGCGGGACCTATAGTGGAGACTGCATGGGTTGCTTTTGCAGGACCTTTGTGCGCTTGCTCTTCCGATGTTTGCTTCTTGTGGGTGTGCCCTTCGTGTAGTGATTCCTCATCCACTATTTGCAGCTGTCCAAGTTATGTCTCCATCCCGAAAGATTCTGATATTTTATTCAATTCCCGATCGCAGTTATCTGAGTGACTAAAGCTTCCTTTTGCTGTTATGACCTTGTTGGGGGCTGGCATTTTTAGCACCAGATATACGTAGTGAGGCACTGCCATGAACCCAGCGAAAGCTAGTCGTCCCACGATCACGTGGTACGGAGATGGCCATTCCATGACTTCGAACTCTAGCTTTTCGTGTCTGAAGTTATTCTTTTGATCCGAAGACTATATTGAGATGGACTTTGCCGAATGGAATTTCGGCTTTTCCTAGAACTATCCCGTGAAAGTTGTGTCTGTAGATACTAGATTTGTCATGGACCAATTCATAGCCCATAAAGTTTTGGCGTATATCAGGTTGATGTTGCTCTAAGAAAACCTTACTCATGTCGAACCCACCGATTTGTGCTTCTACTATTAGTTTGACTATCCTAGTCGAGGGACCCGTAGTGGATGATCAGCCCTGCTGAAGGTAATTTCTTGTTCTGACCAATGGAGATAGTCTGGTGTAGGAGGTGGCTTTGTTACTGCCATGTTTACTTGCATAGTGATCAATTTCTGTGTTCTATTGGAGGGTCGTCCCTTCTGGATCATTGGCATTGCTCCTTTTGACCTAGGATATTCGTCGTCTTGATGTGTTGTGTTTTGCGGCTATCCTGCTGGCGGATGCCCCTGCGATGGCGGTGGCGCGCCGATAGCCAGAGCGCAAGGCATGGTACCGTAGCCTCGGTTTTCTACTTCGGTTGCCCTTGCGTTGCATACCTCTTGCATTTTTAGGAACATTCGACAGTCTTTTAGGAGGTGATTTCATTGTCTTTTCCCTGCCGAGTCGATGTAGAAGTGCATATTGCACGGTCCTTCCAACATTTGTCTTGCTGACATAGCTGGGTCTCGATTCGTCGGTTGGTATCGTTGATGCGGCTAACCTCCACCGATGTTGTCCATGTTACCATGGTATCCGTTGTTGTAATCATTGCTTCGTCGGTTGTCCCCTCTAGAGAAACTAGCTGCAACGTAACTTGGTGTACTAAACCCATCGTTGGTTCGTTGTCTTCGATCGTTATTGTGCCTATCCCTGTCTTCTTCGGGTGAACAGGCTCTTTTGTTGTGTACTGCGCCCTCTCCATCAGCCCAACAATTGGACATGTCCATCAACTGCGAAATTGTCTTTGGCTTGGTTCGTCCTAGTTGTTCAATAAATTTCTGCCGACGAAGTCCATCGTTGAAGGCATCGATTTCTCTTTCATCAGATATGGCTTCAGCCAAATTTTTTATGATGTTCCGCCATTGGTCGAAAGCCCGTATTGATTCTCCTGGCTTTTGCTTGCAGGCCCGCAATTGCTCCAAAGACGCGGGTCGCTTGAATGTGGACTGGAAGTTCCTAATAAATTTGTCCTCAAGATTGTTCCAACTACTGATAGAATCTTAGGGTAGTTGTCTTAGCCAGGAGCGTGTCGCGCCGGTTAGGTGCAGCTACAAGCTTTGCATTGCGATAGCTTTGGATCTGCCTTGTAACTTGACAGTTTCTAGATAATCTGCCAGCCAAGCTTTGGCTTCTTGGAGACCATCGTACTTTTTACGATCTTAAGGAAATTAAAATTCTCTTGGTACCGGAGTCTTGTGAACCCATCGGGTAAAGCAACTAGCTCCGCATAGTTCTTGCTCTTCCTCACTTTCACCATCATGATATCTTCGGGTGCTACGCTCTTCTCTGGACCGGTCGTTTCTTGCATTGTTTCGCGGTTCTGACTCTAAAAAGTGGACCCGATGTGGCGATCGTGATCGTCAGGTGTGACCTCCTTGCCGAGGGCTGCTGCGACGGCGCGGGTATCTGTCGAGTTGCCGCGTGGATCCTTGCTCTTCTTGCACGATAGATGCTCCTACCATGCCAAGATTCATCAGGGCGGAGTAGTGGAGGGCCACGCGAGGATCGTCGGGTGCGGGTTGCATTGTGATTAGATATGTTTGTGCAGCCACAATGGCTGCCTGGGCTGTTTTTTCCTTGATGTTTCCATCATGTTCTATTGACATGAGTGATAGATCAAGGTCTCAGATTAGTCCACTCTCTGCTTCAAGGATATTCTACAACCGAGATGTTCATCTCCTTGGCGGTGCTCCTCCTGTTACGCTCCTTGATCCTCGAGTGGAGCTTAATTGCGCCCGTCATAGGCTAGATTCGCCGGCTAATCTTTTCCTTTCGTCGAGTTGCCTTTGCATCTTTAGTAGATCTATCTTCTTGTGATGGACTAAATATTGATATGCTAATAAATCTTCGTCAGTGGCGTCCGTTGTCATTGAAAACGCACCCAAAATTGCTGCCCTTGCTTTTTGCCATGCGCTAGCTGGTAAGCTGAGAGTTTACCTCTCGCCTCTGCGTGGTTCTTCTTCTTCTCAATTTACACGGTTAACTGTTGGGTCTCCCCCGTTTCCTTGGCTTCCTTTATTTTCGTGATCTCCTGCATTGTGGATTGAAAGAATATCATCGGGGTTAAAAATTGGGTTACCGTTAGAGTCTTGTTGGGTCGAGGCGTCTCCAATGATCACACATAGTTGGTGCTGAGTGATATATGGACTGGATACGGCATCGTCTAAACCAAGGGAGACACTGTCAGGTGATCCAGTGAAGTCCGTCGGTTTTTGTTCTAGGTAGATTTCTGCCATCCTAATTCCAAAGTCGATGATTTTGCCACTTTCTTCAGGTCCGGTATTCGTAAAGCTTGCTTCGCATGGTGGGGTTAGCTGTGGAAATGATCCGAAAGAGAGATTGTCGTAAAGACCATCAAGGTCCCCCAGATCCATCTCGATTTGCTTGTTTTCTTCGCCTGTTTTGATATGTGTTGTGGCATCCATGGAGGATTCGACGGACGATGCTGGTACCGCCGTAGGAGCAGGTTTTTCCACCGATGCTTCTGATGTGATCAGAGTCGAAGGGTGCGATTCTTGCGGGTCTACTACTTGGAAGTGGAAGCTTCTGATGATTAGAACGGATCCATGGTTGAAATTGGCGGGTACCAATACAGGGGTGGGCGGGTGTGGATCTGCTTTTGTGGCGTTGATTCTTGTTGGAGAGTGGTCCGCCGAATTCATGGTTCCAGCGTTCAGGTTTCCCACAGACGGCGCCAATTGAGAAGGGGTAATCTCGACAATGACTATGGTGAAAGACTTAGGGTTTCGTGAAAAAGAGAACGCTGGGGATTTTGTCGGATGTCAGGAAAACAATGGAGTCAAAGTCGCCTGAATATTTGGGAATTACACTATTACAAGTTGCCTGGAAGTTTTTCGGTACCCTCGCTTGGGCTTCTCCCATCCTTTATATAATAAGTCCGGTCTCAAAGCTGTATGCGGATAGGTTTCACATACGCGTAATTACAATACCAACACAATGTCGGTTCATAGTCTCTTTCCTAATACAATCAAAGTCTTTGCCGGCTGCTTCCTTGGGCTATCATCCGAAATCTTCATGGACCAGAAGCCTTTTACCCAGTATAGGGCAGTGAATTATAATCATCCGAGTAATCATACCTATGTCATATGGCCATATTGTTGGACTAAAAGAAAATGTTCGTTTTGACAAAGATCGTATTTGGAGGGCTTCTGTTGAAGGAAAGATGCATGATTCTCCCCACAAGCCGAAGAACTACATCAAGTCCAAGAGGATCTTGGAGCTCATTCATGTAGATCTCTTTGGTCCTCCATCTCATGCAAGTCTTGGTGGGAAGAAATATTGTTTGGTGATTATTGATGACTACTCAAGATACACATGGGTATATTTCTTCAAGCTGAAAAGTGAGACCCAAGAAAACTTCATTGACTTCATCAACATGGCTCAACGTCAACACAATGTCCTGTGTTGATAATAAGGAGTGACAATGGCACCGAGTTCAAGAACTACACCTTGAATGGATTTCTTACTGATGAGGGGATAAAACACCAATATTCCGCTGCATATACCCCTCAACAAAATGGTGTAGCCGAGAGGAAGAACCAGACTCTTATTGATATGGCAAGGACCATGTTGGCGGAGTTTAAATCTCCATACAATTTTTGGGCCGAAGCAATCTCCACTGCATGCCATGCATCAAACCGGATCTACCTCCGCAAAGAACTGATCAAGACTCCATATGAAATTCTTACCGATAACAAGCCTAAGTTTCATACTTCCGGGTGTTCAGTTGTAAGTGTTTCTATCGCATAAAAGGTGTTCGTTTGTCCAAATTTGATTCCAAAGCATTAGAGGGTATTTTTGTTGGTTATGGTCTCGAATCCCACACTTATAGAATCTATGAAAAGCTCTCTGGAACTGTCATAGAATCTTGTAGTGTGGTTTTTGAAGAATATGATGGTCCCCAAGGGGGGGGTGTTGATGTTTGTGGTGTAGATGATGAAGTGCCTCAGGATGCCATAGGAAGAATGGATGCGGGTTTTGTCATTGGATTGATGAAAAGTACGCCATGAGGGGGTCCTCGAGGCGTGTGGAAGAGAGGGGTGTGATACGTACAGTGTTCTGCGACGGTGAGCACACAAGTTTACCCAGGTTCGAATCCACTGCCTTTGGACGGATCCTACCGCTGCTAGTAATCCAGTAATACGGCAGAACCAGAATATGGGTTACAAGGGTTTCACCTGTGCGAGTTAAGATTGTAGACTATTGTGAGGTGCCCTAAAGGCTTGTCCTAGGACGGCTTATATAGATATCCGGCCTAGGGTTTACATGAGAGACCTATCCAGCTACGACTAAGAGTCGGTTACAGAGTACATCTTGAATTGTCATTGGATTGATGAAAAGTACGCCATGAGGGGGTCCTCGAGGCATGTGGAAGAGAGGGGTGTGATACATACAGTGTTCCGGGATGGTGAGCACACAAGTTTACCCAGGTTCGAATCCATTGGCTTTGGATGGATCCTACTCCTACTAGTAATCCAGTAATACGGTAGAATCAGAATATGGGTTACAAGGGTTTCTCCTGTGCGAGTTAAGATTGTAGACTATTGTGAGGTGCCCTAAAGGCTTGTCCTAGGACGGCTTATATAGATATCCGGCCTAGGGTTTACATGAGAGACCTATCCAGCTACGACTAAGAGTCGGTTATAGAGTACATCTTGAACTACAAGTAACACTACATGCCTATGTCAGTAAGTCTTCTAGGCCTTCTCGTAGCTGGACTGGACTCTGTCTCTTCTCCCTGACTGGGCCGCCCGTGAAGCAAAGCTCTAACCTGAAGTGGGCCACCCTGGTTAGTGAGGCATAGTGAGGATACCCCGAAAGTATATCCCCAACAGCAGCCCCCGGAAGCCTCCAAGATCCATAGTCAGATTTCACCATTGTCTAGCTTGATTCATCTTCGGCTTGTAGAATCTTGAAGGGTTCCTGAAACTTCAAAAGAAAGGATAGGATCTGATTATCAAAGCGAGTCGGACCTATGAGTACATTATTCGAGTTTCTAGCTTGAAATTCAAACTTCAGCCGGAACTTGGTCTCTGACGTATCCTGACATCAGTCAAGGTCAAGTCACGTCACTAACAGACATTCCTGTCAGCACGACCGTTGGTCGGTCCACCCTTTGCGGAACCGAGGTGTCGTTTTAATGCATGTACAGAGATCGAGGCGGCGTAATCCTCGTGAGGAGGTTACCCAACTCCTTCCACGATGCGTGGCACGGTTACTATTTATCTTGCATGAATCTTGGCACAAGAAAAGGATATAAGGGGCCAAGATCTCTCCCTTCCTCTTCACCAGCGCTAGTGCTTTCTCCTTCCTCTCGACGCTTCCTGCGAAAGGGCTCTTTTGCCTCCTCCAAATCCCATAGCATCGCCCATCCTAGGTCACCGACGCCCAGAAAATGGTTGAGGCCTCATCTTCTGCCATGGCGGCGACAGCAGCGACGGCTCCTGCGGCAGGGAGAGAAGTTTCACGGGGTCTGGATCCCCTGCGTCCTCGATGACATCAAGCTCAGCATCATCGAGAAGGAAGGTATCCTCCGTGTCGGCGACTGGCGGAGTGGCTTCGGACAAACCATCACCACCCCCAACACCGACGAGCGAGTGCACTTTGGCACCCACCTCGACAAAGGTTTGTGCTTTCCTCCCTCAGACTTCTTGTCTGAGGTCATAGATCATTATGGAGTGCAACTCCACCATCTCCCCCAAACTATCTTTTAGAGATGAGCGCTTACGCCTCTTTGTGTGAGGGCTATCTCGGTATTAGGCCGAGTCTTATTCTTTTTCAGTATTACTTCCATACCCGGAGAAATTCCATCACCACCGATAATCCTTATATTACTAGAACTCTTACCTTTTCTATTAGGAGAGAGCGATTATATCCTAGGATTAGGGCTAGCGAGTCTGTGAAATAGTGGCCGTCCATGTTCTTCTATCATAAGGACAGATCGGCTCCCGGCAAAGCAACTGCTTTGCTGGTTTTTGTTGACGGCGCCGCCACGCCCCAAGAGTCCTAGGACGCAGATGCTCTGGCTCTCACTGAAGATCTGCTTCTTGCAAAGAGGCAGATAGAATATTTGATGAAGCACAAGGGTCTAAAAGGATCCGACTTGATCCACTGCTGGCTAGCGTGCCGGATCCAGCCTCTCCAACACCATGGTGATCGTCTCATGCATTCAATCACCAAGAGTAAGACGGACACTCTCCGGATCTGCTCCATTCGTTACTCAGACAAGGACTATGAATCCCAGATCAAATGGTTGATTTGGGAGCGGGTCGAGAGGAAAATCTTGGAGCTGTCCTTGGACATGCATACGGCTGACGATCCTGTGACACCAGTAAGTTTTCCAGCAATCACACGAATATGTGTTCATCTATATATGTTTGTATATTTTTGGAATACTAAGATATTTCTTCTTTTAAGCTTGTTGACCTCCCCGAGTTGGAGCTTGCTCCTCTCGAGGGATATCCTCCTGAGTTATCTCAGGATGATGGAAAATTGATTCCACTGCCGGAGGCGCTTACCCGAAAGCGTAAGACTACGATAGTCTCTATCGGCACAAAGGAAGTGCCAGTTGTGAAGAGGTAACAATCTTCACAAGGTATTTGTACTTTATTTCTCATTCTTTTTGTAGTGTAACAATTTTTGTTCTATTACCTTTTTAGAGCTAAACTGCTCACCAAGGGCAAGGGGAAAGGAGGCTCGTCAAAGCCCCTACACCGATCAAAGTTGAATTTGACTTGTCCTGTCGCAGCGCCTCCGACTCCTACCCCACAGCCTTCCACAACACCCAAGATTACTCCATCTCTCGTCCGTTGTAGAAGATCCGGCTCAACATTCTAAGCCAACGAACCTTGGTTTGCAAACTGACATCACCATGGGTGACTTGGCGCTTGATAAGGGTGAACCCGTAAAGGGTAATGATCCCTTGGCAGAGGTGTTCGCCAAAAACCTTCTTAGCAATCTGGGTATTGCCAAACTTGGCATTACTCGGAAATCTGCAGAAGAGATCCAACGGCTAGCCCAGCAATGCTTGGAGAGCCAGAACATCACCGCCGAGGAAGAAGCGCAATAAGCCGAGGATGTCAAGTACTCCGAGCTTCTTGACCAAGTTCGTATTCACGGCGATAAGTTGAAGGCCGGCGTGCTTCCGCCATCACCAATAATCCCGTTGACCCTCGCCGAGAAGGTTACCACTGAGGTGAAAATGAGCCTAAGCAAGCTTACTCATGAACAACATGTAAGTCAGAATTCCAACTCACCTTTTTTACTTTATTTCATATCATATCCTCTACCCCCAAGCATGAAGTTGGATAGACAATCCGGATTTATGCTTTCATAGGATGCCAAAGAATGAACTAGTATAGTCCCCAAGGCTCGTGCTAATATTAGTTAAAATATTAGCCCGAGTCTTTAGTAGACTTCTGAGTCTTGGTATTATTCTGACTTACAGAAAGTTAATGCTTATAACCAGGAATTATTGAAGAATATTTGCAATAAGCGGAGAGAGATCAAAGCTCTCCTTTTTGAAAATGCTCAATTGAAGATATCAAAGGATGAGGCCGAAGGTAATCATTTCAGTCCTTAACCTTGCTATTTTTGCTTTCATAGTCGAATTTCCTATTCAACTGTTGTCTTTTGCTTACATCACTAGTCAAACAATCATGTGCAATGATTGAAAAGGCCGAGAATTTTAAGACCCTGGAGGTGGAGAACGCCGACTTACGGCGGGAGCTGAATAAGCTTAAGGCGGATCATGAGCGCAACATTGCTAGCATTCTCAAATCCTCCTCCATGGCCACCGAAGGACGTGATCAAAAGATCGTGGTCCAGGATCAAAAAATCTCGGATATCAGTGATGACTTATTTAGAGAAAAGGCGATCACTCAGGCTCTCCGGGATGAACTCTAGAGTCTTCGAGCGGAGAAGACTAAAGTTGATGATGTCATCTTTGGTATTTTTCCTTTCTTCTGACTTTTCATTCTTCCGACTCTAGGAGCTCGAATATATTTTTCTGACCTTTGCTTTAATGTGCAGGTCCTCTAAACTTATTGCATTCCTCCTCCACCGAGTCTCACACCAGCCGGCTTACCGAAGTCGGTGATTTGCTTCATAATTTCTTCCAGTCATTGGAGGATATTGGCAAAGTTCTAAAAGTTCCAGACATGAATAGAGTGTCCGCCTTTGAGGTGCGAGATAAGGCAAAGGAGATGCCCTAGCTCATCTAGGACTGGAACATGTCCTATGTGCGGACCGCAGCACAGAATGCCCTTACCATGGTTATGAACCACCATGGAAGCATGGAGATCTGGCAAGTAACCAGGGGTTATTCAACTATGGATGAAGACGGACAGGAGCAAGACATCAAGGCCATCATGGACTCCTCTGCCAGTTATGGATGTCACGTAGCCGATCTGACCAGCTACGACAATCCTTTCTTCACTCGCGTGGAAAAGCCTCCTCCGCCTTGAAAGGACACAGATGTCGCCTAGAGGGGGGTGAATAGGCGGTTTAAAAAATTTACGAGATGGGCTTAACAAAGGCGGAATAAAACTAGTGTTTACTTTGTCAAGCACAAAACCTAGAACAACTAGGGTTCACCTATTTGCACCAACAACTTATGCTAAGTAAGACAAGCAACTATGTGAGAGCAAGATATATATTTCAAGCACAAAGGCTATCACAAAGTAAAGTGCATAAGTAAGAGCTCGGATATGGAGATAACCGAGGCACGCGGAGACGACGATATTTTACCGAGTTCCTCCCAACATGGAGTACGTCTCGTTTGGAGAGGGGGTGGTATCAAACCACCAACGCCACAAAAGGCCTCCCTTGTTCTCCTATGAATCTCACCCCAACGGGATCGATCCACACTTCCACTATCGGTGCACTTGTCGGTGGCAATCCGTAACCTCTCACAAGGTTGGGGCACTTCTCCACAACTCAATTGGAGGATCCCAACAATCAAGCTTGGGGAAAGCTCCACAACTTAATTGGAGGTCCCAAGTAATCCACAAACTTGCAAAACCACCAAACCGTCTAGGGTTCCAAGAACCCAAGAGTAAAAAGCTTCTCACCTTTCACCCAATCGAATCCTCACCGAGAACTCAAACCGATGCACCAAATGCAATGGGAAGAACACACAAAGTGCTCAAGTCCTTCTCTCCCAAATTCCACCAAAGCTACAAAAGCTTATGGGGGAATAAGAGAGGAAGAACAATGGAGGAAATCCACAAAAGACTCCAAGATCTAGATCCCAAGATGTTCCCCTCACTTAGAGGAGAGATTAATTGGTGGGGTTGTAGATCTAGATCTCCTCTTTCAAATCCCTCAAGAATATGCAAGAATCAATGGAGGGATTGAGGTATAGCAAGCTCAAGAAGGTCAGTAATGGAGGAGAAAACTTGCAAGGAAGGTTAGGGAATCATTGGGGAAGAAGGGCCCCTTAAATAGGTCCCTAGAAATCCAACCGTTTGGCCCAGGAATCGCCCGGTTCGGAGTCTCCGGACTGGGACCGGAGTCTCCGGTGTACCCAGGCCAAACGGGGTCAAACTGGGGGACAATCTATACGCGGTCCGGAGATAGACCGGAGATTTAGTCCAGAGTCTCCGGTCTTACAAAAACTGATAGAAAGACCAATATGAAAACAACCATAACTCTTGCATCCGGACTTCGATTTTGATGATCTTGGGATCGTTTTAAAGAGGACAATAAGATATACAAGATAATCCAGGGAACCATCATAGTCCAGAAAGGGAGGATAGAACCAAATGTCGAAAGGTTTGACCTCTCTCAACAAGACGAACCGGTAAAACCTCCAACATCGAAAACGCAATAGAGAATGCATATGAAATCCGTTTTAGATGAACTTGGGCTTGTCATGAAGATTAAGACAAGCTCTAAATCCTCTCATGGATAAGAACCAAATAATGGAAGGTTTTACCAATCTCTAAAAGACAAACCGGTAAAACCTCCAATATCGAAAACGCAATAGAGAATGTATATGAAATCCGTTTTCGATGAACTAGAGCTTGTTATGAATATTACCACAAGCTCAAGAACCTCACATGGATAAGATCCAAATAACAAACAAGAAAGATTATGCCAAGTATGCAAAGGTTTGAGCTCTCACGAAGGATATGATCAAGTTACTCACTCGAGAGCCCCTCTTGATAGTACGGGTATCTATCCTATAAACCGGTCTCCCCAACTAACACCATGAGACCGGTAAGAAAGAAACCCTATCAAGAACATACCTTTGCCTTGAGCATATTGCACTTGAGCTTGACGATAGCGATCTTGTCCACCTCAAGATGGAACACCTTTCTTGATTGCACTAGCTTGGTGAAGACTTGCAAATTGCTCTCCCATACTCGACTATGGTAGAGCTTCTCTCTTGGGCATATCATCTTCCCATATCCATGATAACCATAGGATGGCAAGCTTCAAGCAAATGATCTCTTCGAGATGGCTCATCTTGAACTTGCACATCATTTCTTCTTTCTTCATGATGTTAGTGTCTTGAAGGCACATAAGAGATATCACTCCAACTTTATTCTTCAAGACACATTTGCCATAGGCACAACTCTCACATGACCAATCTTTGGATCTCTCCTTGAACACTTTGGTCAACACTTGATCTTCTTTACTTTCTTCTTCTCCCAACTTTGAAGCCAGCATATGGTACAAGCATTGCCTATGGACAAATCCTACAAGTAAAACTCAATGCAAACATAAGTCCATAAAGATTGTCATTAATTACCAAAACCACACATGGGGGCACACATGCACTTTCAATCTCCCCCATTTTGGTAATTGATGACAATACCTTTGAGAGGGTTTATATAAGGAATTAACAAAACAACACGGTGTGCTAACATCAAATACAACACAAGTATGTGATGTTAGTACAACCACAATATAGAGCAAACTCCCCACAATCTATGCACATGTGGATGAACTTGAATTTCATTGCATATATTGCCAACTATTACAGGTGGTGGAGTTTTCTATATATATTCAAGATGCTATGCAACACACTAAGATGCAAAGCACAAAAGGCAAGTGTTTAAGTACAAAACTCACAACACACAACCAAATTCCCTAAAACCCTCTAAAACTTCTCCCCCATTGGCATCGATTGCCGAAATGGGTGAAAAACTTTAGAAGACCAATTTAGTGAGAGTTCCTCTATATGGTGTGCATTTCTCATAATATGAGTAGAATCAAATGCATGTATCCAATGATGAATACCAGGAGGAAATCAAACTAAACTGAGGATCCAAAGATTGCAAAGAAATAAAATGGTGAAGAAGCATCAACGAATGAAGCAGGCAATCAAAAGATCGAAAGAAGAACTTCACAAAAGGAAGATACCAAAAGAAAGATAGATATGATGATAAGATTGAAAAGAGAGTGATCTAAATAATATGAGGAGACTCCCCAAGGTTTGTGCACAAATTATAATTTTGCATTTGAATACAGTATGCACAAACATGGCATCCTGATTCCCTCTATATCATTTAAACCACAAGCACAAGCAAGAGAGAAGATATTATGATGAGAGCACATGGGTGTTTATATTAAAATAGGAAGCTCCCCAAGTTTCATGCAAAACAAAGTGCACAATTATGGAATCCTAGCTCCCCATAATCAAACAAAACACCAAACAAGAACAAGAAAGAAAATGTATGTTCTTAGGTAAATTAGGAAAGCTCCCCCAAGGTTTATGCACCAAATATAATAATTGCTTTGAATGGAAAGTTCATAAACATGGTATCCTTGCTCCCCCAAACTTACATAACAACACAAAGGCTTGAGATATCAACTTTCTTAACACCAACGAGTGCCAAAAGATGCAAATGAAAAGGTCAAGCACTCAAAGCAAAACATTTGGAGCCACCGAAGCATAAAAGGAGCACAAGGTGTAGACTCCAAAGCAAAAAGGATATCAACTAGATATTTATCCATAATGATGTGTATAATTTCCTAGGTAGACAACAATCACCAAGATATACATCCACAAAGAAACATGCACACACAAAAATGGATACTCAAGAATGAACAAGATATCCAAACGAAAGTCATAGATACTGCCAATAAGATTTTTGCTAGAAAGCATGGCCAAAGGCTCATATTTATCTTACTGAATATCAATGACCTTCAAACACCAACGAATACATCACAACTATCACAAGGGAACAAGATCTAGTTGGGATGCATTGGGAAAGGCAACAAGTATCATAAAAGACAAATAAACCTTGCAAATTCATCCATATAGTACATAACAGAAACTGAGGAAATGATTGGCAATAGAATTGCTAGATTAGCATATGTGGGATTGGTGAATCATAAACATGATTTTTATATACTCCCCAAAATATGCATTCATCTCAACTTACTCATATAACAATAAGGATGATAGAATAAAATCTTGCAAGAACCGCAATAAAAGCAATAGAAGGAAATCATGCCATGATGCAACCACAAAGGTTGGATGCTAGAGAAGTATGCATGAGAGGGATACTTGTTACCGAGATACCATTGGTAGGATGAAGTAGATATGAGTTTTTTGATCATCCTAGCTTGCCTCCAATTATCATTTAGTCACCACATCTTCTTATTATTGAGACAAGCCTCCAAGGTATCTCCAATGTACCTATAACACATTCAAGTACACAATGGTCCCAAAACTCATTGGGTCCAAAGTATTTAGATACACTACAATACATAGGACAAACTCCACAAAAACATGTGCAAATTGATATGAAATTGATTTTCATGCACATCTTAGCCAAAATAGGATTTGGTGGAGTTTGCCCTATATATTGGATCAAAGAAGCAAGCATACCATAATATAGAACATGTAGTAAATATGTATGCACAAGATTTTCAAGAACCAAAACAGAGATAGAATTTGAAGAAAAACACCAAGTAAACCGAGAAGTCTCACACAATAGTGTGACACGACAAAAGGGTGTCCAAATTGCATCAAAGAGCCATATCAACACATGAACGGACACAAATTCAACAAATGAACAAGGCAAAAGCCAAAGAGCAAAAGATAGACAAAAACACCAATGCTCAAGGATTTATCTCATCCTAAGGGATCAAACAAGTAACAAGGAATGAGACAAAACCAACTCTGAAAAGAGCAAGGTTCCAACACAGAAACCAAACTCTATACTTTTCATGATGGCACAAAGTACCAAAAGAAAAGATCAAACTTACAAGCACATAAAACATGATATGGAACAAAACAAGAAGCATAAATATGAGTATTCTAAATAATATAGGAGAGCTCCCCCATGGATAGTGCATTATGTAGGATTTTCCTTTTGAATGCAAAATGCACACAAATGGGATCATGACTAGTACCTACATTTAATAAAGCACATGAGGATTCCAATAAAATAAGAAGATCCACAAGAGGCAAGGAAAGCTTGGGAGACAACACAAAACATTTTCTTAGCGAGATGTAGTACAAAATTTAAGCAAAGGCCAAAGTGAATATGATCGATAACTTCTACCATATACGGATTACCACTTGTCCAATGACAAGAATTATGGGGAAACATTTCCCAAGACAGTTTTCAAGGATATCATGATCATATTCACAACATGGAGCATATGGAGAAATATAAAAATTAAGCTTGATGCTTAGATAGAGATTCTTGATAGCTCCATATAGTCACACAATCATAAAAGATAAAAGTAACTTGAAGCAAATGGTTTCCATGGAGGATATCGAGGTCCAAATATGGGAAACACATACCAAGAAAACTCTCACAAACAAGATCCAAACGATGAGCAATAAAATCAACCCAAGGGAATTGGAACTTGTTTGAGATAAATGTGCCACTTAGGAGCTAGATAAATATAAATATCAATTCTAAGTGACACAACCTCAAATGTCCACATTTTGTAGGTTTGTAATATGCACAAAGCATATGACTCCCCCATAATGTGGTAAACCAAGAATACTCCAACAAGAGGTAAGAACATCCAAATAGAGATGATTAATGAACATTATGGAACTTGAATTTCTCATGAGAAAGACACACGTAGAGACTAGATAAAACTTGCTATATATACTAAGTGGTATTTCTCATGTACATACATTTTTGGATTGTGGAATGCCCAAGCATAACACTCCCCCAAAATGGGATAGGCCATTAATTTCTCACAAGAGCCAAGAAACATACCAAATAAATTCAACAAAGGCTCCAACCCAAGAGACACAAATACATGGTGTTCCAACCAAAATACACAAGTATACTTGATAACTCAATATAAGTATGAGGGAAGCACAACATGTACAAACACATACAAAGGTATAAAACCAACACATGCACAAGGGAGCAAGTAACTTTCAATGTAAATGAGTTAAGCACATGTTACCGCAAGGAGGGACATTGGATATATGATAGAAGCATGATAATCCAAATGGATTGACTTGAGAAGAATAAATGATGAAGATCCCTCAATTCTTCATAATGTAACCAAGTCTCCAATGCCCTCCTACAATACCTATTGATCAAGCCCCAACCAAGTTGGGTCCTAAGAGGTTAGTCACAATAGGCTTGGCAACCCAAATGGTTCTTTTCATGAACCCACATTGAGCACCAACAAATTTGGCAAACACATTGCCAACCTAATCCTTACAAAGAGAATAAGCATCATCAATAATGATAGGGTTGGATGAGGAGATACCAATAGTGCATGAGGAAGAAATGTGCCCCTTCTCACGACATATGTAGCAAGTTCTTCTCTTGCCATATTTCTTCTTAGGTGAAGCCACAACTCGAGGAAGGGCTCGAGTAATCCTCTTAGGAAGAGGCCCATCACTAACTTGAGGTAGAGCTTGAGGTCGATTCCCTTGTTGCTTCACACTAAGAGGCTTCTTCTTCAATGGGGAAGATCTAACATGATGACCTTCTTCCTTGCACTTGAAGCAAACAATGTTGGCCAGATTCTTGACTTGATATTGGCCATTCTTCTTGTTGCCCTTGTGCTTCAGCTTGATAGTGGACTTGTTCTTGACATTGGAGTTGTATCCAATCCCACACTTGTCATTGGGGAATTTTTGCATACTCAAGATATTGTCGAGAGTGGCCTTCCCTTTATGACCCTTTTTCAAGTCATTCTTCAAAGAAGTGACTTGAGCCTTGAGCTCTTTAATTTCCTCTACATGGTTAGTGTGAACAAAAATACTAGAGGAAGTGGATGCTACATTGTTAGAGAAACAAGGGATGGAAAGTAATTCATCACAAGATGTATCAATGGCATGAGTGGATGAATTACAAGGACTAGCACATGGCAATATGACATTTTGAGTAGAAGTAGTGATAATGTCCACATGAGGCTCATTAGATGTTACCTTTGACATAATAGCCTCATGAGCTAATTTTAGCATATCATGGGAGGCTAGAAGATCCCCATGAGAGCTTGATAGATTACCATGATTTTCTTCCAAGATCCCATACTTGCTAGTTAGTAAAGCAAGTTGAGTATTTAGCTCAACATTCTCCTTCAAAATAGATGCTTCACAAGAAATAGAGTTAGTAGCAAAAGCATCATAATTAATTGCAAGAGGTGAGGGAAACTTCGAAAGCTCTTTTGAGTAAGAGGCTTTAAGTTGCTCATGTGACTCGGTGAGTTTGATGAGCTCACCCTTGATGACCCTAGAGCCATTTTTGAGGTGCTCAAAATCCTTAAGAAGTTTAGCATAAGCAACTTGAAGATCATCATTTTTACTTTTGATACCACTAGCCACCTTAGGACCAATATTATGAGATTCCTTTACTCTAGACAACTCTAGAGAAAAAGTATCCTCAAGAGATTCCTTGGTGGTTTGTTCCTCTTAAAGAGCTTCATTTAGATGTGCAATTTGATTAGCATACTCACGCTCAAGGCTACTCATTTTATCAATGGTGTTCTCATGCTCCTAAATTTGTGCTTCTAACTTATCAATATGTTCTTTGCTCTTAATAGCAAAGTCCAAGATTTCAAAAAAGTTAGAGCAAGCAATATTATCCTTAATAAGAGCATGATAAACCATCTCACCCTTTTCATATAAATCATCAACATTAATCTCCTTTTCCTCATTATCCTCATCCTCATCATCACAAGAGGTATTGGGTTCCAAAGTAGGAGTTACCTTTGAATCCCGAGCCATAAGGCATAGGTGGGAACCGTGAGATGATGATGATGATGAAGAATTACTTGAAGCTCCATTCAAATTCATGTCTTTACCAATATAATCTTTGGTTTCCTCTACATTGTTAGACACACAACAACTAGAGGAAATAGAAGCATTTATATTATGACAACAAGGCAAAGAGAGCATATCATCATGTGATCTATTGAGGTAATTTATACATGATATGCAAGGACTATAAACACTAGCATGTAAATCATATATAGTGCTAGACGTGTTTAAGTCCAAAGATGAAGCATTGCAATGAGATAGAGATGAAGGATCATCAAGAGTAAGCTTACTATCAACATTGCAATATTCATCACCACCCACCATATCATTACCTTGTGTCTTACCACACTTTGGTGAAGTGGAAGAAGATGAGAACTCATCACGGCCGGAAGTGGAAGCAATACAATCATCCTCAATAATGTTGGACATGTCATATTTATCTTGAAGTTTTGTCCATAACTCATGAGCGCTCCAAAAAGGTATGATTGAAGAAGTAACTACAAAGCTCAAAGCATTAACAAGCACATTACAAGCCTGAGCATCGAGATATAAGTTTTTCTCATCCTCACAAGATAGATTTTCGAAATCCATAGGAGGAGAAAAACCTATATCTACAATACGCTCCAAATTTGGGTCCATGTCCCGAAAATGAATAAGCATGCAAGTTTTCCAGATATCATAATTTGTGCCATCGAATATAAACATTTCATTGTGCACAAATACCCTAGTCGACATCTTTACTCTCAAGGCGGTGAAGCCTAAAATGAGAGACCAGGCTCTGATACCAATTGAAAGGACACATATGTCGCCTAGAGGGGGGTGAATAGGTGGTTTAAAACTTTTAAGAGATGGGCTTAACAAAGGCGGAATAAAACTAGTGTTTACTTTGTCAAGCACAAAACCTAGAACAACTAGGGTTCACCTATTTGCACCAACAACTTATGCTAAGCAAGACAAGCAACTATGTGAGAGCAAGATATATACTTCAAGCACGAAGGCTATCACAAAGTAAAGTGCATAAGTAAGAGCTCGGATATGGAGATAACCGAGGCACGCGGAGACGGCGATATTTTACCGAGTTCCTCCCAACATGGAGTACGTCTCGTTTGGAGAGGGGGTGGTATAAAACCACCAACGCCACAAAAGGCCTCCCTTGTTCTCCTATGAATCTCACCCCAACGGGATCGATCCACACTTCCACTATCGGTGCACTTGTCGGTGGCAATCCGTAACCTCTCACAAGGTTGGGGCACTTCTCCACAACTCAATTGGAGGCTCCCAACAATCAAGCTTGGGGAAACCTCCACAACTTAATTGGAGGCCCCAAGTAATCCACAAACCTGCAAAACCACCAAACCGTCTAGGGTTTCAAGAACCCAAGAGTAAAAAGCTTCTCACCTTTCACCCAATTGAATCCTCACCGAGAACTCAAACCAATTCACCAAATGCAATGGCAAGAACACACAAAGTTCTCAAGTCCTTCTCTCCCAAATTCCACCAAAGCTACAAAAGATTATGGGGGAATAAGAGAGGAAGAACAATGGAGGAAATCCACAAAAGACTCCAAGATCTTGATCCCAAGATGTTCCCCTCACTTAGAGGAGAGATTGATTGGTGGGGTTGTAGACCTAGATCTCCTCTTTCAAATCCCTCAAAAATATGCAAGAATCAATGGAGGGATTGAGGTATAGCAAGCTCAAGAAGGTCAGCAATGGAGGGGAAAACTTGCAAGGAAGGTTAGGGAACCATTGGGGAAGAAGGGCCCCTTAAATAGGTCCCTAGAAATCCAACCGTTAGGGCCAGGAATCGCCCGGTCCGGAGTCTCCGGTGTACCCTGGCCAAACGGGGTCAAACTGGAGGACAATCTGTACGCGGTCCGGAGATAGACCAGAGATTTAGTCCATAGTCTCCGGTCTTACAAAAACTGACAGAAAGACCAATACGAAAACAATCATAACTTTGGCATCCAGACTTTGATTTTGATGATCTTGGGATCGTTTTAAAGAGGACAATAAGATCTACAAGATAATGCATGGAACCATCATAGTCCAGAAAGGGAGGATAGAACCAAATGTCGAAAGGTTTGACCTCTCTCAACAAGATGAACCGGTAAAACCTCCAACATCGAAAACGCAATAGAGAATGCATATGAAATCCGTTTTAGATGAACTTGGGCTTGTCATGAAGATTAACACAAGCTCTAAATCCTATCATGGATAAGAACCAAATAATGGAAGGTTTTACCAATCTCTAAAAGACAAACCGGTAAAACCTCCAATATCGAAAACGCAATAGAGAATGTATACGAAATCCGTTTTCGATGAACTAGAGCTTGTTATGAATATACCACAAGCCCAAGAACCTCACATGGATAAGATCCAAATAACAACCAAGAAAGATTATGCCAAGTATGCAAAGATTTGAGCTCTCACGAAGGATATGATCAAGTTACTCACTCGAGAGCCCCTCTTGATAGTACAGGTATCTATCCTATAAACCGGTCTCCCCAACTAACACCATGAGACCGGTAAGAAAGAAACCCTATAAAGAACATACCTTTGCCTTGAGCATATTCCACTTGAGCTTGACAATAGCGATCTTGTCCACCTCAAGATGGAACACCTTTCTTGATTACACTAGCTTGGTGAAGACTTGCAAATTGCTCTCCCATACTCGACTATGGTAGAGCTTCTCTCTTGGGCATATCATCTTCCCATATCCCTGATAACCATAGGATGGCAAGCTTCAAGCAAATGATCTCTTCGAGATGGCTCATCTTGAACTTGCACATCATTTCTTCTTTCTTCATTATGTTAGTGTCTTGAAGGCACATAAGAGATATCACTCCAACTTTATTCTTCAAGACACACTTGCCATAGGCACAACTCTCACATGACCAATCTTTGGATCTCTCCTTGAACACTTTGGTCAACACTTGATCTTCTTTACTTTCTTCTTCTCCCAACTTTGAAGCCAACATATGGTACAAGCATTGCCTATGGACAAATCCTACAAGTAAAACTCAATGCAAACATAAGTCCATAAAGATTGTCATTAATTACCAAAACCACACATGGGCACACACATGCACTTTCACGCCTGCCGAAGAAACAGTCGAAGTTTCTGACGACGAGCAAACCATATTGGATTTGAATGTCTCGAAAAGATATCAAGGCGAAGGCGATGTCTCTAGTGATCCGGAAGCTCCTACATCTCCTCATGCATTGTAGAGCATCAGAAAAAACAATGTGTTATTCTGAAACAATCGGATTGTAAATAAGTAGTGAAACAATCTGAAACAATCGGATTGTTACCTCTCCTCCTACATCTGCCCCGTTGAGGAACCCCTTATGGACGATCGAGAAGAACTATGCTCTACTCAAGTGTAGTCCTCATCTTCACAATATCAACAAGCTCCTGTCGAGGAGGACAATGACCCAAGCCAAAGACAAGTTGTGGACCCTCAGCAAGTTGATCAGAGAGAAACCTCTAGCCAGGAGGATCTTGAGTCTCCATTTTCCAGAATGTCCAGTGATGCTAAGTCTATTACACAAGGAAGATCTGTACAATCTAGCATAAGATCAACTCAACGACTATCTAGAAGTGTGCCTGATCAAGACCAAGGTTAATCTTTGCCTGTTGAATAAGAGAATGATTCCGATGATGATCAAGTTCAAGTTAATGGTCAAGACGAGGACCAAAATGAAGAAGAGATCCCCACAAGAAACAACAAGGATATCAAAACTTGTCGCCAAGCTAGAGTTGATGGAATGTTGGAATTAAGAGACCACACTCTAGAGAATGTGGTAGGGGATCTAAGGAGAGGGATGTCGACTAGAGCTTAATTGAAGAGTTTTGGTGAACACCAAGCACACATTTCCATGGTGAAACCAAAGAAAGTATGGGAAGCTCTTGAAGATTCGGATTGGTTGGAAGCAATGCACAAAGATCTCAACATATTTGAGAGAAACAAAGTATGGAAGTTAGTTGAAAAGCCAAAAGATTGCCACAATGTTATAGGCACCAAGTGGATATTCAAGAACAAGCAAGATGAGCATGAAATTGTTTTGAGGAAGAAGGCAAGATTGGTTGCACAAGGGTTCTCTCAAATTGAAGGCATTGATTATGGAGAGACATATGCACCCGTGGCTCGCCTTGAGTCCATTTGTATCCTTCTTGCTTATGCAGCACACCATAACTTTAAGTTACAACAAATGGATGTAGAAATTGCATTTCTTAATGGTCCATTGCATGAGTTGGTAAATGTAAAGCAACCCCCGGGGTTTGAGGATCCCAACTTACCAAACCACGTCTACAAACTTGATAAGGCGCTCTATAGGCTCAAACAAGCCCCACACACGTGGTATGAGCACCTTAGAGAGTTGTTGTTAGACCATGGGCTTGAGGTTGGGAAAATCGATCCCACTCTTTTTACTAAGAAGGTCAATGGGGAGCTTTTTGTATGCCAAATATATGTTGATGATATTGTCTTTGGCTCATCTAACAAAGCTTTTAATGATGAATTCTCAAAGCTTATGACTAATAGGTTCCAGATGTCTATGATGGGGGAGTTGAGAGTATTTCTTGGTTTTGAGATCAAGCAAGTAACATGAGGAACATTCTTCAACCAAGCCAAGTATACTCAAGATATGCTCAAGAGATTCAACATGAAATATCTAAATAAAGCTCCTACTCCCCTGGCAACAAAGATTCATCTTGAACTAAACCCAAATGGTAAAGATGTGGATCAAAAGGTATATTGGTCCATGATTGGTTCTTTGCTTTACCTTTGTGCATCTAGACCCGATATTGTGTTGAGTATAGGAGTGTGTGCAAGATATCAAGCGGCTCCTAAATAAAGCCATTTGATGGTAGTCAAGAGAATCTTTTGATATTTGGTTCATACCCCAAACTATGGTATTTGGTATCCTAGGGGCTCAACTTTCTCTCTTTGTGGATACACGAATGCGGATTGGGCTGGTGATAAGGATGATAGAAAATCAACCTCCGGGGCTTGTCAATTCCTTGGAATGTCCTTGGTGTGTTGGTCTTCTAAGAAGCAAAATTGTATATCCCTCTCCACCGCCGAAGCCAAGTATGTGGCAGCTGCTAGTGCTTGTACTCAATTGCTATGGACGAGGCAAACTTTAAAGGAATATGGTGTCCATTGTGACAAAGTGCCTATTCTATGTGATAATGAAACTGCTATCAAGATTGCCTACAACCTAGTGGATCATAAAGGGACAACGCATATTGAGATTCATCATCACTTCATTAGAGACCATGTTGCTCGAGGTGATATTGAGCTATCTTATGTGTCAACCAAAGACCAACTTGCCGACATTTTCACGAAGCCACTTGATGAAGCAAGGTTTTTTTATTTGAGGAATGAACTAAATATCATAGATTCAAGGAGCTTGACTTGATCACCTTGCATACTCACCTATGTCTTGACTCTTATTTGGTTTAGGTGCAGGCATGCAGATAGGGGGAGTGCGGTCCTAATACATTGGATTATCCCTCCCCCATAATGCCAACATTAAGAAATTCAATTCTCTTAATACCATTTTGTGATATGTGAGCTTCATTGATGAGTAGTGGCTATGAACCCAAGGATAATTCTTCGTGGTGTCATGCCACAAACTCTTACATGGTGGCCTCGGCCACCGCCCCTTCTTATTAAAGAGTTGGTTCATAGTTCATTTGATTTCGAACTTAATTTGTCATCTTCTTGAATATCTATGTTTTCTTGGTTCTTCACAGTACATCTTCTGAATCACAGGCCTATTCTCACCTCTAAACATGCTCCTCTTGCCACACACATTTGTCCACTACTTGAAACTAGGCTTTCTGGTTGCAGAGGGCCGAACTACGCCCTGAACCAACCAGAGTGTCTGGCCAAGCCGGACTCTCCACTTGATTCACTCCAGACATTCCGGCCGGGCCGGACACTCCGGTGCATGTCACTCGGACACTCTGGCCCCAACAGTTTCAAACTCGTAAAAGGGGTCGGGGAGAAGTGGAAGGTTTAGTCCTCCTTCTCCTCCCTGACTCCCTCTTGCACACTGCCTGCTTCCCCCAACCAAGAGCCCCACCGGGAGGCTCCTCCACCCTGGATCCTGCCGTTGTCGCCAGCCATTACCTTCCCTTTGCCGCTGGGATCCTTTCCCTCCGGTGAAGGTCTCCATGGATGCTGGTATAGTGCCCCTCCCCTTCTCCATCTCTAGGGTTTGCTCTAGATGAATTTTTGAGGGCAATGACTTACCTAGATCCATGGGTACATCATATTTGCGTGCAATAATCATCCTTGTAGTGGTTCTAGCAATCCCGATTTGCTCCGGTTGAACACTCACGAACTGCCCAAAAATCATCAAGGCTCCAGCCGGAATGTCTGGCGTGTACAGGGTGGACACTCCGATCCGACCAGAATGTTCAGCGTGCATGCACCGGAATGTCTGGGCATGGCGGAGTCTCCGGGGTGATATTTCCGGACAGTCCGAGTGTTTTCAGCTAGAAAGCTCTTGTATTACTTTGGCTACTGCTATGTGTTTGTATCTCCAGGACAAATGTGCTTACCCCATATGCTATCCTTCTACTCTGATCTCACAGGTAGCTCTCGCCCTCGTCAGTCTAAGGCTTCTAAAAAGGCTCATCCTCATAGGTTCCATGATGAAGAGAGTGACATTCATGTAGATCCTTCTATGGTTAGACAGGCTGCTTGTGACCGTGTTGTGGCAAAGGAAGAAAAGATTAGAAAACTGAAAAGGGATGAAGCCAAGCGCATGAAGTTTGAAGCATTGACCACTCTGGCAGATTTGGGTACCGAGGAGTTTGTAGAGATGAGAATCCAGTAGTTCTATTCTCTGTCACGCACCTCAGATGATGATCGCTTCTAGAGAAATGGACAAGCTCTGCTCTTTTCGGAGGTGTTTTGTGGGTTCAGGACTCCTATGTGCCCTATGCAGTGGTTGGATCTTGAGAAGCTCCGAGCTCACAGCTACTTTGAGGATGTTCTTTGGGTGACTGAGAAGATGGGGTTGCACACCATCTTTCAACTAAAAGAAGACTACAATGTTGAGTTGGTCCAGCAGTTCTATGTCACAGTGGTCTTTGGGGACACTACGGATATTCCCCTTGAGTGGATGTCTGGCACTACTAGGTGTCATTCCAACATGGTTCAGTTTGCACACATTCTTGGATTACCTTTCAATCCCAATGCTCCCAGTGGTCTTAGAACGCATGTACATGGTAAAGCATATGACAAGAAGAGTTTGGCCCCGATTTACTCTCAGTATTGTGTGGTTGGCCAAACCACCAACATCAAGTTCATCTACAACATTCTGCTTCGCATGTTTTGCCACACACTCACTCCCAAGGTGAGCAACAAGGATGAGATGAGAGGTGCAGAAATCAATCTAATGGCCCATGATCACTCAGTGTATACTCATGGTCCAAACCATCCAGGTGGTGCTATAGATGTCATGGATTTCATCTGTCAGGACTTGTACAAGTGCATCGCAAACAAGAAGTGTCCTATGTTTGCTCCTTATGTGATGAAGATCATTGCTACTCAGACTCCAGACACTCCATTGCTCTACAATGATCTTGTTCCACACCTTGCTGCCAAGCTACAGAGGAAGGGTGCCCCTACCACCAAGGCTCCTCGAGGCTACCCCCTGCTCAGGACATATTTGAGGATGATGAGATCGATGCATATGCTTCTGACAATGATGATGGGTCTGAGGAGGTGCAGAAGGTTGTGACTCGTGGCCCTCGCATGAAGCATGCTAGCAACGCATATCGCTTCAACTCCTCTAAGGAGGAAGTGCACAAGAAGGTGAAGAAGGCCTCTTGGTGGAAGAAGCTTCTCCTATGCCAGAACATTGACATTCGCCATGGATAGTATGATGCATACAAGGCTAACCCGAATGTCATGAAGGAACTCAAGTGGATCAACCAGCCCATGGATGTTGATCCTTCTCAGCAGCAGGCATCAGATGACACTCTTTCCTATGGTCACTGAAGTCAGGGACGTGTGGACTAGTCCATGTTTGAGTATGTGACTTCTTCTTCTCGCCCTCATGGCCAGAGCTTGACTCGGGATGATCATGATGATGAGGATGGCGATGAGGATGAGGATGATGACGACGACGATGACTTCCGTGGCTAGAGTTGGCTTAGGGACGCTTTTGTTGTGCTCTTTTCCCTTTTTTGGCGTCTTGATGCCAAAGGGGGAGAAGTAGCCCTTTATTAGGTTGCTAACGAGGATTTGCATGGGTACACGAGCTTCACATTATTTCGATTTGACTCTTTGAAGCTTCGTGTTTTTATCTTATTTGTCTGAGTACTATGTTGTGTTAAACTCCATGATGTGTGTTAAGACATGCTTACCCGGTTTCATTAAAGACTATGTTATGCCCAGCTTATTTATCTAGTCTTTATTATATCATATCATAACAGGTTGCCTACAAAATCTAGTGAGGATGTGATCCTAGGGTGTGTGGTCTTTTATTCAAATACAAAGCTAAATTGGTCACACATCTAGGGGGAGCCTTACTATATTTTGTAAATCTCCTATTGTGAAAAGTATTACCTATCCTATATGCAAATCCTTGGGTTGTCATCAAACACCAAAAAGGGGAGATTGAAAGGGCATTTATGCCCTTCATACTATTTTGATGTTTGTTGACAACACTTGGATAGGTTTAATCTGTTGTTAAATGTTTCAGGAGATATCAGCTACATTTGTGTAATTTGTACCTAAGGAAAAAGGGCTCCCTAGGATCAAATGTGAGCAGAGACAAAGTCCTGTCGGACTGTCCGGCCCCGCCGGACTATCTGTCCGGTTTCTGCCGGACTGTCTGGCCCTGAGGATTCGCAAGATTTTCTTCAACCAGCACGGACAATCAGTATGCCACATCGGACACCACCCGAACACTGGCCATACTCTGGCCAGAAACTCTGCCAGACCGGAGTGTCCGGTTGGGCCGAACTGCGGCTGCTTTTTGCCGGACTGTCCGGGGTAAGTGGCTCCCAATGGCTCTAATTCTAGGGGCCCTATATAAAGGACCCTTCTTCTACCTTGGGAGCTGCTCGACTAGTTCAAGAACAGCATCACCATTTGAGCCACCAAATCCTCAAGATCTCTTCACTCAACCATCCAAAGTCACTGATCTTTGGAGAATCGAAGGAGGAGGCCTTGATATATAGCTTCACCAAGAGAGATCTTCATTTCCCCCTCATTCACTTGAGGGCCCCTTGCTCTAGTGTTTCTTTGGAAACCCTAGCTATTGATTTGATTCTTACAAGCTTGTCTTTGATTGTTTGACAGCTTGCTTGTATTCAGGAGCCTCCAATTAGGTTGTGGATGTGTACCTCGAACTTGTTGTAAAGGTGTCAACTTCCACCTCGAAGGTTGCTGATATAGTGGAAGAGGTGAATCGAACCCATTGGGGTGAGGTTCATCGGAGAACAAGGGATGCCTCTCGTGGCGTTGGTGGTTTGAAACCACCCCCTCTCCAAACGTAGACGTACTTCCCCTCAAAAGGAAGGAACTACGGGAAACAAACCCTTGTGTCTCCGTGTGCTCCACTTTGGTTACTTCTATCCTTTACCTCACCTTACTTATCTTGTTCTTTCTTAGTGTTTGTGCTAGATTAACATATAGGTAAATTCACCATAGTTGCATAATCTAGAGAATTTACCTTTTGTGTCAAACCCTAATTTGAAATGAGTAAAATTTGAAGTAGCACCTATTCACCCCCCCTCTAGGTGCCCATACGATCCTTTCACTCGGGTTGTATAAGATACACTTTCTCGGTTATATTTCCATTAAGGAAAGCCGTCTTGACATCCATCTGCCATATCTCATAGTCGAAATAGGCTGCTAAGGCTAACATGATCCGGACTGACTTAAGCATCGCTATGGGCGAGAAGGACTCGTCATAGTCAACTCCTTGAACATTTTGGAACCCCTTCATGACAAGACGTGGTTTATAAACATAAATATTTCCATCCATATCAGTTTTGTTCTTAAAGACTCATTTGCACCCGACGGGTCTTGCACCATCTGGCAGATCAACCAAGTTCCAAACTTGATTTTCATCATGGACATTAACTCGGATTGTCTCCAAGCCATGACTCAGAATCAGATCCCACCATCGCTTTCGAATAATTTGTCGGATCATCACTGTCTAACAGTAATACATCACAAACACTTCGTAATCTTGTCGATCTTCGTAGTGTAGGTGCGTCTGGCAGCGTGGCTACCACGACCGACTCACTCTCTAAGGATTTTGCTGACTCGCTACTAACCGGTTCCTCTAAAATTTCTTCGAGTTGCACCGTGCTCCCACTAGCTCCCTGACTGAGAAACTCTTTCTCATGGAAGACAACGTTTCGAGCGGCAAACACTTTGCCCTCTTCTCAGTTGTAGAAGTAGTAACCCAAGGTTTCCCTCGGATACCCCACGAAAATACACCTATCTGACTTGTCTGTAAGCTTGTCCGACTGAAGTCGCTTGAAAAATGCTTCAGAACCCCAAATCTCAAGAAAAGACAAACTTGGCTTTTTACCAGTCCACATCTCATACGGTGTATTATCTACCTACTTTGACAATACTCTATTTAGTGTGAACGCTGCAGTTTCTTGACAATATCCCCTAAATGATAAAGTTAGATATGTCCGACTCATCATTGATCGTACCATGTCCAAAAGGGTCCAATTCTGCCGTTTCGACACATCGTTCCTCTATGGTGTTCCCGATGGAGTAAGCTAGGGAACTATTCTGCAACTTTTCAGATGGTCATCAAACTCATGGCTCATGTACTCACCCCCTCGGTATGACCGAAGAAACTTTATTTTCTTGCTGAGTTGATTATGTAATTTATTCTAGAATTCTTTGAACTTTTCAAAAGCTTCCGACTTATGTTTCACTAAGTAGATATATCCATACCTACTCAAATCATCAGTGAAGGTAATGAAGTACTCATAACCACCTATGGCTATCGTGCTCATTGGTCCACATACATCACTATGTATAAGTCCCAACAAGTCGGACGCCCTCTCACAACTCTTTGCAAAAGAGGTCTTGGTCATTTTCCTAAGTAGGCAAGATTCACATGTCTCAAATGACTCCAAGTCAAACAAAGTTAGGAGTCCATCATCACGGGGCTTCTTCATGCATTTCCAACTTATATGACCAAGCCAACAGAGCCAAAAGTAAGTCATATTCAGATCATTTGGTTTCAACCTTCTAACATGTTATAGACCGATTCACCATCAAGATTCAGAATAAATAACCCATCTTGGATGGGTGCAAAGCAGTGAAACATATCACTCAAATATAAGGAACAACCATTATTATTAATATTCAACCCATAGCCTTATCTCATCAAACATGAGGCAGAAATGATGTTCCGACTAAGTACTGGAACATAATAACAATTCGGTTCCATTAAGAATCCGGAAGGCAAATGAAGTTGCATCGTGCCGACTTCTAACACAGCGACTCTCGCCTTGTTGCCGACTCGAATGTCAACCACGCGTCTTGCTACGCTCCTGGTTCTTACTAGTACGTGCAATGAGTTGCTGATGTGAATAACTGATCTGGTATCATATACCCAAGAACTATTAGGTGCATCATCAAGATAATTGTCTATAACATTGCAAACAAGCGTACCTGAGCCAAAAGTCACACCTCCACTCTTGGCTTTGTTAGCCAGATACTTGCTACAATTCCTCTTCCAGCGGCCATCCGCCTTGTAGTAGAAGCAAGTGGATCCAACTGAAAGAGATGGCTTAGTCCCTGAGGAAGCGCTTGGGACCAGGTCATGAGCCTTGCCTCCAGACTTTGCCTTATTCTTAGTCCAAGAACTTTTCTTGAACTTAGCCTTATTTTTCACCATCAACACTTGACTAGTGCCTTTCTTGAGATCCGCCTCTGCCTCCTTGAGTATCCCATGTAATTCAGTGAGCTTCTTATACATACCATGGATGTGGTAGTTTGAAATGAATTGACCAAATGCACTAGTAAGAGAGTTCATAATTATGTCTGTAGTGAATTCTTCGCTAAGGTAGCCCAGCCTTTCTAGAGACTGCATGTAACCAACCATCTTGATCACATGTTGTAACATATCAAAACTTAATCCAAGGTTATTAAGATCCAAATCATCAAAGTTAGAGTTAAGAAAAACTTTTCCATTTAAAAATAATTAAGCATTCATATGTGTGTGCATTTAATTTAGGAGTTGTTTTGCATGGCCATGTTTGAGTGATCTATTGGTTGTAAAATTATTCTAAGGTGAATTAAACATCATCTAGATCATCCCCAAAAAAATCCCAAAGAAAAATAAATCAAAAAGAATAAAATAAGCAAATGGTCATTTGTGCCATTTTAACTAACTAGCCTACTTTGGCTATTCCTAGAACTCAAATCTTAACAGAAACAATTATGGTTCTTTGCACCCCTTGCTAGTACAATTAGTGATGTGCCAAGGCCCACTTTGTTTCATCCCAAAAACTTTCAAACACTAAATTTAAATGACATTTGAAAATTGAATGTAGGTCATATGTATAGATCACACTTATTCAAAAACCACTCAAATGAACTCCATTTTTAAATCCCAAGCACACCTAGATTCCTAAGCATAAGTTACATCACTCCACCAAAAATCAGCCCAAAATTCAAATAAAAGTTTCTTGCGGCCATTTGATCGAACACCTTGTTAGCAGAATCATTATGGCCTAACTATTACTGTTTTGGGGTTAATCTTGTCGAGCCATTTGGTGTGCATTGATCATCCTTGTCTCCCCCAAGTCCAACCAGACCAAAACCAACCCTATCTCTAGCTCCTGGCGCTAGTGCCATGCCGCCCCGACACCATGCTCACCGACCAAGTGTGCACAAGGCACAGGAGACTGCCAGCCCCTC
Organism: Avena eriantha; assembly: GCA_910589775.1. Taxonomy (NCBI): domain Eukaryota; kingdom Viridiplantae; phylum Streptophyta; class Magnoliopsida; order Poales; family Poaceae; genus Avena; species Avena eriantha. The sequence continues at coordinate 274,735,852 of OU342740.1, read as the reverse complement.
TCCGTCGCTCCAAGAAGTTAGGCGCCACCCTACCGCTGCCCACGGTCCACCCCTCGATCAACCCTAGCCCCTGGACCACTCCCCAGCACCGCCGCTCTTTCTCTTTGCGCGCAGCCAGAGCGCGATCGCCGCCAGCACGTAGCAGACCGCGCCTTGACCCCATGCAGTGCACGCCGCTCCGCCTCGACCCCAGCAACCCACCAGACATGGACGTGCATTGCCGCACGACCCACAGTCGCTGTGATCGCCGTTGAGCACTGCCTCTGTCTCCCAGAGCGTGCGACGCTCCCGACCACAATCCACCACCCCTAGCGTCGCCATTAAGCCGTAGAGCACCGCCAGGAGGCAGGCCACCGTCTTCCTACGCTGCCCATGTCGATAACGCCCTGTATCATCGTCACCGACGAGCTCGCCGTCGCCCGCTCGGTCCCCTCTTCGAGTCTATATAAGGAGACCTTCCCCAGCCTCAATTGCCACACCATTCGACTCCCCTCTCACCACCAGTCCTTTCCCACCTCTCGCCGGAGGAGCTCGAGCAGCAGGCCGCCGGAATTTCACCGGAGGCAGCCGCATCAAAGGAGGAGACGCTGCCGTCGATTCTGTCCACCTCAGCCCTTGCTGCTACCTCGCCCGAGTCCGCCGTCGCCGTCCAGTTCGATCGACCGCCCCACTACACTAGCTGGAGCCCTGGTACGTCCCCAGTAGACCCCCACCATCCGTTTAGGGTTTGGTCTCGCTGGCGACGAGTCCGTTGTCGACGACAACTGTGAGTCGTTGATCCGCATTCTAATCGTGTGGCCCAGATCGCTTGATACCATTTCGGGTTTTAAGTCTCGCTGACAAGCGGGACCAACCTGTCAGCCGCCCTCTGCGCCACTGAGCGTCACTGGGCTGGCCCGTTAGCTTTCCCGCGCTAGCCCACGAATTCAAATAAGTGTTTTTCTATTTAAGTTTAAATTCAATTATGTCCCCTAGTTTAAAAATCAATTCACAGAGTTTTACAAATCCAAATTGAGTGAATCCAATTTTGTTGGAAAGGTAATGAAAATCTCTATCCAAGCCCGTTGGATTTAATTCATTTAGAGTTAGAGATCTCTCTTAGTAAAAATAACAAGACATAAGCATTTGCACATTTAAACATTTTTCTAAATTCAACCCGAAATAGCTTTTGAGTTGATTCCAACTCTCAAAAATCACATTTCACCATACCTATCTGAATATGTAATAATATTGAGGTTTGCATGCAGTGACTTTGGACTAGTACCAAAATAATGCTATATAAGCATTTCTAGTCACTTTAAATCATTAAATATTAAACTTAAACTTAATAAAATATGATCCAACCTTTAAATCACATTCCATATGTTAGAATATGTGGTGATGACATGTGTCCATATGATCCCATATTTTAATTGGAGAATTTTAAATCTTAGTTAATTTCAATGAGTAAAAATTACTTTTCTCAAATAAAAAGAATGAAGCTAGTGAAATAAACCTTGTGATGCTTGTGATGATAATAGATCATCAAATGTGTGCCTTAGTGTGCTAAGTAGACTAGTTAAGTATTGTTTGGTGATTGTGTACTCCGTATGTATCTATAGACGATAGTACCGACCAAGCTTTCGAGGAGGAGGAGTTCTACCAAGAGGAGGAGGAAGAAAACTTCGACCACTGCACTACCCAAGGCAAGCTAACACTTGCAAGTATTATACTAGCAAGCCATCATTAACAATGCAAGCTAACCCTTGCAAGTTAGATAACCTAAGCAAGATGCATTAGGCATGCTTTGGGTTATACCACTTTGACTATTACCTACCCCAAGTTTTATCTACAAGCTTTACCTTCTTTACTGTATTAAAGTCCTTTACTTGGTTGAAGGTAGCATAAAAAGTATAAAACTTGACCTATCTAGATAACCTTAGATGTCATTCTATGGCATGAGATTGATCTTAGCATCCCATAGTAGTGAACACTCTTAACTTAGTAGCTTAGAGCTAAATCAAAACTTGAGTCACTTTAGATGGGAACACTTGGTGAAAATGAATTCTGAAAACCTTGGAATGATGAGTCATTCTATTGAGATGTTTTGACATGTGTTGAGAAACACAAATGGTTTATGATGATGAAAATGTTGAGGCATGAGCCTTAGCCCATTTGCAAACTGATGGTTGGGTTTGGATGCGATACCATTCCAATTTTACCGTATAACCACAATACCTGAATTGGGTAAGGCTTAGCCGGAAGTTTATATGCATTAGTATTAGTTCCCTCGCGGGAGAGGTTTGAGCTGAGGCTACCTCTCAATGTTGTCCACCTATGCAGTGCCCAAGATGACAGATGGTCATGGTTGGGAGGCCATGCTCATAGGAGAGGTGCTTATACTAGGGTGTGTAAATGAAAGGTTATGTTTGATTATCTACATACTAAGTATGATGATTCAGGGTTATCCCTGACAGATGTATCGAATCTTGTGGTGAAAGTGTACCACCTCTGCAGAGTGTTAAACTATTCGAATAGCCGCGTCCGCGGTTATGGACAGTTGGAGTGGCCATACTGTTCCGTTGTCAGATGTTTTCAAAATGACTTATGATATTAATGATGAATTTTGACTTGACCACAACAGAGTTGTGATTATGACACTAGCTTCCCAACTTAAGTGATTCTAGAACTTTATTTTATCTTTCTTTGTTTCTGAACTCAGCTTAGGTTTCAAACTTAACTTTACAAATAAACTTATAGTTAGTAACCTACTAGAACTACCTTACTTGTTAGTGATAGTTTGCGAGTACTTAAAGAGTACTCATGGCTTTTGTCCCTGGCTATTCCCGTGGCCAGACTATGAAGGAGACTACCAAGATGAAGGACAGCGGGACGGCTATGATAACTAGGACTATCTTCCATCGTCATTATTGCCTGTGCCTCTGAAGATGGACCCCACCGCTACGCTTATTATTTATTCCGCTGCTTGTTGTATTAAGACTGGATCATGAGATCCTTTATTCGTGTAATACCTTAGTATGGTTTGTAATGGATGATGTACTGTGATATCCAATCTGTTATGTCTCGCAAAAATGGTAATCCTGGGATTGCGATGTATGACATAATAGGCATCTGGGATTAAAAATCTAGGTGTTGACACATGCAGACTCGGTGGATCACCATCCTCGATCTTGCAACTCAGTAAAGCCTGGGAGACTTGATACCTCTTGGTATTTTCCTGAGCCTAGAACATAATTTTGAGGCTTTCGATCATATCATAGGCCTCGACATTCTCGAACTACTATTGCAAGTCCGGTTCCATATGAGCAAAAATAAGACAACTAATTTCCGTGGATTCGTCCCGAATCCGACGATAGATATTGGTGGTCTAGAAGTGTATTGTCTAAGACATGGTTCTTATTTTCTTGTTTGAGAACAATTCTCAGATTTTGATACCAGTTGGTGAAATTAGTTCCATTAAGTTTATCTTTCTCTAGGATAGTTTTCAATGCAAAATTGGACATTTGAGGGAGACTACTACTAGATGCCATTGGGCCACGTAGAGATAAACAAAACAAATCCCTATGTGGTGATCCCAAGATCTAGCTGAGGTAGAAAGCACGAGGATTACCACTAGACGCGCGGTCGTGGATTATTGATGAGACGCGTTAGTTGAATGCAGTGTAGTCCTCACAATTGTCGAAGCACTCGTCGTAAAACACCTCTGTCGGTATCCACGCGTACGAGGAGGAGCGCCGGCGGTGGACTACTAGGTCCAGTACAACGGCTGGACTTAACTGGATCTAGGGTGTCCAACGCATGGAAAATGACCTAACTATTACCCTCCTGGGGATCAGTCCCCAGCTTATATAGGGAGTGAAAGTGGTGGCTCCACTCACTTGTGATTGCGGCCCATTCACTAAGGCCCATATCACTCACTGTGAGTCCGACTCACTGACTCAGTATGTATCTGGTTTGGGTCCAACCCAAACGACTTGCGCCCACTCTTAAGTGTGTGACCCTGTAAAGTCATGGTAACTTGGACATTATTGGAGTCCGACTCTCAATCAATCAAGTTGTAGTGGCTCCTAATAGAACATGCTGACTCCCAAGTGCCAAAGAGTCATGATGGCATGCCTTTCAATGCAACTTACGTCTGAGTCCCTTTTGCCTCACGATACACCTTGTCGAACTATAGGCGAATAATCGTCATCCCTTAAATAGTTTGTCTCTCTTCTCGATCCTAGATAAGTGACTCATCCGACTAACTCTTAGTGATTGACCGAGTCGTGCATGACCATGCTTTCCGAATCATATCATCCGAGAGGGCCCAGAGAATATCTCTCCAACTGGAGAGGCAAAATCCCATCTTGGTTATCCACATCACGCAGCTTGATTCTCAGTCGATCCGAACTCCTCCTTTATAATTGCCATGTGATGGAACAACGTTTGACAGAACCTAAGTCCGTGATCCCCAATTCAGATTGTACGACAACCTTAGGTCTAAGGATTACACTAATTGAGATATACAAATGACGATTTGTTTGTTGTATCTCAATATGGGTCAATCCGACTCGCTAAACTTCTTTAGCTGAATCCGTGTAAGTCGAAATAGCATCATCATGCCCATGACAAGTGGAACCGAGTCATCTGCCGACTTTCACATTATAGTAAGTTGTATGTCCAGCACAACCTTAATGACCAAGGATGTTTAGTATAAACACCATGAATATATAGTTCCAAAACTAAATCACATATTCAATGATATACATCAGATGTTCATACAAGGACAATTGAATAACTTTATGAATACATTGGAAATTACATCGTACATGATTGTCTCTAGGGTATATTCCCAATAGAGGAGGCGGTGACGCAGGGTGGAGGCTTCCCTAGGGGTCGGAGACCCCTTTCCCCTTGAGGATCTTGCCAAGGAGGAGTATTTTATTGGCTATGGGAAGAGTTGGAGTCAATCACGTCACAAACTCTCAGAATCCCAAAACCGCTTTTGTACCTAATCTAGGGTTAAAAGTAGCGTCCGGACTCCGATTGAGGCAAATTTTATATATGGGATCATCAACGTAAACTTTCCCACAACTTTCATGTTTTGAAAACTTTCATGTTTTTCCATTTGACGCCATATTCAGGGCCTGCCGTGGAAATCTTTGAAAATTGTTCTGTAGGGATATTTCAGGAAACTTCAAATTTCACCATAATGGTCGGTTTCCTTCCACGTATTTCCTACACAACAAAGTTTAGAACAAGAAATTGTGAACTTTTACAACTATTAGTAGGTTAGTCCCAATAAATATAATAAAGTTGCCAGATAATGGGGATTTTGGCATAATAAACCACGAAGTTCATGGATGCATTTTACATGGATCACATTGCTATATCAAACACATACGAAGTAACCCTAATTCTTTGACCATGATATTATGCCAATCGATGATTCCAAAGGAGTGATTTGATGCCATCAAACGCCACACCATAACATGTTGATTATAAAGGTGTTAGTGGGTACTCTAAAGTATTAGTTGAGGCTCATGAATCAAGAATGAGATTTTTCCATCCAGATGACAGAGAAATATACTCTGGGCCCTCTCAGTGATATCACATCAACATCGCTTACAAGCATGTGACTAGGTCATGAGGATATTGTATTACAGAATGAGTAAAGAGTAGTTGTCGTTAACGAGATCGAACTAGGTATGGTTGATACATGTGGTCGGATCTTGGACAAGTAAAATATTGTGAGACAAAAGAAATTGGGTACGACATTAATGATTCACACGATCACAAGAGTTACCGTTCAATGTGTGGGAGTCAGTACGGATCTCCGGGTGTCCTACTGCTGATTATTGATCAGAAAGGTGTCTCTATCAATTCTGCATTATTCGTGAACCATAGGGTGATACACTTAAGGTATACTGACACTAATGGGCAGATAAAATATATCAGAGAAAGGTTTTATAAGCACTAAAATTATTTTGATGAGTACCAGAATTGTCTCGGATCAAATTGCTGAAATTGGTTTTAGCTGTGATATCAAAATAATGCAAGGGGGTTTATGCAAATGTTTGTTAATTAAAGTAATTAACAAAATTCTGAATAAAATAAATAAAAATCATTTTTATTAAATGAGAGATTGCATTTAATCTAGTGGAAATTAAATGCAAGTGAGTGGAGTGAAAATTCATGCGGGTGGAATGAGTGGAGAGTCCACCCACATGAATGAGGGAGAGATGGGGGCACCCACCATGGCCGGTGCCATGGCCCCTTGGGGATACCCCTCCCCTATAAAAGGAGGTGACTCCCTCCTCTCCATTGGCACCTCCTCCTCGTGAAGGATCTCTCTCTCCCTCTAGCAATTTTTCATGGCTTTAGATTAGCAAAGTACATGTTCTGGTGTTTTTTGGAAGGATTTACTGCTTTCATTGCTCTGCTAGAGTGAGGGCGTGGAGGTTGTCGAGAGCAAGACGTGTGATCATGAACAGATGGCGCTGCAAGTTTGTAGCGCTCTTCAACTCGATCTTGATATCGACAAGTGATCGACTACATCAATAACGAAATCAGATTTCGTAAAAAGCTTTCCGTCTTCGAGAGTAAGTTACTTTGGTTACCCACTTACTCATTACTAGCATCTACTAGATTAGATCTTGAGTAATTAGGCGTTCATATCATAGGAAAAAATTATGTTTTCTATGCTGCGAACCCTTCAACCTCAACCCTAACAGGGTCCTGGTGCCCCCCCCCCCACCCACCGACGACGCATGCTGACGCGCGATACAGGCGTGCCTCCGCCTCTCGCCGTCAGAGGTCCTCGCCGACAGCCACTATGGAAGGGATGGCCTGGGCTGGGACGAGGCCTTCCAGGCCGAGCACGAGATAGCCCGCCACTCCTTTTTCGCATGCGAGCCGCCAGAGTGGTTCCTCCGCCACTCCATGAGCCCACCGGGCTCCGACGACGAGGACACGACGCTCTTCGACTCGAAGAAGTACCAACGCCGCCCCGAGGAGTGCCCACCGTCGATGGGGATCCTGGTCAAGCCACGGGACTCGTCGACGCCCAAGACGGTCATCATCCGTGACAGCACCATCTTCATCGACTAGATCTAGGGTTTAATTTAAATTTGTTTAAGTTTAGTTTAAATTTGGTTGAATGTATCGAGCTATGCTATCAATCTATATGATCTATGTTTTTAGTTTTTTCTGATGGGGCGGACATGATTTGGGAGCGGCCCGTTGGGTGCTAGGAGAGGACAACGGTCTTTTTTCTCCCCAAAGCGATGTCCGCGCGGACAACATGGTACCGGATTTTGGGAGGCCCCTTGGAGATGCTCTTAGAGAAAGCATGGACGTCGTCATCAAGCTCAAGAGGTATGTGCAAGGCAAATGTTTTCTTAGTTTTTGTTGGTCTCGAGATTCTTGGTGGGAGACAAAATTATAGGTTTGATTGTTATAGTAGTACTATAAAGAGGTATTATATAGATTTATCACATCGTACACAAGATTATATCAGCATATACCTTGATATTCTACGCGATATGGGCAGAACCCCATTCTTTTTTTTTTGAACAGGAGAGCCCCGAAGGCTTGGGAGCATTAAATTAGTCGCAAACAGTGGAGGTGTACAATATTGTAGAAGACCCATAAGAAGTAGAAACTAACATAGGTCCCCCATTTTATGTGGAGAAGACCCCGCTAAAAGAATTGAGATGCAATCAGGTCCCTCCCTATCTCCACCGCCGAGCCAGAGGTCAGTTGCACCGCCGCCGAGCACCGCCGCGGGGACGGAACCACTTGCTTCAGTGCCGACGTTGGACGCGGCCGCTAACCAGAAAGAATGCCTCTGATGGAGGTTGAAAATACGCCGGAGCTCACCGGCTTTGACGGACGGCACACAGCCATTAAGATAAAGCCCACCGATGTCGCTTCCAAACTCCGGAAATCAATTCTTGCTAGCTCCGTCGAAGTCAAATGGCCCGCACTCCAGCACAACACTCCTGCCATGGGTGGAGGAAGGTGGACAGAGGAGGTCGGAGCAGCAAGGAAAAATCCACCGACAGGGGAAAGACTAAAACTCCCTAGAGCGCCCTGGCCGCTCCTTCCGCTCGCTACCACCCACGACCTCTCCCACGCTGCCACCGCCGGCCAAGAGAAACATGGAAAGGCGGCGGGCATCCAAGCTGGCCCGAGCGCCAAACTCGCGCTTATGACGAGGATTCGCTTGCAGTAGCACCGCCGGCGTCTTCATCCTCCGAAGCTCGCCGGGAACCAGCTACCGCGGCCTCCTGCCGCCGCGCAGATGCGCCAGGAGACAGAATCCTTCGCCCCTTCCACCCGCGGTCGCAGTCCCGCTCGATCGCCTCCTCCCCTTGCCGCCACGGCCGGCCGGAAGAGGGAGAGCGAGCAAGACACCACCACAGGGAAGAAGAGGCACTAAGAGACGGCGACCAAAGAAGCCACCACCCCGCCAAGCTTCAGCTGCAAAGAAAACGACCCTGCTCCTCCACTTCCCCTCACCGCCACGGCCGGCCAGAAGAAGAGACATAGCACCGCACCTCCAGCGACCTGAAAACTTGACATGCAGCACGCCTTTATTGACGGAGATCTGGTCAATTTCCATCTCCTCCACCATCCGCCATGGATGAACGAAGCAGGTGAAGAAATCCCATCTCCCAGCGGCGCGCGGCCACACGCTGGGAGCACTCCAAGCCGGCACGAAGCCAGAAACTACACCTAGACTCGAGGACGACCTAGATCTTCTACCTAGAGACCAGCCCGGGCCTCCTCCCCCATCCTCACGCCGAGCGGCGGAGCCACCGACGGAGAAGAGGAGAGGAGCCTCGCAAGAACGAAGGGGGGAGCCCTCAGGAACTGTTCACAGGAGAGAGAAAGAAAGGGATAAGAACCCCATTCCGTGATACCCAAATATGACAAACTGAGACCATGCCACGGAAATCAGCAACTTCGGTTTACCACCACAATAGTCAATGTTTTATACCAGAGGACGTGCGCTTCAGCTTAATGTTGGAAACAGCTTTCATACCTTCCAATGTTACACGATCCACATCTCAACAACAAAAAATGTTACAGGATCCTGCTGGCACGGAAGGAATGTTCAGCCGGTTTCCGAGCATAGAAGCAGCACTCGAAATTGGTTTGAATAGATCGTTGCTGCATTGAGCACCAGTGAGCTGACAGTTTTATGCTATTCGCCAGAGTAGGGCCTTCACTTTATTTGGACACTGAAACAAACGTTTCGAGCCCTTCTCATCCACGGCCTGTACATATCCAGTTCATCCACCATCAGCCAATAACAGTCAGGAATCAATCAACATCGTGCATTCCACTATTTTTGGTCTATACATTCGATGTTTTTAGATACTATAGTCAGTTGGCAGCAGTGAATGCAGTTCTGTTAAATGAGTTGTCATGGCATGAGATGAGATGGAGTTTCGGAGCAAACCTTGGTCCACAGCTTCAACCTGAATAGTTACAAGATCCAAAATGACGTGCTTGAGACAAATACAATCGAGGTATCAACACATATACATGGGATCATCAAGTGGCGACAAAATTACAAGCTTTAGATACACAAGAACACTTATTCAATCAACGGGTATGATACAAGCCCAGGGGCAACCCATCTGAAGGAGTGCGCATGTTGTTTCTTTAGACAGGCCTGAAGAGAAATTGCTACTGAAACAAATAAGCCATGCCCATTCGCCCAATAAGCGAGCATATAAAATAAATAGATACACAAGTCATGGATGTTTTGGCTTCGCTGGAGCTAGAAATCTTCAATGCCTTCAGCTCATAAATTGGCCTGCACTCAACAAGGGAAAACAAAAGGAACTAACATGAATCCTTGGAAGCAAATCTTGAGCCGCAGAAAATGGATTGCAAGAGAATAAATAAGTCCTGGCAAACAAGGTAGTGGAAAATATCCTTTTGTCAAATAAAGACTTTGACTTACAAATAGAATGTTACGCAACGGCAGGTTATGAGCGTTACTCTTAGTGAACCAGGTACTCCCTCTGTCCCGAATTGGATGTCGCAGATTTGTCCAGATTCACATGTATCTATACACTAAAACGTCTCTAGATACATAAGAATATAGACAAATCTGTGACATCTAATTTGGGACAGAGGGAGTATTCAGTTACCCTCAAGACGGATTTTATATTATTAAATTACCCAAGCTAGAAAGAATGCAGATAAATATTAATCAGACATAAGAAGCCTGTAAACCTTCACGGGACGCCTGGATCTAGATTAGTCATCTATGACACATTGTATTCTTTTAGATATATTTGTTTCTTAAAAATGAAACAGTTCAACACAATACATACAAACCTTAGCTCTTAGTAGGGAGGATCAGGATTGAATGCTAATGTTTCCCTCCAGATGAGTTCTTTCATATGTTCTTCTGTAAAGGATGGTTGCTCGAAATCAAAGCTGAAAGATGTCGGGCAGGTGGGTTCTTCATTAATGTCATGAAGAGAAGCCAAGTATGGATGATGCAGAGCCTCATCAACTGCATGAACAAATAATGTCAAGTTATAGTCAAGGCAAACAACATAATATGAGTAGTTCGTGTAAATTCGTGTACCAGTGATCCGCCTGCTTGGATCAAACACTAGCATTCTCTCTAACAGATCAACTGCACCATCAGACATGTTGCGAAAGCGCAAGCGGAAGTCCTGCCTTGGGTACTGTGGTAGTTGTTTCATGTATCTTCGAGCATTATCACTCCGAAGAAATCCAAGGCTCGAATCATCTGGTGAACCTATCAGCTTTTGAAGTGAAAGCCCTGATCAATAATGATATAACTTGGGTTCCAAGGACACATTTTAAAATGTAAGAAGCATTCAGTGTTACTAAAAATGGTCAAAATGAAGCTAAGGATGTACAATAATCAACCAGAACTTATCAAATATGAGTACACTTTCAAGATTGGACACATCCACTAAAATGAGTAAATTGCTCGAAGTTAATACTTCCTGCGATCCAAATTACTTGTCGCAGATTTAAGCAAAATGTTGCCTAAAATCTGTCTAGATTCAATGAATCTGTGACAAGTAGTAATGAATAAATTTCATTCAAACAAGAGGAAAAAACAGGTTTGACAACACTACAGTCAGGTGTGCAAAGAAAGGTCTTGTTATCCTACTCTTACAAGTTACAAATAGACCAACTGCCAAATCCTATTAAGGCCTCCTTTGATTCATAGGATTCTTGTAGGAAAAGTATAGGATTCCAATTCCTATAGGAATTTGTACTGTAGCAGCGTTTGATTTACAGGAATACACCAAAGGAAATTTAGAGGAACTTTCCCTTTGCAACCAAAATCCTAGGAAAAACATGGGAAGAAAATAATCTAGTCCAACCTCATTTTTTCATTCCTTTGCGAGGAACGAGGCAATAAAAGCTAATCCTGAGTTTACTACGCTGCAGCACAGCCACCTGAAGCCACTAACGCTGCTGCCTTGCTGGTATTTACACTAATCAGGATGCTTAGGAAAGCTTGTTAAGTTCCTCTACTTTTCCTTTCCTATATTTCAAAGGGCTACCGAAGGAAATTTTCCTGTATCCATAGTTTTCCACTTGCATTCCTACCTAATTCCTATTCCTACATTTTGGAATCCTACAAATCAAAGGAGGCCTAAAGATTTAGTTCATGAAACAACCCCAACTTCAATGACCAAAAGCTTCCAAATAGACAACAGCATAAGTCGTTTGCGTGGATAGTGGATACTGAAAGTAGGCTAGGAATGAATTGAACAAACCTACCTCAGTGATCAATTTTAATTGTTGGATGTAATCCCTTCCAGGAAACAGGGGTTGACGAGTAATAATTTCACCAAGTATGCACCCAACTGACCAGACATCAATAGCAGCAGTATATTGTGAACAGTTCAACAGCAACTCTGGTGCTCGGTACCAACGTGTGACCACATACTCTGTCATCAGGTCAGTCTCTGAAGTGGTCCTTGCAAGCCCAAAGTCTGCGATCTTGAGGTCACAATTTGCATTTAGGAACAAATTGCTGGGCTTCAGATCACGGTGCAAAACATTTGCTGAGTGCACATATTTTAGACCTCGTAGCAGCTGATACAAGAAGTACTGCAACAAAAAACATGTAATCTATGATTTCTAAACAGGACAAAGCAAACAAAGCTAAGGTAAATACTGAGAAGGTACAGAACACAATTGTGAACAAGAAAGCACGTGTGAATAAATGTCTAGACTAACCACAACATAACTGGTTTCATCTACAATTTTATTGAATACAAAAGGACAAGCAAGAGGCAACAAACCTGGCAATGGTCATCAGTCAATGACTGATTTGAGCGTATGATTTGATGGAGATCGGTGTCCATCAGCTCGGTAACAATGTACACATCTTTAAAATCATCTCTTCTTGGGGGGCGTATTAAGTCCTTTATGGCAAGAATCTGGAAGCAATATTGAAACCACAATCAGACTAAACACATCATAAGAATGTCTTGTGTGAGTAGCATGTACAGCACAGAACAGCCACAGTAAATTGTAATGACAGGAAATCATAGAACCACTTCTAAAAATGTAGTAGACATGAAATAAAACAGCTAGCAGAACCCTGCCTCAGAGATAATGGTCATTGAGCACTCTATCCCATACTCTGGGCCTTGGTTCAATTTACATATACAGAGTATTTCGTATTTCTGTCCTTATGAATATGATTTCTATATAACAACCGCTTACATCTGCCAGAAATCAGTATTCGAATATAAACTAATGAAAGTGGTAAATGCACATTTCTTACAAGTGATAACAGAAAGGCCTGGGTGATTCACCCACTTGTCTTATAACTAAGCAGCATAGTGCTTACAATGAAAAATGTCGTGCATGCACAACGGCAAGCTCTCTATGCACAGAATGTAAATTACACACAACAAATACCTAGTAGTAGTAAGGCAAGTACCTGGTAGTAGTAATGCAAGTGTTACTCAGTAAATCACTAGAATTATACACGTCAACTAAAATAGATAACTCTTACATTCTCATGGTCCATGTGGCGGAGAAGCTTTATCTCTCTCAGTGTCCGTTTGGCATCGATGTGGTTGTCAAAGGCGTTCCCAATTTTCTTGATCGCAACCTCCTCTCCAGTATCCGAACTAACAGCCGCGCTACAAAGAGGGAACATAATAGGGAAATATAAGCACTCCTACTGCAACTCTTTAACTCAAAGTCCTTTTGGGGGGTCGCCGTGACTCACACCCTCATAACTTTATGCCTAAAACGTCATATCCCCATGTGTACCAAATCTACACAAACACCACGATACGGAATATTCTACGTGTGGCATACTACGTATATAGCAACTCCGATTTGCTATTAACTGCAGCAGCACGTATATAATCCGTGATTCGGGAGGGAGCAGGTGGGGGAAGGGGGAGGCAAACGCACCAGACAATGCCGTAGGCGCCGCGGCCGATGGGCCGGATGGGAGGGGCGTACTTTGAGGCGACCTCGAAGAGGTTCCCGTAGACGTTGTACAACACGTAGCGCCCGCCGTGCGTCGCCATCCCCTGGATCTGCGCCGCCCCGCCCGAGGCTCCTCCTCCGCCGCCGCCGGAGGTATCCATGGCCTATTCCTCGCCGCTCGCAAGGGGGGAGGAGCCGAGGAGGAGGAGATGAGTAGGGTTGGGTTCTAGGGTTGGTGCTTGGCAGCGACTAGTCGTTGATGTGTTGGGGACTCTGGTGGAGAAGCTTCCCCTCTTTTTGACTTGGGCGGCGACTGGGGAATGAGGATGAGGGAGCGGGCCAGCGAGGACGGAGACCGCGCGCGGTAGGGCGGCGTTAAAGGGAGCAAGAAGAAAAAAGAAAATTCATTCCTCTTTGGAAAAAGAAATTCTGGTTAATTAGGAATATTTTTTTTAAACAAAATTAGTCAAACTTTAAACTGTTTGATTTTTTTATTAATTGTGTCCGTTTTATTTAATTGAATTTATACGCTTTATTTTATAAAACGGTGGTATTACTGTCTATTCAAAATTCTTATTAATGAGTAAATGTAGCTATTCAATTGCTAGTTTTGTGCATCTTTGGAGCTTTTTAACACGAGGGCATGATTTTGGTATTCCATTATAGTGAGTGGACCCAATCTCCCCCCCCCCCCCCCCTTATCATTTTGGAAAAACACATGAGCATTACATTACACAAGGAAATGTGCTACATTGTCGAATAGATTGGCACTACTAGGAAATAGCTCATAGGTGGCGTTAAAAAATATAATTGGTGGCATTCAACCCACACGGAACAAATGTTGCGCCACCAGTAACACTGGTGGTATGTGTCTAGAGGCCACCAGTAATATATATTAAGGCGTTCAGCTATATATACATGTCACTAACTATTTTTGAAAAAGAAATGTTGATATAATATTGAATTTAACAGCAACTATATATCATGAATATCATATTCATATGTAGCAACAGTAAATAACTAGATAGAGTAGTACATTATTAATTAACTGGAGATAACATGCATGGTACTATGACTCCTCGTTAGTGTCGGCGGCGTTGTTGAAAGACTCAATCTCGGCGTTAAGCATGTCGTCCTCTCTCGGATCACGGTCGGAAGAGGTTCCAAAGTAGTCTAAGTTGATGAGTCCTTATAATGGAAGTAGGTCATGCCAAATCGATGGTCGAGAAAGAAGATGCACCTCTCCTCGACGTCAATCACATAGTCATTGACTAGATCAGTCCACTGAAATAGGTTTGTTCGCCTCGTTGGTGACTTGAAGCGAGTAGCGGGGTGTGGGCTGCTTCAGCGAGCCCATGATAACCTGGAACAATCCATGGTAATGAATGTCTTTATGACAATGATCCATGAAGTCATTTTCTTGACCCGCAGAGGATGGTCTATTTTCTAAATTCATTAGAAACTACCAATTAGTTTTCATTATCATTGTACATATAGTTTGAACGAGCTATATTTCATATATATAGGTCAAAAACATACGATTGTGATTTCACAATTCTTAGGAAGTACTATGACAAACTTATTGTCCACACACAAGTGATGCATGTGAAATGCATCTATGATATTTATAGTTTATTGTGTTATATTTCTTCGTAATTGAGTCATATAAGATGTTATAATCATATTTTATAGTGATTTCAAAGATTTTCTAAAATATGCCTTTTATTTGTATTATGTCTCTACAGACAGAAAGACTCCGTTTTGCGTATTTTTGACTTTTAAGGATCTTCGCGAACTCAAATTGACCTGAGATTTTTTTCACGCAAGTTTTTATAGAAAAAAGACATATAGCACTTGGACCTCAACTAGAGCCAGAGGAGGGCCATGAGAGGGCCCATGGCGCGACCTGATACCATGACCGCACCATAGGGCCCACTTCGCCCTCGTGGCTCTAATGTCGTCGTTTTCTTCGCCTTGGCTTCGTCTCGACCCAAAACCATCTATAAAAAGGGTCCCGGTCGTGATTACGAAGCACCACGCGCCATGGAGACAAAAACATGAAATAGAGGAGATCATTCGAAAACTGGAGGGGAAAATGCCACCAGAACATTGTCGAATTATATCTCCAACCTCTCCAACGACATCACCATGATCGAGAGGGTGTAGTCCACCAAAATTGTTAGCATGTATAGGTAGAAGAAGTAACCTAAAACATAGACAACAGAATCAAATAAGTCAGCAACGAATTAATCAGGTACTTCACGCTCACAACCAACTGACACATTGTACGAACAACAATGCGAGCTCTCGATCTAAAAGCAACCACACCGGCGCCGACCAACTCGCTTTTCAACGGGTTCTATTTTCAATGTGCTCGCTTTTAGACGTGTTCGATTATTCGTCTTGTGACCTTAAGTCATTATCAATTTGTTAGCACTTCAGGAAAAGTCAAGAAAAAATGTGAATAAGGGAAAGCAAGCTAGAAATATATAGAATTGAAACTAAGAAAAAAATCAAGAGCAAAAGACATGCAAAAAGGTTGTAGAGAATAAACATCATCCTAAAGGATGTTAGACAAAACCAACACCACCGCATCCACTTGTGTAAACCCTCTCTCGACCACTCCTAGTTTTTTGGATATAGCCGAGAAGGAGGTCTACGTAAACAGAAATGACGACAACTAAAACACGATGGATGGCATCAATAACGCTCACTAACATGGCAGAGGAAAATGCCAAAAGGTAAAAGAAGCAAACACGTCAGAGTCCAACACGGTGCAAAGAAGTGTCGCTTACATTCTTTGCACACACGTGCGTAGCACAATAGTGAGCAAAGAACGTCATTACGCATTGCTGACTCGTGATTGATAACGAGCTCGTTGGGGAATCCCAAGAGGAAGATATGATGAGCACAGTAGTAAGTTTCTCTCAGTTATAAAACCAAGGTTATCAAACCAGGAGCAAGGAAACACCTCCAAGGTGTTGTTTCCAACTTGGAATCCTGCACAACACAACCATAAAACTTTGCCCCCAACTTACAGTGAAGTTGTCAATCTCATCGGTTTTGCTGAAAACAAAGGATTATATTGTGTGGAAGAAAGTAAAAGCTTGTAGAAAGTAAACAGAAAGCAGTAAACAATTATAGATTGATGGTAAAAGAAAGACCGGGATCCATAGTTCACTAGTGGTGGTTCTCCTTAAGATAGATGACATGTTGGGTGAACAAATTACAGCGGGGTAATTGACAAACATCGAGAAAGCATACATGCATATACTAATCATCTTGACTCCTATGAGATTTGATTGGCATTATAACATTATACATAAACTATAATCCAACTGCATCTATGACTAATAATCCACCTTCAGGTTATCAATCCGAACCCCCTCCAGTATTAAGTTGCAAGCAACAAATAATTGTATTACGCATTGTGTGTAAAGTAAACAATATGATTGTTCTATGAACAAATGGTTGTTGTTTTCTCCCTAGTAGAAACAACACATCTAGTACCTTAGATATTTCTGTCACTTCCCTAGATTACTAGAGGCATGAACCCACTATCGAGCATAAATACTCCCTCTTAGAGTTGCTAGCATCTACTTGGCCAAAATATCTACTAACAACGGAGAGCGTGCAAGATCACAAATAACAAAGACATGATAGAATCAATAATCAATCTGAAATAGCATCACAATATCTATCAGATCCCCGCAAACACAACATGTAGGATTACAAATAGATGATCTTGATCATGAACGGAGCTCACCAGATCTAAACATGATAGCACAAAGGAGAAGAACCAACCATCTAGCTACTACATGGACCCATAGTCCAAGGATGAACTACTCACGCATCACACTGGAGGCTTGCATGGTGATGAAGAAGGCCTTCAGGGTGAATTCTCTCCTCCGGCAGGGTGCCAGGAAGAGCTTTAGACCCCTCCCGATCTAGGGATGGAGATGACGGCGGCTACACTCTTTTGTGGAATTTTGATCCGATCCTTAGGGTTTCTGTATCGGAGGCATCTTATAGTCGGAAGGGGAGTACAAGGGGGTGCCATAGGCGGCCACACCACCCCCTGGCGCGGGTCAGGCCTGGTCGCGCGGCCAGGTCGTGTGGCGGCCCTCTAGCCCCTCTCCGTCTCGTACTCTGGCTCCATGTCCCCCTCGGTGAAATATTGACTTTGGCTTTTGTCCCGTTCAATTCCGAGAATATTTATTTTCTGACTTTCCTGGAACCAAAAACAGCAGAAAACAGGAAACTAGCACTATGGCATCTTGTTAATAGGTTAGTCCAAGAAAGTATATAAAAAGTACTCCAAAGTGTGGACAAAACATAAGAAAGTAGATAAAAACCAAGCATGGAACATCAAAAATTATAGATACGTTAGCAACGTATCAACATCCCCAAGTTTAATTCTTGCTCGTCCTCGAGTAGGTAAGTGATAAAAAGAAAGAATAATTTTTTAGGTGACATGCACCATCATAAACTTGATCCAAGTATTTGTAAAACACTGATGGCTGGGATCATAGTACTTCAACATAGCATGAAAGATAAAGTTCTAACATTAAGAGATAGCAACTATGTTGTAACATGAAAAGGCACAAACAAAAGATTCATGAATAACAATGCTTTGCAAGACGTTTGTTTGTTTCACATAAAGAAAACATAGCATAGTGGCATTCAACTTGTCCCTCATAGAGTTGCAAATCATAATTGCATAGGAAACCTTCAAAGTTCATAAGGGTGACTAGATACAAATAGTTTAAGAACAAGCAATATCAAAGTTATGCATCAATCAACAAGTCTTGGGACAATGCACATTAAACTAAGAATGGACACTGTGCTCTCTCAATAGGTGCATAAAGATATAAGATGGAGACTCAACATAAAAGTAAAACAAAGTCCTTCATAGAAGAAAGTAGGGATTCAAGTCTCATAAAGAGCTTCCAAAAGTTATGGTACTTATTAGCTTTCCGCTCTCATTGCCCCTATCATAAGCATATTTAGGTGATTAAGGTTAAAGTGAACAAACCATGGAATATATGCTTGACAAAGTATAAGTTAGAAATCTCATGTCCCTTAAATACGAGGGCCGCTCCTCATGCTGCTCAAGTTTAGTCACCGGTAAGTTCTTATCATAGTAAGTACATGTGTATCATAGAGAACCGCCAATGGAGTACCCCTTGCCCGATGATACGGAAGAATCCCCATATCAAAATGACAAGGCAAGTAGACAACAAGCATCTCAGCAATCTTTTTATTTACCATGGGAAATTGGTGCTTTTTTCTCTCTTTCCTCTTTTCTAATATCTCTTTTTTTCTTTTTCTCTTTTTTCTCAATCTCTATCTCTTTTTTTATAAGAAGAATGCTTCATAGACATCTCATTATGGTTACGCTGCAGGTTTCCACCATGATTAGGCATGGATTAGACCGGCGGCCCAGGCGTTTCTCTAACACACATACATAACTCCATGGACTTACAAGCTCCCCTTTCATTTCACACCGACGACATCCATAGACAAAAGAGCATGATATCAACTAGGTACAATGTACAAGTGCAATGTTGAAATCGTTCCCCATGACAACATGGTTCTGCTAATCCCCAACATATAAGTGCAATCATATACAACATAGATGACACAATGGTTCAAGTTTTTTAAGTGCAAGAAAAGTAAAGTGTGCCATCAAGTTTGTGAGAGCTTTAATCACTAGTTTTCTCATAACAAGTTTAATTCGGAAGGTAGCTAAAAACATGAATATACTTGGAATAGCAAATGCTAATATGTAGGTATGGTGAACTATTTGGAATAACTTGGTTTTATTTGGAGTTGGATGCATGAGTGGAACTCATACTTGGTTGTGGAGGCTAGCAAAAGACTAGGAGCGACCAACTAAGAGAGCAATAATGGCCATAATCATGCAAAGCGACAAAACATCATTGATTAAAGCATAAAGTGATATTACAAGTCGAAAACTAAAGGATCATCAAGGCTATAGTGACTTTGGATAGTCATAACATGGTGTGAGCATGCACCAACCCAACCCAAATAAAGCATCAAAGGAGAATACCACAATACTATGCTTTAATATGCTAAAACAACGCATGATTCTTTCAAGGCACATTAAGCAATCTCAATTGTTTATAACATGTCATGCTACAGCAATAATCACTAAGCATAAATACAAAACAATATCAAGCAAGACATGACAAAGCATGGGCCACAGTCAAAAACAAAGCTCATTTTACCACTTAAGCATGAACTTTTCCTACTCTTTTCCAATCTAAACCACACTTATTTGAAAACTAATGTATGAAAGAGGGGGTCCAGCCAATTTATTAAAGCAAACTAAGAAAACCAAGCAAACAAAAAACAAAAACAAAAACAAAGACGCTCCAAGAACAACACAACTGTGCATGAAACAATAAAAATGAAGTGTTTGGAAGAAACCTGAGATTTTTATTGATGAAGAAGGAGATGCCTTGGGCATCCCCAAGCTTTGACGCTTGTACTTCTTGGGGTGACACGTGTGGCATCTCCAAGCTTGAGCTTTAGTCCATTCTTCATCTCATTACATCATTCTCTTCATACACCTGAAATTCTTCCTTCATACAAAACTTCACACAATCTTTATTAGCAACATTAGTGCACTCAAGATAATAAGTCTCCGGGTTCCGTTTTAACACCAATAAAACTTCCATTAAAACACAAGATACTGTAGCACTTCCCTTGAAAAGCTCAATTCCCCAAAAAAACTCAAAAAGGAATCATCAAGAAGCAAATGCAAATAATGGCAGAAATCTGTCAAAACAGACCAGCAGGTAAAAACCAATTTTTTCAAAGAACTTTGTGTTGCTCAGATCGAAAAGTGTTGAACTAAAGAAAGTTAGATAACAACCTGGGACAGAAGCACAAAAATTCACGCCTCAAAACGACATACAAAGATTTTACACGAATTTTTACAGTGAAGCACAAAAATCTGTTTCGGGATAGCAATTTTCCCAAGCATTACTTCTCTCTCATTAGAGGTTACTTGTTGGCACAAAAAGCAAATAAAAAGGATAAGAAACGGTTATTACAGCTTTCAAGACTCATCTAAAACTTTTGGGTTATCTCCTAATAAGTAATTTTCTTTAACGTCTTTAATTTAGGCATAAGAAGCAAGAAAAAGAATCAAGTGTTGTCCAATGAAGAAGCATTAAGAGCAAATTTTGTTTTCATAGGAGAAGCAAAAGGGATCTTCTCTTTCTTCTTGGGGAAGTGTTCTATACCTTTCTTGAGTGGGAGTTGATATTTAATGGTGCCTTCTTTCATATCAATAATGGCACCAACAGTTCTAAGAAAGGGTCTTCCCAAAGTAAAAGGACAAGAAGCATTGCATTCAACATCCAAAACATAGAAATCAATGGGGACATAGGCATTGTTAACCATAATAAGAACATCATTAATACTCCCCATGAGTTCCTTTTTAGCATTATCATCAAGTGGGACATTTAAATAACAATCTTCCAATGGTGGCAAATCAAGCATATCATAAATCCTTCTAGGCATAATATAAACACTACTATCAAGATCACATAAAGCTTTGAAATCAAAATCATTCACTTTCATATTAATGATGGGTTCCCAACCATATTCTAATTTCATAGGAATAGAAGCTTTATGTTTCATCTTTTCTTCTTTAATTTTTATGAGAGCATCAGTAATGTGTTTTGTAAAGGCCATGTTCATAGCACTAGCATTAGGACTTTTAGCAAGCTTTTGTAGGAACTTAATTACTTTAGAGATGTTGCAACCATCAAGATCAAAATCATATTTATCATCTAAAGTAGTAGAGCTATTGTTTCCCATGTTTTGAAGAATTTTAGCATTTTTATTAGAAAAGGTTCCATTGGGCTTACTAGCTTCAACATTGGTGGTAGTGATAGTAGAAACACTAATATTTTTAGCAATTTCATCTTCTCTTTCCCACTTAGCATGCAATTCAGCTAATAGTCTAACATTTTCATCAATTCTAACTTGTATGGCATTAGTAGCAGCAAAAGGATTCTCAATAGTTTCAGGTTTAGTAGCCATTTTATTAATCAAAGAGGATTGTGCTTCAGACAAAGATGATATATTTCTTTCAGCATTAGGAAGTTTTAATTGCAAACTAGGAATTTCCCTATTTAAACTCTCAAGTTGATGGCTAATATTTTTCAAAATAGTAGATTGTTCCTCCATGGTTTTAGTAAATAATTTATTCTGCTCATATTGCATTTGCATGAAGTTTTTGGTGGCTCTTTCAACTTCAAAAATTATTTCTTCACTAGGTATTCCAGGTTTACCATGATAACCATAAGTATTATTAGGAGGGTAAGGCCTATAATTGTTACTACCATAAACAATATTGCCAAAATTATTATTTCTTATAAAGTTCACATCAACTTGCTCTTCTTGAGCAACCAAAGAGGCTAAGGGAACATGATTTGGATCAATATGAGCTTTCCCATTAACAAGCATAGACATAAGAACATCAATTTTATCACTCAAGTAGGAGGTTTCTTCAACAGAATTTACCTTCTTACCTTGTGGAGCTCTCTCAGTATGCCATTCAGAATAGTGAACCATCATATTATCCAGAAGCTTTGTTGCAGCACCCAAAGTGATGGTCATAAAGGTACCTCCAGCAGCAGAATCCAATAGATTTCTTGAAGAATAATTTAGTCCTGCATAAAAGGTTTGGATAATCATCCAAGAAGTCAGTCCATGAGTGGGACAATTCTTTACCAAAGATTTCATTCTTTCCCAAGCTTGAGCAACATGTTCATTATCAGATTGTTTAAACTTAATTATTTCACGTCTCATAGATATAATCTTAGCAGGTGGATATTATTTTCCAATGAAAGCATCTTTGCATTTAGTCCAAAAATCAATACTATTTCTAGTTAGGGATTGCAACCATTCTTTAGCTTTTCCTCTCAAAGAGAAAGGAAACAATTTAAGCTTAATAATATCCCCATCTATATCCCTATGCTTTTGCATCTCACAAAGTTCAACAAAGTTATTAAGATGAGAAGCAGTATCTTCAGTACCAATACTAGAAAATTGTTCCCTCATAACAAGATTGAGTAAAGCAGGTTTAATTTCAAAGAAAGTAGCTTCAGGAACAGGTGGAGAAATAGGTGTGCACATGAAATCATTGTTGTTGGTGCTAGTGAAGTCACACAACTTAGTGTTTTTAAGAGTAGTCATTTTTTGTGTTTTTAATAAAGAAAGCAAACCAGTGCAACTATTTTTTTGTGTTTTTGATAAAGAAACAAGCAAACAAAGCAGAAAATAAACTAAGCAAAACAAAAATAACAACGTAAAGAGATTGGTTACGAGGGACTCCCCTTGTGAAGATGTCCTTGACTCCCCGGCAACGGTGCCAGAAAAATACTTGCTGACTCGTGATTGATAACGAGCTCGTTGGGGAACCCCAAGAGGAAGGTATGATGAGCACAATAGTAAGTTTCCCTCAGTTATGAAACCAAGGTTATCGAACCAATAGGAGCAAGGAAACACCTCCAAGGTGTTGTTTCCAACTTGGAATCATACACAACACAACCATAGAACTTTGCCCCCAACTTACAGTGAGGTTGTCAATCTCACCGGTTTTGCTGAAACAAAGGATTAAACGTATTGTGTGTAAGAAAGTAAAAGCTTGCAGAAAGTAAACAGAAAGCAGTAAACAATTGTAGATTGATGGTAAAAGAAAGGACCGGGGTCCATAGTTCACTAGTGGTGGTTCTCCTTAAGATAGATGACATGTTGGGTGAACAAATTACAGCGGGGCAAATTACAAACATCGAGAAAGCATACATGCATACACTAATCATCTTGACTCCTATGAGATTTGATTAGGCATTAAAACATTATACATAGACCGTAATCCAACTGCATCTATGACTAATAATCCACCTTCAGGTTATCAATCCAAACCCCTTCCAGTATTAAGTTACAAGCAACAGATAATTGCATTACGCATTGCGTGTAAATTAAACAATACAATTGTTCTATGAACAAAGGATTGTTGTTTTCTCCCTAGTAGCAACAACACATCTAGTACCTTAGAGATTTCTGTCACTTCCCCAGAATACTAGAGGCATGAACCCACTATCGAGCATAAATACTCCCTCTTGGAGTTGCTAGCATCTACTTGGCCAAGATATCTACTAACAACGGAGAGCATGCAAGATCACAAATAACAAAGACATGATAGAATCAATAATCAATCTGAAGTAGCATTTCAATATCCATCGGATCCCCGTAAACACAACATGTAAGATTATAAATAGATGATCTTGATCATGAACGGAGCTCACAAGATCTAAACATGATAGCACAAAGGAGAAGAACCAACCATCTAGCTACTACATGGACCCGTAGTCCAAGGATGAACTACTCACGCATCAAACCGGAGGCTTGCATGGTCATGAAGAAGGCCTCCAGGGTGAATTCTCCCCTCTGGCAGGGTGCCGGAAAGAACTTCAGATCCCTCCCGATCTAGGGATGGAGATGACGACGGCTACATACTCTTTCGTGGAATTTTGATCCGGTCCTTAGGGTTTCTGTATCGGAGGCATCTTATAGTCGGAAGGGGAGGCCGAGGGGGTGCCCTAGGCGGCCACACCACCCCCTGGCGCGGGCCAGGTGGTGTGGTGGCCCTCTGTCCCCTCTCCGTCTCGTACTCTGGCTCCGTTTCCCCCTCAGTGAAATATTGAATTTGGCTTTTGTCCCGTCTAATTCTGAGAATATTCATTTTTTTACTTTCCTGGAACCAAAAACAGCAGAAAACAGGCAACTGGCACTATGGCATCTTGTTAATAGGTTAGTCCAAGAAAGTATATAAAAAGTACTCCAAAGTGTGGACAAAACATAAGAAAAGTAGATAAAAACCAAGCATGGAACATCAAAAATTATAGATACGTTAGCAACGTATCACACATCTGCTTCAAAGGATGCTATAGCCAGGACCATCCATTCTGGTCAATATCACTGAGCACATGGTAGCAGACGAGCACATCTAGTGCACCAAGCCAGTGAGCCCTCTTAGCCCCGCGGCCAAGTATCCCATGCGCTCCAGGTGTGTTCACCAATCGTATGGTGGCAACTAAAGATGGGAGTGAGATAGAACACGATGGAAGTTTGAGGAGGAAAGATGGGAGGAACATAGTGTGTGGTGTTTTGTTCCCGAGTGTGGGTAAGGACAACTGATACATCCATTTTGCATCACTATTCTATATCATAATTTACTGTTATTCATTGATATATTTCATATTAAGAGATGATACTTATGTTATTTCATCTGTTTTTGTAAGGTTGATGACTTTTGGAGCAGGGACCGCTGCAGTCAGGATTCTGATAGAAAAGGTGTTGTTTGGAGGTGAAATTCGCAAAGATCAGAAAATCCGGGAAAGTATATGGAAACTCCTATTTTTCTAGAAGACAAAGGATGCCAGAAGGGGGGCCACACCACCCTCTAGCGCGGGCAGCCCTAGGTTGCGCCACCAGGTGGTGTGGCCACCCTGGCCCACTCCTGGCTATCCCCTTTGGCGTATATTATCCCCACGAAACCCTAAGCCTAGGAGAGCAACCACAGAAAGATTCTGCCGCCTCTGCGGGGTGGAAAACACCGAGAGAGAAAGATCTCTCCGGCAGACAGAATTCTGCCAGGGGAATTCCTTCCTGGAGAGGGGAGATCATCGCCATCAACACCACCATCAAGCTGGACTTCATCGGGATCATCATCATCATCACCATCATCATCTCCACCAGCACCATCATCACCACTTCATACCGCTATAACAATTGGGTTGAATCTTGCATAGTTCTTAGGGGAAACTTTTCCGGTGTTGATTACTCCGTGTAGTTGATGCTATTGAGTGAACCATTGAATTATCGTTTATGTTCAGATTGTTACTTATCATTATATCATCTCTGATCTTGATCCATATGATGTCTTGTGAGTAGATCGTTTAATTCTTGAGGACATGGGATAAGTCATGTTGTTAGTAGTGGAATTGTGTTGAGAAAGATTCAATGGTTTGATATTTAAGTTGTGGTGTACTTCTTCTAGTGGTGTCATGTGAACGTAGACTACATGACACTTCACCTATATCGGCCTACGGGAATGCATTGTGTATTTGGCTACTAATCGTAGGGGTTACCGGAGTGATAGAAACTTGAACCCCCGTTAGGAAACCTTTGCACAAGGGATGCCACGGTCTTGGAGTTTAAAGTTGTGGTTAGATTTCTATCTTAATTACTTTCTTGTACTTGCGGATGCTTGCAAGGGGTATCACAAGTATGTATTAGTCCTAGGAAGGTCGGTACATTAGCACAGGTTCACCCACACAACACTTAGCAAACTAAAGAAGATTAATCAACTATATGAAGCGAAAGCCCTTGATGATATTATCGTGTGTCCTCGAGAAAGTTTGGTCATCTTAAGTAATACAACCGGCCTGTCTTTGCTAAATAAAGGATTGGACCACTTGCTGCATTTATCCTTATCGTCTTTTATTTACTCGTACTTTATTTATCTGCATTATCAAAAAACCCTAAAAATCCGTTTGCTAAGTATTTGCAGAGAATTCATGATCCATACCACTCATCAACACCTTCTGCTCCTCGTTGGGTTTGACACTCTTACTTATCGAAAATACTGCGATACACCCCCTATACTTGTGGGTCATCAAGACTATTTTCTGGCGTCGTTGCCGGGGAGTGAAGCGCTATTGGAGAGTGGAACTGGTAAGGGAAACTTCTACTGTGAGTATTGTTTACTTCTGTTAGTTAATTTATTTCAATATGGACAATTCGCTGAGTTTCTTATTTAGTAATGCTACTACCACTGCTAAGGTAGTAGATGAACCACCACCTGCTGAGAATGATACTTTTAAAATACCTACAAGGATTATTGATCGTGTTATGGATAACTATTATGTTGGGGATGGAACTGTCCATCCTGGTGATCATTTGCTCTTTATACACGAATTATGAGGATTGTTCAAGTGTGCAGGTATTACAACAGATCAAGTCAAGAAGAAGTTATTCTCATTATCACTGAAGGGAAGAGCCGAGCAATGGTATAAGCTGCTGAAGAATGGTCAATCTCTTGAATGGGAGGAAATAGTGCCTCTCTTTTATTCTAAATTTTATCCTCCTAGTGAGATTCATAAAGATCGGAATCAAATATACAACTTTTGGCCTCTTGATGGAGAGAGTACAACTCAAGCTTGGGGGAGACTGAAGTTACTAATGCTCAAATGTCCCATTCATGACCTCCCCAACAATATTATTATCAATAATTTCTATGCAAGGCTCTCTCTCCATGATAAAGATCTACTGGGTGCTTCTTGTGCTGGATCATTTACACGCATGGAAGAAGGAGCTAAATGGGATCTTCTAGACCATATTCAAAACAATGCTGAAGCATGGGAAAATGATAAAGGAAGAAAGTCAGGTATAAATTATGATTATGAATGCATTGAATCTTTTATGGGAACTGATGACTTTCATAATATTAGTAATGCTTATGGTCTTGATTCTCAAGTTATTACAAATTGTTTTAAGGCTTTTGCCTCTTATATTGAACTTCCGAAAAAGGAATGGAACAAGTATCATGCACCATATAAAGATATTGTTGATTATGTTCTTGTTAGAAGTACTGAATTTTGCACTATTGATCACATCTTACCTGAACCTTATATCGAGAAAATACCCTTCCCGGATAAGGTAAAGAAGCATCCTATGATAACTAGTGTAATTAATAAAAGTACAAAGAGAACTTTAAAACATGATGAACAAATAAACATTGAACCTGCAGTAGAAATTGTGAAAGAACTAGTCACTAAAAGTGTAGAAGATGGACACATTGTATTCTGTGAGGATGCTTCTAATATCGTCTCACATCCAAATAGAACTAAAAAGGCTAGTGTCCTTGTACTTTCTATTAGAATTGGTGATCATTGCTATTATGGTTTATGTGATATTGGTGCAAGTTCAAGTGTTATTCCTTACGAGCTTTATAAAGAAATTATGCATGAAATTAGTCCATGCGAGCTAGAAGAGATTGATGTGGTTATCCACCTTGCTAATAGAGAGACCATCTCTCCAATTGGTATTGTAAGAGATGTGGAAGTTCTTTGTGGTAAGATTAAATATCCTGCTGATTTTCTAGTACTTGGTTCAGCTGCTAGTAAAACCTATCCTATCATTTTTGGTAGACCTTTGTTAAACACATGTGGAGCCATTATAGATTGTAAAAGGGAGAAATTTTTAACTAAGTTTGATGGGGAATCTTATGCGTTTAATTTTTCAAAATTTACTAAAGTTCCTTGTGAAAATGAAGCCCCTAATGAGGATTTTAGAGTTGAACAACTTGCTTCTATTTCTCTTGCTCCTAACAGTGCTTTGCAGCAATTTATGGAAGACCATGAAAGTGAAATCTTCATGGAAGAAAGAAATGAGATTGACGAGATTCTTCGTCGTCAACCAAATATGCTTAAGCATAACTTGCCTGTGGAAGATCTGGGTACCACATTACCACCTAAAGCTGATCCGGTTTTTGATCTAAAACCTTTACCCGATGATCTAAAATATGCTTACATTGATGACAATAAAATATATCATGTTATTATTAGTTCTAAAATTTCCGGGAAGGGACAGGAAAGATTATTGGAGGTATTAAAGAAACACCGAGGAGCTATGGGCTATACTCCGGATAATTTAAAGGGAATTTCTCCTACTATATGTTAGCATGCTATTAATATAGAACCAGATGCAAAACCAGTGGTAGAACATCAACGTCGTTTAAATCCTAAGATGAAGGAAGTGGTAAGAAACGAGGTATTAAAACTCCTTGATGCTGGTATTATTTATCCTATTGCTGATAGTGAATGGGTTAGTCCTGTTTATTGTGTCCCTAAAAAAGGGGGAATTACCGTTGTGCCTAATGATAATGATGAGATTATTCCCCAAAGAATAGTAGTAGGTTATAGGATGTGCATCGATTTCAGAAAAGTTAACAAAGTTAATAAGAAAGATCATTACCCACTTCCTTTTATTGATCAAATGCTAGAAAGGTTGTCTAAAAGACCCATTTTTGTTTTCTTGATGGATACTCTAGGTTTTCTCAAATTGCTGTTAAACAATAAGATCAAGAAAAAACTACTTTTACATGCCCCTATGGAACCTATGCTTATAAAGGTATGCCTTTTGGTTTGTGTAATGCTCCTGCTACTTTTCAAAGATGCATGTCTGCTATATTTCATGGTTTTTGTGAGGAAATTGTGGAAGTATTCATGGATGACTTTTCCGTCTATGGAACTTCTTTTGATAATTGTCTACACAACCTTGATAAAGTTTTGCAGAGATGTGAAGAAACTAATCTTGTTCTTAATTGCTAGAAATGCCACTTCATGGTCAATGAAGGGATTGTTCTCGGACATAAGATTTCCAAAAGAGGCATAGAAGTTGATAGAGCTAAGGTTGAAGCAATTGAGAAAATGCCATGTCCACCAGACGTCAAAGGTATTCGTAGTATCCTCGGTCATGCTGGTTTCTATAGAAGGTTTATTACAGATTTCTCTAAGATATCGAAACCCCTCACTAATCTTCTTCAAAAGGATGTACCCTTTGTTTTTGATGATGATTGTACGGAAGCTTTTGAAACTCTAAAGAAGGCTTTAACTACTGCTCCTATTGTTCAACCACCTGATTGGAGCTTACCCTTTGAAATCATGTGTGACGCTAGTGATTTTGCTGTAGGTGTTGTCCTTGGGCAACGAATAGATAAAAATTTAAATGTTATCCATTATGCTAGTAAGACTCTTGACGCTACTCAAAAGAATTATGCCACTACTGAAAAAGAATTCTTAGTTGTTGTCTTTGCTTGTGATAAGTTTAGACCTTATATTGTTGACTCAAAAGTTACCATTCATACTGATCATGCTGCTATTAAGTACCTTATGACAAAAAAAGATGCTAAGCCTAGGCTTATTAGATGGGTGATGCTCTTACAAGAGTTTGATCTACATATTGTAGATAGGAAAGGTGCTGAAAATCCTGTTGCTGATAATTTATCTCGGTTGGAAAACATCTCTTTTGATCCTATGCCTGTTAATGATAGTTTCCCAAATGAACAGTTGGCCGCAGTAGGGGTAAGCTCGCGAGGGAGCCCTTAGTATGCTGATTATGCTAACTTTATTGTCTCCAAGTACTTGCCTCCAACTTTTACAACTCAGCAAAGAAGAAAGTTCTTTTACGATTTGAGGCATTATTTTTGGGATGACCCACATTTATATAAAGAAGGAGTGGATGGTATTATGCGAAGATGTGTTCCAGAATATGAACAAAAGGAGATATTGCGGAAATTTCATGGTAGTGCCTATGGAGGACATCATGCGGGAGATAGAACTGCGCAAAAGGTGCTACAATCAGGGTTTTACTGGCCTACCCTTTTTAAAGATGCAAGAAAATTTGTCTTATCCTGTGATGAGTGTCAGCGTGTTGGTAATATTTCTAGACGCAATGAAATGCCTATGAATTACTCTCTAGTTATTGAACCCTTTGACTGTTGGGGATTTGACTTTATGGGTCCTTTTTCTCCCTCAAAAGGTTATACTGATATTCTTGTTGCCGTTGATTATGTTACTAAGTGGGTAGAAGCCATACCTACAAAGAGTGCTAATGGGGAGACCTCTCTAAAAATTCTTAAGGATGTTATCTTTCCTAGGTTTGGAGTGCCTAGGTATCTTATGACTGGTGGAGGGTCTCATTTCATTCATGGTGGTTTTAGAAAGACCCTTTCTAAATATAATGTTAATCATAGAATTGCTTGAGCTTATCATCCCCAAACTAGTGGGCAAGTAGAGCTATCAAATAGAGAAATTAAATCCATCTTGCAAAAGACTGTTAATAAATCTAGAAAAAATTGGGCTAAAAAGTTGAACGATGCTTTATGGGCTTATAGGACTGCCTATAAAAATCCTATGGGAATGTCTCCTTACATAATGGTTTATGGAAAAGCTTGCCACCTGCCTTTAGAATTAGAACACAAAGCTTATTGGGCAGTGAAAGAACTCAATAGAGACTACAAACTTGCTGGCGAGAAAAAATTATTTGACTTAAGTTCATTGGATGAATGGAGGAGTGAAGCATATGAGAATGCTAGATTATTTAAGGCAAAAGTTAAAAGATGTCATGTCAGGAGAATTCTTAAAAGAGAGTTCCATGTTAGTGAGAAAGTTCTATTGTATAGGTCTCGTCTCAGATTTTTTGCAGGGAAACTACTTTCAAAATGGGAAGGACCTTTTGTTATTGAAGAAGTATATCGTTCATGTGCAATAAAAATTTCCTCTTTAAAAGATAACACTACACAGGTGGTGAATGGTCAGCGACTCAAGCACTATATTGCTGGAGATTCTTAGAATTAAGATATTGATGCTATTTAAGTGGTAACTCTGGAAAAATTTATCAAAGACCAAGTTTAGAGACCGGTAGAGTCCGTTTTCGAATAGGTAACAGTTCTGGTAAGAAAAGTTCCGCGAAAATCTGTCCAGTTATATTTTTGCAGTTTTTATCCAACAAGGAAAGCAATGAAGCGAAAGAGGGATAGAAACGGAGCCAGGGTGGCTCACACCACCCCCTGGCGCGCCCCCTGGTCACGCCACCAGGTGGTATGGCCACCTCGGACTCCGTCTCTGACCCGTTTTCTCCTAGTACCTTCCTTTTTTTGTAAAACTTCGTAATATATAATCCCCCGGATCCCCCGAGGTTCGTATATTGTGTTCTCGTCGTATTTTTGTTGCGATATGTTTCTGCCAGGAACTATTCTTAAAAGTTTAGAAGCACAATGGTCTCTGCCAAGGGTAAAGGAAAAGAGCCTGCGGAGGAGGATCCCCAAGACCCTGGGCAGGAGAAGGAGATAGATGAAGAGGAGGCAAAGAAAAGCCAGCATCCGCACACCGGCACTACCATTGCAAGCATTGGAGTGTTGACAAACCCTGCCAAGATCAAAAGGAATGCACGGATGTCAACTGGAGGGAAACCTCCGCGTCACTGTTTGGCTCCACGGTCACCTTCTCCACGCACAAAGAATCCCTTCCATACCCTCATCCATGAGCATCAATTCCAGAATATGCCCAAGGAGAAACTACCCTCCAATTGGGATATGCCTCGTTCTAACCATGAAGGAAAAGAAGACTTCAAGGAGGAAGAGTGGGGAAAGAATTGCAAGAGCTGGAATTCGCAACCCGACATGATCATGAGCCGTATTGAGCAAAACTCAGAGTTGATTCGTACTCTCACCTTGGAGATTGAGGACTTGGGGAAATTAATCAAAAAGCTCATCAAGAGAAAACCACTAATACATTGCAAATGTATCTATAATTTTTGATGTTCCATGCTTTGTTTTATCCACTTTCTTGTGTTTTGTCCACACTTTGGAGTACTTTTCATATGATTTCTTGGACTAACCTATTAACAAGAGCCACAGGGCCAGCTGCCTGTTTTCTGCTGTTTTTGGTTCCAGGAAAGTCAGAAAATGAATATTCTCAGAATTGGACGGGACAAAAGCCAAAGTGCCTATTTTACCGGAAGTCATCTGGAGCCAGAATACGAGACGGAGAGGAGCCAGGGGCCACCACACCACCTGGTCGTGCGGGCCAGGCCTGGCCGTGCTAGGGGGTGGTGTGGCCAGCCCAGGCACCCCCTCGGTCTCCCTCTTCGCCTATAAGTTGCCTTCTGACCTAAAAACTCAGGGGGGTTCGACGTTTTGCAGAAGGAATTCCGCTTCGCCACCACCACCAGATTCCACGAAATAGCACCAGAAACTCTGTTCTGGCACCCTGCCGGGACGGGGAATTGGAGGAGATAATCGCCATCATCATCAACATCGCTTCTCCATCGACCATCCATGTTTCCCCCATCTATGAGTGAGTAATCCCCTGCTGTAGGCTATGGGGATGGTAGGGATTGGATGAGATCGTTCATGTAATGGCATCAGATTGTTAGGGCATGGTGCTTACTATCTTCTATTTGTGCTTTATGACTTTGTTGCGACTTGTTATGCTTAATGCTTGTCACTAGGGCCCGAGTGCCATGATTTCAGATCTGAACATGTTATTGATTCATTATGATAGTATTTTTTTGGGTCTTATCTACAAGTTGTATACACACGTTGTTGTCCAGAACCAATGGCCCCGAAGTGACAGAAATCGGGATAACCGGAGGGAATGGCTTTGATGTGAGGATCACATGTGTTCACGGAGTGTTAATGCTTTGCTCCGGTGCTCTATTAAAAGGAGCACCTTAATTGCCAGTACTTCCCTCGAGGCCCCGTTGCAAACAGGCTGGGAGGACAAAAGATGTTGTGCAAGTTCTCATTGCGAGCACGTATGACTATATATGGAACACATGCCTAGGATTATGTAGTACTTGGATGCTTTATCTTATTCATCTGCAATTTCCCTATGTTCTGATTGCTATGTGAATTGTCTTGTCCATGCAATGCCTGTCCATCCATCCCTATGCCTACCACACTCGAATCCCACTGTTTACTGCTATTGTTACTACTGTCTTTACTTTACTACTGTTGCTACTTTGCTATTCCTACTACAAAATTATTGCTACTGATAAACTACTGTGAGCAAGATTGTTTCCAGGTGCAGTTGAATTGACAACTCAGTTGTTAAGGCTTATAAATATTCGTTGGCTTCCCTTGTGTCGAATCAATAAATTGGGTTTCACTTCCCTCGAAAATACTGCGATACACCCCCTATACTTGTGGGTCATCAACCACCATCACCGAAGGAGTAATTCGTCATCAGGTTTTGGCATTCCCTTGGTTTGTTCCAAGCTTGGGGGAGTGCCGCGGTAACATATCACTATCTTCTATCTTTTTACCTTTTTAGTAGAGTCATATCATGAATAGAGAAGTTATCATGTAGGATGCTTTGCATTATGGAAGTGTTCCCCCTCTAGTTAGATATCTATGTATCCCTTGGTGTGAGTTTTCGTTATGGAATATTAATGAGAAGTTCTTTCATTTACTCTTTTGCATATCTTATATTAGTTTTCAATTTCTGTTATATGATTGATCTTGTTGTTAGTATTGGTATCACTTTGGGATCATTGAGTAAATTTAGTTGGTTTTGGCAAACCTGGCTCGGTCAGTAGCAATACTACTTTGGGAATTGAATGAAAAAGATAAAAGTACTTTCAAGAAATATAATTTCATCATCTTTCTTTCTTATTTTGCTCATAAGCTTAGTATTCTCTAGTTAAGATCTTTTGTGCTTCTAAGGAAGATTGCATGTTTGTTTTTATCACTTGTATGTTTGTTTGTTTCCTTCAACTCTTATGCTTGATACCCAACCTTGCTAGCCAAAAACCTGTACTGAGAGGGAATACTTCTCGTGCATCCAATCCTTAAACCAAAACCCATGCCATTTGTGTCCACCATACCTACCTATTAGCGCTATTGCTATTCCAAGTAAATTCATGTTTTTATCTACCTTCCGAATTAAACTTGTTATGTGAAAATTAGTGATTAAAGCTCTCACGAACTTGATGGCACACTTTACTTTTATTGCATTTAATAAACTTGAACCATTGTGCCCATCTATGTTGCGTATATGCTTACGCTTTGTAAGTTGTGAATTAGCAGAACCATGCTGCCATGGGGAACGCTTTCAACATTGCACCTTATCTAGTTGATATCATGCTCTTTTGTCTATGGATGTCGTCGGTGTGAAATGAAAGCGGAGCTTATAAGTCCATGGAGTTATGTATGTGTGTAAGAGAAACGTCTGAGTCGCTGGTCTAATCCATGCCTAATCATGGTGGAAACCTACAACGTAACGATAATGAGCATCCATGAAGCATTCTTCTTATAAAAAAAGAGATAGAGATTGAGAAAAAAAGAGAAAAAGAAAAAAAAATGAGAAAAGAGGAAAGAGAGAAAAAAGCACCATTTTCCCATGGTAAATAAGAAGATTGCTGAGATGCTCGTTGTCTGCTTGCCTTGTTATTTTGATATGGGGATTCTTCTGTATCATCGGGCAAGGGGTACCCCCTTGGCGGTTCTCTATGATACACATGTACTTACTATGACAAGAACTTACTGATAACTAAAGTTGAGTAGCATGAGGAGCGGCCCTCGTATTCAGGGGACATGAGATTTTCAACTTACAACTTGTCAAGCATATCCTCATATTTGATCACTTTAACCTTAATCACCTAAAGATGCCTATGATAGGGGCAATGAGAGCTGAAAGCTAACAGGTACCATAATTTTTGGAAGCTCTTTATGAAACTTAAAATCCCTGCTTCCCTCTGCGAAGGGCCTTTCTTTTACTTTTTAAGTTGAGTCAGTAAACCTATTCCCTTCTATCTCAACAAGTATTTTGAGTTGTTGTGTTTTATTCATTCATATGATGATTTATTAAATCATGTTGCTTATGTTCCTTGCTTTGGACATTTGCTCTTATCTCAGTGAATACTACTTTGAAAGCTATCATTAAAAACCCTTTATGTGTGAACTCCTGCAAATTGTCAACTATTCTTCGACCAAGAGCTAAGTTTGCCATTACCAATTATGATTTACTTTATGTATATTTATTGTGTTTCCTCTACTTATAGCAAGTTAAGTTATATAATGGTGAGTTGTCTTCTATTATGATTTATGTATTGATGAATGTGATGCTTCTTGTCCGTATTCTTTTATCGACTCTTCACTCCATAAAACTGAGGTCATGTTTATAGAGATCAGTTTTCGCTTGGAGACAAGCGAAGTCTAAGCTTGGGGGAGTTGATATGTCCATTTTGCATCACTATTACATATCATAATTTACTGTTATTCATTGATATATTTCATATTAAGAGATGATACTTACGTTATTTCATCTGTTTTTGCATGGTTGATGACTTTTGGAGCATGGACCGCTGCAGTCAGGATTCTGATGGAAAAGGTGTTGTTTTGAGGCAAAATTCACGAAGATCAGAAAATCCAGGAAAATATATGGAAAATCCTATTTTTCCAGGAGACGAAGGATGCCAGAGGGGGGGTGGAGATGGGCCACGGGGGCCCACACCACCCCCTGGTGCGGGCAGCCCTAGGTCGCGCCACCAGGTGGTGTGGCCACCCTGGCCCACTCCTAGCTCTCCCCTTTGGCGTATATTATCCCCACGAAACCCTAAGCCATGGAGAGCGACCACAAAAAGATTTCGCCACCTCTGCGGGGCAGAAAACACCAAGAGAGAAAGATCTCTCCGGCAGACAGAATTCTGCCAGGGGAATTCCTTCCCGGAGAGGGGAGATCGTCGCCATCAACACCACCATCAAGCTAGACTTCATCGGGATCATCATCATCACCATCATCATCTCCACCAGCACCATCATCACCACTTCATACCGCTGTAACAATTGGGTTGAATCTTGCATAGTTCTTAGGAGAAACTTTTCCGGTGTTGATTACTCCTTGTAGTTTATGCTATTGAGTGAACCATTGAATTATCGTTTATGTTCAGATTATTACTTATCATTATATCATCTCTACTCTTGATCCATATGATGTCTTGTGAGTAGTTCGTTTAGTTCTCGAGGACATGGGATAAGTCATGTTGTTAGTAGTGGAATTGTGTTGATAAAGATTCAACGGTTTGATATTTAAGTTGTGGTGTACTTCTTCTAGTGGTGTCATGTGAACGTCGACTACATGACACTTCACCTATATGGGCCTAGGGGAATGCATTGTGTATTTGGCTACTAATCGTAGGGGTTGCCGGAGTAATAGAAACCCGAACCCCCGTTAGGAAACCTTTGCACAAGGGATGTCAGGGTCTTAGAGTTTAAAGTTGTGGTTAGATTTCTATCTTAATTACTTTCTTGTACTTGAAGATGCTTGCAAGGGGTATAATCACAAATATGTATTAGTCCTAGGAAGGTCGGTACATTAGCACAGGTTCACCCACACAACACTTAACAAACTAAAGAAGATTAATCAACTATATGAAGCGAAAACACTTGACGATATTCTCGTGTGTCCTCGAGAATGTTTGGTCATCTTAAGTAATACAACCGGCTTGTCCTTTGCTGAATAAAAGGATTGGGCCACTTGCTGCATTTATTCTTATCATCTTTTATTTACTCGTACTTTATTTATCTGCATTATCAAAAACCCCTAAATATCCATTTGCTAAGTATTTGTAGAGAATTCCTGATCCATACCACTCGTCAACACCTTCTGCTCCTCGTTGGGTTCGACACTCTTACTTATCGAAAATACTGCGATAGACCCCCTATACTTGTGGGTCATCAACAACGTCAGCTCGAGATATGGACACCGGAGCGGCACATGCACCTAAACACTCTAGTGAAACGAAACACGAGGGTGCTATGGTGGGGGAGAGAGGGTAGCTAACACAGTACATGGAGAAGGTATTTTAGGAGCTATTGTTTATACACGCGGCATTAGCGCGAAAGATGGGAAGCAGAAAGACGTGCAGCGTGCGGTAGTGTGACAAAAGTCTTTCGGCGCGCAGACTCTCCGGACATGCGATGGTCAGATGAAAGTACTACGCATTTATGGAGACATGTCGTAGAGCTGTATTTGCATAGACTGATATCGTATGTGAGAGCGCATCTCCCGTGCTAAGGGGACCCATCGCACGATCTCGGCGCGAGGACTCATGCGTGTCAATGACCTGGAGACACCAGATGGGAACGTGCCTGGTCCCACCACCCGACGGGTGCGAATCTCTTCCTTGCTACGAATGTCTGTCACCTAGAGTGCTTCTACCCATGACTGATTAGGCATAGGGCTAGGCCAGCATGGGTTACACCGTCCAACGGCTATAAGTAGGACGCGGGCACATGTGAAAGGGCCATGGGGGAATCTAGTGCACGGACTATCTCCTGGTAGAGGGTGCTCCGCCGCGATGACAACACAGGTGCTCCTGGGCCTCCATCGCACAACCGGAAAGAAGCAGGGAGACGTGGATAGCCAAATGCGTCGAGACTTTTGACAAATCTTATTTACTATGATGTTAATGTGTATGACAATATATGTTGTGTAAGCAGAGTTAACTTCATGTGTTACATTTATACATTACTAGTGTTTTTATATGTTTCACATATTTAACTCTAGCTATCATCATGTTATAGATGTTTATGTGACACCTCATAATAATTTGTTTCCCATAGCTTTGCAAAAGCACTTCTGAGTAAGAATTCAAATCATTTAGCATTTATTTATTGTTAGTGAAAGTACAAAGATGCCGCTTAGAGGGGGTGAATAGGTGGTTTAAAACTTTTACGAGATAGGCTTAACAAATGCGGAATAAAACTAACATTTACTTTGTCAAGCACAAAGCCTATATATACTATGGTTCTGCTATGTGCACCAACAACTTATGCTAAGCAAGACAAGCAACAAGATGTTATCAAGATAGATTACTTCAAGTATGATGACTATCACAATGTAAAGTGCATAAGAAAAAGCTCTGGTATAGAGATAACCAAGGCATGCGGAGACGATGATGTTTTACTGAGTTCCTGTCTACAAGGGAGTATGTCTCGTTGGAGGGGTGGGTGGTACTAAGACCACCAGCGCCACAAGCAGACCCACCCTATTCTCCCTAGCACCTACCGCACGACAAGCACATGATCCACTATGGGGCACTTGAGGGTGGTCACCAAACCCGTACAAGATTAGAGAAATCTCCACAACTTAATTGGAGGCTCTTAGTAATCACCACCAAGCCCACTTCACTGTCCATGGTTCCAAGAACCTAAGAGTAACAAGCTTCTTGATTTAACCAACCAAATCATCCGTGGAGAACTCAAATCGATGCACCTAATGCAATGGCAAGTCCTTCACTCCTAAATTCCATCAAAGTTACAAATGCTATTGGGGGAATGAGAGAGGAATAACACAAGAGGAAAACCACAAAAGTATCTAAGATCCAGATCTCAAAATGTTTTTATCACTTAGAGGAGAGAAGTATTGGTGAGATTGTAGATCTAGATATCCTCTATATTTCCCCTCCAAAATATGTAAGAATCATGTGAGGAATAGAGAGAAAGGGCAAGCTCATCAAGATCAACAATGGAGGAGAGAGAATATGAAGGAGCCAACCTTCACTTGGGGAAGAAGGGGGTCCTTTTATCGGTCCCCCACGAAATAGAGCCCTTGCTGCCCACTTACGTCAGAGTCTCCGGTCACCATACACTAGAGTCTCCGGGCTGGCCGTGATGGGTTCGTAGCATGGAAAACAAAAATTTTCTACCGCAAGAACGAACAAAACCCAGATCTAATCTAGATAAAAGCCAAGATCTAATCTATTAGACATGAGCAACGAGATAGATAGGAACTAACCCTCGTAGATCCGAAAGCGTTAACGAGATTAGATCTCGTGGTTGATGTAGTCGATCACTTGCCGATCTCAAGATCGTGTGGACGATCCTTCCGGCGTCGCGATCCAGCAGCGCTTCCGCCCTCGGTCAAGTAGACGATCCTTCCGGCGTCGCGTTCCAGCAGCGCTTCCGCCCTTGGTCAAGTAGACGATCCTTCCGGCGCCACGATTCGGCAGCGCTTCCGCAGTCGGTCACACGTGCGGAGTCGAAGCAGACCTTCCTCTCCCCGTTCCAGCGAGCAGCGGAGGTAGTAGATCTTCTCCACGGAATCCTAGCAGCACGACGGCGTGGTGGTGGTGGTGGAGTAGAGAATTCTGCAGGGCTTCGCCTATGCCTGTGCAGAATATGGTGGAGGAGAGAGGCGGCAGAGATTAGACGTTATGAGAGCGTGTGTGGAGGGGGCGCCCCTGCCCTTCTATTTAAGGGGAGGAGGCGCGCCTGGGGAGGGGGAGTCCTTGTAGGACTCCCCTCCTCTATGGCCAACGAATTTGGGGAGGGGGGAGGAGTCCTCCTCCCCCACGAATACGTATCTTGACCCACCAGGACTCCTTGATCCCTATCTTGATTTTCAAGCAAACTCCAAGATATCTTCTAGAACCTTCCGGAACATTCCGAAACCTTCTAGAATCCTCATACAAACACTCCGGAACATTTCCTAACTCATAAAATGATCTCCTATATATGAATCTTATTCTCCGGACCATTCCGGATCTCCTCGTGATGTCCCGAATCCAATCTGAGACTCCGAACAACATTCGGTCTCCAACGCACATTCCATATCTACTTAAAACAACTTCGAACCTTGAGTGTGTCACCCTACGGTTCGTGAATATGTAGACATGATAGAGACACATCTCCTATCAATAACCATCAGCGGGACCTGGAGATCCATAATGGCTCCCACATACTCAACGATGACTTCGCGATCGATTGAACCATTTACATATGAAACCAATTCCCTTTGTCTCGCGATACTATACTTATCCGAGGTTTGATCGTTGGTATCTCCATACCTAGTTCTACCTTGTTACTGATAAGTACTCTTTACTCGTTCCGTGATATGTCATCCCTTGTGACCTAGTCACATGCTTGCAAGCTAACTAGATGACATTCCACCGAGAGGGCCCAGAGCATATCTATCCGTCATATGGATGGACAAATCCCAATCTTGGTTCATGCGCTTCAACACATACTTTCAGAATACCCAATGACACTTTTATAACCACCCAGTTACAAAGCGGCGTTTGATGTCATCAAAGTATCCACCCGGTGATGGTGATTAACATAACCTCATGGTCGAAAGATTAGGTTACTATGCATTTAAAAGCTTACAGCAATACGAACTTAATGACTTGATCTTATGCTACGCTTACTATGGGTGTGTGTGTCCATCACATCATTCTCCTAATGATATAACCTTGTTATTAACGACATCCAATATCCATGATCAGGAAACCATGATCATCCATTAATCAACAAGCTAGTTTAACAAGAGGCTTACTAGGGACTCTTTTATGTTTACAAAACACACATGTATTAGTGTTTCCTAATAATACAATTATAGCATGGGATGTAAACATTTATCAACCACTTTATTATTGCCTCTTGGGCATATCTCCAACAGTCTCCCACTTGCACTAGAGTCAATAATCTAGTTAAAAACTTGTGCATTCAACACCTATGGCTTTCTGGTGTTGTATAGACACTATTGCTAGTGGTAAACATAATCTTCGGATCTGACACTTCCATGTCTGTGTGTATTTGCATGTCCTTGCGTCTCTACGCATTACTCATTCTCCAATGAGATGGCATTGTATAAATTTGGTCCTTTGGTGAGACCTTTAGTTCCTCGGGATTAAATCATGTTGATACAATTGTCATACAATGTATCTTCATAGTATTATCCCGCTATGAACCACACCTAGTTTGATAACAAACTACTTAACACAAATGCCCTCCTTTGCTGCTACTATAGCAGTTTATATACTTAGCCTTTTGTTGTAGTATCTGTCACAATGTTTTAACTTTGGTACTCAACCAAATCCGTTATGGAACTTCCTTTCTTTACATTGTGCCACCCATAGTTTAAATTGAGATAAACTTAATTTGTATCCTGTGACAAAACTAGTATCAATGTAACACTTTACAATGAACTACCTTTAACTATTTGTCACTTATACATGATATATTCTTAGTTCTTCCAAAGCTCATAAGAATATCTTTACTATTTTCCAATGATCATCTTATGAATCATTCTGGTATATGCTCATAACATTTAGAGCATAGGACATATCTGGATGTGTACATCTCAAAGAATGATTGATCAAGATATTCTTGTAATTTCACCAAGTGTCAAAACACTTGAATCTCGTGTCAACACACTCGAATCTTGATTCACTCCTTTCCGTGCATCAAGAACCTTTCTTGTTGTTTCCATATTGAACTCATTCAACATGTTATCTATGTACATTTGGCAAAACCATATTAGCGCCTCAATCTATTCATATAGACATTGATGCCTAATTCTTGGGTTATGCCTAAGTCTTTCATCGAAATGAAATTCTTAACCTGCCTCAATTCAAGATACATCATTTCCAATCAACAATGTGTCCTCTATATAATGTATTAGAAATATGTCTCAGCGCTCCCACTTAATTTCTTGCAAATGCAAGCATCTTCATCATCTCCGATGAATTTAAACTCTTTTAACAGTTTCATCATGGTGAAGATTCCAACTCCGCTATGCTTACTTCAACCATTGAAGTTTTGCATACTCTTTTAGCATCCTTTGAATTAACAAAACCCTTTGGATCGTGTCATGTACACGTCCTAGGTAACTATTCTATTAGAAGAACTTGTTTTGTTTGTTCAACTACCATATACCAAAATATATGTAGTGGTTGCTACATTAATCCGTCCAGACTAAATATCGCTATGAAAGATCAAATCTTATCATAGTCAATTCCTTGAACATTGTCGTAAACTCTTTCCAACATGTCGACTATTTCATAGATTTGAAACATCCATGTCTATTTCTTTATAGATCCAATCACGACCGATAGGCTTCACGCCTTTCCGGAGGGTCTTCAAAGTTCAGAAACTTGATTTCTCGTATATGGATGCTATCACGGATTCCATGACTTCTAGTCATTTTATGGAGTCAGGGCCCATCATCGCTTCTTTGCATGTAGTCGGTTCATCATTGTCAAAACAATAACGACTTGCTTATCAAATCTTACTATTTGATTCTTACTGACCCACATGGTTCTATAGGAACTCTAATCTCCGAGATCACACCTTTTGTAATCACGAGAGCCATGAGCATTGTGGCCGTCACCGGGACACTTTCCGGCGCTGCGCTACTTAGCACATATAGCTAAGGTTCAACAACCTTATCAAAGTTCTATTGTCCTCCCACTTAACTTTTCACGAAGAATTCCTTCTCAAGAAACTTGACGTTCCAAGTAACAAACTCTTTTGTCCTCAGTGTTATGGAGAAATTCCCAACAAATTCTTTGGGATAACCTACAAAGACGTGCTTATCCGACTTTGGTTGTAAACATTTTACTTATGCATTACATACCAAAATTTAAGAAAAGACAATTCGGGTTTTATCCCAAACCATGACTTATATGGTGTCATTTCAACGGATCACGATGGAGCTCTTTTCAGTGTAAAAGCGGTAGTCACTAAAGCTTTAATCTTTAAAATATAATGGCAGTTTTATAAATGACACCTTTGATCTTACCATGTCAAACAAGGTTTCATTACATATCTTGAACACTCCATACTCCTATGGTGTTTTGGGAAATGCAAATCCATGGAACGATTCCTCAAATCTTAGGTGTTTTGCTAAACTTGTAACTCAAATATCTTTCTTTATGATCGAATCATAAATTCTTTATTTTCTTGTTACAATGATTTTCAACTTCATTTTGAAAGTCTTTGATCAATTTTCAAATGTTTCATACTTCCTCCTTATTAAGTAAATATACATATATTTACTCAAATTCTCGGAGAAAGCATATGAAGTTGAAATCCATCGCTCCTGACTACATAATGGGCTTCATACATCTATATGTACAAGTTCCAATAAGCCAGCCATTCGTTCCTTTTGGCCTATGAACGAAGTTTTAATTATCTGTAGAAAGTTTCACAAGCGTCATTTGATCAAAATCAAAAGACTCCAAAATTCCATCAACATGGAGTTTTTTTATGTTTTCTTTCCAATATAATTTAAACGGCGATGTCACTTTGCAAATGATCTTTCAATCTTTTGTCTTGCGACATTTTAGCAATAGTGTTTATGGATGTGATTTCTCCCACAAGACTTGTAAAAGTTCATCCATCCTTTATGGAATACGGTAATTATTTGAACAACCATTGTTTTCGTAATACCGGAACAAAATAACAATTATCGAAACAAATCTTGAAGGCAAGCTTTGATGTTAACGAGCAACACAACAACCCTTTGTTTGTTTTCGATGAACATCATCACTTATTCTCTTGCTAGTTACTTAGGCCATTGTAGTTCATGAATTACGTTGTCCTGTATGACATAGCATACCAACCAATTCGGTATCCAATACCGGAGAACCACATTGTTTAACAAGC
This sequence comes from Avena eriantha, assembly GCA_910589775.1. NCBI lineage: Eukaryota > Viridiplantae > Streptophyta > Magnoliopsida > Poales > Poaceae > Avena > Avena eriantha. The sequence continues at coordinate 274,692,336 of OU342740.1, read as the reverse complement.
AAGGAATACAACCATAACATGTATATCTTCTATGTGCCTAAGTTGGACATCTCTAATTTTTTGTTTTCTGCCAAATATTTTATAGATTCTCTTTCAGCAATTTCTTTTCTTTTAAAAGAATCTATTAACATCAATAGCGGTGTCATCAACATGACACATGGTACAAAGCGTATATAGTCAACTACTAATACCTTTGGACTTGCACTTTGAGGTGGATCACCATCATCAAATGTTTGGTGTTCTTTCAAAAATCCATTCTTTAGTAATCTTTTAGCGTAGTAAACATTTTACTTATATCTTCTATTCATCCTTATCATGACAACTTTCATGATCAAGCTGCTATAGCTTATAAAGGTGAACTGTGAGTATAATGTTTCTTTTTCAAAACCTTTTGGAGGATTAGGACGACTAGCGTCTCCAACCTTCACAAATTCTCATCCAATATGAGGACGTATACTCTATCATGTTGTAACCAACACATTGTTTTAGATATCGCAATACCTTTCACATATGATGGTTTCTGAAACATTGCTTTCAGCTCTTAGATAAACTTGATATTAAAAATAATCTTTTGAGTATCAAGAATCATGGAGGCTAACATGATACATTAGATACTAACACTGGAATTGTTACTCTTGATTTAATACTATTTATTAAACTTCATGGAGTAAATTGAGTTTGCTGAAAGTTTGCAATAGGACTTATAAATTTTAATTGACACTCAAAACAATACTACACCAGTTCGTAAAGCAAATATCCAGAATTTCTATAGTTCCACTATCTCAACTATAACTAAGCGTAAGGTGGTGAACGGATGCCAATGACTACAACAAACTAAGCAAATTCACTTTGATTGTGTTTATGATAAATTGAGTTCGACTAATCCAAATTACAAATGAACTCCCACTCAAAACAACATCCCTCAAGTTGTTTTAGTGATTACATGAACCAAATCCACTACACCAAGTCCGATCATCACGTGAGATGATGTAGCTTTAAAGGCGAACAATCAACATGTTCATCATATCATCCATATGACTCATGTTTTACCTTTCGGTATTCTGTGTTCCGAGACCATGTCTGTACATGCTAGGCTCGTCAAGGTTAACCTTAGTTTCTGCATGTGCAAATCTGGCTTGCACCCGTTGTATGCACACGTAGAGTCTATCACACCCGATCATCACGAGATGCTTCGAAACGACGAGTCTTAGCAACGGTGCCTACTAAGGATGAACACTTTATTACTTGATATTTAGTGAGAGGGATCATCTTATAATGCTACCGTCGCGATCTAAGCAATACAAGATGCATAAAGGATTAACATCACAGGCAATTCATAATATGTGATATGATATGGCCTTTCTTCTTGTGCCTTTGATCTCCATCTCCAAAGCATGGACAAGATTTCCATCATCACCGGCGTGGCGTCAAGGTCCGTGGCGCCGCTTCATGATTGTCCATCATCACTAGCAACTATTACAACTACTTGGAATAAAGCTATTACAAGATGAATAGACACGCAGGTCTTAACAAAATTAAAAGACAACCATTAGGCTCCTGCCGGTTGCCATATTACAACAAGGATCTTGCATACATCAAATATAATCATAATCACATGATGGCCATATCACATCACAAAAACCCCTGCAAAAACAAGTTAGACGCCTCTAATTTTCTTTGCATGTTTTACGTGGTTTGGGGCTTTCGCATAAGACCGATCTTACCTACGAACAAGGACCACAACGTTGATACAAGTGTTGTCAAGATGCTCATTGTAAATTGAATCTTAACTATGGTGGGAGAGACAGACACCCGCAAAGCCACTCGTGCAAAGCAAGTTGCACGTCAAGCGTGGAGCAAGTCTCATGTACGATGACATGTAATGTTAGCCCGAGCCGCTTCATCCCACCATGCCGCAAGATGCAAAGTACACGCTAAGACACCGACAACAAAAGCATCAACGCCCACAAAAACATTGTGTTCTACTCGTGCAACAGATCTACGCATAGATACGGCTCTGATACCACTGATGGGTTCGTAGCATGGAAAACAAAAAATTTCTACCGCAAGAACGAACAAAACCCAGATCTAATCTAGATAAAAGCCAAGATCTAATCTATTAGACATGAGCAACGAGATAGATAGGAACTAACCCTCGTAGATCCGAAAGCGTTAACGAGATTAGATCTCGTGGTTGATGTAGTCGATCACTTGCCGATCTCAAGATCGTGTGGACGATCCTTCCGGCGTCGCGATCCAGCAGCGCTTCCGCCCTCGGTCAAGTAGACGATCCTTCCGGCGTCGCGTTCTAGCAGCACTTCCGCCCTTGGTCAAGTAGACGATCCTTCCGGCGCCACGATTCGGCAGCGCTTCCGCAGTCGGTCACACGTGCGGAGTCGAAGCAGACCTTCCTCTCCCCGTTCCAGCGAGCAGCGGAGGTAGTAGATCTTCTCCACGGAATCCCAGCAGCACGACGGCGTGGTGGTGGTGGAGTAGAGAATTCTGCAGGGCTTCGCCTATGCCTGTGCAGAATATGGTGGAGGAGAGAGGCGGCAGAGATTAGACGTTATGAGAGCGTGTGTGGAGGGGGCGCCCCTGCCCTTCTATTTAAGGGGAGGAGGCGCGCCTGGGGAGGGGGAGTCCTTGTAGGACTCCCCTCCTCTATGGCCAACGAATTTGGGGAGGGGGGAGGAGTCCTCCTCCCCCACGAATCCGTGTCTTGACCCACCAGGACTCCTTGATCTCTATCTTGATTTTCAAGCAAACTCCAAGATATCTTCTAGAACCTTCCGGAACATTCCGAAACCTTCTAGAATCCTCATACAAACACTCCGGAACATTTCCTAACTCATAAAATGATCTCCTATATATGAATCTTATTCTCCGGACCATTCCGGATCTCCTCGTGATGTCCCGAATCCAATCTGAGACTCCGAACAACATTCGGTCTCCAACGCACATTCCATATCTACTTAAAACAACTTCGAACCTTGAGTGTGTCACCCTACGGTTCGTGAATATGTAGACATGATAGAGACACATCTCCTATCAATAACCATCAGCGGGACCTGGAGATCCATAATGGCTCCCACATACTCAACGATGACTTCGCGATCGATTGAACCATTTACATATGAAACCAATTCCCTTTGTCTCGCGATACTATACTTATCCGAGGTTTGATCGTTGGTATCTCCATACCTAGTTCTACCTTGTTACTGATAAGTACTCTTTACTCGTTCCGTGATATGTCATCCCTTGTGACCTAGTCACATGCTTGCAAGCTAACTAGATGACATTCCACCGAGAGGGCCCAGAGCATATCTATCCGTCATATGGATGGACAAATCCCAATCTTGGTTCATGCGCTTCAACACATACTTTCAGAATACCCAATGACACTTTTATAACCACCCAGTTACGAAGCGGCGTTTGATGTCATCAAAGTATCCACCCGGTGATGGTGATTAACATAACCTCATGGTCTAAGGATTAGGTTACTATGCATTTAAAAGCTTACAGCAATACGAACTTAATGACTTGATCTTATGCTACGCTTACTATGGGTGTGTGTGTCCATCACATCATTCTCCTAATGATATAACCTTGTTATTAACGACATCCAATATCCATGATCAGGAAACCATGATCATCCATTAATCAACAAGCTAGTTTAACAAGAGGCTTACTAGGGACTCTTTTATGTTTACAAAACACACATGTATTAGTGTTTCCTAATAATACAATTATAGCATGGGATGTAAACATTTATCATAAACATAAAGATATAATAATAACCACTTTATTATTGCCTCTTGGGCATATCTCCAACAGGCCGGAGTCTTCGCCCGGAGAGGCAGAGTTTCCAAACCGACAACAAAAGCTTGTAGGTGTCTGGCCTAAGCGGTCGGACCGGAGTCTCCAGGTGGTATGCACTAGAGTCTCTGACTCGACTCCGGAACCTTGGATGCCTGAGGTCGGAATGGCCAGACCAGAGTCTCCGTCCCCCAAAAAACCTGGCAAAAACACCAAACCCAAAATGATCTTAACTTTTGCATACGAACTCCAAATAGGATGAAATATTGGGTATCACCATGGGAGAAAATATCATGCATAAAGAAGTGATAAACCTCCCAAGGTGAGGAGCTGAAAAACCTTCAAGATCAAAAACGCAATAAGATATCCAAGGTAACTCCGTTTTTGATGAGCTAGAGCTTGTTATGAAGATTACCACAAGCTCAAAAACCTCACATGGATAAGATCCAAATAACTGCCAAGAAATATGATGCAAAGGTTTGAGCTCTCTCCGAAATATATGATCAAGTTACTCACTTGAGCCCCTCTTGATAGTATGGCTATCTATCCTAAATCCGGTCTCCCAACTAACAATAAGAGACCGACAAAAGGGAAAATATATCAAGATCATACCTTTGCCTTGAGCATTCAACTTGAGTTCGATGTAGAAAATCTTGTCCACCTCAAGATGGAACATCTTTCTTGATTGCTCTTGCTCGCGCTCGCTTGATGAAGACTTGCGAATTGCTCCCCGTACACCATGGGGAAACCTTTTCTTTGAACTTACGTTCATCGATCCATGAACACCGAGGATGGTAGGCTTCACAAATGAGATCTTCTAGAGATGGCACATCTTTAGCTTGCACTTAATTTCTTCTAACTTCATTTGGATGATGTCTTGAAGATACACATGAGGAACTCCATTTTCTTCTTCAAGACACTCTTGATCTTCTTTTCTTTATTCTTCTTCTTCTACACCAATAGTCCTAAAGCTCTTGGATATTGCTTCTTCTTCTCATTTCTTCTACCTTGAAGCCAACACATGGTCAAAGCGGTGCCAATGGACAATTCCTACAAGTGCAACTCAATGTAAACATTAATCCCTAGGGGTTGTTATTAATTACCAAAACCACACATGGGGCCCACATGATCTTTCAGTTAGCATTTCTATGTTTATGTTCTAACTCTAAAGATACATTTATATAGTTGTCCCATGTTGTGCCATGCACCCGAGGAAGTCAAGAACCGCTTCTAGTTTAGAGCTAAGGATATTAATAGTTATACTTCTAGTATGCTCGCTTGTTGTATTTTTAATAATGTAACAACCCTAAGGATACTAGTAAGTATCTATGCTTAGACACCAAAATCGATCTATTGTTTTAAGCATGTCACTTATTCAATTCCCTATTTTTATGTAAACACGTGAGATGCATTTCAATCCACGGGCTATGCCTTGAACCGTCGCTATTGTGATGTTTTTATCACTACATAAAACATACTCCCTTCGATCCATATTAAGTGTCATTGATTTAGTACAACTTTGTTCTACATCAGCGACACTCGGAGGGAGTATTTTTAGTTAAGAATGTATTATGCAGCGTTACCAAAATAACACAGAGGTGACGAGAAGACTATACTGAAGGTTCATAACAAAGGGGGCATTACCAGGTGTGGTGTGGAAGATCATGCTAGCAGAACCTGTCATGGAGACAACAATGTAACCATGAATTTTTTGGAGCGTTCTTATTTGTATACTTGGCAATTGAATCTATGTCAAAATACATGTACACATGCGGTGTATGAAATGTACAATCAAATAGAATATAGTTTTTAATGCATTTCATGCAATTTTTTAGTTATGAATTTCTAGGTACAATTGGGTTTATATCTACTACATGGTTCTGCTGGTATTACTTGTTGCATAGCTAAAATATGTGTGATGCTTGCAATAAGCATAGGACTGGTTGAAACAACAGTATACCATACGAGTTGAACACATATGGCTAGTTTAATATTCATCGTTTGTGGTCCGCCAATCCGTTGATGATTGAGAATAAAAAAACATGTGTAAAGGTTCTATCTATCGCACACGATTCATCAAATGTAACGTGTGTGTAACGTGTGTGCGAATGTTCACCCTTTCGCACACGATTTACTAAACCGTGTATGCATAGTAATGGTTCGACAAATCATATGTAATGGACCATTTCAATCGTGTGTAAAAGCTTGTTCTATACTAGTGCAAAATCTATTAGGAAGTACTAGATACACTTTTACCTTGGTCCTCTATATGCTCCTCCCATGGCTGCTGCCGGCTAGAGCATACTAGTAATCATGCACGTGCAATGCACGTCTCTACAATTAACCAATTATAATTTATTGTGTGGTAGAATTCTTATTTTCATATGACAAGATAGAACATGTTCAAACCACTTACAATATTTTGAATTTGAAACTCTTCCAGGTGCTGCTCTAGTCGCTCTTATTATCAAATTAAGACCTATCACACCGGTGGCCTAAGCACCATCTACCCACCGTCAATCCCAGCATGTCTTCACGCCAGTACTGCATCGATCTAAAGTGTTTGAAAGACACATGATGCAATTTATCACAACACTGCTTAGTGGCATGGCTATAGACCTATATTATAATAACATTAAATTTTATCTGATGGAGGTCAGCATTTTTGGTACCGTGAGAACACTCCAATGCTTTCTTCCACGGTTGCTCGTTTGTACAGAACCCGATTATATTACTCAAGAGCTTACAGATTTATCATCTACATTGGCTGACCCTTGCAGAGTGAAATGAAAGCGTTATAATATTTCAGAGATAGTGAGTAAAAAACATTTCAAATGCTTCAGTGACAACATGGATCCAGTTGATAATAGAAAATTCTACCATGCCTAAAATTCAATAATTGTTCTACAAAACCAGGCAAATATCTTCCAACTCATGTGATAAGAACTCTTTAGAGAAGTTGAACAATTTACTACCAGCTGAAGGTTAAACCCTCACATTAAACCCTCAAAATATACCTATTGTATAAGGTAGTTGCATAATAAAGTTGTAAACATATATATTTCCAGTTAACAAATCACATCGTTGATCAACCATTACCCTTACGAACTAAACTATCTGCTCAATCACCACCAAAATCGGCGAACACCTACCATGCAAGTACCCATGATTATAATGCACCTATGACAGAGGAAGGATGGCACGATGCGGATACAGCGTCGGTGCCGCCCGATGACCACGCGGCATACTTGGGTCTTGTAGTGCGGTTGGCAGATGATGGGGCTGAGCTCGGCATTGCTGTGTGCGAACTGCTGGAACACCCCAGCCTCCACCCGCTCATTGCACACCTCTGTCTTATTATGTCTTGGTTGTACACCTTGAACTCCAGCCATCCATGACCTTGATTACCTGGCACTTCTAGCTGCTAAAATTCACAGAAACCAGCAACTCATGTCAACAATATGGATCAGATTGGCTTAGCACAACAGGATTGAAGTGCAATAAAGTGGTTGGCTTTGATCAAAAGCATAGAGGCTTCATCAGGTGAAGTTTGCGTTGCCGCTTTTCGTGTTCATCTTAAGATAGCCGGTCCAATGGTGGGGATGTTGTTCAGCAGCATCCATGTTTCTCGGCCACAGGCGAGACACGCCATAGGCAGCACTGGAGTCGCCTGCATTGTTACCATTACAACATATTATATCTATTCACATTAAAGATTAGTACCAATAAGCTATATCAAGAATAAAATAATGGGGATTCCCAGCCCGAGTTACACAAGTAACGAATTAAACTTGCAGTTCTAGTACACTGAAAAGAACATGCAATGGGTTGTTCCTCACCTCTAGCATCTGGAAGAATATCACATGCGGCATTGTTGCAACTCATGGAGGTTCAAATCATCGATCCCAGAGAGGCGTTTGTGTCCTGGCGCAGAGGAAAGGCGGCACCGTCTGCATCATTCTTTGTTGCAAGGAGGAGGGACGGCAGCGTATTAATCGTCCCCTGTCGTGCCGAGGAAAATCTATAGCGTCTGCATCTGTAGCCACATGGAGGAACAATAGAGGCGACGGCGCCATCCCTCGGCCGCACGGAGAATCATATGCAGGGTCGTCTGAGTCTCTAGAGTCGAGCCGCATGGAGAGACGGTAGAGTACGTCGTCCCTGTCATGAGGATGGGAGGCGGCGGCGCATCACCAGCCATGCGGGTGAACACAACAAGTTCTACATCCCCGCTCGCAGGGAAAGGATTTTGCGGGGAAGGATCGAGGAGGAAGGAGGGAGCAATTTGGGGAGATTTTGCCGGACATAATTACATACAGGTAGCGGCTTTTGTGAGGTCGAACATCAGCAGGCATTGGTAGTCCATGGAGGCGATCGTGATCTGATTGTGTGAGGCAGTTACTTTCTCCTGATTTCTAGGGAGCGGGCTTACGGAAAATTTCTTCCGCCCGGCAGCATTGTCCGTCATAATAAATTGCTAAATGTACCCAAGGCATCCAATTGGATTAAGCTGTGCGGTTAGATCTCATTTAGTTGCACAATCTAGCGGTACTAATCAGCCTGGATGCACATGTGGGGTGCCTCTAAGAAAGAAATTGTTTGCTCCTTTAATAGTACTTCCTCCGATCCATATTAGTTGACTTGGATTTTTCTAGATTCGGACGTATCTAGTACTGAAATATGTCTAGATGCATCCGAATCTAGACAAATTCAAGTCAACTAATATGGATCGGAGGGAGTAATATAGATGTGTGGAGGATGACACCTCGTAGATTAGATGGTTGGGAAATGAAAGATTTTTTTCTGAGACATGCTACGTGGGTTACACATCGCCATGTTTATATAAAATAATTGTATGAGTTCTAGCTCTGGACGACTATAAGAGGAGTGCACCCGACGACTCTTAAAACTTTTAAGGTCTGTCTAAACATATCCGCCAAGTTCATGGACATGTTTTTTGTCATTTGCTACTTGTTGGATTAAACTGTATACAGTTACTATACCAAATTCGATGGTTTTTGGTGCAATTTTCTCTAAAAACGGTTAAAGAAGCATATAGAGTTGACGGCAAATCACACAACACGGTCGACCTAGTATAAAATTTGCTAGGCATGCCGATTGAAAATCTTCCTGAACAATTTATTCTTAATTAATGGATGAGGCACCTTCTTCGTTGGAGCATCCGTGTTTGCTTTTCCAGTAACAGTCAAGACGTCTTCTCTTCGGCTTGGTGGGAGGTCGACCGGTCTTGGTCGAGTGGTGTTTTGAACTTGTCCTGATTGTTTTCGGGTCTTGAGTTGGCTTGGCTTTTTTTTAAGAGCAACCATATATTTTATTAATCAAAAATCAAGTTACATGGAGTAACACATGTGGACACTAAAAGACAGACCAGGATAAAATGATTATTCTGAAAACTAAGCAGATAAAATCTTAAGAGATTGAGAAATACAAAATGATCCTTAAGGTTTCCCGCAACCACCGAAGACAGCGGCCACCGCCCAACTCCAACGATGCCAAGACGCACACCGGAATAGACGCCGAACCTCCAACACTGCAAGATCCAAAAAAACACCATCGCCAACGAGGCTTTGTGAGTCGATGAACAGGCTTGCTGCACGCAACGAGGCACATGTCGTTGTGGCACATCGACCGGGGACGTCCCGTGCTGTCTTGAACCAAGATCTGCTGCCTCTCATCGACAAAGTCGGAGAAGAACGACAGATTCACCACCTCCGGACCAACATCATCGCTCTAGAGAAACCACCTTGTCCCGGCCACCAGCGCCGTCGCGAATAACAACGAACGCCAGCGACACATTGAGAAACTGATCTCGCCAGATCTGACGAACGGCGAGAAGACCAAGCTGTCGATCTGAAGGAACGACCATCACACATTGTCATCAACTCCGAGGCGCCACCGTGAAGGTCGTCGCCGGTGTGGGAGTAGAGTTGAGGCAGATTTATTTCCCGAAAGCCGCTCCCACCACCCAACGACGCCCTACAACAGACATACCCTAACCTTAACTACTAGATGGAGAAACAAGGTTCCCCCTCCCTCCTACCGTCGGAACGGCAAGCGGAGGGAGAGAGAACCGGCGCTCTCGTCGGCTGAGATCTGGAGGGAGAGAGAGCCACCGCCTGTTCCGTGAGGAGGAGAGGCGAGAGCAGGTCTGGGTTAGGGAAGGTATTGGGTTAGTTGGCTTGGCCTTGTGGCGAGAGTGGACGTGGTTGTATGATGTTGGTGTTGTTATATGATTTCCGTCCGAGTTTTCACTGATTACATATACAACTTCTTAATTAATGGATAAACTTCCTTAAAAAAATACATTCGTGGCCATCATCTCCGAAACTGACGTTTGCTTTTAGCCTTGTGGAAGCCAACGTGCATTTAGCAGATGCACGGCGCTGAGTTCTTTCGCAGTACATTCCGCCCGGTGGTAACCACTAATCAGTGATTAAATCCTGGTGGCGTAGCGTAGGCACCATGCGTCTGGTAGGCGACGCAGCATCCCGATCTGATGCGCCTGACCAGAAGAGTGCGTGGTCAGAACAGGACATCTAGTCTAGGCACAAGTCAGTGACTGACTGTCGGTTGCATGTCAGCCTCTGGCTTCATTGCCGGGATGGTTTCCTCTCGTTCCGGGCACCTTCTTCTCGGCATCACCTCAGACTCAGAGTCTCCCACATATCACCAACCACCCATCTGTTCCGCGATGACCTTCACACGACGACGTACACTGATCTGTGTGAAGGCGCGACGTAGACCTTGTCGTTGCCTCTTGACTCTTGTACTAATCAAAGTCAGGAAAGGATGTGCGTACATAGCTCCCTCCAGTCTTAACTAGCACGTCAATGGCGGGAAAGGTACCAAGTTCTGGGATATTGCTTGGACTTTTCGTTGCTAACTCTCGAGATTTGCTACGATGAAAGTATGTACTAGCTTGCTATGTGTATACAAGTCAACAGCTCAACGCAACGAAATCATGTTTAGGTTCTCCTATGATCCAAATCATCAACGATGTTCCATTTTGGCCAACCTGTTGGAATAATTGCAGTAAAGCTTTTGGTGCAAATAATTCTACCGCAATGATTTTACATGACTGCCTCAACACATTTCATTCAGTTTCAAGAAAGCTCCCGTAATTTTTTTGGAATTGTATAAATATAACCAGGATCGAGGTCTCATTTGCCCAAGAAGACCAACTCTACCACAGTGCAAATAGCATAGTTGCTTCAGTATGCTGTATGCTCATTCGACAATACTCCTAGCATGTTTCAGGGGTCTGCTACCCGACAGCAAACGTATTCAGCTTCCTCTGCAACTTCTAATGTCCTAGTACATCATTGCACTTCTAAACTCAACCACACCCTTTCGCCAAACATTTCTTTCCGACGATCCAGGGAAGCTGTTGCCATTAAGTAAAGCACAAACAAACAACAAAATTCAGCAACGAGGCTTATGGGCCATGCTGCTCTTCAGTTGAACTGATCTCACGGCTTTGCTGCATCTCAAGCAATTTCTGCTCCTCCTCATCGTTCTCTTCCTTTGGCTCAACACTCGGTGCCTTAGGCTTTGCCGTGGATTGCTGGTACAGGACGCCACCAGACATGCATATCAACAGCCCGATTGTTCCCACAAGGGAGGCATGCTTGTCCCAGATAAGCAGATTAACCACGACAGTCAGTAGCTTGTTTACTATACCGAGGACCGTAAATCCAGTAGCTGAGATGGCACGTCTGCACGAGAACCCGAAGAAGGATATTGATAGCCCAAACAGACACGACAGGGCAACCGGAAGAATCACGTCAAATGAAAGCCAGTTTGTCATCTTAGAGCTGTCGACCTTCATCTGATTGAACTCTCCCATTATCAGGAGCTCAATGGGGAACAGCATCAAAGCTTCAAGATTGTTGTAAAGCACGAGGCCCCATGTATTCAGGCCAATGGTCATGACGACGTGCTTGATGTACACGAAATCGATGGACATACTCACTAGGTATGCCACTGCCCAGCTATAAGCAGACACAGTGAACTGGTTGTCTGTGAAAACATAGATCACACTTCCACCAAGTATGGTGGATAGTGAAAGCCAGGTCTTCAACGATGGCCAAGGTTGGTGAAGGTACAACGTCTCTCCGATGGCCACAAATATCGGCACCGCAGAGCGGAACACGATGAAAGTATCCACATTGGCGTGCAGCAAGAGTTCACTGTTTGTGAAGATGGAGATGTAGAACATCACAGCAGCAGGTAAGAACTTCCACATGGTCCTCCAATTCAGGCCATCATGCTCAATAAGCTTTAATTGTCCACATAGGAGAACTCCAGCAACACTAGTCAAGTACTGAAGAGCTGTCAGTGCCCCAGGGTACGGAAACTTCATGATTGCCCATTTGTTGATAATGGAGAGCAAAGATGCTGACAAGCAATAACCAACAGCCAAGCCATAGACTGAAGCTTTCTGGAGAAGAGTGCTCAATATGCTACTCCAGACTCCACTTTTCTGGAGTGCGCTCGAACCATTGGCTGAAGAACCTTCCTTTGAGGGCTCTAAGAGATCAGACATCTGCAGCATCCAAAATAAAATTATCAAAGCTCGAAAGAAATAAGTGAAGTATTATAATTCACAATGAGTAATACTCATCTTATTGGAATGAGTAACCAGGAACCTTAAGTAACATATAACATGAACAAAACTCCCAGCTTAAAATTTTGAACACATGATATTTGATGAACATAGATAATCTGATGAGAGCAATATGACAGGAAAAGTAACTAAAATTTAGAAAACACCTAGCAAAGCCACAAAATAGTATAGATAGAGTATTCATTATTTTCGTATTAGTTCCTCTAGTAAAGAACAACTTTCTCATTTTAAGCATTAAATATCCTACATGGACAACGGTCACAGGGCATAAACATAGCATACAAGACAAACCATAGTGGAATTCAAAAGTAGGAGTACTAGTTAAAGAGTTGGTCATTATCTTTAGAGAGAATTGCAACAATACCACTAGTGAAAACCAAGAGTTCCAAAATACCACTCAAAAAACTCAACTTGCCTAAAACCACTACAGTTTAGATTTTGGTTGCCAAAATACCACTGCCATCAAATGGTAAAAGATTTTCGTTAGTCAACAGGTGAAATATTTGTCAGCCATTTGGATACACCAAATTTACCCCCGTTCTAAGCCTATCCCAGCCCAACAGCCCCCATCGTGTTTCCCTTTCCTAGCGTGGCCATGGCGGCATGGAGAAGAACAGCCGCCTCAATGTCGCGCCGCTCTAGCACAACCCCAGTTCGGCACCCGCATTGACAATGTCGAGTGCCGGAACTGCTCAGGCGGATATCCTCCACGACGTCTGACTGCCGGCTCGGTCATCTGGTCGGGCGTGCCTTCAAATTTGACCACGCCATGGTTTCCTCCACTGCAAAGTATGTGGTCGGCATGTCAGCGCGCGCATCGCCAAGGATACAGGGACATACAGGCAGAGTGCCCTTTGCGTCCAGTGATGCTTCTGTCTCTGCTCCCGAGAAAATCTGATTTGCCAAGTTGTACTTTCAGATAGCGTCTTCTTTTCATATGCGTATGCTTTAAGGATGCCCAATTAGTACCTCAAGGGACAAACAGTTCTGTGAATCCGGTCTTTTATCAGTCCATGTTCTCTAGTGTTAATCTTCACGACGATGTGTATCAAATTCTAAATGAGAGAAGTTCTGATGTGTAAAGAAGGAAGGGCACAGCAGTCTTTTTATGTGGATGTTACACTCAATTAGTGCATAGTGGTATTTTTGCATGAAAAACTAGATTGTAATGGTATTTTGGCAAGTTTGTTTTTTTGAGTGGTACTTTGGAACTCTTGGTTTCAACTAGTGGTATTGTGGCAATTCTCTCTTATCTTTAGTGATGCAAATTCTCTGAAGTGATGACTATGCAACAACACACGCAACACCAAGTTCAGGGATTCCAATCGTGGCACCTACACACATTCATCAGCAAACTAAAAATTTCTAATACAGGATGCTGAAAAATCCTGTAGAAGGCTATGCACCCCTGGTGTTTCATCACTCGTACTGATGGTGCTCACTGAATTAAATCAAAAATTGCATGCCAAGGCAGAGCAGGAGTACAAGATAGATAGTGGCATCTGCTAGGAGGACAATTGCTGCTGAAATGTCCTACTAGAAAATTTTAGGCTACGCCTGAACAGGCAACTTTGTACACCGCAGAGGCACAGGCCAGTATAATCAACCGGACAAAAAACTACGCGAAATAGACAAAATAGACTCCAAATCCGCCTCAAACCCTAGATCAAACGCAAAAAGGATCGAAGACGATACCTCGGCTGCTTTTTGCGGGCTGGGATCTGGAACTGGAGCAAAGTTCCCGGGGAATCGTCGAGGGTTCGTGATCTTAGTCTGTGCGACCGGCGCTAGGAAGCGGGATCGAGCAGCGCCGGCGCTACGGGATTTGGGCTGCGACACGGCGCCATCTTTCCATGCCGAGGAGGGTTTCACAGCAAGAGGCAGAGAGACAGAGGCTGTTTTCACTAGACCCGTATTTTTGGGCCAGACCCAGTTTATCGATGCGATCACTGGCCAGCACAACAAAATTATAAAATAAGCCTTCCGATTTAAATTACTTGTCGTAGTTTTAGGAAAAAAATAGAGTATTTTTTAAATAAAATTAACAAAAGTTTAGAAAATAAACTTCAAAAAATCTAAGTGGCACACGCCACATTTGTGTCTTTTCTAAAAGATATATATTAACAGAAGTTTTAGAAAATAAACTTCGAGAAATCTAGGTAGCAAATTACCGAAGTCCCAAGTAAAGAAGGGCAGAAAGCGAAGTAATAAAGCGCAAATCATCCTACGTAAACGTGGGGTAAAACTATCAAATTACTTTGGAACTGGGGGTGGTGAGAAACGACGGCATGTTTCCAGAATAAGAGATAGGTGAATATGGGAGGGCATTTTCGACATGACAACAATTCAATTTAGGGATAGTTTGAGAAAATGAAATTTCAATAATACAAGAAGCTTGGAAGCCGTGAGAATCTGTCTCATGTGACTTCCGCATCAACACACCAAAGGACAATGACTAAAATGTTAAGCTTGGCTTAATATTGGATTGCTACAACTTAATTTTCCTGCTAGGCTAGTCGATAAGCATGTATGATCGGGCATTAGGAAGAACTTGAGACGCCCCATGCCTCTCTGAGGCGGATCCCATCGTCGGCCTGCAACTCATGGAGGAGGACCATGCCTAAACGGGCACCTTCACCATCGACAACCCATATCCCACTAACCACGCCCCTACGGCCACCATACTTGTGTCTTGATCGCTCTCGTTGGCTTCCAATGTGGACAAAGCCTCAAACTTATGCCGACTTTTGTATGATAATGTTTTTCAGTTGACGACCATTTCTCTTGTTTGCCTTTGAAAAAATGTTGCTACTATCATTGTGAGAATAGGGGACCAAGATTGTCATCCATCTTCATAAACCTATATTGGGCCCTACTATCCTTTTGCCAACTTTGTCTTAGATCTCCGGAAATGGCCAACTGAAAGGAGAATGGATGTCGCCTAGAGAGGGTGAATAGGCTTTTAAAATAATTATGGTTTAGGCTCTAATAAATATGGAATAAAACTAACCGTTTAATTTATCAAAGCACAAAACCTAAAAGCACTAGGTTCAACTAAGTGCACCAACAACCTATGCTAAGCAAGTCAAGCAACAAGACAATAGCAAGATAAAATACTTCAAGAACGATGGCTATCACAATGTTAATTGCATAAGTAAATGGCTCGGTTAAGAGATAATCGTTGGACGCAGAGACGATGATTTTTATCCCGAAGTTCACTTCCAAAGAAGCTACGTCTTCGTTGGAGAGGTGTGATGGAGCAATGCTCTCTGAGCGCCACAAATGGCTCACCCTGAGGTGTGGTGACTCGATGCTCACCCAATGCCACACAAGGCCTCACCCCAGGATGTGAAGGCATGCAACTCACCAACGCTACAACATGTCACCTTGTTCTCCCGTGAGCTCACCACAATGGCCTACTCATGATTCTTGAGTGTGGTCTTCCCTTCATGACACTTCTTCCAATTATTATTCAAAGAAGTGACTTGAGTCTTGAGCTCTTTGATTTTCTCTACATGGTTAGTATCAACAATAATACTAGAGGAAGTAGATGCTTCATTGTTAGAGCAACAAGGCAAGGGATGTAATTCATCACAAGATATAGCATGGAATCACAAGGACTAGCACATGGAAATATGACATTTGGAGTAATAGTAGTGCTAATGTCCACATTAGGCTCACTAGATGTTACCTTTGACATTGCGACCTCATGACCTAACTTTAGCCTATCATGGGAGACTAGGCGATCCTCATGCGAGCTTGGGAGCTTAACGTGACTTTCTTCTAATTTCCCATAGTTGCTAGTTAGGAAAGGGAGTTGAGATTTTAGCTCAACATTCTCCTTTACTATCGATGCTTCACAAGAGATAGAGTTAGTAGCACAAGAATCATCATTAATAGAAAAAGGTGATAGCAACTTGGAAAGCTCTTTTGAGTAAGAAGATTTAAGTTGCTCATGTAACTCGGTGAGTTTGATGAGCTCACCCTTGATGAACCTAGAGCCATTGTTGAGGTGCTCAAAATCCTCTAGGAGTTTAGCATAAACAACTTGAAGCTCATCATTTTAAATTTTGAGGGCACTTGTAACCTCAAGATCTCTATCATGAGATTCCTTCACTCTAGATAGCTCTAAAGCAAAGGTATCCTCAAGATATTCCTTGGTGGTTTGTTCCTATTCAAGAGCTTCATTTAGATTTGCAGTATCATTAGCATACTCACGCTCAAGGCAACTCATTTTGTCAATTGTGTCCTCGTGCTCATCAATAAGTTGCTTACTTTCAATGGCAAAAGTTAATATTTCAATTAATCTAGAGCAAGCATTTTTATTTGGGTGTAAAGCACGAAGGACTAGCTCCCCCTTCTTTTTTAAAGAAGCAACATCATAAACCTCTTCATCTAAATCAACATTCACATCATCATGAGCTGCATTGGGATCCAAAGGAGACATTACCTTTGAAACCTTATCCATGAGGCATAAGTGAACATTGGGAGAAGGTGATGATGGGGGAACACTTGAAGCTCCAATCATAACCTTGCCTTGTCCCACACATTCTTCGATTTTCTCTACATGGTTAGCAACACAAGTACCAGAGGAAATAGAATCACATATATCATGGCAACAAGGCAAAGCTAGCATATCATCATGAGATATATTCAATCCATTTCTACATGATATGCAAGGGAAATCACACACTAGGATGTAAATCACATATAGTCCTATAAGTGTTCATGCCCAAATATAAAACATTGCAATGAGATAGAGATGAAGGATCATCAATGGTAAGCTCACTATCCATATCACAAGTTCTATCACCACTCACCATATTGTTACCTTGTGACAAATCACATTTTGGTGTAGTGGAACAAGATGAGAACTCATCACAGCCGGAGGTGGATGGAACACAATCATCCTCATTAATCTTGGACACATCATATTTTGCTTGAAGCTTGGTCCAAATATCATGAGCATTCCTAAAAGGCATGATTTTGGAAAGAACTACAAAGATCACAACATTACCAAGCACATTAGATGATTGAGCTTCTAGATAAGAGTTTGTATCCTCCTCTAAAGATAGATTTTTGGGGATCCTTGGAGGATATAAACCCATATCAAGAATTCTCTTAATATTTGGGTCAATGACCCAAAAATGACTAAGCATGTGAATTCTCCAACTACCATAATTTGTGCCATAAAATGTAAAAGTGTGATCATGCACTAGACCCCTAAGAGGCATCTTTACTCTCGAGGCTGTTGGGGGTGTAACCCCAGGTACCCCAGAGTTGATGAATAGGTGATTGCATAAAAGAGGCACATGAAGACAAAAATATGAAGGATAAAGAGAAAAGAATAAGGAAAGGGAGAAAGAAAACAAACACGGGCTGAATTATGGCTGATTCGGCCTGGTATAAACATTGGCAGGCCGAATCCTGCCAGCTGGGACGTCCATCTCCTCCCCGGGTGGGCCAGGACTCCCCTGATTCGGCCCACCACCGGCCACTGCATCCTGTGACTCCCGCCGAGCCACCTGCAGCTCCCGCCAACGCACCTCGCCACTTCGCCACCTCACCACTTTGCCACCCTGCCAGTTCCCTCCGCGTCGCCCGGGTGGGCCGACAAGGACCCAGCGGCCCACCGCGGGACTTCCTCCGCGTCACCAGCAGCAGCCAGGGTAACCCAGGTGGGCCGACGTCGCAGCCCACCCCGGAATTCCCACGCGCCACCGAGCTTCCCCTAGCGGGCAGGATCAACCTTAGACCCGGTCGGGCCTACCTCTGCCAGGCCGAGTGAGGGCATAACCCGGCTGGGCCACTTCGCCACCCCGCCCAGGCTGAACCAAAGGAGATCCGGCTGGGCCCTTTCCTGCTTAATCTGGCTGGGCCGAATTATAGAGTAATCCGGCTGGGAGAAGAATGACCCGGCAGGGGCACTGTTCACGGCCCAGGTGGGCCCCATTTCTCCCCCGGGCCGAGTTATTTTCCTCCTTTGCCGAGTTTCACTTCCCCAGGCCAAATTACTTCGTCCTAGATGTCAATTTGCTCATATCTGGACCCACCATCAACCTCTACATCAACGTACCTCCAAGTCAAGTCAAGCCTACGTTAGGTGCTAGTCTTGGGACGCCCCTGGCTCAGACTGGCCCCTTTGGTCCAAGACGCTAAGGAATATGCTAGGCATCTTGGGAGATGCTAGGGAATATGCCGAGCATCTCCTAAAGATGCTAAGGAATATGCCGAAGGGATAAGACCAATGACTCAATAAAGGACAAGGTGACTGGGCAAGCCCCCACAAGACAGCTCATAGGAGTACTTTAGATGACATACCTTGTCCCCTGGGCTCCCCTTTATAAGGAGCACCAGGGGTAACGTTACATGCGAGGCTCCCAGGAGGGCTCCTCTCCCTCTGCTCACTAGGATCATGGTTTCTTCTTCCTCTGCTCTCTCTATGAGAGGCATAAGAGTACAACTCAAGGGGCACCATTGTAGCCACAAGCATGGCAAGATATATGAGATTAGATGCAGGAGTAGAGGTGTTATCTCACTAGGAGAGCCTCGAACCTGGGTATATCGTGTCTCTCTGAGTTCTTCCGTGTGAGGTCTTCACTTCATCATCCCTCCCCGGATTCCTCCATCGTCCATCGGCCCCAACTTTAGCCTATACTAGGCATTTGCCGTGACACCACCATGATAGTTGGCGCCCACCGTGGGGATGATAAGAGGCGCTGGTTGGGTTACCATCCGGACGGGAACATCTTCATCAAGCTCTGCTTCACCATCGATCAAAGATCTCTGCATCCTCTTCCTCAACGTACAGAGAGCAGGGGAGTTGGCATACAAGCCTCCCTTGTTGAGGTGACTCAACCTCTTCCTCAACCTCTTCACCAACATGTACAGTAAGTCTTAGCTGACCCATTGGGTGTGACTCAACTAGGTAACTCAACCTCACCACCAAAGATACGGTGAGTAGTGAGTAACTCAACCAACTTGCACATGAGATACCCTGGATATCACTCAGGGACTATCACCTAGTTGTTCACCCCAGGGATGGGATAACTCAACTCGGGGACTAGCATGCATGCCTTTTGAGTCACCTAAGGGTAGAAAAAGTAGCTCGGGGACTCGGTGTCTCCGTGCATAGGACAAACAACTCAGAAAAGACTTAAGATATGCCATGATCTCGTATGTATCCACTGCTTTGTGACTTTCAGCTGCCTTAGATAAAAAGTAGCTCACCAAGTCGTGGAGGCTTGTTGTAACTCGGATTTAACTCCACTCACCAAATTACCTAGTAACTACGGATATACTCCAGCTTGCCTAGTTGCCTTGTAACTCGGATTTGACTCAGTCAGCCGGATTACCTGGTAACTCAGATTTAACTCGGATTGTTGTTTTCAGCTTACCAGGTCATCCGTAACTCGGATTGATGTGTGCATCACCATGCCAGGTTACCTGATAACTCGGATTTTACTTCAGTTTGCTTAATTACAGGTTTCCAGGTTACATGGTAACTCGGATTTTACCTCGGTTTTCCTAGTTACATGGTAACTCGGATTTTACTTCAGTTTGCCTAATTACAGGGTAATTCAGATTTGCTTCAAGTTTCTAGTTACATGGTAACTCGGATTTTACTTCAGTTTGCCTAATTACGAGGAGTAATTTGGATTTGCTTCAATTTCCTAGTTACAGGGTGACATGGGTATACCCTACAGATACTCGAGCTTGGTATATATGGTCTAAATACATAAAGGCCCACGGTATCGCCAAGGCCCAAATGAAGGACTCGAGTAACCTACGGACTCTCGATTGCTTGAAGAACAAGAAGAAGCTAAAGATAGAAAGTTTGAAGGGGAAAACCCTAACTTGTAACCGACTCGACCTGCTACCCGAGACCTAGCCTATCTATATAAGGGCTAGGAGGGGCGGCGAGGAGGACACACGCAACCCTAGTTTCCACAACCCTCGCCAGATTGCATCTGCGCACCATTGTAACCTTCGGTTCCTTCAATAATTCCACGAGCAGACAAGCAGGAGTAGGGACCTCTACGAGGCATGAACCTGGGTAAATCTTTGTCCCCCGTGTGCTTGTTTGCTAGCCGATAGATGTCTCCAGTGCTCCCTCCTTCTCCAAAACCCAAGTCCATAACAATGGGCATTGATGAGTTAAACCCTCGTCAATTGGCGCCATCTGTGGGAATTGGGAGTGCTGATGTTGTGGCTTCTTCGGCCCCATCAACCGCCATCTACAACTCCGCAACAGTGGAGATTCGCCAGCTTTTCGGCGCGTTCGACTTCACCGTCCACACGCCGGCTACTCGCCCGGCCTTCGAGTCCGTGGGCGATGGGATCAGCCTAGCGATCGGGAGCTTCCGCTTCCAAGTTGGTCAGATGGGCACGCTTCGCATGCCTGACCAACCGACGGTGCCGGCGATTTCTCCAGCATCATGGTTCCCTCCATCGATCGGCACCCTGAGTGAGCTCAACGCCCCGACAACAGTCGAGAACACGGTCAGCGACAGTAGTCGCGACTTCGATCTAAGAGATCTGGCCACTGAAGATGGAACCTACGGTTCTGGATCTGAGAGTTGTGGAAGCAGCAGCTTCCCCAATCACTTCATGTGCGTCGTCATCAACGCAGGCGATACCTCTGCCAATCGCGACAACAGTGGCAATCGCGGTAATGGAACTGACCTGCCCAACGCCGGCAACGGTGGCAATGGTGGCAATGGCGGCAATGGTGGCAATCGCACCCCCGTCGACAATGGAGGAGTAGTCGAACCTCCAACCATACTAAATGAGCAAACCGGCGAATGCGTCGTGATCAGGCTCAACGAGCAAGAATGGGCTCGTTGCCGCGAGGCCCTACGAGGCGCCCCTCTACCCTTCGGATCCCCGCAAGAACTGCTGATGGGCTATCACTGGCTCCTGAAGGAAGAATTCAAGCGCCAAGTACAAACAATCGCGCAACTCGAAGCGCGTAAAAAGGCAGCAGATGAATCAAGCCTTCGTCGTGCTAGGCTCTCCTCCCACGGAGGATCCTCCTCAAGGGGCAACGAGTACCTCGCCAAGAAGAGGCAATCTCGGATGGCCCATCTCACCGAGCAAGAACGCATAGAAGCTGCAAAAGTCCTCGACTTCAGCTCTATGACAGTCGACGCACGGGGAAACGTGGTCCCCAAGACGCCGCAGGCTGCGGTGACAGCGGCCACCATGTACCTCCTTAACAACCAGCCGCCAGCTGGAGATCCCCGAGCCACCATGCACCGATCTACGATCACGGGCTTGGGATTAATCGAGGCCGCCCTCGACAAGGAGCCAACCCTAGAGCCGAAGAAGGGCAAAGCGCTAGCAAAGCGCTACTCCTCGCCCTCGTCCAACGACGACAGTCACGACCTGTCTCGACGCCGCCGCTCACGGCGACACGACCGCGACTATGATGCGCGCGACGACCTCACGCAGCGCAAGATTGACAAATCAAGGGCACGACGTGCTCGGTCGACTGACGCGGAAGAAGAAGATGTGGAGCTCTACGGCGCCAGATGCTTCAGCAGATCCATCAGGCAGAAGCGAATGCCGAAAGGGTTAAAACTCCCGTCGGAGAACCCAAAGTTTAATGGCCTACAGGACCCAAAGATCTGGCTGGAAGACCACATCTCCTCCATTAGGCTCCACGGAGGTAGTCGAAGCACGGCCATGCAATGCTTACAGCTACAGCTGCAAGGCGCCGCCCGAGCATGGCTCAACAACCTTCCACGCGGATCTATTCGCAGTTGGGATGAGCTGGTTTACAGCTTCGTGCGCAACTTTAAGGGCACATACAAGCGGCCTACATCAATCGAAGAGCTGAGATGTTGCCAACAAAGATCTAGCGAATCGCTGCGCTCCTACATCCAAAGGTGGTCCATCATCAAGAACTCTACAGAGAACATCTCGGAGGATCGCGCGATTGACGCATTCAACGGCGGCGTCCGCCGCCTAGAACTCAGGGAGGAGTTGGGCCGCTCAAAGCCCCAGACCATCGACCACCTGATGGAGATCGCGAATCGGTGGGCCGATGGAGAAGATTCGGTGAAAAATCGCGTTCACTCCGACGAGGAGGCGGAACTCGAGCGCAGACGCGATCGCCAAGGCAAGCGCCGCATGCGCATCTACGATGACCGCGACGACGTCAACATGGTCACGGCTGGCTACGCCGACAGACGCGACGATAACCGCAACAACGGGTACCGTAGCGGCGGATACCGCGACTCCGGGAAAACGACGCAAGTGTGGCAACGCCGCACTCGCGATGAGGCACCCGCGACCTCCATTGAGGACAAACTGTCCGGGCCATGTACGATACACTTCTACATCGACAAGCATGATGGCAAGAAGAAGTCCAGCCACCTCCTCAAGGACTGCCGCGAGTTTCTCAAGCTACATGAGGGATTGGTTCGGATGAACCGCAATGCAGTCGAAAGAGGCTAAGGAGTCGCTCCAGGCGCCGTAGCACATGGCGCTCCACCACCACCACCTGGGCCACCCCCGAATGCAGCTGCACCGGACCAGCACCACGGAGGCGAACCGTACCCACGAGCCATGGGCACCATGATGATCCAAAACGGACACCCCTCCAATCGGGTGCAGAAGGCCATCACTCGCCAAGTCAACTTGGCCACACGCTCGCTACCATCTACCACTGAGTACCTCGGTGGAAGCGAGTCATGTATCACCTTTGACAAACGCGACCATCCGCCCTAGGTACCCCGTCCAGGCCATTGCCCCCTCGTACTCGAGGCGCAAATCGGAGGCTTCGACATGAGCCGCTTCTTCATGGATGGTGGAAGCGGCATCAACCTTATATTCGCGAGTACCTTGCGAGCAATGAGGATCCCTCTAACTTTCCTGGAGGCCTCGGACACAACGTTCCACGGCATCGTCCCAGGGAAAGGTGTATACCCCCTAGGAAAAATCAACCTCGACGTCATCTTTGGCACGCCGAAGAACTTCCGGTGCGAGCGCATCGACTTTGAGGTCGTCGACTGACCCTCACAGTACCACTGCATCCTCGGGCGCGTCGTGTTCGCTAGGTTCATGGCAGTGCCCCACTACGCCTACCTGCAGATGAAGATGCCAGGTCCCAATGGCGTCATCATGATCAATGGGAGCTTCGAGAGATCTGACAGTTGCGACAGGGAATTCAACAGAATTTCCTAGACCTTCGGCATGCAGGAGGAACTCGCGAGACTAAAGGAGTCGATAGACAACAGTCTGCCTCCCCTAAGCCGGCCAAGTTCACCTGATCTCTCCTTCGACTCATCGGTGCACACAAAGAAAGTGCAGGTCCACCCATCGGATCCTGCCAAGACAGCTCTCATCGCCAACAACTTGAGTCCCGCATAGGAACTCGCGCTCGTCGAATTCCTCCGTGAGCACTGGGAAATATTCGCCTGGTGTCCTGCGGACATGCCAGGAGTTCCCAGGGAATTCGCCGAGCATGCACTCAATGTCAACCCCGACGCAAGACCAGTCAAGCAAACAATTCAGCGACTGTCTGAGCCACGAGCGCAGGCAGTTGGAATGGAGATCAACAGACTCCTTGAAGCCAAGTTCATACGCGAGATCAAGGAAACCACTTGGCTCGCCAACACGGTGCTGGTACCAAAAAAGGACACGGATATCCTGCGGATGTGCGTGGACTTCACCTCTTTGAATAAGCACTGCCCAAAGGATCACTTCCCGTTGCCACGCATCGACCAGATCATCGACTCCACTGCGGGATGCGAGCGCCTCTGCTTCCTCGACGCCTACTCAGGCTATAATCAGATTCGAATGAAGGAGCAAGATCAAGAGAAAACAGCGTTTACAACGCCCTTTGGTGTGTTCTGCTACAACACAATGCCCTTCGGGCTAAAGAACACGGGAGCCACCTACCAGCGGTGCATGCAGGCTTTCCTCAAGGAACAACTGGGTCGCAACATTCAATTCTATGTCGACGACATAGTAATCAAGACCAAGGAGGAAGCCTCCCTAATCGACGATTTGCGCGAAACCTTTGCCAACCTTGACCGCTACCGGATCAAGCTCAATCCGGACAAATGCGCCTTCGGCGTACCATCTGGGCAACTACTCGGGTACCTCATCTCCGCGAGGGGAATCGAAGCAAACCCGAAGAAAATAAAATCCATACTGGCCATGGAGAAGCCGAAAAACATAAGAGGCGTCCAACAGCTGGCTGGGCGAATCACGGCCCTCAGTCGATTTATCAGTCGGATGGGTGAAAAAGCGCTGCCCTTCTACCAGCTCCTCCGTAAAGCTGAAAAATTCGAGTGGACCAATGAAGCGCAAGAAGCATTCGAAGACCTCAAGCGCCTGCTATCCACTTCGCCACTGCTAGTGACCCCACGAGAAAGGGAACCACTGTTGCTATATATCTCCGCCACCAACCAGGTGGTCAGCACAGTGCTCTTTGTCGAGCGAGCTGAGGAAAACAAGGTCCACGGCGTACAACGCCTAGTATACTACCTCAGCGAGGTCCTCACGCCAACAAAACAGCGGTACCCGCACTACCTGAAGCTGGCGTACGGTGTCTTCATGACCGCACGGCGACTGCACCATTACTTCCAGGAGCACCCAATCGTGGTGGTCAACGACGCCCCATTGGGACATATCCTCAACAACCCCGACGCCACGGGACGAGTCGCGCTTTGGGGAATAGAACTGTCTCCACGAGACATCACATACGAAAAGCGCGACGCAATCAAGTCGCAAGTTCTCCCTGACTTTCTCGTGCACTGGCAAACCAAACATGTCCTACCTCTGGACAATGCACTTCGATGGGTCCAAGCGAAAGGACGGAGCAGGCGCAGGTGTCATACTGACATCACCTCAAGGGGACAAGTTGAAGTATATCCTGCGAATGCAATTCACAGCCTCCAACAACGAGGCTGAATACGAGGCCCTGTTGCACGGGATGAGGATGGCAAAAGCCTGCGGCACCAAGAGGCTCATCATATACGGCGACTCCAAGTTGGTCATCAACCAAATGATGCATGAGTGCGACGCACTGAATGACAACATGATCGCGTACCGCGACCTCTACGACACACTCGAAGGAGACTTCGACGGTTGCGAGCTGCGGCACGTAGGTTGCGAAAGCAATGCAGAGGCGGACGCACTCGCCAACATAGGCTCTACCTACGCCCCCATACCACCTGGGGTATTTCTCGAGCGCATCTGCGAACGCTCCATCAAGCCAAAGGCCGCAGAGAAGAAAACAAGCACAACAACGGACTCGGGGGCTACGCCGCCCAATGAGTTAATGGCACTCGATGACTTGGAGTTGGACACAGGACTCGAGGGTCCAATGAGCATCATGATGATCGAGCAATCCTAGACGCAGCCGTACATCACGTACCTCCTCAGCAAAAGGCTCCCGGACGACCCGACTGATGCATGGCACATCGCGGCGATCCAAGGCATTTGCTGTTATCAACGGCGAACTGTATAAACGCAGCATCACAGGAGTACTCCAACAATGCGTCTCAACGGTCGGTGGAAGAGTTGTTCTCCTTGACATCCATGAAGGGACCTGCGGGCACCACGCCGGTAGTCGCGTCCTCGTTGCCAAAGCTCTACGAGCTAGATTCTACTGGCCTATGGCCATGCGCGATGCCAAGGACATCGTCCAAAAATGCAACGCTTGCCAGCGATTCGCGAACAAGCCGCACGCACCTGGCACAGAGCTACGGCCAATCCCATTGGCCTGGCCCTTCGCGCAATGGGGACTCGACATGGTTGGCAAACTTCCAAGGTCCTCACGAGGAGGCTACGTCTACCTCTTGGTCACAGTCGACAGATTCACCAAGTGGATTGAGGCCATGCCAGTGACCAACCAATCAGGGCACAACGCAGTAAAATTCTTCGAATCCATCGTCTACCGCTTCGGAGTACCGCACAACATCATCACTGACAACAGGACAAACTTCACATCCAAGGAGTTCCAAGAGTTCTGCGAGAACCTGGGGATCAACATCAACTACGCCTCGGTAGCGCACCCACAGACCAACGGTCAGGTGGAAAAAGCAAACATGCTCGTATGCGGCAAGATCAAGAAGCAACTCCTCCGACCACTCAAACAAGCTGCGGGTTGTTGGCCGGACGAACTGCAATCCGTACTCTGGATCCTACACACAACTCCAAACAGTGCCACGGGCTACACGCCATTCTTTATGGTGCACGGAGCCGAGGCAGTGCTACCCGCCGAGGTACGGTACAAGGCACCGCACGTGGTCGCTTACAGCGAACAAGAGTCATCCCTCGCTCTCGAAGACTCCGTCGACCTCCTTGACGAGGCAAGGAAAATCGCCGCAGAAAGATCAAAGATCTACCAGCAGAACCTGCGCAACTATCATAGTAGGAGGCTACGCCCCAAATCCTTTGCCGAAGGAGACCTGGTCCTGCGACTGAAGCAGTAGGGGCATCTCAAGCTCGAGTCCCCCTGGGAAGGACCGTACGTGATTACAGAAGTAATCCCAGGTGGCGCCTATCGCCTTCAAGATTTAGAGACAGGAGTCGCATACTCCAACCCCTGGAACGTCGCACAGCTGCGACGCTTCTACCCCTAGTCGCTTTTTACTTTTTACATTGCAAAAAAGGCTACTCAGCCAACGCTACTTAGCCACACATTGTACCTCACACTATCCTTCGAATAAATAAAACTAAGTGCCCCAAAACTCTATGTTTCTTATTTACTTTTCCAATTTATCTACTCGGGGGGCTGCGCCACCCTATATACATCTGTTCTACGAACCAAAACGCGATATCCTGAGTAGCTGGTACATCAATTGAAACCCTTAACACAACATCAACCCAGCTGCAACGCACCTGACAGGTTGACAAGGGACTGAGATAAAAGCATGGCCAGGCTAACGAAAAGGATTCGCATAGTGCAACGCACTTCATGCTAACAAAGCTCTTTATACATATTCGACAATAAATTATTTACAACATTTATACGAACTTTACAACACGAGTACACTTATGTGCAGGGTACAAACTAAGCTACTACTGCAGCAAAAGAATGTTGGTTTGTTCCTCAAAGAAGTCGATGATCTGTTCTGCTGGGTGATCCACCGCCTAGCAGTGCGGCATCATATTCCAGGCAGAACCCGCTGGGGGAACAGGTGGCCCAGACGCAATTGCCGCAACATCTATGTCAGGCCTGTGCAGTCGCACCAACGATAGAGAGGCCTTGGCACCAGCCACCAACTGTTGCCTCACGCACTCGCGAACCGCAGACAGGTCTTGAAACTTGGCAAGGAGGGCCAGCAGGCTTGATGGAGTAACATCCAGCGGAAACATCGTCCGATAAATGTTCTTCAAACATGACTGCGACTTCTTCAGAAAGTGCAGCACTCACAACGCACGATCCTGCAGGGTCGCCAGCGCAATCACACGATCATGATCTACCTAGAAGTATCCACTCTCTTGAAGTTGCTCCTGGGTAAGATCATGCATACGAATGGCAATTCTATCCTTCTCATCCTGCGGATGATGTGCGCTGACAACTACACGAAGCGGCAAATAGCAGCATAAGTACATCATCGCGAGTGACTACAAGGAAAAGATAAGAGCAAGCAAACTAACACTTGAATTGGTCGCCCAGCTGCGTCACCTCGCCAAGCAGATACTGCTCTCGGGCGGCGGCTTTCTCCGCCTTCGACTTCCATACATCCGCGTTACTGCGGAGCACGGGCAACTCATGCTCCAGCTGCTTCACGTGGTCACACAGTTGCGAGAGCAGGGACAATTCATCTACCCTGGAGCGCGGCAGTGCCAAAGTATCATCAAGAGGCGGCGAGTCCTGAGTTTCCCTCAAAGGATCACTTTATGAACCCTACCACACGTCAAGATAGAAACAA
Organism: Avena eriantha; assembly: GCA_910589775.1. NCBI lineage: Eukaryota > Viridiplantae > Streptophyta > Magnoliopsida > Poales > Poaceae > Avena > Avena eriantha. The sequence continues at coordinate 274,663,977 of OU342740.1, read as the reverse complement.
ATAAGACAACCAAATCAACACAAAGGCAAAAGGCTCAAGTGCATTCAAGACTAGCAAAAGTATCAGCAGATACACTCGCCAGCAGGCATGTTCTTAACAAAGGACAAAAACTAGTCAACTATTACAAAGACTACTAAGGAGCGACTGTCGACTTCGACTTCGATGGCTTCAGGGGCTTCATCGAGTCCGTGGCAGTGTCATATGCCACTGACTTTCCACCAGCCCCTGATGCCGAAGCTTTCGCCGCCTTCTTGGCGTGTTGCAGCTCCTCAGAATACTTCGCGACAGTATTTATTAGATGATGCCCATATTTGCCACAGGCAGTCGCGAATGGAGCGAAGACTACCTGCTGGCCGTCCGCGCTAACAGACATCGCCTTCGACACCGCGGCAGGATCAATCTCGACTCCGTGGGCCTGCACCATGGCAAGCGACATGGACGCGCCGGCCGCGCGGAGTGAGTTTTTGAAGCTGGAAGGCACACCCCCGGTGAGTGACTCCACCAGCTCGTCTACATTCTCGACTAGCTCCGCCTTAGGCATCAGCTCCTCCTAGAGGCGACTGAGAACGCCCTTGGCCTTGGAGAGCGCACCCCGGACGGCGGCGCTGTGGTCTTCGACTGCCGACAATGCACCCGCCAGAGCATCATCGCGACAAAGGGCCTGCGGGTCGAAGCTCAAACCGCTAGCATCTATACATAAATCCACACATGAACAAAGCATCAGCGCCAACGGCAAAAAGTTGAGCAGAGAAGGATAACGATATCCACAGCAAAGTACCTGAGAGGGCCTTGGCAATTGAGAAAAGTTGTTCTTCGAACAACTTCTCCCTGGCCACGAAGGAGGCATGCAAATCCTCTTCACGCCTCCGTGCCTTGTCACGTGCTGCGATTGCTTCGTCGCGACCCTTCACAGCCGAGGCGAGCGTCTTCTCTAAGGTGGCGGCGTCACGCAAGAGAGCATTATGTTTAGCTACACGACAAACAAAAGATGACTATCAGTAGACTATATCAAAGGAGAAGAAGAAGAAGAAGTGTCGAACGCTCACTCTCAACCACGCGATGACGCGTCTCTAGCATCGCATGCTGGCGGCCCATCGCAAGAACTTGCTCCGCCAAATGAGCGGCTTCCTTCACAAGGAGCTATCGCACAACAAAGGGACGAATGAAGTAGTAGATAACATCGACTGCAACATTAAAAAGAAGAAAATCTACACTTACATGATCCTCCAATGACTCCGAAGATGTCTGTTGTACCGTCATCCAGGCAACCATTCGATGCTCCCCTGCATGAGGAGAGCTGGAAGAGTTGTGCCCGGAGTGGGCCGCCAATGGAGGGGAAGGAGCGCGCTCGACCTCTTTCTTGGCCCTTGAGGTCGCGACTCCTGATTCCTTCAAAAATTGGACGTTGCCAGAAGATGACGATGCCTCTTGACTGCAAAGACAAAACCAACATTAAGAAAGGACAAAACCAGAGACGAGCCAACAAGGGCAAAATGGAGAAGAACAAGTAAACTAGAAAACTTACCAATCAAACTTGTCAAAGTCGAAAGTGGCCTCCCCCGACTCTGACGAGGACTCCTTGGGCAATCACATCTTCTTGCGAGAAGATGGTGCCACGGCGCTCACAGGAATAGCAGGTATCGACGACTCTGCACCAACACCTGTACCTTCCGGAGTCTAAGGAGACGACGCATCGGAATCCTCGCTGCGCGAACGCTTGCGAGTATCCAGACTACCGGACTTAGGGGCTTCCTCCTCCACATCAGAGGGGACGGTCGACTCCGACTTGTCCTCTTCCAAGGCTTCGCGAGGAATAATCCCCTCAGGAAGAGGGGGCATACAAGGTGACACCACCCAATCCTGCATACAGACAACAAATTCAGCAAAAAAGCAAGTAAACAACAGAAAAGCAATCGACAAATTTAGCTACTGCGAAGCACAAGTGTACCTCTGGAGGAGGGTTAGTAGCATCAAATGGAGGAACAACTGGCTCACTAGGGAGCACATCCTTGACGGTGTACTTGGTGACCAGTCGAACCGTCTTGTCCACCTCACTCGCGTACATGCCATCGGCAGACACGCGAGTGGCATCATCAGCGCCAGCCCACTGAAACATGGGATGGAATCTGGCCTGCAGGGGCTGAACACGACGGTGCAGCCAAGTGCGAATGAGAGCGCATCCTCCCTCCTCTTTGCCTATGCGACTCTCGAGGTTGCAGACGCGCCTGTACAGCACATCTGTCTCCGCGGACTCGCCAGGCATGACTACATTCTTCCAGGAGCGCATCCTCCTGCATGGTGTCGTGGGATCGAAGGGTGCGAGTCCGAAGTGGTCTCCGTCGGCCTTCTGATCGCGAATGTAGAACCACTTGTCCTTCCACCCTTGGACGGATGCTGTGAGTTTGATATTGAAATAGGTGGCGGATGGGTCGACACGAATTCCACAACCACCTACATCATATACCAAGGAGCCAGAAGCAGATTGGCGCTTCAACTTGAAGATGCGCTTGAAAAGGCCGAAGTGCGGCTCGACTCCGAGCCAACACTCGCAGAGGGTGATGAAGCAAGAGATATGGAGGATAGAGTTCGGGGACAGCTGATGGAGCTGAAGCCCGTAGAAACAAAGAAGGCCCCTAAAAAGGGGTGAAGGGGCAAGGAGAGACCGCGAATGATGAATGCCAAAAACATCACTCGAAAACCAGTGGGAGGAGCAGGAATTGTCTCACCATCAGGGACACGCGCATCAGCGACTGCGTCGGACAGCACTCTGTCTTGGTGAAGAAGACGGAGATCCGATGACTTGATGATGGAGGGATGCCACGCACCATTCGTGACGCGGGTGCCTGCGGCCTTATTCTTCCCGCCGCCGGCGGTGCTGGTGCCCGCAGCGGCTGAGTCGCCTTTCTTCTTCGTCGCAGCAGCGGTGGCCACAGAATCAGCCGCAGCGCCTCCCTTCTTCTTCCCCACTGCGTGACGGCGATGCGAGCAAGGAAGTAGCTCGGAAACGAGCGGAGCTGGTCCAACGTCGTGGAAGAAACGAGCGCAGAGAAAGCAGAGGAGCAGCGACAATGGCGATGGAAGCAAAGGATGAATGAGAGCAGATGAGAAAATTACCGTCACAGCGCCGCTACTTAACCCCTGGAAGATGCAATCCAACGGCTCAGAAAAACCCTACTAGACGCGTGGAAAACATCGTGCTGGACACGTGGAGGAGTGGAAGCGCGAACCGTCCCTCCACTACTCCCATTACACGCGGAAATCGAGGTGGCGCAGTTAAAATAAAGATTACGCACGCCTAGTCAAATCAAAGTCAGAAAGTGGGACCCACTACTCGTCACGTCCAGTCAAACTCGCTCACGTGGGCAACTGAGGTCATGAAATCGTCAACACTAACGTCATCAAAGCTACGCAGCAGAAGACTTCGACTACTTTAGTCCTTGCTCGAGTCTTCGACTCCACCAAGCACTCGGGGGCTACTCCCATAGGGAGCGCTGGTCGCGCACCCTATGATTTTTCTTTTTCTTTTTCAGGAACATGGACTATCAAGCCAAACCCAACCAATCGAAACATAATTCGACTTTGGACATGGGTTACTCCCATAGGGAGCGCCGGAAACAAATTCGACTGAAACAAGCGAACAAAAGACGACAGGAGTCGCGAAAGTTCTTTAGTCCCTACCCGAGTCTTCGACTCAACCAGGCACTCGGGGGCTACTCCCATAGGGAGTGCTAGTCGCGCACCCTATGATTATTTATACAAAAAACTTTGTGTTGATAACATCCACGCTCGAAGCTCATGGCGACACCGCCTCATAATTTTTCCCTACAAAGAGACTGCGTCTCCTGGGTCACCAGAATTGTCTCCGCGATGATAAAATTCGGATGCCGCGCTTACATCGTGAAGGTAAGACTTGAATAAGGCCTGGCAAAGCATTAGCTGCGCACTACCAGAAATGTATCTGTGCCTACAGGTACGATGAACATGCCTTGACGGACGCGTCGAGTTCTCACACCCATATAACTGGAATTCGACTCCTGTAAGACCTCCGCGGCTTGAGTCGAATTACACCAGCATTTTTCCAGATTCGAGTCCGGGGACTCGAGTTCGAGTAGATTGCGTTGTTTCACCCTAAGGTGGTTAACTGATACCAATACTTCAGTTATATCAGGCACGTACATCAACAATCCCTATGACACAAATAAAGCAGTCGAAATATACTCATTCATGCACTCGAAAGACTTCAAAAGTTCCCAGTCGAATCTGCGATTCCACTGGACACTCGGGGGCTACTGACATGGGTATACCCTACAGGTACTCGAGCTTGGTATATACGGTCTAAATACGTAAAGGCCCACGGTGTCGCCAAGGCCCAAATGAAGGACTCGAGTAACCTACGGACTCTCGATTGCTTGAAGAACAAGAAGAAGCTAAAGATAGAAAGTTTGAAGGGGAAAACCCTAACTTGTAACCGACTCGACCTGCTACCTAAGACCTAGCCTATCTATATAAGGGCTAGGAGGGGGCGGCGAGGAGGACACATGCAACCCTAGTTTCCACAACCCTCGCCAGATTGCATCTGCGCACCATTGTAGCCTTCGGTTCCTTCAATAATTCCACGAGCAGACAAGCAGGAGTAGGGAACTCTACGAGGCCTGAACCTGGGTAAATCTTTGTCCCCTATGTGCTTGTTTGCTAGCCGATAGATGTTTCTAGTGCTCCCTCCTTCTCCAAAACCCAAGTCCATAACAATGGGCATTGATGAGTTAAACCCTCGTCACAGGGTAACTCGGATTTTATTTCAGCTTAACAAGTTACTTGGTAACTCGGATTTTAATTCAGCTTACCAGGTTATCTTATACCTCAAATCAATTTGTTCCATATCTTGGATGGCAATGAGCCAACATATCAATAACTCATCATATTCGATCTCGGATCCATATCTATGGAAGTATGCCATCGTATCAATAACTCATCATATTCAATCTCGAATCAGTATCTTGGATCAATATCTACGGAAGTATGCCATCATATCATAAAGTCATGTTATAACTCAAAATCATATCTCGGATCAATGTCTCGAGTCAAAATCTAGGGCAGTTTGCCAGCAGATCATGAGACCATATCATATCTCAACCAAGTGACTCGGATCTAAGACTTATGTCAGATTCGAGTCACGCAACTCAGACTTCCATCAGGTAACTCGAATTTGAGTCATGTAACTCGGATTTGAGTCATGTAACTCGAATTTTGAGTCAAATAACTCTAAACAGAGGCTCATGTCAATTTTGAGTCCTATAACTCAACAAGTATAACTCGGATTACACTCCAAAAGAGTTACCCAAAAGGGTTAAGGCTAGAGCCAAATCAGGCCAGAAGCCAAGAGACTTACCCAAAAGGGTTAAGGCTAGAGCCGAATCAGGCCAGAAGCCAAAAGACTTACCCAAAAGGGTTAGGCCAGAGCCGAATCAGGGCAGAAGCCAAAAGACTTACCCAAATGGGTTAAGGCCAGAGACAAATTCAGCCAGAAGCCAAAAGACTTATCCAAAAGGGTTAAGGCCAGAGCCAAATTCGGCCAGAAGCCAAAAGACTTACCCAATGGGGTTAAGGCCAGAGCCAAATTCGGCTAGAGGCCAAATGACTTACCTGAAAGGGTTAAGGCCAGAGCCAAATTCGGCCAGAAGCCAAAAGACTTACCCAAAAGGGTTAACGACAGAGCCAAATTCAGCCAGAAGCCAAAAGACTTACCCAACAGGGTTAAGGCCAGAGCCAAATTAGGCCAGAAGACAAAGGACTTACCCAAAAGGGTTAAGACCTGAGTCAAAGCAGACCAGAAATCATAAACTTACCCAAAGGGGGTTAGGACTAGAGCCGAAGAAGGCCAGAGGTCAGGGACATATGAAAAGGACTACATGTCGGTAACAACTCTGGAGATTTTTATTTTGAAGCCTATGCGCGATTCTTCGGACCCCCCATAGCCTCGGGGACTAATGTTGGGGGTGTAACCCCAGGTACCCCAGAGTTGATGAATAGGTGATTGCATAAAAGAGGCACATGAAGACAAAAATATGAAGGATAAAGAGAAAAGAATAAGGAAAGGGAGAAAGAAAACAAACATGGGCCGAATTATGGCTAATTCGGCCTGGTATAAACATTGGCAGGCCGAATCCTGCCAGCTGGGACGTCCATCTCCTCCCCGGGTGGGCCGGGACTCCCCCGATTTGACCCACCACCGTCCACTTCATCCTGCGACTCCCGCCGAGCCACCTGCAACTCCCGCCAACGCACCTCGCCACTTCGCCACCCCGCCTGGGCCGAACCAAAGGAGATCCGGCTGGGCCCTTTCCTGCTTAATCTGGCTGGGCTGAATTACACAGTAATCCGGCTGGGAGAAGAATGACTCGGCAAGGGCACTGTTCACGGCCCAGGTGGGCCCCATTTCTCCCTTGGGCCGAGTTATTTTCCTCCTTGGCCGAGTTTCACTTCCCCAGGCCGAATTACTTCGTCTCGGATGTCAATTTGCTCATATATGGACCCACCATCAACCTTTACATCAACGTACCTCCGAGTCAAGTCAAGCCTACGTTAGGTGCCAGTCTTGGGACGCCCCTGGCTTAGACTGACCGCTTTGGTCCAAGACGCTAAGGAATATGCTGGGCATCTTGGGAGATGCTAGGGAATATGCCGAGCATCTCCTAAAGATGCTAAGGAATATGCCGAAGGGATAAGACCGGTGACTCAATAAAGGACAAGGTGACTGGGCAAGCCCCCACAAGATAACTCATAGGAGTACTTCAGATGACATACCTTGTCCTCTGGGCTCCCCTTTATAAGGAGCACCAGGGGTAATGTTACATGCGAGGCTCCCAGGAGGGCTCCTCTCCCTCTGCTCACTAGGAGCATGGTTTCTTCTTCCTCTGCTCTCTCTATGAGATGCATAAGAGTACAACTCAAGGGGCACCATTGTAGCCACAAGCATGGCAAGATATATGAGATTAGATGCAGGAGTAGAGGTGTTATCTCACTAGGAGAGCCTCGAACCTGGGTATATCATGTCTCTCTGAGTTCTTCCGTGTGAGGTCTTCACTTCATCATCCCTCCCCGGATTCCTCCATCGTCCATCGGCCCCAACTTTAGCCTATACTAGGCATCTACCGTGACACCACCACGATAGAGGCGGTGAAGCCTAAGAAGCGAGAGACCTCACTCTGATACCAATTGAAAGCAGAATGGATGTCTCTTAGAGGGGGGAGGTTGAATAGGCTTTTAAAATAATCACGGTTTAGGCTATAATAAATGTGGAATAAAACTAACGTTTAATTTATCAAATCACAAAACCTAAAACCACTAGGTTCAACTAAGTGTGCCAACAACCTATGCTAAGCAAGTCAAGCAACAAGGTGATAGCAATATAAAATACTTTAAGCACAATGGCTATCACAATGTAAATTGCATAAGTAAAGAGCTCTGTTGAGAGATAACCGATGGACGCGGAGATGGTGATTTTTATCCCAAAGTTAACTTCCAAAGAAGCTACATCACTGTTGGAGAGGTGCGATGGCACAATGCTCTCCAAACGCCACAAATGGCTTGCCTTGAGGTGTGGTGGCTCAATGCTCACCCAACGCCACACAAGGTCGCACCCCAAGATGTGAAGGCATGCAACTCGCCAATGCCACAATAGAATCACCTTATTCTCTCGTGAGCTCACCATAAAGGCCTACTCATGATCCACTATGGGACACTTGAGGGCGGTCACCGAACCCACAGAAGCTTGGGGCAATATCCACAGTCAATTGGAGGGCTCCCAAGAAACACCACAAATGCCTCGACCTTGAGGAATCTCCACAACTCAATTGGAGGCCCCAAGGGTATCACACCACTACCACACAACCATCTAGGGTTCTAAGAATCCAAGAGAAACAAGCCCTCAAGCTTGAACTTGCTGAATCTCTGAGGAGAACTCAAACCTATGCACCAAATTCAAGAGGCAAGTTCTTCACTCTCAAATTCCACCAATGCTACAAAATCTTTTGAGGGAATAAGAGAGGAAGAACACAAGAGGAGAACACAAACCCCTCCAAGATCTAGATCCCAAGGATTCCTTCACAAAGAAGGGATTTGGTTTCGTGGGGTTGTAGATCTAGATCTTCTCTCTGAAATCCCTCAAAAAGATGCAAGAATCATAGGAGGGTGAAGGGGAGAGGACAAGATCTTCAAGGTCAACAATGGAGGAGAGAGAGAAATCCGAACCAAAAGAGCTGGTGCCCACAAAGGGGAAGAGGATCCTCTTTAAAGGGCTCTCCAAAACTGACCGTTTGGGCCAAAACGCGCCTGGCCGTTAGTACCGGTGAGCCATCAGAAGTTCCGGTCAACCCCGGCTCCAACGGCACGAAAGTAGTTGAAACAACTCGGTTGTACAGCTAGAAGTTCCATCTGACCCGGGCCGGAACCTCCAGCTGGTACTACCGGTCCACTACCATCCAAGTACCAATAAATAAAATGCGACCAAACAAAGAGATGACTGCGGGGTGTCACAGGATGAGCGGAAGTGAGACGAAATTTCCACCGGTACTACCGGTGGCAGAATATGCCCGAGCGGTACTTCCGGTGCCTAGCCGATACTTCCAACCGAGCTTCTCCAACTGCTCCTCTGATGGGTACTACCGGTCTACTACCGGTCCAAGTAGCGATAAATAGGCAGACAAAAACAGAACGGATGCTGGGGCAATTCCCATGCTCACCGAACTGCCCCAGTACTTCAACTGGTACTACCGGCACCAAATTGGCCTAGCGGTACTACCGATGAGGTAGCGAAACTTCCGGTCAGGAAAGACTGCAGAACCAAAACCGCGATAACTTTTGCATCCGAACTTCAAAAAGGATGAAACCATCTTTGTTGGAAAGATAACATCGAGTAGAATCCAACAAGGGATAAAATATAATGCATATATATATGTCATATGCCTCCCAAGGTGTGTAGACGGAAAAACCCGCAAGATAAAAACGCAATAAGATATGCAAGGGAAATCCATTTTTGATGAACTAGAGTTTGTTATGAAGATAACCACAAGCTCGAGATCCTCACATGTACAAGATCCAAACAACAACCAAGAATGATGATGCAACAAAGGTAAGGTTTGAGATCTCTCCGAAAGATGTGATCGAGTTACTCACTATGCCTCACTGACCAGGGTGGCCAACTTCGGGTTAGAGCATTGCTTCACGGGCGGCCCAGTCAAGGAGAAGAGACGGAGTCCAGTCCGGCTATGGGAAGGCCTAAAAGACTTATCGACATAGGCCTATAGTGTTACTTGTAACTCAAGATATACTCTATAATTAACTCTTAGTCGTAGTCGGATAGGTCTCTCCTGTAAACCCTAGGTCGGATATCTATATAAGCCGTCCTAGGGACAAGCCTTTAGGGCACCCCACAATAGTCTACAATCTCAACTCGCACAGGCAAAACCCTTGTAACCCATATCCGGCTCTGGGATATTACTGGATTGCTAGCAGGAGTAGGATCTGTCCAAAGCCGGCGGATTCGAACCTAGGTAAACTTGTGTGCTCACCATCCCAGAACACCGTACATCTCACACCCCTCTCTTTTGCACGCCTCGAGGACTCCTCATGGCATACTTGTTCTCAATCCGACGATAGTTGGTGCCCACCATGAGGCAAGTGAGCTTTAGATATGTGTTCCGAGCAGAATCTGCAAGAATCGGAATCGGCGAGACAATCACCGTCGGTCGCGTCTCTACGCCAGCGACGTCCCTCTCATCGTTCTCGACAAGACTTGGATTCTAGCTAGGGAGGGCGTGACTGCCTACACCATCATGTCTTTCGGTGAGATCGATGTTTACATCGGTTTTGCTGAACCTGCCCCACCCACTCCAGCTGACATAGGTATGACTACTCGGATGCTTATGATTTGCTACCCTATATTGAGTAAAAGGCTTACGGCCCATGAAGATTTCAGATGATAGCCCAAGGAAGCAACCGACAAAGACTTTGATCGTATTAGGAAAGAGACTATGAACCGACATTGTGTTGGTATTGTAATTGCGCGTATGTAAAACCTATCCGCATACAACTTTGAGACCCGGCCTATTATATATAGGACGAGAAGCCCAAGCGAGGGTACCAAAAAACTCCCAGGCAACTTGTAATAGTGCGATTCCCAAATATTTAGGTGACTTTGACTTCATTGTTTTCCTAACATCCGACGAAATCCCCAGCGTTATCTTTTCCACGAAACCCTAAGTCCTTCACCATGGACATTGCCGAGGTTACCCCTCGTCAATTGGCGCCATCTATGGGTAACTTGAACGTTGGAACCATGGATTCAGCGGACCGCTCTCCACCAAGCATCAACCCGACAAAAGAAGATCCACACCCACCCACCCCTGTATTGGTACCCGCTGTTTTCAACGGTGGATCCGATCTAATCATCGGAAGCTTCCACCTCCAAGTAGGAGACCCGCAAGAATCGCACCCTTCAGCCCTGATCACATCAGAACCGTCAGTGAAAAAACCTACGCCTACGGTGGTACCAGCATCATTCGTCGGATCCTCCATGGACGCCACATCACGGATCGAAGCAAGCGAAGAAAACGAGCAAATCGAGACGGATCAAGGGGACCTTGATGGTCTTTACGACAATATCTCCTTCGGATCAGACCCACAGCTAACCCCACCACGCGAAGTAAGCCTGACGAATACCAGACCCGAAGAAAGCAGCAAAAGCATCGACTTCGGAATTCGGATGGCAGAAATCTACCCAGAACAAAAACCGATGGACTTCACTAGTTCACCCAATAGTGTCTCCCTCGGTTCAGACGATGACGTCACTAGTCCATATATCACTCAGCACCAAGTATGTGTGATCATCAGAGACGCCTCGACCCAGCAAGACTCCAACGGTAACCCAATTTTTAACCCTGATGACATTCTTTCAAGCCACAATGCAGGAAGTCATGGCAATGAAGGAAGCCAAGGAAACAGGGGAGACCCAAGAGTCAACCGTGTAAATCGAGAAGAAGAAGAGCCACGCAGAGGCAAGAGGCAAACTCTCAGTTTACCAGCCAGCGCATGGAAAAAAGCAAGGGCAACAATTTCGGGTGCGGTTCCAATGACAACGGACGCCATTCATGAAGATTTATTAGCATATCAATATTTACTCCATCACAAGAAGAGAGACCTAATAAATATGCAAAGTCAACTCGATGAAAGTAAAAGATTAGCCGATGAATCTAGCCTATGATGGGCGCAGTTAAGCTCCACTCGAGGATCAAGGAGCGTAACAGGAGGAGCATCGCCAAGGAGAGGAACATCTCGGTTGCAGAATATCCCCGAAGTAGAGAGGAGTAGACTAATCAGATACCTTGATCTATCATTCATGTCAATAGACCAGGCTGGAAACATCAAGGAAAAAACAGCCCAGGCAGCCATTGTGGCTGCACAAACATATCTAATCACAACTCAGCCCGCACCCGACGATCCTCGCGTGGTCCTCCACCGCTCCGCCCTAATGAATCTCGGCATGGTAGGAGCATCTCTCGTGCAAGCAGAGCAAGGAACCACGCGGCAACTCGATAGATCCCCACGCTGTTGCAGCAGCCCTCAGCAAGGAGGTCACACACGATGATCACGATCGCCACACCGGGTCCACTTTTCAGAATCAGAGCTGTGAAATGATGCAAGAAATGATATCACACAACGAAGGATTGACCGATCCAAAGAAGTGCGTAACACCCGAAGACACCATGATGGCGAAAGCGATGAAGAGCAGGAACTATGCGGAGCCAGTTTCTTTACTCGACAGGTTCGCAAGACTCCGGTACCAAAAGACTTTAAATTACCTCAAGATCATCAAAAGTACGATGGTCTCCAAGAACCCGAAGCTTGGATGAAAGATTATCTGGGAACCATCAAGTTACAAGGTGGCTCCAAAGTTACCGCGATGCAAAGCTTAGACAACTACCCGAAGACTCTATCAGCAGTTAGAACGATCTTGAGGACAAATTTATCAAGAACTTCTAGTCCACATTCAAGTGACCCCCGTCTTTGGAACAATTGCGGGCCTGCAAGCAAAATCTAGGAGAATCAATACGGGCTTTCGTCCAACGGTGGAACATCATAAAAAATTCAGCTGAAGCCATATCCGATGAAAGAGCAATCAACGCCTTCAATGATGGACTTCATCGGTAGGAATTTATTGAAGAGCTAGGACGAACCAAGCCAAAGACAGTTTCATAGCTGATGGACACAGCCAATCGTTGGGCCGATGGAGAGGACGCAGTACACAACAAAAGAGCCCACTCACCCGAAGAAGACAGGGGCAGGTGCAATAATGATCGAAGACGACAAACCAACGATGGGTACAATACACCAAGTTACGTTGCAGCCAGTTTCTCTGGAGGGGACAACCGACGAAGTGACGATTACAACAATGGATACTGTGGTAACAGGGACATCATCGGTAGAGGCCAGCCGCAGCAACGATACCAGCCGACGAATCGAGACTCACCCATGTCAGCAGGACAAGTGTTGGAAGGACCATGCAATATGCACTTCTATGTCGACTCGACAGGGAAAAGGCGATCAAATCACCTCCTAAAGGACTGCCAAACATTCTTAAAAATGCAAGACCTATGCAACGCAAGGGCAACTGAAGCAGCAAACCGAGGCTACGCTACCGCGCTTGGCACTTTGGCTATCGGCACGCCACCGCCACCGCATGGGCACCCACCAGCAGGACAGCCAGAAAACGCAACACATCAAGATGACGAATATCCCAGGTCAAAAGGAGCAATGTCAATGATCCAGAAGGGAAGACCCTCCAACAGAACACAGAAGTTGATCACTAGGCAAGTAAACATGCCAGTAACAAAACCACCTCCTACACCTGACTATCTCCATTGGTCAGAACAAGAAATTACCTTCAGCAGAGCTGATCATCCACTACAGGTCCCTCGACCAGGCCAGTCCGGCGGGTTTGACATGAGTAAGGTTTTCTTGGATGCAGGGAGCAGCATCAACCTGATCTATGCCAAAACTCTACGGGCTATGAATTGGTCCATGACAAATCTAGTATCTATAGACACAACTTTCCACATGATAGTTCCAGGAAAAGCCGAAATTCCATTGGGCAAAGTCCACCTCGACATAGTCTTCGGATCAAGGAATAACTTCAAATGCGAAAAGCTAGAGTTAGAAGTCATGGACTAGCCATCTCAGTACCACGTGATCCTAGGGCGACGAGCTTTCGCTAGGTTCATGGCAGTACCTCACTACGCATATCTGGTACTAAATATACCAGCCCCCAACGGGGTCATAACAGTAAAAGGAAGCTTTGGTCGCTCGGACAGCTGTGATCGGGAATTCAAAAAATATCAGAATCTTTTGGGATGGAGACAGAACTTGGACAGCTGAAAATAGAGGATGAGGAATCACTACACGATGGGCATACGCACAAGAAGCAAACATCAGAAGAGCAAGCCCACAACGGTCCCGAAAAAGCAACCTATGCGGCCTCCACTATAGGTCCCGCATAGGAAGGCCCACTCGTCGAAAAGGCGAGAGCACCCCACATACTAGCACTGAGCATGATGAACAACCCCAAGAATAGAAGACGAAGTTCCTACATAAACTCTTCACGTTGACGCACTTTATATTCAATAAAGGCCAACGACCAGGCGATCACGCCCTCGCAATGTACCCATTTATGTTTATTAATGAATAAAGAAAGTACTTCTCATCATACAAATTTCTATAGCACATGAAGGAAGACATCAGTTCGTCGGATCCTCAACAAAAATACAATATACAATCAAAATCTCGTATAAAACATACCACCTTTTTGACAAGTATAAAGGAGCTCTATACATTATTTCGTCTACAAAGTACAAGGCTACACAAGCAAGCAGTTAGACAGCAAAATTAACTAAAAATTCTTCATCTGCCTCTAAGCATCTTCGAACAATCCTAATGGTGGTTCTATGAGCAGTGGCGTAATGAGGTGCCATATCAACAAGGCCATCATCAGAAGGGGGAGGTAGCCCCGAAGATACAACATCCAAGTCTAGCGTCGGATGATGCGCATGTACCCAAGAAAGTGCGAGCTTGGCGCCCGCCACAAGTTGAAGCTTCATGAAATGATGAATCCTTTCACCTTGTCGAAACTTCGCAAGTAAATCCGCCAATTTCTAAGGCTGAGGATCCCGAGGAAACATGGCATTATAAACAAAGGTCAGTGATCTGCGACATCACTCGACAAACTGTTCCAACCCTAATGGGCGGTCCTGAAGCAACGCCACAACATAAGCACGACGATGATCGGTCCAAAAATCTGTCTTAGAAGTTTAGAGGCAGACACAAGAGCTTGCATTCGGTTGCACAGATGTTGGGTTTCCTTCCTCTCGCACAATCGAATACCTACAAATCAGGGAAAAACATTGATTTCCCGCAAGCCAGAACGAGCAACAAAAGAAAGAGGAAGAAGACTTACACAACAACTTCTCACTTGCCCTGGAAATTTCTTCCAAGAAAAAAGCTTCATGATTGAGGACCTGGCGTCTCTTAGATTGGGAAACATCCACCATTGACTGAACAACCCGAAGTTTTCCTTCAAGTTTTTTCACCTGTTCAATTTTTTCAGCGTACAATGGCGGGTCCACCGTATGCACAATGGTGGTATTGGTTGCGCCCACTACAAATGAGGACTGAATTGCATCCGACAATTGCGCGGACCTAGAAGGAGCCAAATATTCATTCAAAATATGGCAAGACACAAAAGATATGAAATGTTCAGCATAGAGAAACAAACTCATACACATATATTCAACAGTTGCTTTCTTGTAAAAAGGAAGAAAAAGGTAGCTGGATAATTTAAAGGTTCATTACAGTGACGGCAAGGGAGACACAATTAAACTACAAAACAAATCCTATGAAGCCGCTAGCTACTCCAGTTGTTCCACCAACCCCAGCTCCCGACCCACTAGCTACAGGAACGACATGAGCAGCCGAAGAAGGAGTGTCCGTCACAGAAGGGGCAGCCAGCTTCTCCGAGCCTGAGCCTAGGCCCAAAAGCAGGCAGGAATACTTTCTGGCCCGCTTAACATAAGGCTTCGAATCAACTTCTTGGCCATTGGAGGTGACTGGGGCAGAAGATCTAACCTTCTCCCATTCGACCTTCTCGTCGTGCGCCATCGCCAGTCCATTGAAGTTTCGGCACCACTCTTCGACTGCATCAGGATATAACCAACAAGGGGCTGGGGTCGGCACCGAAGACAGTGACAAGATCATTCAAGTTATCCGGCACCTCCTTGGTTGGAAAATTTTCGGCATGAAGGCTTTTGAAGGCATGGCGGGAGCAGACAAGGAGGTTGCGCCCACGAACATTGTTGGCCTCCAAGGTGCTAACAACATCCGACAAAGGATCAAAGTTTTTGCCTTCATGCAGCATCAGGTTCTGGCCAGTCAATTCTGAGAAATAAAAAGGAAAAGATTGATGACCAAAGAAAAGAAATAAAATAAAGCCACACAAGACAAAAAACTGATGAGTCAAAGAAGCATTAAGGGCCTCTAGGCGCTCCCGAAGATTTTCATCTCGAATAGCAGCTTGCTTGGCCACTTCTTCGGTATCAGTTTTCGCCTTCTGCTTGGCCTCCTCCAAAGCCTCCTCAGCAACCCGCAGTTTGGCCTCCAGATCCTCGGCACGCTTCATCGCCTCGTCCCGAATAACTCCGAATTCCTTGGCAGCAGCTGCACAAATAAATCATGAAAAGTAGAGAAGAAAACACACAAAGATTTCCCGAAGATGAACAACATATACCCTTCAGTTCTTCGGCTTCATCATGGATTTTTATAAAACGAAAAGCCATGTTGACCATCTCGCGGATCAAGGGCTGAAGAAGAACATCACAACAAGGGATATCAGGAAAAATAAAAAGAAGCTACAGGTAGAAAAACTCTGAAATATAGAGCGACTTTCATCTTTCATATCCACATCAACAGGATTTTCAGATATCGCCACACCTTTACCAGCCGTTTTCTTCCTTTTTTGCGGCGGTGGCCTTGACAAAGTGGCAACATCTTTCTGGATAATCTTCTCCACAGAAGACATGAGCATTTCCGTCGACTCCATCAACAGCGAAGGGATTTTCTTCGCAGAACACGCAGCAGACATACGAAGAGGAGATGTGGGAGGGTCTTCATCTGTTGGGCCACGCAGAGATAAAACAAAACTTTTTCCCTACACGGTGATCCCAAGATCTAGCTCAGGTAGAAGGCCACGAGGATTACCACTAGACGCGCAGTTGCGGAATCGATGAAGCACGTCGCTTGATGCAGTGCAGTCCTCACGACCCGTTCCGGTTCCACGATCGTCGAAGTTTTGAATGTACAACACCTCCGCCAGTATCCACATGTACGAGGAGGAGCACCGACGGTGGACTGCTAGGTCCGGTACGGCGGCGATAGGACTGGACTAGAGCTAGGGTTTCCAACACATGGAGTGACCTAACCGTGTGCTCTAAGCACCTGCGCCCCAGCTTATATAGGGAGTGAAAGTGGGCTCCACTCAATTGTGGCCCATTCACTAAAAGGCCTATATTAGTCACTGTGAGTCGAACTCACTGACTTTGTCCATTTCCTTTTTGGGTCCAACCCAAATATGCTCCTGCTCTTAAGTGTGTGACCCAACAGTCTCATGGTGACCCGGACACGATCCGAGTCTCACTCGTGACCAATTAGTTGGTAGCGACTCCTAGCAGAACGTACCAACTCCCAAGTACCAAAGATTCATGACGACATACCTTCCAATGCGACTTTCGTCTGAGTCCCTTTTGCCTCACGATATACCTTGTCAAACTATAGGCGAATAATTGTCATCCCTTAAATAGTTCGACTCTCTTTCTCGATCCAAGATAAGTGATTCACCCGACTAACTCTTAGTCGATTGCCTTAGTTAACATTTAACTGAGTCATGCATGGCCATGCTTTCCGAATCATATCTTCCGAGAGGGCCCAGAGAATATCTCTTCAGACGTAGGGGCAAAATCCCATCTTGGTTATTCACATCACGCAACTTGATTCTCAGTCGACCCGAACTCCACCTTTATAACTGCCCAGTGACGGAACAACGTTTGACAGAACCTAAGTCGGTGATCCTCAACTCGGATTGTGCAATAACCTCAAGTCTAAGGATTACATTGATTGAGATATACAAATGACGACTTATTCATTGTATCTCAATATGGGTCAGCCTAACTCGCTGAACTCTTTAGCCGAATCAGTGTAAGTCGGAATAGCATCTCTATGCCCATGACAAGTGGAACCGAGTCATCAGCCGACTTTCACATTAGTCTAAGTTGTGTGTCCAGCACAACCCCAATGACCAAGGACAATCAGTATAAACAACATGAATCTATAGTTCCACAATCGAATCACATATTCAATGATATATATCAGTAGTTCATACATGGGCAATAACTTTATGAATACATTGGAAATAACATCATACATGATTGCCTCTAGGGCATATTCCCAATATCATCATCATCACTACAAAAGAAAAGAACCAAACAATTGGGAAAGCATCAGTAACAGAACTACCTGATAAAGTAGTAAAGAAGCAGTAAAACACTTATGAAGATACATCCTGCGCAAAGCGGAACAAGTTCATCCGGGCGGGAGCAGCCGAAACTGGAGCAGCATCGAAGGGTTTGGAAGCAGTTGAGGCATCCGAGTCTTCGCCCTTTTCTATAGTGTAAGAGTGCTTCCTCTTATCACCAGCACGCTCCACATGAAAATCCCTAGAGCGAGCCGACAGAAGGGATTGCATTTTCGATGAAGAATCAGAAGCAGAAAAATCCATCTCCTCATCCGCGGCAGTCCCAGTCATAGGGAGATCGTTAGATGCGGAAGAATGGACAGGGGGCTCACAACTTCCAGAGAGAGGAGGAAGTGAGCTCAAGTGATCAAAGTCCTACACAAACAGAAGACATGGAAAAAGCACTAGTTATTGATCGAGTAAAAATTCATCCGCAAATAAAAGGGAGGAAAGATGGATGCAAAGGGAATTTACCTCGGGAAGACGGTTCTTCTTTCCATAGGGCTCCACAAGACAGCTGGAAGGAACCATGCTTTTCTTGGTAAGAGTGGTGAAGTTTTGAACCCTTTTTTCATACACCTTAAGGGTACGGTATTCCACTGAAATCATCATAGGATCCTTTTTCCCGGTATACGCCCACATGCCAGAAAGCCGGGCCTGAAGTGGTTGGATGCGGATCCGCAAAAAATATACCAGAATCTAGAGACCCGACAATTCGTTGCCAACTTCATGCCGTAGTTTTGAAATGAGATCAAGATAGGGCTAGATTTCCACCATTTCTTCGGCAGAAGGACGTTGATCACAGGAGTCAAGTTTGCGGCAAGTTTTCTTAGGATCAAAGGGGGCTAAACCGAAAGACTGGCCTTCAACGGGTTGATCCTTGATATAAAACCACTTGGACTTCCAGGCTTGGACAGAATCAGTGATCTTAAAATCAAAATAATCTACGTCGGAGCGAACAGAGAAAATGGCGCCACCAACATCATGGACAATGGTGTCAGTGGCGTTACGGTGAACATAAAAGAAATGCTTCCACAGGCCCCAATGGGGATGAATCCCGATAAAGCATTCACAGAGAGTGATAAAATAAGCAACATGGAGGATAGAGTTCGGCGTGAGCTGATACAGCTACACGCCATAGACAAAAAGAAGGCCACCAAGAAATTTGTGGACAGGAAGAGAAAGGCCGCGGAGAAGAAAGGAGAGAAACATTACCCTCCAGCCAGGCTCGGGGATGGGAGCAGCTTCGTCTCCAGGGAGCTTGAAGGTACCCTCCGCCAGATGGCCGGAGTTCCGCGCCTCACGGAGATCCTGCACCGTACACTTGGAAGGAGCCCATTCGACGGCCCTCTTCCTAGGGGCCTTCGCGGCCGTAGTGGAAGTCCCCGCCTTACTTTTTTCCATGGCAACAAAAGAGGAACATGAGCACATAGTAGGCGTTCGCGAGGGGGCAAGAGCACAAGGAAGAAGATGGAGCCAAGGAAGGTGAGGTAAAAAACATTAAAACAAATCTCCGTCCCCTTATAAGGAGCAAAGGTATGAAGTTCGGACCGTTCGATGCAAAATCGAACCGACAGAAGATCACATGGTGGTGACACGTGTTAAAGATATTCCGTAAAGGAAAAAATCTAAAGAAGTTATTGTCGCGGTAAAACGGGGGATAGCGCGTGACAGCTTGATCTTCGCGCAGAGAGGGGATGTGCAGTCACAAAACTCCGTTGAATACGCTACCACACGTCATCATTACTGCCGCATGGCCCCACGTTCAAAACATCCCACCAGGACATGTCTTCTGTAAATCAACAACCTAAAATACGTCATTACTGACATCACAACAAAGACAGTGCAGAAACTGCGGATCGCTATAAGAGATATGACCCGAGAAAATTAAAATTGGAGCCGAAGTAAATTTCTCCATGAGAAGACTTGAGACTACAATCGAATATGCAATATTGCAACTGTAGCCTCGGGGGATACTCCTATCGGAAGCACTGGTCGTGCACCCGAAAAAATCTACAGAAACACTGGCGCCATAAATCCAAGTTTTCGAGCCTATGTTCTAATACATACATCCGAACATAGCCTCGGGGGCTACTCATATCAGGTGCGTTGGCGCGCACTTGATAAAGAAAGACAAATGAAAAATTCTTTAATAGATACTCCTATCAGGAGCAGTTACAAAAAACAAAAGATCTCCAGTCGCCAAAAAGAAATCTCGGATTACACTCGACGTGACAAAAATCCGAATGCCATGTTCAAAAACATGAAGGTAAGACCCCAGGATTCGTCCTGTGTGGCCTGGTAATCGCACAAGAATGCGCTCTGCCAGTAAAATATCTGTATCAACGATACGATGAAAAATCCCGATGGACGCATTGGGTACCCGATAAAATAGAAATTGGAATTCAGTATTCGATAAGACCTCAGCGGCTCGAACTAAATTACGCCAGTAGTAAATTCTGAATTCGAGCCTGGGACTTGAATTTGATGTAGGACAACCTTGTTTTTGCCCAAGAGAAATTAAGTGATTCCTGATCCATCGGAAGCATCAAACTAGTTGTACCAAACTCCGTACAAAATTAAAAATCAAGGAACGGAAATAAAGGGAAAGAGGGGAAAAAGAAACTTTGAGACTCAACCCAAAACTACCATTCAGGTAGAGTCTCGGGGGCTACTGACATAGGTACGACTACTCGGATGCTTATGATTTGCTACCCTATATTGGGTAAAAGGCTTACGACCCATGAAGATTTCAGATGATAGCCCAAGGAAGCAGCCGACAAAGACTTTGATCGTATTAGGAAAGAGACTATGAACCGACATTGTGTTGCTATTGTAATTGCGCGTATGTAAAACATATCCACATACAGCTTTGAGACCCTACCTATTATATATAGGATGGGAGAAGCCCAAGCGAGGGTACCAAAAACTCCTAGGCAACTTGTAATAGTGCGATTCCCAAATATTCAGGCGACTTTGACTTCATTATTTTCCTAACATCCGACGAAATCCCCAACATTCTCTTTTCCCGTGAAACCCTAAGTCCTTCACCATGGACATTGCTGAGGTTACCCCTCATCACCAGCGGTGATGATAGAGGCAGAAGAAGCTTCTGGGTCCACTTTGTTCGCGGAGGCAGCAGAGTTCCAGATCCTGGAAAATCCCAATCCCACCCAGCCTGCACCTAATGCGGATATAGTGGAGAAAGCTAAGCCTGAAGCAGATCTTATGGTGAATGTCGAATCTAGTGTAGATCTCCCTAGCGAGGCCGGATCCCAGATCGATCTTCCCAACGAGGTCGAATCTAGGAGGAGTAAGACAACAACTCTGGTTCCGCCTCTGCCAACGCCGGAATGAATCAACCTTTCCTGAGGTACACGTTGAGGTGTATGATGCTACATGATGCTGGCCTGGATGAGATTCTCGAGATCATCAGATGTTTTGAGGAAGCCCACGAGGAAAGCCGCAACTACCTTAGGACGCACGCATCGCACTTTGTCGGATATGTTGGATCCGGATCTGGCTCTGCCGATGACAAAGACTTGCTGGAGGCGATCAGAACAAACACTGACTTACCAGCATCTTCGGATGATTCAATGGCATCGGCGGATTTCTGAAAGTTCTCCACAGAGTATGAAGAGGAGTATAACTCCAAAGCTGTAGAAGAAGGAGAAGCCATGGATGAAGGATCCAGAGAAAACTCTCCCAAAGCGCAGAATGATATGGATCTCGAAGATAATCCCGACATCCAGATGTCCGAAAGTACTAATCAGAGCTTGACAAGGACGAAATAGACCCAAAGCCGTCTTTGCTACCGGCGCTGCGAAGAAGGCAAGGAAGAAAGACAAGAAGAAGACTCCGGCAAAAGACCCTCCGGTTGATGAGGTAGTTGCCGAAGAATATGAAGAAGACTCGGATAGAGCCCTAATCCTAGACGAGCCAAAGGAAACTCCAGTGGATGGACACGTGGTTACACCTGGTGCCCGTAAACTCATCGGAGATGCGTTAACTATGCTAATCCCTACCGCTGCAGATCTTACACCTACAGAATTGGAAGATAGGGCCCAAGCCCTAGAAGCGCATCATCAAGTACTCCTGGATGAGGCTAACAACCTCTTGGAAAAGAAGAAGCGCATTGCATTTGCGGGGCAGTTCAACTCCCTGCAGCACCAGAAGACCCGGAATGGCCTCGTGCGGGCTAACAAAAATCCGGAAGTCCACAAAACCCTCTTTGAGGGAAATGACACCGTCAAGGGAGAACCTCGGCTCGATAGCAAAGGAGATCTGGTGTATGGAACACTAGTGGAAAATACTGCTATAGCTCGAGATATCCTGGCGAACAATCCAAACCCAGATCAAGTCCGGTTGGGCGTAAAGCTGCTTACCAAGGGTCTGGAGCAATAAAAAGCCGCAAAATCCGGGAGCAGAAAACTAGTCTGCAAGTCTGACCAATGTCGCACGGATCAATCTTGGCATGACGTAAGACCCCGACGGGACCTAGAACATCATCACCGCCCGACCGTCAGGAAGACAACTACTCAAGAACCGGATCTTCAGGGCAACGGCACAGCGCCGCACGTGAATGGACCAATCTCGCTCTAGCCATGGAGCGAGACGTAGTTGCAACACTGGTTCTAAGGTAGCCTCCTCGGTGATAGTCAAATAATCGTAGGGAAGACGAAGAAGAGCGATGTCGGGAGGAGGACCGACAAAGGATGCCACCTCCTAGACATACAAGTCGTCCAGCTGAACCTCATCACAATGGGGGAAACAACAGACGAAGGAATAACGGACACCGTGCCGAGTCAAGCCGGCAGCGGGCTTGTCGTAATCAAGACCCTCCTTGGAACCGGAGTAATGATGCTCTGAATGGAGGCCGACACTTGATACGTCATAAACATATCTATAATTTTTGATGTTCCATGCTTGTTTTATATCTACTTTCTTATGTTTTGCCCACACTTTGGAGTATTTTTACACATTTTCTAGAACTAATCTATTAACAAGATGCCACAGTGCTAGTTGCCTGTTTTCAGCTGTTTTTGGTTTCAGAAAAGCTAGTAAGGAAATATTCTCATAATTGGACCAGACAAAAGCCAAAGTCAATATTTTACCCGAAGCAACATAGAGTCCGGAGGGGAGACGAAGTGCCGTACCAAGGCGGCCACACCCTATGGCAGCGCGGCTTGGGGGGCGCGCCACCAGGGGGTGTGAACCCCCTAGTACTCCACCGACCTTGCCCTTCCGCCTATAAAAGCCTCCCGAGACGAAAACCCTAAGTACCTGATCAAAAATCCACGAAAGAGTCTGTAGCCGCTGTCATCTCCATCCCTAGATCGGGAGGGATCTAAAGCTCTTCTCGGCACCCTGCCGGAGGGGAAGGATCACCCTTAGGCCTTCTTCATCACCATGCCTGCCTCTGGTGTGATGCGTGAGTAGTTCATCCCTGGACTACGGGTCCATGTAGTAGCTAGATGGTTGGTTCTTCTCCTTTGTGCTACCATATTTAGATCTTGTGATCTCCGTTCAGGATCAATATCATCTATTTGTAATCTTACATGTTGTGTTTGTGGTGATCCGATGGATATTGAGATGCTATTTCAGATTGAGTATTGATTCTATCATGTCTATGTTATTTGTGATCTTGCATGCTTTCCGTTGTTAGTAGCTATCTTGGCCAAGTAGATGCTAGCAACTCCAAGAGGGAGTATTTATGCTCGATAGTGGGTTCATGCCTCTAGTAATCTGGGGAAGTGACAAGAATCTCTAAGGTACTAGATGTGATGTTTCTACTAGGGAGAAAACAACAATCCTTTGTCCATAGGGCAATCGTATTGTTTACTTTAGACACTTTTCTTAATGCAATTATCTGTTGCTTACAACTTAATACTGGAGGGGATTCAGATGATAACCTGAAGATCGATTATTAGTCATAGATGTAGTTGGATTACGGTCTATGTATAATGTTGTAATGCCCAGTCAAATCTCATAGGAGTCAAGATGATTAGTATATGCATGTATGCTTTCTCGGTGTCTGTCAATTGCCCCGCTATAATTTGTTCACCCAACATGTCATCTATCTTAAGGAGAATCACCTCTAGTGAACTATGGATCCTGGTCCATTCTTTTACCATCAATCTATCATCTACTATTTACTGTTTTACTGTTTACTTTCTGCAAGCAATTACTATCTTCCATACAATACGTTTAATCCTTTGTTTCAGCAAAACCGGTGAGATTGACAAACTCACTGTAAGTTGGAGCAAAGTTCTGTGGTTGTGTTGTACAGGATTCCAAGTTGGAGACAACACCTTGGGGTTGTTTCCTTGCTCCTACTGGTTCGATAACCTTGGTTTCATAACTGAGGGAGAACTTGTTGTTGTGCTCATCATACCTTCCTCTTGGGGTTCCCAACGAGCTCATCGTATTTTGAGTCATCAAGCCTATTTTCTGGCGCCGTTACCGGGGAGTCAAGGACAGCTTCACAAGGGGAGTCCTTCATAACCAATCTCTTTA
The DNA here is from genome assembly GCA_910589775.1 of Avena eriantha. Lineage (NCBI taxonomy): Eukaryota > Viridiplantae > Streptophyta > Magnoliopsida > Poales > Poaceae > Avena > Avena eriantha. The sequence goes on along the minus strand of OU342740.1, from coordinate 274,639,850 downwards.
CTTTGTTTTTGTTGTTGTTTTGCTTAGTATATTTCTGCTTTGTTTATTTGTTTCTTATATCAAAAACACAAAAAATTAGTTGTACTATTTTGCTTCCTTTATTAAAAACACAAAAAAATTAGTTCTTTCTGTAGTTGTCACCTCATTCTTAGCTCACGATGTTGATCCCTAAGTTTACCCTGAAATACCTTTCAATAGGTAGTGGCTCTATAATTGGGAAAGATAATATTGAAGAATTCTTTAATCATGTTAGCAAGCATGAGGATATTGAGGATAGATCCTTGGCAGAACTTGCTCCAAACTATGAAATTGCTGCAGCTTCTTTAGTTCACATGTTGGATGCTAGGTTTGTTAACCTTAACCCCACGATGCAACTAATGTTTCTTAAACTTAAAGATATTGAGGATACTGAAAAGAGATAATTTATCCTTGAGACTTTGCTAAAGGAATTCTATGATGTTGTTAAGGAAGCTAGAAAGGTCTTTGATCGTTTTAATATGCTAGGATCATGTGTAGATGTTATTGGTACATTAGAAAAGAAGGACAAAACCAAACCCAAAGAAGAATAAATTAAAACCAATACCTTTTAAACTTGTAGGAATGCATGAAGCCTTAGAAAAGAATTTTGATGGATTGTTCCTGAAAACCCGTTTGATAAAAATTGTGAACCTAAGAGTATTGAGAAAGGATCCTCTAGAACTTATTTGAATGAGATACCTTTCCTTGTTGAAGATATTTCTGGTATTGGTCTTAATGCTTTTTCATTTGAGAATACTTGAATCTTACTTCTTATGCCTAGCTCAAAGGCGTTAAAGAAAAGCACCTATTGGGAGATAACCCAAAAAATTACTCAATAAGTTTTTCTTGTGAGTCTTGGAAGTTATTACTTATGTAATAACCTCTCCTTTTCCTTTTTGTGTGGTTTTGTGCCAAGAGTAACCTCTAATGAGAGAGAAGTAAGACTTGAGAAAGTTACAGTCCCGAAACAGATTTTTGTGCTTCACTGTAAAAATTCGTGAAAAATCTATGTATGTCGGATTGAGCTGTATTTTTTTATGCTTTTGCCCTAGGTTGCTATCCAACTTTAGTTTGTTTAAAACTTTTCGATTTGAGCAACAGAAGGTTTTCGAAAAAGTCGGTTTTTACCTGCTAGTCTATTTTGACAGATTTCTGCCATTATTTGTATTTGCCTCTTAATCTCTTTCTCTTTGAGTTCTCTTTGATCACTTGAGCTTTCAGAAGGAATTGCTACAGTAGCTTGTGTTTTAATGGAAGTTTTACTTGTGTTGAAACTGAACCGAAAGACTTATTATCTTGAGTGCACTAATGTTGCTATTGAAGATTGTGTGAAGTTTTGTATGAAGGCAAATTTTCAAGTGTAGGGAAGAATAATGTGATAAGATGAAGTATGGACAAAAGCTCAGGCTTCGGAATGCCACAGTTGCTATTGAAGATTGTGTGAAGTTTTGTATGAAGGCAAATTTTCAAGTGTAGGGAAGAATAATGTGATAAGATGAAGTATGGACAAAAGCTCAGGCTTGGGGATGCCACCTGTGTCACCCCAAGAAATTTTCAAGAAGTACAAGCGTCAAATCTTGGGGATATCCAAGGCATCCCCTTCTTCATCAATAAAAATCTCAAGTTTTCTTCCGAACACTTCATTTTTATTGTTTCATGCAAAATTGTGTTGTTCTTGGAGCGTCTTCATTTGTGTTTTTAGTTTTCTTTAGCTTGGTTTGCTTAAATAAATTGGTTGGACCCCCGCATTCGTACATTAGTTTTCAAATAAGTTGATTTGGATTGGAAAAGAGTAGGAACGTTCATGCTTATAAGTGGTATAAAAGGAGCTTGTTTTGACTATGGCTTAGACTTTATCATGTTATGCTTGATACTGTTTTAACTTTATGCTTAGTTATTATTGCCGTAGCATGACTTTTTACAAACAATTGAGATTGCTTAATGTGCCTTGAAAGAATCATGCGTTGTTTTAGCATACAAAAGCATAATATTGTGGTATTCTCCTTTGATGCTTTATTTGGGTTGACTTGGCGCATGCTCACACCATGTTAAGACTTTACTAAGTCACCATAGCCTCTATGATCATTTATTTTTTGACTTGTAATATCACTTTATGCTTTATTAATAATTTTTTGTCGCTTTGCATGATTATGGCCATTATTGCTCTCTTAGTTGGTCGGTCCTAGTCTTTTGCTAGCCTCTTGATACTTCCAAAACGTATCTACTTTCCCGAACAATTTTGCTATTGTTTCTCCTCTATACTTGTGTGATTTGGATACAACTAATGCGGACTGACGCTGTTTTCAGCAGAATTGCCTTGGTGTCTACTTTTTGTGCAGAAAACCAACTATAAGGAAAAATCCCGGAAAATATGCCAAAAATCGTATTTCACCCGAAGACTCTAGAAGCCAGAATACGAGACGGAGAAGAGCCAGGGGTGGCCACACCACCTGGTGGTGCCGGCCAGGCCAGGCCGCGCCAGGGGGTGGTGTGAGCCCCCCAGGCACCCCCTCGGCCTCTCTCTTCGCCTATAAGGAGCCTTCTGACCTAAAAACTAAAGGGGGTTCGACGTTTTTCCAGAAGGAGTTCTGCTCCGCCGCCACCACCAGATTCCACGAAACAGCACCAGAAACTCCGTTCTAGCACCCTGCCGGGACGGGGAATTGGAGGAGACGCCATCATCACCATCGCTTCTCCATCGACCATGCATGTTTCCCCCATCTATGAGTGAGTAATCCCCCGCTGTAGGCTATGGGGATGGTAGGGATTGGATGAGATCGTTCATGTAATGGCATCAGATTGTTAGGGCATGGTGCCTAGTATCTTTTATTAGTGCTTTATGGCTTTGTTGCGACTTGTTGTGCTTAATGCTTGTCACTAGGGCCCGAGTGCCATGATTTTAGATTTGAACATGTTATTGATTCATTATGATAGTATTGTTTATGGTCTTATCTGCAAGTTGTATACACACGTTGTTGTCCAGAACCAATGGCCCCGAAGTGATAGAAATTGGGATAACCGGAAGGGAATGGCTTCGATGTGAGGATCACATGTGTTCACAGAGTGTTAATGCTTTGCTCCGGTGCTCTATTAAAAGGAGTACCTCAACTGCCAGTAGTTCCCTTGAGGCCCCGCTGCAAACGGGCTGGCAGGACAAAAGATGTTGTGCAAGTTCTCATTGCGAGCACGTACGACTATATATGGAACACATGCCTAAGATTATCTAGTACTTGGATGCTTTATCTTATTTATCTGCAATTGCCCTATGTTCTGATTCCTATGTGAATTGTCTTGTCCATGCAACACCCGGCCATCCATCCCTATGCCTACCGCACTCGAATCCTACTATTTACTGCTATTGTTACCACTGTCTTTACTTTACTACTGTTGCTACTTTACTGTTCCTACTACAAAACTGTTGCTACTGATAAACTGCTGTGAGCAAGATTGTTTCTAGGTGCAGCTGAATTGACAACTCAGTTGTTAAGGCTTATAAATATTCTTTGGCTCCCCTTGTGTCGAATAAATAAATTGGGTTTAACTTCCCTTGAAAATACTGCGATACACCCCCTATACTTGTGGGTCATCAAGACTATTTTGTGGCACCGTTGCCGGGGAGCATAGCTTTATTTATCAAGTTCACTTGGATTCTCTATTGTTTACTGCTATCCATCCATCATGGGTAAGTCTCGTGATGGCAAGGTTCCTATTTTACCATCCACTACAAGAAGAGGTACGGTTCTAAACACCTCTGCTGCTCTTGATTCATCGTCTGTTTTGAGTAAGTTCCTTACACCACCACATACACATGCTACACACACTGCTACTACTGCTGAATCTGAAACTTCTGATGCTGATGATGCTGCTTCTACTGTGCTTGATAAGAGTGGTTCATTAGGTCCTTTCCTAGATGCTACGATTGCTAGAACTATAGTTGGAAATACGGAAACTCCTAATGAAGACACTACCACACCTGTTAGCTCACCTGAGTCTAGTGAGAGTTATGATATTTAAGATGGTTATGTTGAGATGACTGATGAATTTATTAAAGAATGTAAAAACACCCATGATAGGAGCGCTGCTAAGAGTCTCCTTGAGAGGCATACTATTAGACCCAAATTGTCTCTTGATGCTAAGTTTGTTGCTTCTCCCATAAACATTATAGATGAAGATTATGATTTCTCTCTCGATATATCTTACATAGCTATTGTTGAGAAAGAACCTTTTTGTGGGACTAAGAATGAAAGTGCGGTAGCACATATGAATGAACTTTCTACCATGAGTGTCTTGTTTTCTGATGATATTAAGATGTGTACTTACTTTGTTGCCAAGATTTTCCCCTTTTCACTGAAAGGAGAAGCTAAAACTTGGTCTAGTAATTTACCTCCTGGATCTATTGATAGCCCTGAGTGCTTGATTAGTACTTTCCTGCAGAAATATTTTCCTCCTACTGCTAGACATGCTATTTTGCAGGAACTTTTTGATTTTAAACAAGGAGAAAAAGAGATATTGCCTGAATCTTGGGCAAGGTTTTGTGCTTTGATTCATGCACAGGCTGGAAGTCCATTACCTAAGAATGAGCTTCTTGATATATTTTATAATGGACTAACTGAAAAATCTAGGACATACCTAGATAGTTGTGCTGATTGTGTTTTTAGGAATAGGACTCCTAAGGAAGCTGAGGAATTAATGGCTAAAATAAGTAAGAACTATGAAGATTAGACTCCTCCTAAACAAGCTATACCTAAAGTAATTGTACCTGAACCATCTATTCCGGTGCCTATTCCAACATCAAAGAAGAGGGGAGTTATTGAATTAAATGATGAAGTGATGAGGGAAGCTAAGAAATGTCTTAAGGAGAAGGGAATTAAAGCTGTAGATGTCAAGAATTTACCTCCTATAGAAGAATTATGTAAGCCTATTCCCTACTCATCCACTATTGAGGTACACTCTCTCCAACACTTTGATGAAGGTGATATCCCTTACTCTAAACCTCATGATCAATGCTTAGAAGAATTCGATATCTTTATTGTTAAGCAAGATAACTTTAACAAAAGGGTGCAAAATCATCTAATGGAAAACACTAGAGCTATTGTTGAGTTGAAAGATATTGTGGAAATAACCTCTAATGATGTTAAAATTATTGTTAAACACTTTCAAATGGTCCAAAATCAAATAGACCAACTCGTTAAAGTGCAAAAAGACTTGCTAGTTAATGCTGCAAAAGAAAAACATGCTTATGAAATTAGAACTAGAAGTGGTGCTGCTACCCAGGATTCTCTATATCCTGAGGGGTATCCCAAAAGAATTGAGCATGACTCTCAACAAGCTGAAAATAGTGGTTCTACTCGTAAGAAAAGGAAAAAGAAACATAAAACTATTGTAGAACCCTCTGAACTTGCTATAGATCTTTATAGTATATCTATCTCTGATGCAGAAACTGAAAGTGGTAATGAAGAAAATGAAGTTCCTAATGAAGAAAAAGTTGAAGAAGAACCTGAAAACCACACTAAGAATACTAAATACACAAAAGAAGATTTTATTGCTAAGAAACATGGTAGTGAAAGAGAACCTTGGGTCCAAAAACCTATGCCTTTCCCTGATAAGAAACACAAGTCAAAGGAAGATGAACACTATAATAAGTTTTGTGAGTGGATGAAACCTTTATTCCTGCAAATTCCTTTGACTGATGCTATTAAATTGCCTCCTTACTCAACGTATATGAAGGATATTGTCTTGAATAAAAGGAAGATCCCTAATGAAGAAATCTCTACTTTGCTTGCTAATTATTCCTTCAATGGTAAGGTTCCTAAGAAACTTGGAGACTCAGGGATTCCAATTATCCCTTGCTCTATTAAGAATAGCTATGTTAGAACTGCTTTGTGTGATTTGGGAGCTGGAGTTAGTGTTATGCCTTTCTCCCTCTATAAGAGGCTTCAGCTTGAAAAATTGATACCAACTGATATATCTTTGCAAATGGCTGATAAATCAACCACTATTCCTATGGGTATATGTGAGGATGTACCTATTCAAGTGGCTCATAATTGCTTGATTTTAACTGATTTTGTTGTGCTTCAAATGCCTGAAGATGATAATATGTCTATTATTCTTGGGAGACCTTTTCTTAATACTGCAGGAGCTGTTATTAATTGTAATCAAGGAAAGTTGACCTTCAATGTTAATGACAAGGAACATACTGTCTATTTTCCCAAGAAGATTGAAAGGACTTATGGTTTAAATTCAATTGAACATGTTGAAGGCATTCAAGTTGGAGAAATATATTGTCCCATATCAAGAGATTTTTTTTGAAACTATTATGATTGGGACCATTGCTATCATGGTTGAGGTAACATAATCATTAGTGGAATACAAAGTTTTGTCTCATATGCAATTGTTTTGGTAGCAAGACTTGATCAACCTTGTTAACAAAAGGATTCCATTGAACGAAACATTGATTTCATTATGATTATCTCCATTTAGTTTTATCCTTTGCATTTTAGTTTTTGCTTTCGTTTAGTTTTCTTTTTGTTGTTAGTTGCTTGCATGTTAGAACTTCTGTAGTTCTAGCCTTGTTTTGTCCTTGCATCATGTTTCAAAAAAAAATCTGTCTGTCAGAAAAATCATTCTTCTATTTCTGAAAAATGCCAAAAAATAAAGTGTCTCGAAAAATTCCAGAAAATTCATATTAAATTTTTGCGTGAAAAAAGGGGCAGAGGAGTACCTGGGAGGTACCAGGGGGCCCACCAGGCAGGCACACCACATGGTGGCACGGCCAGCCCTGGGTGGCGCCATGCCCTAGTGTGGGCCACCCCTGGCCCCCCACTAACTCTTTCACCTGCCAATTTCTTCTCTCTCCCGAGCTAGCTTTAGTTCATTGCTCAAAATCGCATTCTTGCTGTGCTTGCTCTCAATTTTTTCGATCTCCTTGCTCAGTACATCTTTCTTGCTAAAATTTGGAGCATTTGTTCCCTGGTATGTGACTCCTCCCCTTGTCCAAGTAGATTTGTGATTAGTGGATTATATCTTGAGTATTTTGCTGCTGTAGGTGACTGGTTATGACAGCTTGTAAGCTTGTTTTATGCTTAGAGATATAGTTTTGATGCATGTTTAGGCCTCTTGCAAGTCCCTATGAGTAGAATCCTTCTTTATATTTACTTTGCAATCACTTGTTTGATAGGTGTTTAAATTTCAGAATACCAAGCATGAACAACCATACTTTTGGAGAGATATTTTAGAGTGATGCACCTAGGAGGTCAAGACCCTCAAGAACAACCTCTCAAGCTAGGCCATCATACAATGAAGATCTCATTGCAACTCGCATTGGCAGTGAAAGGGATGATGGGGATGCTCACCCATCCTATTTTCCTTGTTTTACTTTCTTACAAGCTATAGATATTCTTGATGATTTCTTGCTACTGATTGAGAGGGTTGGTTTGACCTCATATATGCAACATGAGAGTGCGCAATACGCTATGCTCACCAAAACTTTTGTTGAGAGCTTCACATTTACTAACACACCCTATCAGTCTACTGTCTCTTTCAAAATCTATAATCTGCCCTTCATCATGCCTTTGGAGAGATTTTGCAGTATTGTAGGTGTGCGCATGTTGGGGGGATACCCCCGGGTAGGGTCATGCCGGGGTATAAAGGCCGAGTTAGCCGAGGTTCGGCAAGACCAAAGCAGATGCTGGCCGGGTCACCTCAAGGCAGGCCGAATCACGAGGTAACCCGGACTAGGAGGCGTTCGCCTAACTAAGTCTCAACCGCCTTAAGCAGTAAGTCGGATGTGCATGTTTTACTTATATGCAGGAACATGTGTGGCCAGATCAGCTATGATCCGGGTCACGTCGGGCTTCTAGGAGAAGGAAGGAATCTCGTTGGTCAAAAGAAGCCCCGGTACGCACTGCCTGAGCGAAGCGAGCAAGGACAGGACCACCGGGGTGTGGCCGAAAAGGGTGACGATGCCCATGTCGGCTGACGCGGGCGCCGCAGAGGCTCACGTAGCCAAAGCATGTGTGACGCGGGGGGAAAGCACCCCGGTCGGCTTACTACTTTGAGGGGAAGCATATTCTTAGGAATATGCTTCCACGTATGACCTAAGCAGAGCCCGAGCTCCCTCTATAAAAGAGGGGCTAGGGTTTTAGTAGAGGGGGTTGGTTTTTCTACTATTCTGGTTTGGCTAGGGTTTTGGGTGCGATCTGTGGGTGAGAGTAAGAGAGCTCCTTCTTCCTCCTCTCGCCAATATAGCTCAAGGAGCACTTGTAATCTTGGAATCAAAGCAATACAAACTACTGTGTGGAGAATCACTTCACTATCCCTCCCTGGATTCCCCTAGCGTGTATTAGTCCCCACCTTTAGCCTATTCATGACATCTGCCGTGACACCACCACGACAGTTGGCGCCCACCGTGGGGCTAGCGGCGCTAGCAGGGGTCAAGATCTGGACGGGAAACATCATCGGCACCGGCGAACGCATCGTCTCCGGGCTCGTTTAGCGCTTTGGAGCGCTGGATTTCATCAGCGACAACGCTGGTTGCTTCGGCACGCGTCCTCTTCCGTGCAATGGCCTCTTCGTCAAGCTCGGCGTGCACAAGGTATACGTTGCTGTTGACGTGTCGTGTGTTCATCCGCGTCACGTCGTCGAGGCGGGGGAGCCACCCCTCACCGTGGCTCGCGGGGCGCGTATCGCTCGCTCCCCGGACCGCGCAGAGGTGATGATGACTGTGCCAGGTGCAGGCGCGAACAAGGATCCGGTGCCAGATCCGGAGGTAACGCCTAAGGCGCCGAGGAAAGGTAGAGGTCCTCCACTTGAGAGGCCAGAAAACGTGTTGAGGGAAGCAATGGATAGCTTGGCAAACCCTGTAGTAGCAGCGGTAGATCCAGCTCGAGCGTAGGCCGAGCTGGAAGAAACTAGGCAGAAAATACTAGAGGGCGCAAAAAAGATAGCCGCGGCACAACAGTCGTTGAATATGACGCTGCGTGAGTACGCAAAGGCGAACAAAGTTGATACTGTAAAAGTGAAGGGAAGAAATCTCATGAGTGAGATGAACAGAGAGGGGGATACTGGAATTGAGGAATCAGAAAACTGTTTGTCCGTGGGGTTGCCGAGGTATAGTACCCCGGCAAAGAACCTTAGAGTAGCGGATGCAGCGACATCCGAGCTAGAGGGCCTGATGGGTGAAGCCCGGCAAAGACAACAGGATAGGGTTAATGAGCTGGTTCGGATTGCGAACAGGAAAAATGAGGAACTACTCAGAGCAAACCCAGAGAGAGCTGGAGCCTCCAAGATCGTCCATTCGGCGATGGGTAACCCGGAGAAATCCACTGGAGCCGCATCATCCCCTCATGGTGGTCCAAGGAGAGAAGATGTAGTAACCTCACCAGACGGAACAGACAGATCGTCCCGTATGACCCAACACAGGCAGGGAAAGGAAAAGAACCACAGAAAAATGATGATCGACGGAGTGTGAGCCAAGGTAACCGCGACCAAGGCAATGCCGGTCAAGGGAACGTTGTCAACGGCAATGCCGGACAGCGAAACTCGGCTGGAGCAAGACAACCGCAGCAGCGGAATATACCAAGGCAAGAGCAAAGTGCCAGCCGAGGTATCAACAGAAAGGTGCGCCACAAGAGCAAAACCGGTACAACGACGGTGATTCGGAGATGGCAAACGCGGGGTGCCCAAGACCGGACTATCATGTGATAGGGTCAATATTGGGAAGCAGGGATTTGATGCCGAATGATGCCAGGTTGAAACTAGATCGACTGTATAGGTCGGAACAGATCGAATGTCAAGGTCCACCGGGTCCTGCATGTTTTGGACCCCGGATCATGAAGGAGCCACCGGTACCCAACTTCCAGCTACCCAGGGGCACGAAGACGTATGACAACACTACAAAGCTGGAGGATTGGTTGATAAACTATGCTACGACAGTGAAAATTGCCACTGGTAACTTGGGATGGGCTGTACGGTATGTACCCCAGATGTTGGAAGGACCGGCAAGGGTATGGTTGAACAATTTGCCACCAGGAAGCATCAATTGCTGGATAGACTTTGAGGAAATGTTCATCAGCAATTTCTCGAGTACATATCAGAGGCCAAATAGGCCGCAGACCCTAGCAATGTGCAAGCAAAGACCTAATGAGACAGACCGGGAGTTCTTGACCCGGTGGTGTACCGTGAGAAGCTCGTGTGAGGGCATGATAGAATCACAGGCCATAGCATGGTTCACACAAGGGTGCAGATATGCAAGCGAGCTGTGGATGAAGTTGCAAAGGAAAATGCCAACTACGTTGGCATAAATGATCTGGATTGCAGATTCGTATGCTTTAGGTGATCCAACTCAACCTAGGCTCGCGTCAAACGAGTCAAGCGATGAGTACTATCAGAGAGATGGGGCCAGATCATCCCGGAGGAATGAGTACAGAGGAAAAAGGAGAGATGATAGACTAGATCATCGATACGGTTCGCACCAAGTTGCAGCTGTGAATCAAGATCAGCCCGGTGCAGGGGGGCAATCAACGCCAAAAAACTAGAGGGCAGTGGACTCCGAGAAACGATGGCAAGAAGACTTGGACGCCAGAGCAAAAGAAGTAGTGGCAAGAAAGGAAAGACCGTCCGAGGTATACTTATGAGTCGATGTTGGACCAGCCGTGTAAGTTTCACACGCCAAATCCGAATAACCCAGCGGGTCATACGACGAGGCAATGTGAGTGGATGCGCAACATTGAACAAGGTGGTTCGGGGAATGCTCAGGCACCCCGGAATGATCAGCCTCGGCAGGAGTTACCCCGGCAGCAATTGCTCTCCGGAGCGAACACGCAACAGCTAATGTTGCCTCCCCCTCCGCCGAGGTATGATAACAATGAGAGAAGAGATGCAGTCCATCAAGTAGAAAATCAGCATCAGCCAGATCAGAGATACCCCGGAAATGAGGGGAGAAATGAGTACAGGGAGCACCATCAGAGCTATTGTGTGTTCACCACTGAGGAAACAGATAGAAAGAGCTTGCAGCGTAGGCATATGGAGGTGAATGCAGTAATGCCCGCAGTGACGAGGTACATGCCTTGGTCCGATCAGGAAATCACCTGGAGCATCAGGGATCATCCCAAGCTCATGCCAAGCCCTGGTTCGTATGCGTTGGTGCTAGATCCGACACTCATTGGACCAAGCATTAACGTAAGGTTCTCAAAGGTGTTGATCGACAATGGCAGCAGCATTAACATCATGTATGCGGACACGATGCGCAAGTTGGGTATCTCGGAGAACATGCTGCAGGCCACGAGGACAACTTTCCATGGTATTGTGCCCGACATTTCTTGTGAGCCCATAGGCAAGGTCCGGGTTGACGTCTTGTTTGGCACAAGGGATAACTGCCGAACCGAAAATTTGGAGTTCGAGGTGGTGAACTTGGAAAGCGCCTACCACACACTACTCGGAAGGCCATCCCTGAACAAGTTCATGGCAAGTTGTCACGTTAGCTACTTGAAGATGAAGTTGCCCGGACCAAACGGGGTGATTACCATTGCAGGGGATTTCCGACGTTCCATGGAGTGTGCGTCAGCCGGGTCAAACTTAGTCGAGTCACTTGTGATTGGGCGGGAAAAAAGGAAAATTCAAGAGGTGGCGACATTGGCTCAGTCCGGGCAGCAGTATATGCCGGCGCTGAGTAACCCGCATGGAAGTGTCTCCTTCCAGGCCATGAAAGATACCAAGAAGGTTCCTGTGGATGACATGTTCCCAGAGCGCACCGTAAAAATTGGTGCCGGGTTAAGCGATAAATAGGAAAGCGAGCTCGTCAGCTTCCTCCGTGAGAATCGGGACATTTTTGCTTGGTCCACACAGGACTTGCAAGGTGTTCCAAGGGAGTTGGCCGAGCACTCTCTAAATGTGAGACCCGGAGCTAAGCCGGTGAAGCAACCACTCCGCCGCGTCGCCGAAGATAGGAGGAAAGTCATTGGGGATGAGATAGCTCGGTTGCTAGCTGCAGGATTTATCATGGAGGTCCTTTACCCGGATTGGCTGTCTAATCCGGTGCTGGTGGAAAAGAAGAAGGATGACCCGAACGTGGCAGTGGTTTGGCGCATGTGTATTGATTACAAGAACCTGAACAAGGCGTGTCCAAAAGATCCATTTCTGCTGCCAAGAATAGATCAGGTCATAGACTCAACTGCTGGATGTGAATTGTTGTCATTCATTGATGCATATTCAGGTTTCCACCAGATACCTCTGAATCCAGATGATCAAATAAAGACTGCATTTATTACCCCGTATGGGGCTTATTGCTATCGCACTATGCCATTTGGTTTACGTAATGCAGGGGCAACGTATCAAAGATGTATGCAAAAATGTTTGCACGACCAAATAGGTCAAAATGTACAGGTGTACGTGGATGATGTGGTTATCAAGAACAAGGAAAGCAAAACGCTCCTTGACGATATCAGGCAAATGTTTGCGAATCTAAGGAGGTTCCGGATAAAACTTAACCCGGAAAAATGCACCTTCGGTGTCCCGGCTGGCAAATTGCTTGGTTTTCTCGTTTCTAGCCGAGGTATCGAGGTTAATCCAACCAAAATCCAGGCCATCGAACGAATGGAACTACCGAAGTGTCTTAACGATGTCCAGAAGTTCACAGGTTGCTGGCCTCGTTAAGTCAGTTTGTATGTCGGTTGGGAGAGAAGGCATTGCCTCTTTACCAACTCATGAAAAAGTCGGATAAGTTCGTTTGGACGCCACAGGCCGATGAAGCATTTACCCACCTGAAGAAGATGTTATCCACGGCACCAGTGCTAGCCTCACCACTATCAAAGGAGCCAATGTTGCTCTATATAGCCGCAACCAACCGAGTTGTAAGTGCAGTGATAGTGGTGGAGCGCGACGAGGAAGGTAAGTCGGTGCAAAGGCCAGTGTATTACTTGAGCGAGGTGTTGTCAGCCTCAAAGCAGAACTATCCACACTGAAACTGAAGCACTACTTTGAGGAGCTCCTATCCGGGTCATATGTGAGGCCCCCATATCCGAGATAATGAGCAACAAGGATGCAAGTGGCAGAATTGCAAAATGGGCAATTGAGCTAGCTCCTTACGCGCCGCAATATGACAGAAGAGAGGCAATCAAATCTCAAGCTGTGGCGGATTTTTTTGGTGATTGGGCCGAGGTGCAATACGAACCGCCACTTCCAGATCCGAACTATTGGCGAATGCACTTTGACGGATCAAAAACCAAAACCGGGCTAGGGGCCGGAGTTGTACTCACATCGCCAAAGAAGGACCAGTTGAAATATGTGCTGCAGATCCATTTCGCCGCATCAAACAATGTCGCTGAGTATGAAGCACTTGTGCATGGGCTCAAGGTGGCAAAAGAGATTGGGATACGTCGGATTATATGCTTTGGCGACTCGGATTTGGTGGTGCAGCAAGTGTCAGGAGTGTGGGACGCCCTTGATCCAAACATGGCACTGTACAGATTTCATGTGCAGAAGATATCTGGTTACTTTGAGGGATGCGAATTTCATCATGTACCCCGGGTGGAAAATGAGGCTACCGACATGCTGTCGAAGCTCGGGTCAACCCGACAAGCAATTCCACCGGGTGTAGCATTAGAGCACCTCAGGAAACCATCCATCAGGCCCTCCCCTGGAACCGACTCGATCTATATCCCGGAGGACACCAAATCCGGAGCTGTGCCCATGGACATTGACATGGGAAGTGGTGCGCGAAACCCGGGGACTGCCTCGGCAAACCCGGGGACTACTTCAGTAAACCCGGGGACTGCTTCGCAAGACCCGGAGACTGCTCAGCGTGATCCGGTGGAAGTTATGCCGGTGGATCAGATGGAGATTGATGAGGATGTATTCCCTGTGCGAACAATACCAGCTTGGGCACTACCTATATTTCAGTTCCTGAAAGACGGAACGTTACCCACTGAGGAAGTGTTGTCCAAGCAAACACAGAGGAGGGCAAAGGCTTACATGATCATCAATTCCGAACTATACAAAAGGAGTGTAACCAATGTCCTCCAAAGATGTGTTGACCCGGAAGAAGGGCTTGACATCCTCCGAGATATACATCAGGGGGAATGCGGGCATCGTGCCTCATCCCGAGCCTTGGTAGCAAAAGCTTTCCGACACGGATTCTACTGGCCAAATGCCTTAGAGCAAGCGGAAGATCTGGTGAGAAAATGTAATGGTTGTCAGAGGCATGCTACCAAGACACATATGCCATGTTGGAACTCAAGACCATACCAATCACTTGGCCCTTTGTCGTATGGTGCTTGGATATGGTTGGCTCGTTCAAACCAGCAAGGGGAAATATGACTCACATTCTGGTAATGGTGGACAAGTTTACCAAGTGGATTGAGGTAAAGCCTATAAGAAAATGTGATGGAGCTACGGCCGTAACGTTTCTCAAAGATATCATCTTGAGGTACGGTTATCCTCACAGTATCATAACTGATAATGGCACAAATTTTGTGGAAGGAGAATTTGCGCGTTTCTGCTGGGATAATAAGATCCGGCTGGACGTAGCCTCGGTAGCTCACCCCGCATCGAACGGACAAGTGGAAAGATCAAACGGATTAGTATTATCCAGGATAAAACCCTGGCTTATTGAGCCACTGCAAAGATCAGCGGGGTGCTGGATAGAAGAACTACCAGCGGTACTGTGGAGTTTAAGAACAACTCTGAATCGATCAACAGGCTATACGCCGTTTTTTTCTGGTATATGGGGCAGAAGCTGTATTACCAGCCGACATAGAGCATGATTCTCCTAGGGTCACCCAATACACAGAAGCTGAAGTGCAAGAAGCCCGGCAAAATGATGTTGATCTGCTGGAAGAAGCGAGAGAATTGGCACTGTCCAGATCCGCCATATATTAGCAAAATCTCCAACGCTATCATAGCCGGAAAGTGTGCCCCCGAGTCTTTCAGGAAGGCGATTTGGTGCTCCGGTTGATACAACGTACTACTGGCATGCATAAATTATCCCCCCCATGGGAAGGGTCATTCATCGTAAGCAGGGCATTGCACAATGATTCTTATTATCTTATAGATGCAAAGCCACACGAAAAGAACAAGGCGGACAGGTCCGGAGAGGAATCTAAGCGACCATGGAATATAGCTCTACTTCGTCCTTTCTACACTTAACTAAGAAGTGTATGTATCCGAGTCATCTCATATGTCGGTATGTATGTCGGCTATGAGCTTATCAATGAAATGTTGGCACCTCGAGCAGTAACTCAGGGATTGCCTTAATAATGTTTGTTGTTCTTATGCGTCAGCTGGAATAAGTTATTCGACTTAACTCGGATTAGTAATGTGCAAGCACCAAGAACCCAACTCTTCGACTTGCTGCTGTCCAACAAGAATTGGCTTCATGGCAAGCAAGAGAACAAGTTTGGAATTGCGTTGCACATGAAAAACGACTAAGGAAAAGAATTTATTCGAGCCGACGTTTGTTTTTCGAACTAACCCTGTATTTATTTTCAATTTATTATGCAGTTTTATTTTGGTGCTAAGTCTAAAAGTTTCCCAGTATTGTTAAGACAATTTTTGAAGCTCGGATTCGTAAGTCATAAAACCGAATCAAGGTAGACACGAACCGAGCCAAGAGATTGGACGAACAAGAAAAAGAAACTCGGGGACTACGCCCAAGTTAATCCGGCATAAGAACTTAGTAGCAAAATATCACATCTGTTTGGAATACAACTCCACCCGGCATACCGGGGATCTGATAAATTTTCGAGTTTTTTCGCTCAAGGGGCAGCAGGAGGAAGTTCGGCATCATCTTCGCCGCCTTCAATATCCGAGGCGTCATCTTCTCCTTCACCGTCTGAGCTATCTTCATCATTCTCAACCTCTTCGTCCGCAGCGGCTTCTAGGAAGCTCGGCCCCTCAACCCATTCATGAATGGGAGCATATTCGATGAGGCTATGGGCGCAAGCCTGGCGCAGAGCTACCCACTCCGGGTCATTGGTCCATCTGGATCCTGTGCGCAGACGTGTGAGGAGGTTGAGATCAATCTTCTCATACCACATGAGTATGTGGTGAAGGATGGTATCAGCTGCGGCACGTCCAGCGGACTCTCTCCAGAGGTCAAGCTGAGTCTCGGTTTTCATTAACTTCTCAATGAGAAGTGCGGTGGTCTCTGGGGCTTCTTCGCCGGGCCAGAAAGTGTTGAAGATGCGAGCTGCAGCGCCGAGGATGTCCTTGCCGTAATTTTTGATGAGCTCCATGCGAGATGATAAGCTGACCAACAGGTCCTCCAGGTCATAAGGAATCCCTTCAGCATCAGAAGTGGCCGGAGTCCCCCTTTGTCGGCAGAAGTTGGCAACTGCTGCGCTCGCAATAGGAGTGCCCTCTGGAAATTTTCCTGGAAGCGAGGCAAAGGAGGGGGTCAAGAAAAGACATATGAAGTAACCCGGAAAAGTAGGTCGGAAAAGGGAAAGGAACTTATGTGATATATGACTGAGGATCCGGGTCAACTCCTTGGTGCAGTCATCACGTCTCTTCCGAAGCTGCTCAAGCTCAGCGTTTGCCGACCCAAGCTGGATGCCGGACTCCTTGAGAAGATCCTGGTCCTTAGCGATCTGGAGGTTGAGGGGCTGGCGCTCTTCTGTGAAATTTTGGCCAGCTTTTTGAAGTTCGGACTGGTGATGGGCCTTCATCTTCTCCATCTCTGCCTTGAGCCTGGCAATCTCATCGTCCTTGGTCCGGAGGAGGGCATGCTCGTCATCTTTCTCCTTAAGCTCAGCTTGGTGCTGCCCTGCTTGTTCGAGAAAATGCAGCATCATATCAGGCACGGGCACACTATCTTCAAGCGATGCTGAAATAGTGTGTTGGCCCGGCAGAGCCGAGGTATGAATGTTTGCCGAGCCAAGGAGAAAAGGAAGTGGAAAGCACGGCAAGGTCGGACAAAAATGACTTACCCTTGATCTGCTCCAGGTTTTTCTGCATAATAATGTTATCAACCTCCACCCCAGTTGCGGAAACCGAAGGATGAGATTAGTTCGGCAAAGGAAGATGAAGAAAAATGAAGAAGTGATAAGGAAGAAATTTACCCCTTTTCTTGTATTCCGCGATAAGTGCGGCCTGCTTGGCGCGTAGCATCTTGTGGGTATCCAGCAAGCGTTGGAATTCAGCACTCTGGCGATTGGTGGTCACCTAAAAGGGATACAGAAACACAAGTTAGCTCGATGCATATTCGAAGTGTACTAAAATCCGGGCCAAGTGGAACTTAACCCGGCTCTATGTGTGTGCATATTCGAAGTGTACTAAAATCCGGGCCAAGTGGAACTTAACCCGGCTCTAGGTGTGTGCATATTTGAAGTGTACTAAAATCCGGGCCAAGTGGAACTTAACCCGGCTCTAGGTGTGTGCATATTCGAAGTGTACTAAAATCCGGGCCAAGTGGAACTTAACCCGGCTCTAGGTGTGTGCATATTCGAAGTGTACTAAAATCCAGGCCAAGTGGAACTTAACCCAGCTCTAGGTGTGTGCATAGGCGAAGTGTACTAAAATCCGGGCCAAGTGGAGCTTAACCCGACTCTAGGTGTGTGCATATTCGAAGTGTACTAAGATCCGGGCCAAGTGGAACTTAACCCGGCTCTAGGTGTGTGCATATTCGAAGTTCTCATGGAGCTACATTAGTTTTCTAAAGAGCATCCGGCCGAGTAACAAGTTACTCCCCCGGAGGCTCGGGGACTAATGGTTATTATCTACAACATGTAAAGGGGAAGCGACGTACCTCCATCATTCGCCCAGCGAGGTTAATTACCTTTGCGGCTGTGTTCATCTGAGCGGAAAACTCGGCGGGGCTGAACTTTTCCGGAAGATCAGCGTCTTGAACGACCTCTGCCTTATTCCAGTTCATGACAAACTCAATCAGGCTCGGAGGGTATCGTTCACCGCTGGGCATATGGGGTGCCACCAAGCCCTTCGCGTGCGCTTCCTTCCTTTCAATCAAGGCAAGGGCTGGGCTGGTGTGCAGAACCATCTGCTGTGCATCAGTTGGCTCGGCAGGGGCATCCTTCGCTGCTGGAGCTTTCTTGGGAAGCATTGATACGAGGGTACGCTGCCCAGCCTCGACGAATGTCGGCTTGGTAGTGTCCGGAGCCTTCTTCTCCTTGGCTTGCTGGGAAGAGGAAGCCATCGCAGCGGATTTCCCCTTAGGAGCGGCCGGGGTAGCTCCTCGCCGAGGTTGAGAAGATTCGGACGAGGCAATGGAGCTAGGCGCTGGTGCTCTTGTTGCTGGACTTGGTGCCGCTGCTGATGTTTTTGCAGCCGGGGTTGGTGCTGATGCCGGAGTTGGTATTGGTGCTGGTCTGGTTGTTGGTACTGGTGCTGGAGCCGAGGTAGCTTTAGTGGCTGCTGGTTGCGGTGATGCCGAAGTGGTGGATGCCGTCGCCTCGGCCAGGCCGGTCTCTCCCGCTCCAAGGTTACCCTCCTCTTGCCGAGGTGGAGCTGAACCCGGAGCAGCCGCAGAACCCTCTGGAATAGGGCTTAGCGGACGTGACTCATCGTCGTGGCGGGGAGAAGGGCTAGGTCGGAGAGGTGAAGAGATGCTAGATCCACTTTGAGGGACCTCCACCGGAGCCCTGCAAAATCAAACAATGTCAGAAGAGAAATTACATCGATAAAATAAAAACCAAGATACAGAGGGAAGAGTGACTTACACATCCGAGGTTTGGGCCTCCTTGGGTTTTCGAACCCTTCGTGCGGGGGCCTTGCCTGCTGGCTTGGAGGCAGTCCTGTCCCCGGACTTATTTCGCCTTTTAGCGGGCTGAGAAGGTCCGGAGGAAGAACTTGAAGCAGCCCCGTGCTTCTTCTTCGATGCCACCAGAACAGGTTCGCTCGTAGCGAGGGGAGGATCCTCGTGGATGTGGCCACCGGGGTGAGCTGATGGCGGAAAAGCAAAAGAAAGGGGGACAGCCTCAACAGGTTCAATCACCTCGACATCCGAGTCATCTTCATCATCGGGCCAATCTCTAATAGAAGAGGGTTTACCCGTGGGTCGTTTCGTGGCGTCGGTCATCGGGAGGAACATCTCCTGGTCCGGCTCTTCCTCATCCGGAGTCTCCCGGTCGGACGCCCACTTAAGGGTCGGATCAGTACCGTCCTCGAGGGTTTGCTGAAGAAATTGCTGAGGAAAGGAATGAACAAAAGAGTCAAAAATGCAACAATAACTAACATATAGTTAGTCCGGGGAAAGTTTGCAACATGAAGCTTACCGCGGGAGGAAGCCTATCGCGGCAAAAATGCTCAATTCCCCAAGTCCACTCAGAGGAGAAGTCCTTGTGGGTGGTGAAGAGAGCCTTAACCCGGCAATAAATCTCCGTGTTGCTCAGCTCGAAGGAGGAGGTCCAGTTAGGGTCGCGACCGAAGCTCATGTGGCACACCTTGTGGGTGCGCTTCTGGAGGGGGGAGATTCGGTTATGCGCGAAAGTGATCATGGCATCCTCGTTGCGTAGCCCGAGCTTCTTCAGCTCAGCGAACCTTTTGTTGACCTGGTTGGCTAAGGCCGTGGGCTTCTTGGGGACGGCATCCCACAGATCCGGGTTAGGTGGACCCGGGGTATATGGGAGCAGCCGGATTAAATCTTCGGTGCATGTGTTCCGGACGTAAAAGAAGGTCTGGGCCCACCCTTTGCAGGACTCTAACCCGGTGACCCGGGGGAAAACGGAAAACCTCCGGGGTGAGATGGAAGCCGCTCCGAATTGAGTGAGCTGCTTGTCCTCCGGGTCGGTATGGATGTTGGGGATGACGTTGCGACGAAGGCCGAAAAACCGGATCCAAAGCTCCTTCATGGGCCAAAGTCCGGCGTAGCCTTCGATCGTAGAAGCAAAGGCAGAAAGGGAAGTGATGGCGTTGGCTGGAAGATGGTGGGGCTGGAGCTGGTACGTACTGAGCCAGTCCCGGAAAAAATCGCTCACCGGCAACCCGAAGCCCCGTTGGAAGTGGGACAAGAACACGACGTATTCCCCCGGATTGGGTGAGGGGGCCAGTTCGGAGGAGGCGAGGCGAGCCGCAACGCCGGCGGGGATGCACCTGGTGCAGTAGAGCCAGTCCAGGTCGTCTTCGCAGACCCAGGACCCGGCCCACGCACCACGGTCCGCCGCCGCGGCGTCCTCCTCCATCTCCTGCTCAGCAACGACGAGCTCTTCTTCTGTCATCTGATCTTCGCTGCCCTCGCTGGCGCTGGCGGCGGCGGGGGGCAGAGGCCGGGATTGGCGAGGACCCGTGGCGAGAGAGTTGTGTAGCGGTGGTGGCGGCGCAAAAGTGTGAAGGAAAAGCGCGGCGGCTACGTTGCTATTTGGAGCACTGGCGGCGGCGCGGTCGCAAGGAAGAGGAAGGAGAAGAGCAATGGGCAGAGGGGCGCGGAAGGGGAAAAATCCTAAGGGATGCGCCCCTCCCCTATTTAACCACTCCCTCGAGCGGTGAGTGGGATCGTGTCCTGTGGATCGGCCACACGCAGTGGCCGTGTATCGCCTGCCCGGACCAATCAGTGAGGAGCCACACAGAGGGTCACAGAGCGGGGATGATCCCATGACGTGACACTGTGATGCGATAAACGAGGAGGCAGGCATGACGTGACCCACGCATAGTGATAACTGACAATTACTGCGGCGGTTACTGTGCAGGCCCTTAAAATAAGACGACATGATGATTACCTTCCACATGGGTTGGCGTACGAGAGAAGGAAACAAGACCCGGATGGAACTGTGGTAACCCGGCCAGCAAGTGAAAACTTGGAATGTGCGGAGGGAAAGTAAAACCAGGAGGTCCGAGTTAAAGTGGTAACCCGACCGGCAAGTGAAAACTTGGAATATGCGAAGGGAACGTAAATCCACATAAATCTGAGGTAAAGAGGTACCTCGGCAATAACGACCGGAGCACAGAATTGAACCTGATGTGGCCTTAGCGGCCAAGGCAGCTAAGACCGCACCAGCTTCGGGGACTAATGTTGGGGGGATACCCCCGGGTAGGGTCACGCCGGGGTATAAAGGCCGAGTTAGCTGAGGTTCGGCAAGGCCAAAGCAAATGCTGGCCGGGTCACCTCAAGGCAGGCCGAATCACGGGGTAACCCGGACCAGGGGGCGTTCGCCTAACTAAGTGTCAACCGACTTAAGCAGTAAGTCGGATGTGCATGTTTTACTTATATGCAGGAACAAGTGTGGCCAGATCAGCTATGATCCGGGTCACTTCGGGCTTCTAGGAGAAGGAAGGAATCTTGCTGGTCAAAAGAAGCCCCGATACGCACCGCCTGAGCGAAGCGAGCAAGGACAGGACCACCGGGGCGTGGCCGACAAGGGTGACGATGCCCATGTCGGCTGACGCGGGCGCCGCAGAGGCTCACATAGCCAAAGCATGTGTGACGCGGGGGAAAAGCACCCGGTTGGCTTACTACTTTGGGGGGAAGCATATTCTTAGGAATATGCTTCCACGTATGCCCTAAGCAGAGCCCGAGCTCCCTCTATAAAAGAGGGGCTAGGGTTTCAGTAGAGGGGGTTGGTTTTTCTACTATTCTGGTTTGGCTAGGGTTTTGGGTGCGATCTGTGGGTGAGAGTAAGAGAGCTCCTTCTTCCTCCTCTCGCCAATACAGCTCAAGGAGCACTTGTAATCTTGGAATCAAAGCAATACAAACTACTGTGTGGAGAATCACTTCACTATCCCTCCCTGGATTCCCCTAGCGCGTATTAGTCCCCACCTTTAGCCTATTCATGGCATTTTCCGTGACACCACCACGACAGCGCATGACAGGGACCGTGAAGAAAATTCAAGGGCGGCCCGCTGATTTGTTGGAGATTTACCGAGGGGTGACCAATGATGACGACCGCGTGGCGCAACGCGGAAAGATAAGAAATATTCAACTCCTTGCTCTCAGATACTTTGCATATTATCTTGCTACTAGTGTACTAGGGAGGGAGAATACAAGTAATATCTCCAACTATCATTTAGCATTCCTTGCTGCTGTGCTTAACAATGACACTCGGTACAATCTTGGCTCGCTTATTGCTCGCCGCCTAGCTGCTAGGGGGCCTATCTATGGGGGCATCATTGCATCGCGTGTAGTCAATGCATTAGGTATTTCAGTGGATCCCTATGATGCTATGCTGGCACCACAGAGGCTTGACCTTTTTGCCATGAAAACTCATCACTTTGTCACTGCTACTTCTGATTTGAACAATCTAGTATATAGGATGCTTTTCACTGATGGGGATGAAAGGGAGATCCTTTTGACACAACCTGCTTTGTTTAGTGTTCACAAGAGACCGTGGTCGCGCTCCAAGGAGGAGGTGGACGAGCAGCTTCGCTTGTTGGGTTTCCACGAGCAGCACCAGGAGGATGTGCCCTCCTATGATTACTCCGCGCATTACGGAGGGACATACTCGAGTTCACACCAGGATGAGGGGACCTCTTCGTCATACCAGGGCGACACTTCATCCTGGCCAGCTTGGGATTGATACCCACTTAGGCCAAAAGCCTAAGCTTGGGGGGAGGTACGCTGACACCACACTCATCTCCATATCATGTTGCGTCGGTACTTTGTATATTCATGTTTTCGTTCTCTTTTTAGTTTGCTTCTTCTTTTTGCCTTGGTTTGTTCTTCCCTTTTTGCTTTGTCTGAACTATTCGAAAAACCAAAAAGATTTTGCTTTGTTTATTTTTCCCTTTTGGTTCTTGTTTAAAAATCGCAAACACCAAAAATATTTGCCGTTCTTCTTTGGTTTTGTGAGTTTGCTACAGGGTTCAGCAGTCCTCAGTGGAATATTGGTTTCATATTATTATTCAAGCCACATAAGTGAAGATCAATAATGAGGATTAATGACAACTTGAGGCGTGGTAAGAGGCTGGTAACGAACTCTATTTGTTTTCATTTTTGTACATATACTCATCACTGTGGGCTTGCTTAGTCCGTTCAAGTAGGGTGTATGTTATCTTTGGATGCTTAGTAGTTCTTGCTTTCTTATGATTAGCTCTAGATCGCTAATAGTTTGTAGCATGTCTTATGAATGTTTGCTTGCATTTCTCTATTCATAAATTGGTATGACACCGCGGTATCCTCCTCTGAATGTTTCATGTGATTGACTTGGCACATGCTCACGCATGCACATGACTGTAATAATCAGTTAAGCCTCAATGAATTATTTTTCCTTGAGGATCTTGAATCACTTTCATGCCATGAGTAGTCCTGTTTTGTTGCAAGCATGATAATGACAGCTATTGCTCTCTCGTTTGTCGCTCCCTTACTATTGCTAGCCTTCACTTTTACTGAGTATGTTTTACTCAAGTTCCCAACTCCCTAAACAAAGTATTTCCAAAGTGTCCACCATACCTACTCATTAGCATCATTTGCTACTTCCGTGCATATTCATTATGCCTTGTTTTCTTCTGAATAAAATGTTTGCTTGTTATGAGAAAGTTAGTTAGTAAAGCTCTCACGAACTTGATGGCACACTTTATTTTCTTGCATTTAATAAACCTGAACCATTGCGTCCTTCTTTGTAGCGCATATGCTTGCGCTTTATGAGTTGAAGTTAGCAGAACCATGTATCATGGGGGCCGCTTTCAACACTTGATGTACCCATGGCCCCAAAGTGACAGAAATCGGGATAACCGGAAGGGATTGGCTTCGATGTGAGGATCACATGTGTTCACGGAGTGTTAATGCTTTGCTCCGGTGCTCTATTAAAAGGAGCACCTTAATTGCCAGTAGTTCCCTTGAGGCCCCGCTGCAAACGGGCTGGCAGGACAAAAGATGTTGTGCAAGTTCTCATTGCGAGCACGTATGACTATATATGTAACACATGCCTAGGATTATCTAGTACTTGGATGCTTTATCTTATTTATCTGCAATTGCCCTATGATCTGATTGCTATGTGAATTGTCTTGTCCATGCAACGCCTGGCCATCCATCCCTATGCCTACCGCACTCGAATCCTACTGTTTACTGCTATTGTTACTACTGTCTTTACTTTACTACTGTTGCTACTTTACTGTTCCTACTACAAAACTGTTGCTACTGATAAACTGCTATGAGCAAGATTGTTTCCAGGTGCAGCTGAATTGACAACTCAGTTGTTAAGGCTTATAAATATTCTTTGGCTCCCCTTGTGTCGAATCAATAAATTGGGTTTAACTTCCCTCGAGAATACTGCGATACACCCCCTATACTTGTGGGTCATCACCTCCACATGTACCAAGTATGAGTTCCACTCATGCATCCAACTCCAAATAAAACCAAGTAATTCCAAAGAGTCCACCATACCTACCTATTAGCATTATTGCTATTCCAAGTATATTCATGTTTTTATCTACCTTTCGAATTAAACTTGTTATGTGAAAATTAGTGATTAAAACTCTCACAAAGTTGATGGCACACTTTACTTTCTTGCATTTAATAAACTTGAACCATTGTGCCCATCTATGTTGTATATATGCTTGTCCTTTATAAGTCGTGAATTAGCATAGCCATGTTACCATGGGGAACGCTTTCAACATTGCACTTTATTTGGTTGATATCATGTTCTTTTGCTTATGGATCCTGGTGGTGTGAAATAAAAGGGGGAGCTTATAAGCTCATGGAGTTTGTATATGTGTTAGAGAAACGCATGGGCCGCTAGCCTAAGCCATGCCTAATCATGGTGGAAACTTGCAGCATAACCATAGTGAGCAATCTGTGAAGCATCCTCAATAAAAACCTATGCAAATAGCAAATAAAAAGATCGCTGAGATGCTCATTGTCTGCTTGCCTTGTCATTTTGATATGGGAAAGCTCCTGTATCATGGGGCAAGGGGTACTCCGTTGGTGGTTCTCTATGATACACATGTACTTACAATGACAAGAACTTACTCGTGACTAAAGTTGAGTAGCATGAGGTTTGGTCTTTGTAAGTAAGGGGCATGAGATTTTCAACTTATAACTTGTCAAACATATCCTCATATTTGTTCACTTTAACCTTAATCACCTAAAGATGCTTATGATAGGGGCAATGAGAGCTGAAAGCTAATAAGTACCATAATTTTTGGAAGCTATTTATGAAACTTGAATCCCTGCTTCCTTTTATGAAGGGCATTTATTTTACTTTTATGTTGAGTCTCCATCTTCTATCTTTATGCACCTATTGAGAGAGCATAGTGGTCATTCTTAGTTTAATGTGCATTGTCCCAAAACTTGTGGATTGTTTCATAACTTTGATATTGCTTGTTCTTAAACTATTTGTATCTAGTCACCCTTATGAACTTTGAAGGTGTCATATGCATTTATGTTTTGCTACACTATGAGGGACAAGCTAAATACCATTCTCATTATGTTTTCTATATGTGAAACAAACAAACATCTTTCAAAGCATTGTTATTCATGAATCTTTTTTTTGTACCTTTTCATGTTACAACATAGTTGCTATGTCTTATTGTTAGAACTATATCTCTCATGTCTATGTTAAAGTACTATGATCCTAGCTATCAATGTTTTACAAATACCTTGATCAAGATTGTGATGGTCCATGTCACTTAAAAAATTCTTTCTTTTTTATCACTAACCTACTTGAGGATGAGCAGGAGTTAAGCTTGGGGATGTTGATACGTCGTAAACGTATCTATAATTTTTGATGTTCCATGCTTGTTTTATATCTACTTTCTTATGTTTTGCCCACACTTTGGAGTATTTTTACACATTTTTTGGAACTAACCTATTAACAATATGCCATAGTGCTAGTTGCCTGTTTTCTTCTGTTTTTGGTTTCAGAAAAGCTAGTAAGGAAATGTTCTCAGAATTGGACCGGACAAAAGCCAAAGTCAATATTTTACCTGAAGCAACACAGAGTCCGGAGGGGAAATGAAGTGGCACACCAGGATGGCCAAACCCTAGGGCAGCGCGGCCTAGGGGGCGCACCACCAGGGGGTGTGGGCCCCCTGGTACTCCACCGACCTTGCCCTTCCGCCTATAAAACCCTCCCGGGACGAAAACCCTAAGTACCCGATCAAAAATCCACGAAAGAGTCTGTAGCCACCGTCATCTCCATCCCTAGATCAGGAGGGATCTAAAGCTCTTCCCGACACCCTGTCAGAGGGGAGAGATCACCCTGGAGGCCTTCTTCATCACCATGCATGCCTTCGGTGTGATGTGTGAGTAGTTCATCCCTGGACTACGGGTACATGTAGTAGCTAGATGGTTGGTCCTTCTCCTTTGTGCTACCATGTTTAGATCTTGTGAGCTCCGTTCATGATCAAGATCATCTATTTGTAATCTTACATGTTGTGTTTGTGGGGATCCGATAGATATTGAGATGCTATTTCAGATTGATTATTGATTCTATCATGTCTATGTTATTTGTGATCTTGCATGCTTTTCGTTGTTAGTAGCTATCTTGGCCAAGTATATGCTAGCAACTCCAAGATGGGGTATTTATGCTCGATAGTGGGTTCATGCCTCTAGTAATCTAGGGAAGTGACAGGAATCTCTAAGGTACTAGATGTGCTGTTGCTACTAGGGAGAAAACAACAATCCTTTGTCCATAGGGCAATCGTATTGTTTACTTTACACACTTTTCTTAATGCAATTATCTGTTGCTTGCAACTTAATACTGAAGGGGGTTCAGATGATAACCTGAAGATGGATTATTAGTCATAGATGTAGTTGGATTACGGTCTATGTATAATGTTGTAATGCCCAATAAAATCTCATAGCAGTCAAGATGATTCGTATATGCGTGTATGCTTTCTCGGTGTTTGTCAATTGCCCCGCTATAATTTGTTCACCCAACATGTCATCTATCTTAAGGAGAATCACCTCTAGTGAACTATGGATCCCGGTCCATTCTTTTACCATCAATCTATCATCTACTTTTTAGTGTTTTACTGTTTACTTTCTGCAAGCAATTACTATCTTCCACACAATACGTTTAATCCTTTGTTTCAGCAAAACCGGTGAGATTCACAACCTCACTATAAGTTGGGGCAAAGTTCTGTGGTTGTGTTGTGTAGGATTCCAAGTTGGAGACAACACCTTGGGGTTGTTTCCTTGCTCCTACTGGTTCGATAACCTTGGTTTCATAACT
Organism: Avena eriantha; assembly: GCA_910589775.1. Lineage (NCBI taxonomy): Eukaryota > Viridiplantae > Streptophyta > Magnoliopsida > Poales > Poaceae > Avena > Avena eriantha. The sequence goes on along the minus strand of OU342740.1, from coordinate 274,612,779 downwards.
GAGGGAAAACTTGTTATTGTGCTCATCATACCTTCCTCTTGGGGTTCCCAACGAGCTCATCGTATTTTGAGCTATCAACACTCGGACGGAAACAATCCACCTGCACCACCCTATCCACCAAGCAACCATCATAGCGGCTCTCGAGGTGTCTAGGGAGGGTGTCGTGGCAGAGGAGGTGGTGGCAGAAGCAGAAGTCGGCTCCAAGGCACAGCAGCCACAGTGAACAACCAAGGCAACGTTCTCTGTCACCAATTGACGCGAGGCACAGGATCAACTCTAACATAGAGGCGCGGCGCTATGAGTCCAGCCATATTTATGTGGGTCCAAAATGCTTCAGACCGCGCATTCGACAAACAAACTTCCCGGAAGGATTTGCTATCTCAAGACACATCCAACCCTACGACGATGTGGCCTGGCCAGACACTTGGCTTCAGGATTTTTTTCCAGGCTTGATGCATCACCAAAGGCGGAAATAGCTTGGTCGTGACCCGGTATCTCCCACTTATGATGAGGGAGATGTCATGATCCTGGCTCAATGAACTTCCGAAAAACATCTTCCACAACTGGTATGACATGCAAAGCGTGTTCTTTCGGAATTTCGAAGGCACATATTGGAGGCCCTGTATGGTAGGAGACCTACAACATTGCACCAGAAAGCCGGAGAAACTTGCCAATATTATCTCGGATGATGGATTGACACCAAGAACTCCTGTGAAGGAGTAAACGATCAAACTGCGATTGAAGCTTTCATTGCAGGACTCCCAATTGGTTTACTACGTCACCGTTTGAAGTGCGACAAGGTCACTGATCTGGGAGAGATGATAGAGACGGTGAGAAAATATGCAGACACCACCAATGACGTAGAAGGACTACTGAACATCCTGGCTGTACCATAGTTGGCAAAATAGCCTAAGCAACAAACTCAGAAGCGCAAGAACACCTCGGAATAAAATCCCAATGAGGAAACAGTGGTTGTCAATGCTACTTTTGGGTTTGGAGGACGAGGAGGACGCGGAGGCGGCCGCAGCCGCGGTCGTGGGACATCTAGGGTCCAAGGTAGAGGAGACTAGCAACCTGGCAAAACCTACTCTTGGGCAGACATTGCCAACAATCCGTGTGTGCATCACTTAGATGCCAACGGGGGCTAGTCCCACACAAATGACGAGTCTCGTTTCAATGACAACATCAAGAAAGACGAATCCGCTGGCTACAGGACCAAGTGAAGAAAGGGAAAGAAGAATCCCGAAAAAGAAAAGAGACCAAGGAAGATTCCAACATGGAGGAAGCAGAGCCTTCAAATCCCAAGTCGGATGGAAAGAAGAACTTCCCAACAGAAAAAGACACTTATGTCACTTTCCTTGGGTCTCAACCAACTAAGGTCAAGAAAGCAGTTTTGCATGAGCTCAATGCAACTATTCCGGTTGTCCCTTAGTTCTTGGACTAGTCGGAGGTGACAATCACCTTTGACCATGCTGATCATCCGCCTAAGTTGCACATGCAAGGAAAGTACGCTTTAGTCGTCAATCCACTTATTGACAGCTATGGTTTCTCCAAGACCCTCATGGACAGTGGCAGCAGCATCAACATCCTCTACATCGAAACGCTGCATCGGATGAGGATCTCGGAACTGAATCACAGCTCTATGATCTTTCACGGAGTTATCCCAAGAAGACAAGCAAATTCCCTTGGAGAGATCACTTTGGATGTTACTTTTGGAACTCCAAAGAACTACCGAACGGAAGCACTTTCCTTTGAAGTGTTCTTGTTTAAGAGCGCATATCACGCTATCTTCGGACGACCGGCTTACTGGGCTTTTATGGCTCGTCCATGTTACACTTATAATATGATGAAAATTCCAGGTCCCAAGGGCGTGATCACCATCAGGGGAGACCTGAAGAAAGCACGAGAGTGTGAGGATGGAAATTCCGCCTTTGCTGAAGCTGTATTGCACGCCCAGGAGTACCAGGAGATCAAGAAGACCATTGACCCGTCCGAGATGCCCGCGACGAAGAAGGAGGGTACAAAGCCGACTCCGGAGTTCAAGGCATCAGAAGAGACGAAGACGACGCTGTTGAAGGATGATGACCCCTCCAAGGTGACTCAGATAGGTGTAGGTTTAGATAGTGCATAGGAAAGGACGCTCGTCAAGTTCCTCCAAGCCAATCAAGATATCTTCGCATGGAAGCCATCTGACATGACCGGAGTACCTAGGGAACTTGCCAAGCACTCTCTAAATGTACACCCAAACGCTAAACCTATCAAACAGTCCTTACAATGTTTTGCGATGAAAAGCGAAAAGCAATAGCTAAGGAACTAGCCCGACTCGAGTTAGCCGGGGTCATAGAAGAGGTCATCCACACTTAGTTGTCGGCCAATCCTGTAATGGTCCCTAAAAAGGACACCACTGAATTAAGGATGTGTGTTGATTATACCACCTTGAACAAGGCTTGTCCTAAAGATCCGTTCGCTCTGCCAAGAATTGATCAAGTTATCGACTCTACGGCAGGCTCGGAACTCCTATGTTTTTTCGACGCATATTCCGGTTATCACCAAATTCGGATGAAGGAATCAGACAAAGTCAAAACTTCATTCATAACCCTCTTTGGAACCTTCTGTTTCGTTATGATGCCCTTTGGGATAAAAAAACGTAGGAGCTACGTACCAGCGCACTATGCAGCGTTGCCTCCACGATCAAATTGGACGCAATGTACATGCATATGTGGACGACATAGTGATGATGTCTAAAAATAAGGAAACCTTGATTTCTGACTTGGAGGAAACGTTCGCCAATTTGCACAAATACAACATAATGCTTAATCCGAAGAAGTGTTTCTTTGGAATACTAGCCGGAAAATTGTTAGGTTTCATCGTGTCTCAAAGAGGCATAGAGGTGAACTAAGACAAAATTAAGGCTATACTCAATATTTCCAGGCCGACTCGCCTGAAGGACATTCAAAGGTGAACTAGTTGCATTGCTGCAGTCAGTCAGTTTGAAAGCCGGCTCGGTGAGAGAGCCGCACCACTCTACAAGCTCCTGAAAAAGACTAAAAAGTTCGTTTGGACTGATGAAGCGGAAGCTGCACTATAAGACCTGAAAGCAGTACTCTCGTCCGCTCCTATCCTTGCAGCGCCGAAACCTCACAAACCGATGTTGCTATATCTGGCTGCGACAAACAGAGCCGCCAGCATCGTCATGGTGGTGGAAAGACCAGAGGAAGAATAGAAACACCTGGTGCAGCATCCGACTCACTACCTTAGTGAAGTCCTAACTGAATCAAAGCAGTGGTATCTGCATTATCAAAAGCTGGCTTATGGTGTGTTCTTCGCATCTAGGAAGCTACTGATACATTGAAATGTATCTATAATTTTTGATGCTCCATGCTTGGTTTTATCCAATTTCTTGTGTTTTGTCCACACTTTGGAGTACTTTTCATATGATTTCTTGGACTAACCTATTAACAAGAGCCAAAATGCCAGCTGCCTATTTTCTGCTGTTTTTTGTTCCAGGAAAGTCAGAAAATGAATATTCTCGGAATTGGACGGGACAAAAGCCAAAGTGCCTATTTTTCCAGAAGACTCACGAAGCCAGAATATGAGACGGAGGAGGGCTAGGGCCTGGCCACACCACCCCCAGGTGCGGGCTGGGCTTGGCCGCGCCAGGGCATGGTGTGGTGGCCCCAGGCACCCCCTCGGTCCCCCTCTTTGCCTGTAAGAAGCCTTCTGACCTAAAAACCTCGGGGGGTTCGACGTTTTTCCACGAAAAGTTCCGCTGCGCCACCGCCACCGAAGGGGAGATTCGGGGGACAGAAAGTCTCTGTTCCGGCACCCTGCCGGGACGGGGAAGTGCCCCCAGAGCCATCTCCATCGATCTTCACCATCATCGCCATCGACCATCCATGTTTCCCCCATCTATGAGTGAGTAATCCCCTGCTGTAGGCTATGGGGATGGTAGGGATTGGATGAGATCGTTCATGTAATGGCATCAGATTTCTTAGGGCATGGTGCCTAGTATCTTTTATTAGTGCTTTATGACTTTGTTGCGACTTGTTGTGCTTAATGCTTGTCACTAGGGCTCGAGTCCCATGATTTCAGATCTGAACATGTTATTGATTCATTATGATAGTATTGTTTTTGGTCTTATCTGCAAGTTGTATACACACGTTGTTGTCCGGAACCCATGGCCCCAAAGTGACAGAAATCAGAATAACCGGAAGGGAAAGGCTTTGATGTGAGGATCACATGTGTTCACAGAGTTTTAATGCTTTGCTCCACTGCTCTATTAAAAGGAGCACCTTAATTGCTAGTAGTTCCCTAGAGGCCCTGCTGCAAACGGGCTGGCAGGACAAAAGATGTTGTGCAAGTTCTCATTGCGAGCACGTATGACTATATATGGAACACATGCCTATGATTGTCTAGTACTTGGATGCTTTATCTTATTTATCTGCAATTGCCCTATGTTCTGATTGCTATGTGAATTGTCTTGTCCATGCAACGCCCGTCTATCCATCCATATGCCTACCGCACTCGAATCCCACTGTTTACTGCTTTTGTTACTACTGTCTTTGCTTTACTACTACTGTTAATTTACTATTCCTACTACAAAACTATTGCTACTGATAAACTGATGTGAGCAAGATTGTTTCCAGGAGCAGCTGAATTGACAACTCAGTTGTTAAGGCTTATAAATATTCTTTGGCTCCCCTTGTGTCGAATCAATAAATTGGGTTTCACTTCCCTCGAAAATACTGCGATACACCCCCTATACTTGTGGGTCATCAGCTACGACATTACTTTTAGGAGCACCAAATTACCGTGGTGAGCACAGCTCCCATGAGAGACATAATTAACAACAACGACGCTACAAGACATGTCGCAAAATGGGGAATAGAGCTTTCGACATTGAGTACAAACCTCGTATAACAATTAAATCCCAAATCCTTGCTGAATTTGTCGCTGATTGGACAGAGACAACGGAAAATATGACCCTCCCAGAGTCAGAATACTGGAGCTTGCATTTTGATGGGTCTAAAGCGCTCGGGGGATGGTGTGGTGCTCAAATCACCCCAAGGAGATAAGCTTTTCTATGTATTTGATGTCTATGCACTTCTATTCTTATAGACAGTTGTTGGGCCTCCAAGTGCAGAGGTTTGTAGAACAGCAGCAAGTTTTCCCTTAAGTGGATCACCCAAAGTTTATCGAACTCAGGGAGGAAGTGGTCAAAGGTATCCCCTCTCAAGCAACCCTGCAATCAAGATACAAGAAGTCTCTTGTGTCCCCAACACACCCAATACACTTGTCAGGTGTATAGGTGCACTAGTTCGGCGAAGAGATAGTGAAATACAAGCGGTATAGATAATTATAAGTGGTAACAGTGATAGAAAATAACTTGACGGTGTGGAAAAGACTAAAGGAAAACTGAAATAAAGATGGAAGCAAGCAAACATGTAACAAATCTAATTCCAAATGGTGTATCAATGCTTAGAAACAAGGCCTAGGGATCATACTTTCACTAGTGAACACTCTCATATAAATATCTTCTCTTTATGATACTACTCTTAACTACTCTCCGGTTGAACACTCTAATACATGGTAGGGCTATAACAGCACACCTCAAAGTAAGCCTTTCCCATCTAGAAAACCCCACACTGTCACCTTGAGTACTAGATGAGTCCAACAAACACCACAATTTCATAAAGACATCCAACTCAAAATATAACTCATAACAAGTATTTGAAATCTCTAGCCTAAGTGCCACCATGGTGTGCACACTGTCAACTTCACACACATGGGGAGAGCCAGAGATCTATTAAAGCACTTGAGTAGCAAGGTAGATCTATAGATTACAAGCTCATGATCTCAATAAGATCATGCATAGAGAGAGAGATGAACACATGGCTACCAGTAGAACCCTTAGCCTCGAGAGAGAACTACTCCCTCCTCATCGAATCAGCAATGGCGATGGAGATGGCGGTGGAGATGGCTCCGAGGGCACTTCCCCGTCTCGGCAGGGTGCCGAAATAGAGACTTTCTGTCCCCCGAATCTTCTTTTAGGTGGTGGTGGCGCTGCGGAACTTTTCGTGGCTGGAGGCTTGATGATTTAGGGTTTTCGCATCGGGAGGAATATATAGGCGAAAGGGCAAGGTCGGTGGGTGGCCAAGGGGCCCACACCACCTGGTGGCGCGGCCAGGGCTAGCTGGTGCCACCAAATGGTATGGCCACCCTGTGGCCCCTCTCTGTCTCGTCTTTTGGCTCCGTGAGTCTTCCGGTAAAATATCAACTTTGGCTTTTGTCCGGTCCAATTCCGAGAATATTGATTTTCTGACTTTCTGGAACCAAAAATAGCAGAAAACAGGCAACTGTCACTATGGCTCTTGTTAATACGTTAGTCCAAGAAATCATATGAAAAGTACTCCAAAGTGTGGACAAAACATAAGAAAGTAGATAAAACCAAGCATGTAACATCAAAAATTATAGATACATTTGCAATGTATCAACATCCCCAAGCTTAACTCCTGCTCATCCTCGAGTAGGTAAGTGATAAAAAGAAAGAATAATTTTTGAGGTGACATGCACCATCATAAAATTGATCAAAGCATTTGTAAAACATTGATAGCTGAGATCATAGTACTTCAATCATAACATGAAAGACAAAGTTCTAGCAATAATACAAAGAAACTATGTTGTTACATGAAAAGGCACAAACAAAAGATTCATGAATAACAATGCTTTGCAAGACGTTTGTTTGTTTCACATAAAGAAAACATAGCATAGTGGCATTCATCTTGTCCCTCGTAGAGTAGCAAACATAAATGCATAGGACACCTTCAAAGTTTATAAGAGTGACTAGATACAAATAGTTTAAAACAAGCAATATCAAGTTATGCATCAATCAACTAGTCTTGGGACAATGCACATAGAACTAAGAATGGCCACTATGCTCTCAAAGTAGGTGCATAAAGGTAGAAGGTGGAGACTCAATATATAATGGTGGAAGAAAGGCCTTCATAAAAGGAAGTAGGGATTCAAGTCTCATAAAGAGCTTCCAAAAATTATGGTACTTATAGCTTTCAGCTCTCATTGCCCCTATCATAAGCATCTTTAAGGTTGTTGGGGATATACTTTCCAGGTATCCTCACAGTTCCTCACTGACCAGGGTGGCCCACTTTGGCTTAGAGCTTTGCTTCACGGGTGGCCCAGTTAGAGAGAGAAGATGGAGTCCAATCCGGTACGGGAAGGCCCAGAAGACTTACCGACTTAGGCCCATAATGTTACTTGTAGTTCAAGATGTACTCTGTAACCAACTCTTAGTCATAGCCGGATTGATCTCTCCTGTAAACCCTAGGCCGGATATCTATATAAGCCGTCCTAGGGAGAGCCTTTAGGGCACCAGAAAACACCCAATACTTCAGACCCTCAACTCGCACAGGCGATACCATTGTAACCCATATTCGGCTTTGCCATATTACTGGATTGCTAGTAGGAGTAGGGTCCATCCAAAGCCGGCGGAAACCTGGGTAAACTTGTGTGCTCACCGACTCGGAACACCGTACGTCTCACAACCCTCTCTTCCGCACGCCTCGAGGACCCCCTCATGGCGTACTTGTCCTCAATCCAACGACAGTTGGCGCCCACCGTGGGGAAAGTGAGCTTCGGATCTGCGTTTCGAGCGGAATCTGCAAGAATCGGAATCGGCGAGACCATCGCCATCGGTCGCATCCTCTACGCCAGCGACATCCCTCTCATCGTTCTCGACGAGACTTGGATTCCGGCTAGGGAGGCCATGACTGCCTATACAATCATGTCTTTTGGCGAGATCGATGTGTACATCGGTTTCACTGAACCTACCCAACCCACCCCAGCGGTGATGATAGAGGCAGAATAATCTTCTGGGTCCCCTTTGTCCGCGGAGGCGGCAGAGTTCCGGATCTCAGAAAACCCTAATCCCACCCAGCCCGCACCAGTTGCGGAGATGGTGGAGAAATCCGAGCCTGAAGAAGACCTCACGGTCCAAGTCGAATCTGGAGTGGATCTCCCTGGAGAAGCCGGATCCTAGATCGACCCACCCGTGGAGGTCGAAATCCGGGAGGAGCATATCAACGACACTGATTCCGGCTCTGATGATGCCGGGACAGACAGGCCTTTCCTCAGGTACACACTAAGACATATGATACTGCAAGGCGCTAGCGCAGATGCAATCCTCGAAACCATTAAAAGTTTCGATATGGCTGATCGCGAAAGACGCAGGTACCTCAGGAAGCACAGATCACACTTCATCGGATATGTTGGATCCGGACCCGGCTCTGCCGATGCTGGAGAAAACACCGACTCGGTGCTGGAGGCAATTGTAACAAACGCTGACGTTCCCGCATCCTCGGATGAATCTATGACGTCGGCAGATTTTCGAAAGTTCTCCGCGGAATACGAAGAGGAGTACAACTCCAAATCTGCAGAAGAAGGAGAAGCCATGGATGAAGGATCCGGGGAACACTCTCCCAAAGCGCAGGATGACATGGACATCAGAGATAATCTCGAGGTCCAGATGTCCGAAAGTACCGATCAGAGCTTGACTCCGGGAAACGGACCCAAAGCCGTCTTTGCTACCGGCACTGCCAAGAAGGAAAAGAAGAACAAGACCCCGGCAAAAGACCCCCTCACAGAGGAGGTAATCGCCGAGGAATACGAAGAAGACTCGGATGGAGCACTTATCCCAGACGAGCCGAAAAAAGAAGCATCGGTGGATGGACACGTGATCACTGAAGGTGCACGTAAACTCATTGATGCCGCATTAACCACACCTATCCCTACAGCTGCAAAACTTATTGCAGATGAGCTAGACGAAAGGGCCCAGGCTCTAGAAGCGCGTCGTCAACAACTCCTTGATGAAGCCAAAAACATCGAGGTAGAGAAGAAGTGCATGTCAAACAAGGAGTACATGTCCCGTCTGCATCAGAAGACACGGAAGCGTCACATAGATGACAACCAATTACCACGAGTCCGTGCCGTCCTTTTTGGAGATGAGATGGGGAAGCCACATAAGGATAGCAACGGAGATTGGGTTTACCCAACAACAGTGCAAAATACCGTGGCAGCTCGCGAAATTCTATTGGCTAATCCAGGACCAGAGGAGATACGTTTGGGTATCAAGCTACTCAATAAGGGACTGGAGCAGCAAAAGGTCGCCCTGTCTGGAAGTCAAAAGCTGGTCTCGGATTCCGACCAATGTCGCACAGATCCGGCATGGGCTGACGTAAGATCCCACTATGTTCGGGCGCAGTATCGCCACCCCGAACGCAGGGAAGACAATTATTCAAGAACCGGATCATCGGGATAGCACCGCAGAGCTACACATAACTGGAGCAACGTCGCTCCAGTAGCCGACAGAGACGCGATCGCTGCATTGAATTCGAGGAATCCTCCCCGAAAGGGAGAAGAAAAAGAGAAACGTCGGGAGGAGGATCGTCAGAGAATGCCACCTCCTAGACATGAAAACCGTCCGGCTGAGCCTCACCATGGTGGGAACGACGGACGAAGGAACAACAGAAACCACGCTGGAACAAGCCGCGAAGGGGCCCGTCATAATCAAGAACCTCCCCGGAGCCGAAATAATGACGCTCCGGACGGAGGCCGACGATCAGCCGGAAACTATCCAGCTGCACCACCCTCTCCACCACACAGTTATCACAACGGCCCCCAAGGAGGTCAAGGAGGACGACATGGTGGAGGAGGTGGTGGCAGAAGCTAAAGTCCGGCTCCAAGGCATTGCAGCCACAGCCGACATTCGGGACGATCCCTATCCCCGAACGACGCAAGGCACAGGATCAACTCCAATATAGAGGCTCGGCCCTACGAAAATGATGATGTATACGTGGTCCCAAAATGCTTCGGACCATGCATCAAAGCTACAAAGTTCCCGGAAGGATTTGTTATCTCAAGACATATCCAAGCCTACGACGACATTGCTCGGCCAGACACCTGGTTACAGGATTTCTTCCAAGCTTGCTGCATCGCCAAAGGCGGAAACAGCCTGGTCGCAACCCGATATCTCCCACTTATGTTGCGCAAGACGACACGATCATGGCTCAATGAACTTCCGGCGAACACCATCCATAACTGGTATGATTTACAAAGTGCGTTCTTTCGGAATTTCGAAGGCACATATCGGAGGCCCTATACGGTTGGAGACCTACAGCGTTGCACCCAGAAAGCCAGAGAAACTTGCCGGGATTACCTCGGACGTTGGATTGACACCAAGAACTCCTGCGAAGGAGTAAATGATCAAACTGCGATTGAAGCTTTCATCTCAGGTCTCCCAATTGGTTTACTGTGCCATCGCTTGAAGTGTGACAAGGTTACTGATCAGGGAGAGATGATAGAAATAGCGAGCAAGTATGCAGATGCTGACGACGATGCAGAGGGATTACTCAATGTCCTGGTTGTACCTCAGTCGGCAAAACAACCAAAGCAACAAGTTCAGAAGCGCAAAAATACCTCAGAAGAAAAACCCAACGCGGAGACAGCAGTAGTCACTACTGTTTTCGGGTCTGGAGGACGAGGAGGACGTGGCGGAGGCCGCGGGCATGGCCGTGGGACATCAAGGGTCCAAGGTAGAGGAGAGCAACAACCAGGCAAAACCTACACTTGGGCCGACATCGCCAATAACCCATGTGTGCATCACTTGGACGCCAATGGGGGCTCATCCCACACCAACGCTGAGTGTCATTTTTACGACGACGTCAAGAGAGATGATACCGCGGGCTACAAAGCTAAGCGGAAGAAGGGAAAGAAAAATCCCGAAAAGGACAAAGAGACCAAGGACGATTCCGACATGGAGGAAGCCGATGCTTCAAATCCCAAGTCGGAAGGGAAGAAAACTTTTCCCACCAAAAGGACACTTACGTCACCTTCCTCGGATCTCAACCAGCAAAGGTCAAGAAAGCAGTTCTCCACGAGCTCAACTCAATAGTTCCAGCTGTCCCTCAGTATCTGGACTGGTCGGAAGTGGCAATAACGTTTGACCGTGCTGATCATCCGCCTAAGCTACATAGGCGAGGAAAATACGCCTTAATCATCAATCCACTTATTGACGGTTATGGTTTCTCCAAGACCCTCATGGACGGTGGTAGCAGCATCAATATTCTCTATGTCGAAACGCTACGCCGGATGAAGATCTCGGAAACACAACTGAACCATAGCTCTGTGATCTTTCACGGAGTTGTCCCAGGAAGACAAGCTAATTCCCTGGGAGAGATCACTTTGGATGTTACTTTTGGAACTCCAAAGAATTATCGGACGGAGGCACTTTCCTTCGAAGTGGTCCCGTTCAAGAGCGCATACCATGCTATATTCGGACGTCTGGCTTACTAGGCTTTTATGGCTCGTCCGTGTTACATTTACAATATGTTAAAATTCCAGGTCCCAACGGCGTGATCACCATCAGGGGAGACCCGAAGAAGGCGCGAGAGTGCGAAGATGGAAATGCCGCCTTTGCCAAAGCCGTGTTGCACGCCCAGGAGTACTAGGAGATCAAGAATAGCATAGATCCGTCCGAGATGCCCGCAACAAAGAAGGAGGTCACAAAGCCAAATCCGGAGTTCAAGGCATCAGAAGAGATGAAGACGACGCCATTGAAGGATGATGACCCCTCCAAGGTGACCCAGATAGGCGTAGGCCTAAGTAGAGCATAGGAAAGCGCGCTCGTCAAGTTCCTCCAAGAAAATCAAGATATCTTCGCATGGTAGCCATCTGACATGACCGGAGTACCTAGGGAACTTGCCGAGCATTCTCTAAATGTAAACCCGAACGCTAAGGAAAGCGGTTTGGTGATGAAAAGCGTAAGTCCATAGGTAAGGAACTAGCGCGCCTCGAGTTAGCCGGATTCATAGAAGAGGTCATCCATACTGATTGGTCGGCCAACCCTGTAATGGTCCCTAAAAAGGACACCACTGATTTAAGGATGTGTGTTGATTATACTGCCTTGAACAAGGCTTGTCCAAAAGATCCGTTTGCTCTGCCTAGAATTGATCAAGTTATCGATTCTACGGCAGGCTCGGAACTCCTCTGTTTTCTCGACGCATATTCCGGTTATCACCAAATCCGGATGAAGGAATCTGACAAAGTCAAAACTTCATTCATAACCCCCTTCGGAACCTTCTGTTTTGTTACGATGCCCTTTGGGCTGAAGAACGCAGGAGCTACGTACCAGCGCACGATGCAACGTTGCCTCCATGATCAACTCGAATGCAATGTACATGCATACGTGGATGATATCACGGTCATGTCCAAAAAGAAGGAAACGTTGATTTCCGACTTGGAGGAAACGTTCGCCAATCTACGAAAATACAACATCATGCTTAACCCAAAGAAATGCTTCCTTGGAATACCAGCCGGAAAATTGTTAGGTTTCATCGTGTCTCAAAGAGGCATAAAGGTAAACCGTGAAAAAATCAAGGCTATTCTCAACATTTCCAGGCCAACTCGCCTGAAGGACGTACAAAGATTAACTGGTTGCATTGCTGCGGTCAGTCGATTTGTAAGCCAGCTTGGTGCGAGACTCGAAAGAAGAAGAATCCAGCAAATTCAGAGGACTTGCATATATAAAGCAAATGTCAAAAAAATCTGAACTCCTAGACTCGGAAGAAAGAAAAGCCAAAGACAGGAAAATTACCGAAGATGACATCATCAACTTTGGTATTCTCCGCCCTAAGAGTCTGGAGTTTAGCCCGGAGCGCTTGGGTGATGTCCTTTTCCCTGGCCAACTCGTCTGTGGGATACGAGATTTTCTTATCCTGGATAGTAATTTTATGATCACGTTCTTCGGTGACCATGTTGGATGATTCAAGAACATTGTTAATACTGCGCTCATGATCTACCTTAAGCTTATCCAGCTCTCGCCTTAAGTCGGTGTTCTCCACCTCTAGGGTCTTGAGGTTCTCGTCCTCTTCAATCAGTTTGCATGACTGTTTGACCAGTTCTGTAAGAAAAAGAAAACAGTCGAATAAGAATTCGACTATGAAAGCAAAAGAGCAAGTATAAGGAATGAAATGATTACCTTTGGCCTCATCCTTGGAAACCTCCAGTTGATCATTTTGAAGGCGGAGAGCTATGATCTCTCTCCGCTTATTATAGATATTCTTTAACAATTCCTGGTTATAAGCATTAACTTTCTATAAGTCAGAATAATACCCAGAGTCAGAAGTCTACTAAAGACTCAGGCTAATATTTTAACTAAGTTAAATATCAGCATGAGCCTTGGGGGCTACACTAGTTCGTTCTTTGGCATCCTATTAAAGCATAAATCCGGATTTCCTATCCAACTTCATGCTTGGGGATAGAGGATATGATATGAAATAAAGTAAAAGAGAGAGTCAAATTCAGACTTACATAATGTTCATGGGTCAGTTTGCTCAGACTCATGTTCACCTCAGAAGAAACCTTCTCGGCGAGAGTCAGTGGGATCACTGGTGGTGGCGGAGCCATGCTAGCCTTCATCTTTTCGTTGCAAAGACAAACTTGGTCAAGAAGCTCGGAGAACTTGACGTCCTCGGCTTCTTGCGCCTCTTCTTTGGCAGTGATGTTCTAGCTGTCCAAGCATTGCTGAGCCAGCTTTTGGATCTCTTCTGCAGTTTTCCGAGTAATACCAAGTTTGGTAATACTCGGATTACTGAGAAGGTTGTCCATGAAAACCTCTGCCGAGGGATCATTACCCTTTGAGGGTTTACCCTTATCAATTGCCGAGTCATCCATGGTGACGTCAGCTTGCGAAGCAAGGTTCGCTGGCTCAGGATGCTGAGCCGGATCTTCTGCAGCACAAGGAGATGAAGTAACCTCCGGTGTTGTAGAAGACATTGGGGTAAGAGTCAGAGGAGGAGCAGCAGGCGAAGTCAAATTTAATTTTGACTATCGTAGAGGCTTTGCCGAGATTCCCTCCCCCTTGCCCTTGATGAGCTGTTTAGCTTTGAAGAAGTTACAGTACACGATCGTTATGCTTCAAAAAGATTGAGAGATAAAATACAAAGACCTTGTGAAGAAAGTTACCTCTTCACAACGGGCACTTCTTTCATGCCAATGGAAACAGTCGGAGTCTTACGCTTTTGTGTAAGTGCCTCCGGCAGTGCTACAAGTTCTCCATCTTCCTGAGAGATCTCAGGAGGATATCCCTCAAGAGGAGCAAGCTCTGACTCGGAGAGGTCAGCAAGCTAAAAGAAGAATTACCTGAGTATTGCAAAAAGCTATTACAAAGTATGGATGAACACATATTCAAGTAACTGCTAGAAAACTTACTGGTGTCACGGGATCGTCAGCCGTATACATGTCCAAGGAAAGATCCGGAATCTTCCTCTCGATCCGCTCTTTGATCAACCATTTGATCTGGGACTCGTAGTCCTTGTCTAAATATGATGTTGAGTAGATCCAGAGAGAATCCGTCTTGCTCTTGGTGATTGAATGCATGACCCGATCACCATGGTGCTGGAGAGGCTGGATCCGACGCGCCAGCCAATAGTGAATTAGGTCGGATCCTTTTAGACAATCCGCCTCTTGGCAAGAAGCAGATCGTCGGTGAGAGCCGGAGCTTCTGCGTCGTAGGACTCCTGTGGCATGGTGGCTCCATCGACGAAAGCCGGCAAAGCAGTTGCTTTGCTAGGAGCCGGTCTATCCTTATGATAAAAGAACGTGGATGGCCATTTCTTCATGGACTCGCTAGCTTTGATTCTAGGATAGACTCGTTCTCTCCTAATAGAAAATCTGAGAGTTTCGGTAATATAAGGATTACCGGAAGTGATGGAATTTCTCTGGGTACCGAAGTAGTACCAGAATAGAACAAGACTCGGTCTAATTCCGAGATATCCCTCACACAAAGATGCGTAAGCGCTCATTTCTAAGATTGAGTTTGGGGGGAGATTGTGGAGTTGAACTCCGTAGTGATCTATAATCTCAGAAAAGAAATCTGAGGGAGGAAAACTCAAACCTCTGACGAGGTGGGTGCCAAAGTGCACTCGCTCGTCGGCATTGGGGTGGGGATGGTTTGACCGAAATCGCTCCACTAGTCGTCGGCGTGGAGGAGGCCTTCCTTCTCGACGACGCGGAGCTTGTCGTTTTCAAGGACGCAGGGGATCCAGACCCCGTGGAAGTTCTCCTTCTCCATCACTGCGGAGGCCGTCGCTGGAAGATGAAGCATCAACCATTTTGCGGGCGATGGTGACCTAGGATGGGCGGCGCTGTGCGTTTGGGGGGAGGCAGAAGAGCTTTTGCACGGAAGCATCAAGAGGAAGGAGAAGACACTAGCGTTGGTAAGAAAGAAAGAGGAAATCTTGACCCCTTATATCCCTCACCTGCGCTAAGATTCATGCAAGATAAATACTAACCGTGCCACGTGTCATGGAAGGAGCTAGGTAACCTCCTCACGAGGATTACGCCGCCTCGATCTCCGCACATGCATTAAAATGATGCCTCAGTTCCGCGAAAGGCGGACCCACCAACGGTCGAGCTGTCAGGAATGTCTTTCAGTGACGTGACTTGACCTTGACTGACGTCAGGTTATGTCAGAGACCAAGTTCCGGCTTAGTTTGAATTTCAAGCTGGAAACCCGAATAATGTATTCATAGGTCCGGCTTATTTTTAAGACTCGGATCCTATCCTTTCTTCTGAAGTTTCAGGAACCCTTCAAGATTCTACAAGTCAAAGATGGATAAAGCTAAACGATGATGAAATCCGACTCTAGATCTTGGAGGCTTTCGGGGGCTGCTGTTGGGGAATACTTTCCGAGTATCCTCAGTGTGCCTCACTGACTAGGGTGGCCCACTTCGGGTTAGAGGTTTGATTCACGGGCGGCCCAGTCAGGGAGAAGAGACTGAGTCTAGTCCGGCTACGGGAAGACCCAGAAGACTTACTGACATAGGCCTGTAGTGTTACTTGTAACTCAAGATGTACTCTGTAACCGACTCTTAGTCATAGCCGGATAGGTCTCTCTTGTAAACCCTAGGCCGGATATCTATATAAGCCATCCTAGGGACCAACCTTTAGGGCACCCCACAATAGTCTACAATCTCAACTCACACAGGCGAAACTCTT
Organism: Avena eriantha; assembly: GCA_910589775.1. Classification (NCBI taxonomy): domain Eukaryota; kingdom Viridiplantae; phylum Streptophyta; class Magnoliopsida; order Poales; family Poaceae; genus Avena; species Avena eriantha. Next base: position 274,596,711 of record OU342740.1, on the reverse strand, counting down.
GTAACCTATATCCGGCTCTGCCGTATTACTGGATTGCTAGCAGGAGTAGGATCCGTCCAAAGCCGACGGATTCGAACCTGGGTAAACTTGTGTGCTCACCGTCCTGGAACACAGTACGTCTCACACCCCTCTCTTCCGCACGCCTCGAGGACCCCCTCATAGCGTACTTGTCCTCAATCCGACGACATCACTCGAGAGCCCCTCTTGATAGTACGGCTATCTATCCTTAATTCGATTTCCCAACAACTACAAGAGACCAGTAAAATAAAAAACCTATCAAGATCATACCTTTGCCTTGAGAATTCCACCTGAGCTTGTTGTACACGATTTTGTCTTCTTCGAGATGGAACACCTTTCTTGATTGCATTTGCTCGCGCTCGCTTGATGAATACTTGCGAATTTCTCCCCCATACTCCATGGGGAAACCTCTTGTTTGAACTTGTATTCATCATTCCATGATCACCGAGGATGACAAGCTTCAAGCATGAAATTTTCTAGATATGGCGCACTTCAGCTTGATTTCTTCTAACTCCGTTAGGATGATATCTTGAAGGTAACCATGAGGAACTCCATCTTCTTTTTCAAGACACACTTGATCTTCTTCTTCTACAAGATTACAATAGGCACAAAGCCCTTGGATGTTGCTTCTTCTTCATTTCTTTATTTTCCAAACCTTGAAACCAACATATGTCCCAAGCGATACCAATGGACAAATCCTATAAGTGAAACTCAATTCAAATATTAGTCCATAGAGATTGTCATTAATTACCAAAACCACACATGGCACACACATGCACTTTCACCAACCACTTACGCAAGGACCGCCCATTTACCACCACCATTTAGAACCTCGTGCAATCCCAGGATGACGACACGAATCAAATCCCTGCCCATATTTTCTCTTTCATCTCAGAGTGGTGGGACACACTCATTATGGGGAGAGCCGAAGAACGTCTAATACCATATCGGTGGTCGTCTCCTTTACATTTCATCTACCAACTTTGAGTATATGACTTGAAGAAAAAAATGGTTCCATAATGAATAACTTATTCGGTAAGGGCATATGAGATTTTTTTTTACAGATACGAATATATTAGGTCTTTGTTTCATGGTGATCCTGTCCGAGACATCAATTTTTTTGTATGCATCAATCAGTAGACAGTAGGAGGAAACAAGCGATGTAGAAAATTTTGAGGGAGGAAGAATAGTTGATAATTCTTTGATAGACAAAATAGTGTACTAGGAATTCTTGCCTCTAAAATCATTAGCAGATGCTTTCCAAAACGCCTTATATTAACGGATGAAGGTATCAATTTTTCTCGGGTTATTTGTGCTCATTCGTATAAAGCAACTAGTAAGATGAGGCACTTTATCCATTTGTCTTATTTTGTCATGTTTCAAACTCTTGTAGATTTTCACATTTAATAAAAAAAATGGAAACCGACGCTTCTACCAGTTGCTCTAAAACAGTAGGCATTGAGCACAACTTGAGTATATGGCTCGAAGAAACAGTTGGTTGCATAACGAATTACTTATTCAGTATGGGCAAATGAGGATTTTTTGACAGATATGGCCAAATGAGGTTTTTGTTTCATGGTAGATTGGAAGATAAACGACGTCAATTTTGTTGGATGCATCAATCAGTAACCAGTAGGAGCAAGCAATCGAGGGAGAAAATATTGAGGTATGCACATATGAGGATTTTTTTGACAGATATTGCCAGATGAGGTCCGTGTTTCATGGTACATTGGAAAGTTGAAAGACGTCAATTTTGTTATATGCATCAATCAGTAACCAGTAGGAAGAAGCAAGCCAGGGAGAAAATTTTGAGGTATGGACAGATGGGGATTTTTTTTACAGATATGGCCAGATGAGGTATTTGTTTTGAAAGGTGAACGCTGTATCTAGTATTTTGATCCTGCCTGGGATGTCAATTTTGTTGTATGCATCAATGGAACGCCAATTTTGTTTTATGCATCAGTCAGTAACTCTTAATAACAATCTGGGAAGAAAAAAAAAACAATCTGGGAAGCAAAGTGCATTACTCCATATTATTGGATAGCTGGTGTACCAGGAATTCTTAATAAGAAAAACAATATGTGGCTGTAAACATTTTGCTAAGGATTTTATCATATTTAGTGAGGTTTTGAACTCTTCCAGATTTTCACATTTAATAACCTGACCTTTAAGTGCTCTGTATTATTGGATAGCTGGTGTACCATGAAGAAGCAAGCGAGCGAGAAAAAATTGGGGTATGGAAAGGTGAGGATTTCTGCTGGGGTTCAAGATTTTCACCTTCAACGACCCAAAAAATGGATAGGTGTGGCTGCTGGGATTCGAGCCCAGGTCTCCACGGCCACAACGTGGAATTCTCACCACTAAACTACAGCCACATTTGATGACAATTTTGCACATTAAGGTCACTCATAATGTTCGCAATTATGAAGGTAGATGATCCCTACTGCTCCCTCCTGTCCGGTTTATTTGGCACGCACGTAGTTTAAGAACAAGTTTGACCATCAATTTTGATCAATAAAATACGTAATATATGTCCTAAAAAATATATCATTGGAAAGTACTTTTGAAGATGAATCCAATGGTATATTTTTTATGACATATTATTTAAAATTGTTGACCAAAATTAATGGTCAAATTTATCCTTAAACTACGTGTGTGCCTAATACACCGGACCGGAGGGCGTAGTCTGCTATACTGTAAACGCGACGACCAAAGCCAAGTCCTCCTGAAAAAATCTGGGTCGAGGCGAGGACACTTCATCCCTTATCCCTCCCCCCTTTCTTCTCCCCGCCCCCCTTGAGAATCCGCCACCCTAGGCCGGCCAGATCCGACGCCCGCTCCGCCGGATTAGCCGACTGGAGTTGGGATCGGACTGGTGTCGGTGCTAGCTTTAGGTTTAGCCGTTTTAGGGTGTGGCTTCATGCCGGTAGTTGGCGTTATGCCAGGAGTTAGGGAGAAGCTCGTCGGTCCGTGCTCCTGTCGTGCCTTCTGGTGGTGTTCCCCCTTCTACTCCGGCGGCCGGAGCTGTGGGTGGAGGGCTGCCATGGCGGCTCCAAGAATAAGGGTATGAGTCTCTTTCCCCTTCCGTTCCCTCCTCTATTTCTCCCTCCCCTGTTGGCTGGCCGTGGCGGCGAGGGATGGAGGTGTGAGAATAGGGGTGGGGCGTCGGTGGGGAGGAGGCTGGGAAGCTTTCCCTGAGGCGGTGCTCGGGTGCGGCACCAGCGGGGAGTCGCAGTGCTTCTGTGTCGTGACTCCATGGAGGAGGAGGACAACGATTGCTTCGGCGATGAGTTTCCCCTGGAATAAGCGTCGGTCTGCTTCCTGTCTCACACATGGTGAAGCGGTGTGGGTCTCCCTCCTCTCGGCCGGCCGTGGCGGCGAGGGAGAGGGTGGAGATCTTGCTGCTTTTGCTGATTGGGTGAGACACGTAGGGGATGGGGTTGTCAGCTCAAGATTCCCCTTGAGTGTCACCTTGCCGGCAAGAGGGCCGGTGCTATCTGCTCTCCAGGGTGTAATGGAGAGCTACGCCTCAGAAGCTACGACGAAGCAATGGAGTTGGGAAGCAATATTCTTGAGCAGCACCTTGGCGGTGGGTGATAGTCGTCCGATATACAAGGCCAGAACAGGGCCTATCTTGAAGCCGGCGAAGGGTCCCGGCATGCATCCAACCTCCTCGGTGAGGCCCCTCTTGAGGTCAGCAACCGCACTTCTCGTCTGCATAGAAGCAAGTGGTCTTGTCCCCGCTTCCGGGTTTGACGGTGGTGAGCCTGACTTCCGGCTCGGCGGTGGAGAAAGAGAAGGACTAGATTGCTATTTTCTATCGTTCAATGAGGTCTTTTCTACTTTTTCAGGGATCTATGTTTTTTCCATACTTTATGGGGTCCTTTGTAATCGGTTGTACACCCACCTCTTGGATTTAGTGAATGCTTCTAGTCCCTTCGGTGACCTCCTTGTTCAAAAAAAAAGTCCTCCAGAAATACAGAAGATCAGTGAAGAGAGCGCCCTATCTCAATAGTGTCTTTCCATCTGGACACAAGTTTACTTTCTATGTGCCATGGATTTTTGCATGCTTTCTCTTTGCAGAATGCCAGTTCAATGGCATTGTAAGCTCGCTAGGCTCGATGTTCCATCAACAAAGTCATCTATTTCAGAACATGTCCCTCGAGTAAACGTTTTTCTTTAGAAACAATCGAACTTTATAGGTGTTGTCACAGTTGTAGATGCATATCAATATTGCAACGCAAGCTAATAATACTGAAAACAAAGCAACAGGTGATCTGGGATCACTTTCTAGAAGATAAAAAATGACCCAACTATAACCATTTGGTGAGAATTTTACATCTGGTTCCTCGCACTTACTGTATTAAAGAATGAGCTCACTAGAGTTCTTCGCCATGTCCAGTACTCGAAAGATAGACGACATACTTTACCAACAATTTTTGGCAAGCAGGAGCGCCCTGACATCGCAGCACATTCCCCAACAAATTAAAGAGAGTTCAGTTCATAGTTGTGAGAAGAACAGAACACACCATACATACGAGGCAAAGACTAGAGAGACAAGGTACCATGAGACAACAACACATTCTTATTAGAGTAATCCGCCTAATGAGTGAATATGCCACGGAGAATGATCAGAAGCACTCATCTGATCAGTTTATTTATTTGGAAGGAACACACTGTATGATCTGCAACATAGAAAACTTTCTTGCAACCCATGAAATCCTTGTATCGATCGAGCTCATGCGTTCTTGGTTGCAATGTAGTTCTCGTAGGCAAGCTGCGCCGCCAAGAGATCGACCACCGCCGTGCCAACGGACTTGAACACGGTGATCTCGTCATCGCTGCGCCGCCCCACCACAGTCCCGGCGGCCAGCTCCGCGAGCGTCCCGGCCACGTCCTCCCTCCGCAGCACGCCGCGCTGCATCGCGCCCACCAGCTCCCCGGCCTCCTCCATCGCCGCCTCGAAGTCGATGAACACCCTGCCCCGCCGGAGGGCCTCGTCGTCGCACTCCCGCATCGCCGGCGTGAACGAACCCACCAGGTCCAGATGCGCCCCGGGCCTCAGCAGCTCCCCACGCACGATCGGCTCCTTCGATCCGGTCGCGCAGCTCACGATGTCCGCCGCGGACACCGCCTCGTCCATGCCGTCCACCTCCTCGACGGCGATTCCCGGGTGCGCGTTCCGGAGCTTGGCGACGAGCGCGGCAGATTTGTCCTTGGTGCGGTTCCAGACCAAGATGCGGGAGAGTGATGGGAGGGCGGATAGGTGTGCTTCGGCGAGGTAGGGCGCGAGGGCGCCGGCACCCGCGAGCGCGAGGGTGGATGGGGGCCTGGAGGTCGAGACGAGGAGGGAGGTGGCGAGCGCAGAGACCGCGGCGGTGCGGAGGAGGGTGAGCGCGGAGCCCTCGACGGAGGCGAGGGGGACGCCCGAGGCGGAGCTGAAGAGGGAGACGGCGGCATGGACGGAGGGGAGGCGCGGGGAGTTGGCGGGGAAGGAGGTGACGGCCTTGAGGGCGAGGTAGGGGAGCGAGGGGTGCGCGCACCAGGAAGGCATAAGGAGGAGCGCCGCGGAGGGCGAGGTTGGGAGCGGGAAGGAGACGCGCTGCGGGCAGTGGATGTCCCCGGAGAAGGCGGGGAGGCCGGCGCGGAGGTGGGAGATAAGCGAGGGGACAGGGAGGACGGCGTGGAGCGTCTCGGCGTCGATGTAGACGAATGGGTGCGACGGTGGTGCCGCCATGCTGCCTCGCGCGGTGGCGCTGCTCCTCCTCCACCCGCTGCGTTCGGGATCGCGGGTTTGGGGATGGGGATTGCGTTGACCGTAGCTTGACTTCGAGTCGTAGCGAATGGTGGAAGATGTATCCATAAGCATTTCGCTCTCCCATGCCCAAACCTCGCCATCGGGCTGGGCTTGACGGGCAGGCCCGTGGCCCGCGAAAGAAGCACAGCAGTTCTACACAAATTCGGTAAAAGGAGTATTTTAAAATGCCTGCTAGAAACAGAAGCAACCCAAGTCAGTGGGCCGGTGTACCTCACGTGCCTACGTGCAGGCCTGGCAGATTTGGGGTTGTGCCCACGAGGCCTGGCCCGCAAGCTTGACGGGTCCCGGCGTGCCGTGCCGGGCTAGGCACGTGAAGCCAGTTTCGGGGTGGATAGGTTTGCTCATGGCATCTTGATGATCGGCTCAACACGTATCGAGCTCGTTGGGAAACTCCAAGAGGAAGGTATGATGAGCACATCAGCAAGTTTTCTCTCAGTTATGAAACCAAGGTTATCGAACCAGTATGAGCAAAGAAACACCTCCAATGTGTTGTTTTCAACTTAAAATCCTGCACAACACAACCACAGAACTTTGCCCCAACTTACAGTGAGGTTGTCAATCTCACCGGTTTTGCTGAAAACAAAGAATTAAACGTATTGTGTGGAAGATAGTAATTGCTTGCAGAAAGTAACAGAAAACAGTAAATAGATTGTAGATTGATGATAAAAGAATAGACGGGGGTCCATAGTTCACTAGAGGTGATTCTCCTTAAGATAGATGACATGTTGAGTGAACAAATTACAGCGGGGCAATTGACAGACACCGAGAAAGCATACATTCATATACTAATCATCTTGACTCCTATGAGATTTGATTGTGTATTACAACATTATACATAGACCCTAATCCAACTGTATCTATGACTAATAATCCACCTTCAGGTTATCATCCGAACCTCCTCCAGTATTAAGTTGCAAGCAACAGATAATTGCATTAAGCAAAGTGTGTAAAGTAAACAATACGATTGTTCTATGAACAAAGGATTGTTGTTTTCTCCCTAGTAGCAACAACACATCTAGTACCTTAGAGATTTCTGTCACTTCCCCAGATTCCTAGAGGCATGAATCCACTATCGAACATAAATACTCCCTCTTGGAGTTTCTAGCATCTACTCGGCCAAGATAGCTACTAACAACAGAAAGCATGCAAGATCACAAATAATAAAGACATGATAGAATCAATAATCAATCTGAAATAATATCTCAATATCCATCAGATCCCCACAAACACAACATGTATGATTACAAATAGATGATCTTGATCATAAACGGAGCTTACAAGATCTAAACATGGTAGCATAGAGGAGAAGAACCAAACATCTAGCTACTACATGGACCCGTAGTTTAGGGATAAAATACTCACGCATCACACCGAAGGCAGTCATGGTGATGAAGAAGGCCTCCAGGGTGATCTCTCCCCTCCGGCAGGGTGCCGGGAAGAGCTTCAGATCCCTCCCGATCTAGGGATGGAGATGACGGTGGCTACAAACTCTTTCGTAAAATTTTGATCGAATACTTAGGGTTTTTGTCCTAAGGGCAATATATAGGCGAAGGGGCAAGATCGGTGGAGCGCTAGGGGGCCCACACCCCCTGGTGGCACGGCTATCGCTGGCCGCGCCACCACCAGGTGTGGCCAGCCTGGCTCTCCTCTTCGTCTCCCCTCCGGACTCCGTGTTCCTTCTGGTGAAATATTGACTTGGGCTTTTGTCCGGTCCAATTCCGAGAATATTTCCTTACTAGCTTTTCTGAAACCAAAAACAGTAGACAACTGGCAACTAGCACTGTGGCATCTTGTTAATAGGTTAGTTCTAGAAAATATGTAAAAAATACCCCAAAGTGTGGACAAAACATAAGAAAGTAGATATAAAACAAACACGGAACATCAAAAATTATAGATACGTTTGCAACGTATCAACATCCCCAAGCTTAACTCCTGCTCGCCCTCGAGTAGGTAAGTGATAAAAAAGAAAAGAATAATTTTTGAGGTGACATTCACCATCACAATCTTGATCAAGGTATTCGTAAAACATTGATAATTGGGATCGTAGTACTTTAACATAGACATGAAAGATATAGTTCTAACAATAAGACATAGCAACTATGTTGTAACATGAAAATGTACAAACAAAAGATTCATGAATAACAATGCTCTAAAAGACTTTTGTTTGTTTCACATAAAGAAAACATAATGAGAATGGTATTCAACTTGTCCCTCATAGTGTAGCAAAACATAAATGCATAGGACACCTTCAAAGTTCATAAGGGTGACTAGATACAAATAGTTTAAGAACAAGCAATATCAAAGTTATGAATCAATCCGCAAGTTTTGGGACAATGCACATTAAACTAAGAATGACCACTATGCTCTCTCAATAGGTGCATAAAGATTGAAGATGGAGACTCAACATAAAAGTAAAAGAAATGCCCTTCATAAAAGGAAGCAGGGATTCAAGTTTCATAAATAGCTTCCAAACATTATGGTACTTATTAGCTTTCAGCTCTCATTGCCCCTATCATAAGCATCTTTAGGTGATTAAGGTTAAAGTGAAAAAATATGCGGATATGCTTGACAAGTTATAAGATGAAAATCTCATGCCCCTTACTTACGAAGATCGTTCCTCATGCTACTCAAGTTTAGTCATAAGTAAGTTCTTGTCATTGTAATTACATGTGTATCATAGAGAACCGCCAACAGGGTACCCCTTGCCCGATGATACAGAAGAATCCCCATATTAAAATGACAAGGCAAGTAGACAATAAGCATCTCAGCATCCTTTTATTTCCTAATTGCATAGGTATCTCTTTTTATCTTTTTTCTTTCCTATTTGCATAGGCTTCTTTTTTTATAAAGAGGATGCTTCATAGATTGCTCATTATGGTTACGCTGTAGGTTTCCACCATGATTAGGCATGGATTAGACCAGCCGCCCAGGCGTTTCTCTAACACATATACGAACTCCATGAGCCTTACAAGCTCCCCTTTCATTTCACACCGCCGAAATCCATAAGCAAAAGAACATGATATCAACTAAATAAAGTGCAATGTTGAAAGCGTTCCCCATGACAGCATGGTTCTGCTAATTCCCAACTTACAAAACGCAAGCATATACACAACATCGATGGGCACAATGGTTCAAGTTTATTAAGTGCAAGAAAAGTAAAGTGTGCCATCAAGTTCGTGAGAGCTTTAATCACTAATTTTCACATAACAAGTTTAATTCGAAAGGTAGATAAAAACATGAATATACTTGGAATAGCAAATGCTAATAGGTAGGTATGGTGGACTCTTTGGAATAACTTGGTTTTATTTGGAGTTGGATGCATGAGTGAAACTCATACTTGGTATGGAGGCTAGCAAAACACTGGGAGCGACCAACTAAGAGAGCAATAATAGCCATAATCATGCATAGCGATAAAACATTATTAATTAAAGCATAAAGTGATATTACAAGTCGAAAACTAAATGATCATAGAGGCTATGGTGACTTGGTATAGTCTTAACATGGTGTGAGCATGCGCCACGTCAGCCCAAATAAAGCATCAACGGAGAATACCACAATACTATGCTTTAATATGCTAAAACAACGCATGATTCTTTCAAGGCACATTAAGCAATCTCAATTATTTGTAATAAGTCATGCTACAACAATAATCACTAAGCATAAAGCCAAAACAATATCAAGCATGACATGACAAAGCCTAAGCCACAGTCAAAAACAAACTCCTTTTATACCACTTAAGCATGAACTTTTCCTACTCTTTTCCAATGCAAGCCAACTTATTTGAAAACTAATGTATGAATGAGGGGGTCCAACCAATTTATTCAAGCAAACTAAGCAAACGAAAACAAAGACGCTCCAAGAACAACACAACTGTGCATGAAACAATAAAAATAAAGTGTTTAGAAGAAACCTGAGGTTTTTATTGATGAAGAAGGGGATGCCTTGGGCATCCCCAAGATTTGACGCTTGTACTTCTTAGATATGTCTTGGGGTGACAGGGGTGGCATCCCCAAGCTTGAGCTTTTCTCCATACTTCATCTTATCACATTGTTCTTCCCTACACCTGAATTATTTTTTCATACAAAACTTCACACAATCTTCATTAGCAACATTAGGGCACTCAAGATAATAAGTCTTTTGGTTTAGTTTCCACACAAGTAAAACATACATTAAAACACAAGCTACTGTGGCACTTTCTTTAAAAATTTCAAATGATCAAAGAGAACTCGAAGAGAAAGAGATTAAGAGGCAAATGCAAATAATGGCAGAAATCTGTCAAAACATACCAGCAGGTAAAAACTATTTTTTTCGAAGACCTTCTGTTGCTCAAATCGAAAACTGTTGTACTAACGAAAGTTGGATAACAACCTGGGGCAGAAACACAAAAAATTACAGCTGAAATCGACATACGGAGATTTTTCACGAATTTTTACAGCGAAGCACAAAAATCTGTTTCAGGACAACAACTTTTCCAAGTCCTACTTCTCTCTCATTAGAGGTTACTCTTGGCACAAAAACCACACAAAAAAGATAAGGAGTGGTTATTACAGAGGTAATATCTTTTAAAACTCAACAAAAAGGTTCCTAACAAAATTTGGGTTATCTCCCAATAAGTGCTTTTCTTTAACGCCTTTAAGCTAGGCATGATAATTTCGATGATGCTCACATAAGAAATATGAATTGAAGTAAAAGAGAGCATCAAGAAGCAAATTCAAAACAAATTTAAGTCTAACCCACTTCCTATGCATAGGAATCCTATACGCAAATAAATTCACAAAGAATAAAGTGACAGGCATAGGAAGATTAAACGAGAGTAATTTCAAAACTTTCAGCAAATAGGGAGGTGTTTCAGTACCATGAACTTTTACAACCATATTTTCCTCTCTCATAATAATTTTCAGTAGCCTCATGAACAAACTCAACAATATAACTATCACATAAAGCATGTTTTTCATGATCTACAAACACATAATTTTTATCAAGCTCAAAAATAGTGGGATTAAAACCTTCAAACCCACTTTTAACAATATTATAACAAGACGACTAATCAATCTCATTTTCAATAGTAGTACAATTAATATTATCAACCAATATAGGACCATCATCTAGAGCTTTATTACATTTTCAAAAGAATCCACAGGAACATAACATTCATCCTCCTTCGGTAAGCATGGGGGACAATCAAATAATGTAAGGGGTAAAGAGTTACTCTCATTAGAAGGTAGGAATGGGTAGATACATTCTTCCTACTCTTGATCATCACTCTCCTCCTCTTTTTCATCCAATGAGCTTCCCGTTTCAGCAATTTCTTCTTCCATAGGCTCCTGCAAGGCATTAGTCTCTTCCGTTGGTGGAGAGCATCTATAGCCATTTTCTTCCTTATAATTATCAAAGAAAAATTTAAGTATATCATAAAACTCATATTTATAAGGTGCATCATCAGTATTTTCAAGCAAATAAGCAAGTTCAAATGCACCCTTCCAAGCAATAAATTCTTCAATTTGTTCCACATCATAAAAGTCATAATTTCCCATAACATAAGAAGATATGGTAACATCATCATTGTACTCATATTGAAAAGGGAAGTGTTTATACCTCTTACAGCAACAAGATTTATCAAAGCAATAAGTAACATTATAAGTAGAGCACATATTTCTAGCAATGGTATACAATTTATTAATTTGTTCCCATAAGTGTTTCCCTTTTTGTGACAAGCGGTGTTCCTTATAATAATATTTTTGTTCTTTCGTGAACCCACCTTGCCAATAATATTCAGTTTCAAAGAAACCAACCATTGATAGAAAGCATGATAAAGCAAGTCAATAACAGACCAACAGAAATAACAACTATAGTAGGAACTATTTTTTTGTATTTTTGATAAAAGAAACAAGCAAACAAAGCAGAAATAAACTAAGCAAAACAAAAAACAAAGTAAAGAGATTGGTTGTGAGGGACTCCCCTTGTGAAGATGTCCTTGACTCCCTGGCAATAGCGCCAGAAAAAGCTTGATGATTGGCTCAACACGTATCGAGCTCATTGGGGAACCCCAAGAGGAAGGTATGATGAGCACAACAGCAAGTTTTCCCTCAGAAACCAAGGTTATCGAACCAGTAGGAGCAAGGAAACACCTCCAAGGTGTTGTTTCCAACTTGGAATCCTGCACAACACAACCACAGAACTTTCCCACCACCTTACAATGAGGTTGTCAATCTCACCGGTTTTGCTGAAAATAAAGGATTAAATGTATTGTGTGGAAGATAGTAATTGCTTGCAGAAAGTAAACAAAAAACAGTAAATAGATTGTAGATTGATGGTAAAAGAATGGACCGGGGTCCATAGTTCACTAGAGGTGATTCTCCTTAAGATAGATGACATGTTGGGTGAAAAAATTATAGTGGGGCAATTGACAAACACCGAGAAAGCATACATGCATATACTAATCATCTTGACTCCTATGAGATTTGATTGGGCATTACAAAATTATACATAGACCGTAATCCAACTGCATCTATGACTAATAATCCACCTTCAGGTTATCATTCGAACCCCCTCCAGTATTAAGTTGCAAGCAACAGATAATTGCACTAAGAAAAGTGTGTAAAGTAAACAATACGATTGTTAAGGATTGCTGTTTTCTCCATAGTAGCAACAACACATCTAGTACCTTAGAGATTTCTATCACTTCCCTAGATTCCTAGAGGCATTAACCCACTATCGAGCATAAATACTCCCTCTTGGAGTTGCTAGCATCTACTCGGCCAAGATAGCTACTAACAACGGAAAACATGCAAGATCACAAATAAGAAAGACATGATAGAATCAATAATCAATCTGAAATAGTATCTCAATATCCATCGGATCCCCGCAAACACAACATGTATGATTACAAATAGATGATCTTGATCATGAACATGGTAGCACAAAGGAGAAGAACCAACCATCTAGCTACTACATAGACCCGTAGTCCAGGGATGAACTACTCACGCATCACACCGGAGGCAGTCATGGTAATGAAGAAGGCCTCTAGGGTGGTATCTCCCCTCCAGCAGGGTGCCAGGAATAGCTTCACATCTCTCCCGATCTTGGGATGGAGATGATGGCGGCTACATACTCTTTCGTGGAATTTTGATCGGGTACTTAGGGTTTTCGTCCCGAGGGCAATATATAGGCGAAGGGGCAAGGTCGGTGGAGCGCTAGGGGGCCCACACCCCTTGTGGCGCGGCTAGGGCTGGCCATGCGACCACCAGGTGTGGCCAGCCTGGATCCCCTCTTCATCTCCCCTCCGGACTCCGTGTTCCTTCTAGTGAAATATTGACTTGGGCTTTTGCCCGGTCCAATTCTGAGAATATTTCATTACTAGCTTTTCTGAAACCAAAAACAGCAGAAAACAGGCAACTGGCACTGTGGGATCTTGTTAATAGGTCAGTTCCAGAAAATGTGTAAAAATACTCCAAAGTGTGGACAAAACATAAGAGTAGATATAAAACAAGCATGGAACATCAAAAATTATAGATACGTTTGCAACGTATCACATCTCTACTCACACGGCCCAGTACTACCGTGTTCGAGTCAGTTCAACCAGATGCGGGTGGGACGCGCCCTCTTCAGCAGGATGATCCATCTGGACTGATTCGTTCGGCGTGACCCATTGGCACATTGAATTTGGGTAACGTTTGCGTCAGGGCGGTTAGCAAACACGTCCTCCTATGTCCTCCCATGTGGGTCGATATCCTGCATGGCAGCGACCCAACGACCTTCTTCACTAGCCATCAATAGAGGGAGGGAGGCTGCTCTAAGGCTAGATGCGTGGCTGATGACTGGATACCTGATCTGGTCACGCCGCCTAATGGTTGCGCTCCTACCGTGGACGCATCAATGGCCTCACTTTGACCCCCACGTTGGCTGATACGTTGCTAACGTATCCATAATTTTTGATGTTCCATGCTTGGTTTTATCTACTTTCTTATGTTTTGTTCTAACTTTGGAGTACTTTTCATACACTTTCTTAGACTAACCTATTAACAAGCTGCCACAATGCCAGCTGCCTGTTTTCTGCTATTTTTGGTTCCAGGAAGTCAGAAAATGAATATTCCTGGAATTGGACGGGACGAAAGCTAAAGTCAGTTTTTCACCGAGGAGGACACGGAGCCAGAATACGAGACAGAGAGGGGCCAGGGGGCCGCCACACCACCTGGCAGCATGGCCTAGCCTAGCCCGTGCCAGGGGGTGGTCTGGCCGCCCTAGGCACCCCCTCGGCCTCCCCTTCTGACTATAAGATGCCTCCGATACAGAAACCCTAAGGACCCGATCATAATTCCACAAAAGATTCTATACCCTCTGTCATCACCATCCTTAGATCGGGAGGGATCTGAAGCTCTTCCCAGCACCCTACCGGAGAGGGGAATTCACCCTGGAGGCCTTCTTCATCACCATGCAAGCCTCCGGTGTGATGCGTGAGTAGTTCATCATTGGACTACGGATCTATGTAGTAGCTAGATGGCTGGTTCTTCTCCTTTGTGCTATCATGTTTAGATCTTGTGAGCTCCGTTCATGATCAAGATCATCTATTTGTAATCATACATATTGTGTTTGCGGGGATCTGATGGATATTGAGATGCTATTTCAGATTGATTATTGATTCTATCATTTCTTTGTTATTTGTGATCTTGCATGCTTTTCGTTGTTAGTATCTATCTTGGCCAATTAGATGCTAGCAACTCCAAGAGTTAGTATTTATGCTCGATAGTGGGTTCATGCCTCTAGTAATCTGGGGAAGTGACAGAAATCTCTAAGGTACTAGATGTGTTATTGCTACTAGGGAGAAAACAACAATCCTTTGTTCATAGAACAATCGTATTGTTTACTTTACACGCAATGTGTAGTGCAATTATCTGTTGCTTGCAACTAAATACTGGAGGGGGTTCGGATGATAACCTGAAGGTGGATTATTAGTCATAGATGCAGTTGGATGGCGGTCTATGTATAATGTTGTAATGCCCAATAAAATCTCAAAGGAGTCAACATGATTAGTATATGCATGTATGCTTTCTCGATGTTTGTCAATTGCCCCGCTATAATTTGTTCACCCAACATGTTATCTATCTTAAGGAGAACCACCACTAGTGAACTATGGACCCCGGTCCTTTCTTTTACCATCAATCTACAACTGTTTACTGTTTTCTGTTTACTTTCTGCAGGCTTTTACTTTCTTCCACTCGATACGTTTAATCCTTTGTTTTCAGCAAAACCGGTGAGATTGACAACCTCATCGCAAGTTGGGGGCGAAGTTCTGTGGTTGTGTTGTGCAGGATTCCACGTTGCTGCTAGCACCAGTAGTGCGCCCTGCCAAATCTCAGCTAGCAACACCTTGGAGGTGTTTCCTTGCTCCTAATGGTTCGATAACCTTGGTTTCATAACTGAGGGAAACTTACTACAGTTCTCATCATTCCTTCCTCTTGGGGTTCCCCAACGAGCTCGATATCAACCACGAGCCAGCAAGTATTTTTCTGGCGCTGTTGTCGGGGAGACAAGGACATCTTCACAAGGGGAGTCCCTCATAACCAATCTCTTTACTTTGTTGTTTTTGTTTTGCTTAGTTTATTTTCTGCTTTGTTTGCTTGTTTCTTTATAAAAAACACACAAAAAATGAATTGTACTAGTTTGCTTCTTTATACTAAAAACACACAAAAATTAAGTCTTTCTATAGTTGTTATCTCTTTATTATCTCACCCTGTTGATCCCTAAGTTCACCTTGAAAGACCTTTCAATAGGTAGTGGCTCTATATTTGGAAAAGATAATATTGAAGAATTCTTTAATCATGTCAGTAAGCATGAGGATATTGAGGATAGACCCCTTGCAGAACTTGCTCCAAATTATGAAATTGTTGCAACTTATTTAGTTCACATATTGCAAGCTAGGTTTGTTAACCTTAACCCCTTAATGCAAGTAATGTTTCTTAAACTTAAAGAAATTGAGGACCCTGGAAAGAGAGATTTTATTCGAGAAACTTTGCTTAAGGAATTCTATGATGTTGCCAAGGAAGATAGGAAAGTCTTTGAACGTTTTAATATGCTAGGATCATGTGTAGACGTTATTGGTACACGAGGAAATATGAACAAAACCAAACCTAATGGGGAGGAAACTAAGATACCAATACCTTTTAAACTTGTAGCAATACATGAAGCCATAGAGAAGAATCTTGATTGGATTGTTCCTGAAAACCCGTTTGATGAAAGTAGTGAACCCAAGAGCATTGAGAGAGTATCCTCTAGGACTTATTTGTATGAGATACCTTGCCTTGTTGAAGATAATTCTGGTATTAATCTTAATGCTTCTTCATTTGAGAACACTTGATTCTTTTTCTTGCTTGTTATGCATAACTTAAAGGCGTTAAAGAAAAGTACTTATTGGGAGATAATCCAAAATTTTTAGATGAGTCTTGAAAGTTATTACCTCTGTAGTAACCTCTCCTTATCCTTTTTATTTGCTTTTTGTGCCAAGAGTAACCTCTAATGAGAGAGAAGTAATGCTTGGGAAAGTTGTTGTCCTGAAACAGATTTTTGTTCTTCACCGTAAAAATTCGTGTAAAATATCTGTACGTCGTTTTGAGGCTTGAAGTTTTGTGCTTCTGCCCCAGGTTGTTATCTAACTTTCGTTAGTTCAACACTTTTTTATTTGAGCAAAAGAAGGTCTTTGAAAAAATTCGTCTTTACCTGCTGGTCTGTTTTGACAGATTTCTGCCATTATTTGCATTTGCTTCTTGTTGGTTCCTTTTTGGGTTTTTTTGGGGAATTGAGCTTTTTGAAGGAAGTGCTACAGTAGCTTGTGTTTTATTGGAAGTGTTATTGGCGTTGAAACTAAACCCAAAGACTTATTATCTTGAGTGCACTAATGTTGCTAATAAAGATTGTGTGAAGTTTTGTATGAAGGAAAATTTTCAGGTGTATGAAAGGAGTGAGTAATGAGATGAAGAATAGACTAAAGCTCAAGCTTGGGGATGCCACGCGTGTCACCCCAAGAAATATCCAAGAAGTAAAAGTCTCAAAGCTTGGGGATGCCCAAGGCATCCCCTTCTTCATCAATAAAAGTCCTAGGTTTCTTCCAAACACTTCATTTTTATTGTTTCATGCACAATTGTGTTGTTCTTGGAGCGTCTTCTTTTTCATTTTTGTTTTGGTTTTTAGTTTGCTTGATTTTCTTAGTTTGCTGAATAAATTGGTTGGACCTCCCCTCTTGTTGGGGATATACTTTCTGCGTATCCTCACAGATCCTCACTGACCAGGGTGGCCCACTTCGGGTTAGAGCTTTGCTTCACGGGCGGCCCAGTTAGGGAGGGAAGACGGAGTCCAATCCGACTACGGGAAGGCCCAGAAGACTTACTGATTTAGGCCCATAATGTTACTTGTAGTTCAAGATGTACTCTGTAACCAACTCTTAGTCGTAGCCGGATTGATCTCTCCTGTAAACCCTAGGCCGGATATCTATATAAGCCGTCCTAGGGAGAGCCTTTAGGGCAACACCAGACACCTCAATAGTCTACAACCTCAACTCGCACAGGCGAAACCCTTGTAACCCATATTCCGGCTCTGCTGTATTACTAGATTGCTAGCAGGAGTAGAGTCCGTCCAAAGCCGGTGGATTCGAACCTGGGTCAACTTGTGTGCTCACCGTCCCGGAACACCGTACGTCTCACACCCCTCTCTCCCGCACGCCTCGAGGACCCCCTCATGGCGTACTTGTCCTCAAATCGACGACAGTTGGCGCCCACCGTGGGGCAAGTGAGCTTCAAATCTACGTTCCGAGCGGAATCTGCAAGAATCGGAATCGGCGAGACCATCGCCGTCGGTCGCATCCTCTACGCCATCGATGTCCCTCTCATCGTTCTCGACGAGACTTGGATTCCGGCTGGGAGGCCGTGACTGCCTATACAATCATGTCTTTTGGCGAGATCGATGTTTACATCGGTTTCGCTGAACCTGCCCAACCCACCCCAGCGGTGATGATAGAGGCAGAAGAATCTTCTGGGTCCCCTTTGTCCACGGAGGCGGCAGAGTTCTGGATCTCAAAAAACCCTAATCCCACCCAGCCCGCACCAGTTGCGGAGATGGTGGAGAAATCTGAGCCTAAAGAAGACCTCACAGTCCAAGTCAAATCTGGAGTGGATCTCCCTGGAGAAGCCGGATCCCAGATCGACCCACCTGTGGAAGTCGAAATCCAGGAGGAGCACATCAGCGACACTGATTCCGACTCTGACGATGTCGGGACAGACAGGCCCTTCCTCAGGTACACACTAAGATGTATGATACTGCAAGGCGCTAGCGCAAAAGCAATCCTCGAAACCATTAAAAGTTTCGACATGGCTAATCGCGAAAGCCACAGGTACCTCAGGAAGCACGCATCGCACTTCGTCGGATATGTTGGATCCGGATCCGGCTCTCCCGATGCTGGAGAAAACACCGACTCGGTGCTGGAGGCAATTGGAACAAACGCCGACGTTCCCGCATCCTCGGATGAGTCCATGACGTCGGCAGATTTCCAAAAGTTCTCCGCGGAATATGATGAGGAGTACAACTCCAAAGCTGTAGAAGATGGAGAAGCCATGGACGAAGGATCCGGGGAACACTCTCCCAAAGCGCAGGATGATATGGAAGTCGGAGACAATCCCGAACTCCAGATGTCCGAAAGTATCGATCAGAGCTTGACTCCGGGAAACGGACCCAAAGCCGTCTTTGCTACCGGCGCTGCCAAGAAGGCAAAAACATCGAGGTGGAAAAGAAGCGCATGTCAAACAAGGAGTATATGTCCCGTCTACATCAGAAGACACGGAAGCGTCACATAGATGACAACCAATTCCCACGTGTCCGTGCCGTCCTTTTTGGAGATGAGATGGGAAAGCCACGGAAGGACAGCAATGGAGATTGGGTTTACCCAACACTGGTGCAAAATACCGTGGCAGCTCGTGAAATTCTATCAGCTAATCCAGGACCAGAGGAGATACGTTTGGGTATCAAGCTACTCAATAAGGGACTGGAACAGCAAAAGGTCGCCCTGTCGGGAAGTCAAAAGCTGGTCTCGGATTCCGACCAATGTCGCACAGATCCGGCATGGGCTAACGTAAGATCTCACTATGAACGGGCGCAACATCGTCACCCCGAACGCAGGGAAGACAATTATTCAAGAACCGGATCGTCAGCACAGCACCACAGAACTACACATAACTGGAGCAACGTCGCTCCAGCGGCCGAGAAAGACGCGATCGCTGCACTGATTCCGAGGAATCCTCCCTGAAAAGGAGAAGATAAAGAGAAACGTCGGGAGGAGGATCATCAGAAAATGCCACCTCCTAGACATGAAAACCGTCCGGCTGAGCCTCACCATGGTGGAAACGACGGACGAAGGAACGACGGAAACCACGCTCGTACAAACCGGCAGGGGGCTCGTCATAGTCAAGAACCTCCCCGGAACCGGAATAATGACGCTCCGGACGGAGGCCGGCGACCAACCGGAAACAACCCAGCTGCACCACCCTCTCCACAACACAGTTATCACAAAGCCCCCCAAGGAGGTCAAGGAGGACGACATGGCGGAGGAGGTGGTGGCAGAAGCCGAAGTCCGGCTCCAAGGCACCGCAGCCACAACCGATATTCGGGACGATCCCTATCCCCGAACGACGCAAGGCACAGGATCAACTCCAACATAGAGGCTCGGCGCTACGAAAACGATGACGTGTACGTGGGCCCAAAGTGCTTCGGACCACGCATCAGAGCTACAAAATTCCCGGAAGGATTTGCTATCTCAAGACATATTCAAGCCTACGACGGCATTGCTCGGCCAGACACCTGGTTACAGGACTTCTTCCAAGCTTGCTGCATCGCCAAAGACGGAAACAGCCTGGTCGCAACCCAATATCTTCCACTTATGTTGCGGAAGATGGCACGATCATGGCTCAATGAACTTCCGGCGAACACCATCCACAACTGGTATGACTTACAAAGTGCGTTCTTTCGAAATTTCGAAGGCACATATCGGAGGCCCTGTACGGTTGGAGACCTACAGCGTTGCACCCAGAAAGCCGGAGAAACTTGCCGAGATTATCTCGGACGATGGATTGACACCAACAACTCCTGCGAGGGAGCAAATGATCAAACTGCGATTGAAGCTTTCATTGCAGGTCTCCCAATTGGTTTACTGCGCCATCGCTTGAAGTGTGACAAGGTTATTGATCAGGGAGAGATGATAGAAACAGCGAGCAAGTATGCAGATGCTGACGACGATGCAGAGGGATTACTCAACCTCCTGGCCGTGCCTCAGTCAGCAAAGACAAAGCAACAGGCTCCGAAGCGCAAAAATACCTTAGAAGAAAAACCCAACGCGGAGACGGCAGTAGTCACTACTGTTTCCGGGTCTGGAGGACGAGGAGGACGTGGCGGAGGCCGCGGGCGTGGCCGTGGGACATCAAGGGTCCAAGGTAGAGGCGAGCAACAACTAGGCAAAACCTACACTTGGGCCGACATCGCCAATAACCCATGTGTGCATCACTTGGATGCCAATGGGGGCTCATCCCACACCAACGCTAAATGTCGTTTTAACGACGACATCAAGAGAGATGATACCGCGGGCTACAAAGCTAAGCGGAAGAAGGGAAATAAAAATCCTAAAAAAGACAAAGAGACCAAGGAAGATTCCGACATGGAGGAAGCCGATGCTTCAAATCCCAAGTCGGAAGGGAAGAAAACTTTTCCTACCAAGAAGGACACTTACGTCACCTTCCTCGGATCTCAACCAGCAAAGGTCAAGAAAGCAGTTCTCCCTGAGCTCAACGCAATAGTTCCGGCTGTCCCTCGGTATCTGGACTGGTCGGAAGTGGCAATAATGTTTGATCGCGCTGATCATCCGCCTAAGCTACACAAGCGAGGAAAATACGCCTTAATCGTCAATCCACTTATTGACAGTTATGGTTTCTCCAAGACCCTCATGGACGGTGGTAGCAGCATCAATATTCTCTATGTAGAAACGCTACGCCGGATGAAGATCTCGGAAACACAGCTTAACCATAGCTCTGTGATATTTCACGGAGTTGTCCCAGGAAGACAAGCTAATTCCCTGGGAGAGATCACTTTGGATGTTACTTTTGGAACACCAAAAAATTATCGAACGGAGGCACTTTCCTTCGAAGTGGTCCCATTCAAGAGCGCATACCACGCTATATTCAGACGTCCGGCTTACTGGGCTTTTATGGCTCATCCGTGTTACATTTACAATATGATGAAAATTCCAGGTCCCAACGGCGTGATCACCATCAGGGGAGACCCGAAGAAAGCGCGAGAGTGCGAGGATGGAAATGCCGCCTTTGCCGAAGCCGTGCTGCACGCCAAGGAGTACCAGGAGATCAAGAAGAGCATAGACCCGTCCGAGATGCCCGCGACAAAGAAGGAGGTGACAAAGCCAAATCCGGAGTTCAAGGCATCAGAAGGGATGAAGACGACGCCATTGAAGGATGATGGCCCCTCCAAGGTGACCCAGATAGGCGCAGGCCTAAGTAGCGCATAGGAAAGCGCGCTCGTCAAGTTCCTCCGAGCAAATCAAGATATCTTCGCATGGCAGCCATCTGACATGACCGGAGTACCTAGGGAACTTGCCGAGCACTCTCTAAATGTAAACCGACGACACCTCTTTCATACATTAGTTTTCAAATAGTTTGGTTTGGATTGGAAAAGAGTAGGAAAGTTCATGCTTAAGTGGTAAAGAGAGCTTGTTTTTGACTGTAGCCTATGCTTCGTCATGCCATGCTTGATATTGTTTTGGCTTTATGCTTAGTGATTATTGTTGTAGCATGACTTGTTATAAACAATTGAGACTGCTTAATGTGCCTTGGAAGGATCATGTGTTGTTTTAGCATATTAAAGCATAGTATTGTGGTATTCTCCTTTGATGCTTTATTTGAGTTGACTTGGCGCATGCTCACACCATGTTATGACTATCCAAAGTCACCATAGCCTTGATGATCCTTTAGTTTTCGACTTGTAATATCACTCATGCTTTAATCAATGATGTTTTGTCGCTCTGCATGATTATGGCCAGTATTGCTCTCTTAGTTTGTCGCTCCTAGTCTTTTGCTAGCCTCCGTAACCAAGTGTGAGTTCCACTCATGCATCCAATTCCTTAAACCAAGTTATTCCAAAGTGTGCATGATGTCTACGCACTTCTATTCTTGTAGACAGTTGTTGGGCCACCAAGTGCAGAGGTTTGTAGAACAGCAACAAGTTTTCCCTTAAGTAGATCACCCAAGGTTTATCAAACTCAGGGAGGAAGTGGTCAAAGGTATTCCCTCTCAAGCAACATTGCAATCAAGATACAAGAAGTCTCTTGTGTCCCCAACACAGCCAATAAACTTGGCAGGAGTATAGGTGCACTAGTTCGGAGAAGAGATAGTGAAATACAAGTGGTATAGATATAAGACAACGGTGCTAGAAAATAGCTTGATGGCGTGGAAGCGACTAAAGGAAAACAGAAATAAAGATGGAAGCAAGCAAACATGTAACATATCTAGTTGCAAACAGTGTTTCAATGCTTAGAAACAAGGCCTAGGGATCATACTTTTGCTAGTGAACACTCTCATATAAATATCTTCTCTTTATGATACTACTCTTAACTACTCTCCGGTTAGACACTCTAATCCATGGTAGGGCTATAACAGCACCCCTCAAAGTTCGCTTTCCCCATCTAGAAAACCCCACACTTTCACCTTGAGCACTAGATGGTTCCAACAAACACCACAATTTCATAAAGACATCCAACTCCAAATATAACTCATAACAAGTATTTGTAATCTCTAGCCTAAGTGCCACCATGGTGTGCACGTTGTCACTTTCACACACATGGGGAGAGTAGAGATCTATTGAAGCACTTGAGTAGCAAGGTAGATCTACTTGATTACAAAGCTCATGATCACAATATGATCATGCATAGAGAGAGATGAGCACATAGCTACCAGTACAACCCTTAGCCTCGAGGAAGAACTACTCCCTCATCATCATGGGAATCAGCAACGGCGATGGAGATGGTGGTGGAGATCGATGGAGATGGCTCCGGGGGCACTTCCCCATCCTGGCAGGGTGCCGGAACTGAGACTTTCTGTCCCCCGAATCTCCCCTCCGGTGGCTGCGGTGCTACGGAACTTTTCATGGATTTCTGATTGATGATTTAGGGTTTATGCATCAGGGGGCTTCTTATAGGCGAAGAGGAAAGGTTGGTGGGTTGCCGAGGGGCCCACACCACCTGGTGGCGCGGCTAGGGCTAGCCCGCGCCACCACATGGTGTGGCCGCCCTGTGGACCCTCTCTGTCTCGTCTTCTCGCTCCGTGAGTCTTCCGGTAAAATATCGACTTTGGCTTTTGTCCGGTCCAATTCCGAGAATATTCATTTTCTAACTTTCCTGGCACCAAAAACAGTAGAAAACAGGCAGCTAGCACTATGGCTCTTGTTAATAGGTTATTCCAAGAAATCATATGAAAAGTACTCCAAAGTGTGGACAAAACATAAGAAAGTAGATAAAACCAAGCATGGGACATCAAAAATTATGGATACGTTAGCAGTGTATCAGTCCACCATACCTACCTATTAGCAATTTCTATTCCAAGTATATTCATGTTTTTATCTACCTTCGGAATTAAACTTGTTATGTGAAAATTAGTGATTAAAGCTCTCACGAACTTGATGGCACACTTTACTTTCTTGCAATTAATAAACTTGACTCACTGTGTCCATCTTTGTTGCGTATATGCTTGCGCTTTATAAGTTGAAATTAGCAGAACCATGTATCATGGGAAACGCTTTCAACCTTGCACTTGTACTTTGTACCCCGTTGATATCATGTTCTTTTGCTTATGGATCCCGGTGATGTGAAATAAAAGTGGAACTTGTAAGATCATGGAGTTTGTATGTGTGTTAGAGAAACGCCTAGGTCGCTAGTCTAAGCCATGCTAAATCATGGTGGAAACTTGCAGCATCACCATAATGAGCACTCTATGAAGCATCCTCAATAAACACCTATGCAAATAGCAAATAAAAAGATTGTTGCGATGCTCATTGTCTGCTTGCCTTGTCATTTTGATTATGGGATAGCTCCTGTATCATGTGCAAGGGGTACCCCGTTGGCGGTTCTTTATGATACATATGTACTTACAGTGACAAGAGCTTACTTGTGACTAGAGTTGAGTAGCATGAGGTTCGGTCTTCATAAGTAAGGGGCATGAGATTTCGGCTTATAACTTGTCAAGCATATCCTCTTAGTTGTGTCACTTTAACCTTAATCACCTTAAAGATGCTTATGATAGGGGCAATGAGAGCTGAAAGGTAACAAGTACCATAATTTTTGGAAGCTCTTTATGAAACTTGAATCTCTACTTCCTTCTATGAAGGACTTTCTTTTACTTTTATGTTGAGTCTCCACCTTCTACCTTTATGCACCTACTTTGTGAGCATAGTGGCCATTCTTAGTTCTATGTGCATTGTCCCAAGACTTGTTGATTGATGCATAACTTGATATTGCTTGTTATTAAACTACTTGTATCTAGTCACTCTTATGAGCTTTGAAGGTGTCATATGCATTTATATTTGCTACTCGATGAGGGACAAGCTGAATGCCACTATGCTATGTTCTCTTTATGTGAAACAAAAAAACGTCTTGCAAAGCATTATTATTCATGAATCTTTTGTTTGTGACTTTTCATGTTACAACATAGTTGCTATGTCTTATTGTTAGAACTTTATCTTTCATGCTATGTTGAAGTACTATGATCCCAGCTTTCAATATTTTACAAATACTTTGATCAAGTTTATGATGGTGCATGTCACCTTAAAAATTATTCTTTCTTTTTATCACTTACCTACTCGAGGACGAGCAGGAGTTAAGCTTGGGGATGTTGATACGTTGCTAACGTATCCATAATTTTTGATGTCCATGCTTGGTTTTATCTAATTTCTTATGTTTTGTTCCAACTTTGGAGTACTTTTCATACACTTTCTTGGACTAACCTATTAACAAGATGCCACAGTGTCAGCTGCCTGTTTTCTGCTATTTTTGGTTCCAGGAAGTCAGAAAATGAATATTCTCAGAATTAGACGGGACAAAAGCCAAAGTCAGTTTTTCACCGAG
The DNA here is from genome assembly GCA_910589775.1 of Avena eriantha. Lineage (NCBI taxonomy): Eukaryota > Viridiplantae > Streptophyta > Magnoliopsida > Poales > Poaceae > Avena > Avena eriantha. Next base: position 274,571,719 of record OU342740.1, on the reverse strand, counting down.
GAGGACACAGAGCCAGAATACAAGACGGAGAGGGGCCAGGGGGCTGCCACACCACCTGGCCACGCGGCCTAGCCTGGCCTGCGCTAGGGGATGGTCTGGCCGCCCTAGGCACCCCCCTTAACCTCCCCTTCCGACTATAATATGTCTCTGATACAGAAACCCTAAGGACCCGATCAAAATTCCACGAAAGAGTCTGTAGCCGCCGTCATCTCTATCCCTAGATCGGGAGGGATCTGAAGCTCTTCCTGGCACCCTGCCGGAGAGGGGAATTCACCCTGGAAGCCTTCTTCATCACCATGCAAGCCTCCGGTGTGATGCGTGAGTAGTTCATCCTTGGACTACGGGTCTATGTAGTAGCTAGATGGCTGGTTCTTCTCCTTTGTGCTATCATGTTTAGATCTTGTGAGCTCTGTTCATGATCAAGATCATCTATTTGTAATCATACATGTTTTGTTTGCGGGGATCCGATGGATATTGAGATGCTATTTCAGATTGATTATTGATTCTATCATGTCTTTGTTATTTGTGAACTTGCATGCTTTCCGTTGTTAGTAGCTATCTTGGCCAAGTAGATGCTAGCAACTCCAAGAGTTGGTATTTATGCTCGATAGTGGGTTCATGCCTCTAGTATCTGGGGAAGTGACAGAAATCTCTAAGGTACTAGATGTGCTGTTGCTACTAGGGAGAAAACAACAATCCTTTGTTCCTAGAACAATCGTATTGTTTACTTTACACGCAATGCGTAATGCAATTATCTGTTGCTTGCAACTTAATACTGGAGGGGGTTCGGATGAGAACCTGAAGGTGGATTATTAGTCATAGATGCAGTTGGATGGCGGTCTATGTATAATGTTGTAATGCCCAATCAAATCTCAAAGGAGTCTAGATGATTAGTATATGCATGTATGCTTTCTCGATGTTTGTCAATTGCCCCACTGTAATTTGTTCATCCAACATGTTATCTATCTTAAGGAGAACCACCACTAGTGAACTATGGACCCCGGTCCTTTCTTTTACCACCAATCTACAATTGTTTACTGTTTTCTGTTTACTTTCTACAAGCTTTTACTTTCTTTCACTTGATACGTTTAATCCTTTGTTTTCAGCAAAACCGGTAAGATTGAAAACCTCATCGCAAGTTGGGCGCAAAGTTATGTGGTTGTGTTGTGCAGGATTCCACGTTGCTGCTAGCATCGGTAGTGCGCCCTGCCAAAACTCAGCTAGGAACACCTTGGAGGTGTTTCCTTGCTCCTACTGGTTCGATAACCTTGGTTTCATAACTGAGGGAAACTTACTACTATGCTCATCATACCTTCCTCTTGGGGTTCCCCAACGAGCTCGATATCAACCACGCGCCAGCATCGGCGTCCAATGTCGTGGCCTTTTAATAGCCACCCGGTGCCATCTTATTCTACACTCTCTCCTCTCACCCACCCTCTAGCCGTTAGTAGCACCACGGGCATCGTGCTAGCTAGCCATGGCTGGCGACATTGGATCAAGGGGATGACGTCTTGGACGACCACCAGGCCCTAGTCATGGCTAAGGTGTCGAGGAAGATGTGAAGGGTGCTGTAGGGTTTGCAGCATAGAAAATAAAAAATCCTATGATAGAACACCTAATTACGTCGAGATCTAATCTAGTAGATGCGAGTAACGAATAAGGGGGTAACCAGAATAACTAACCCTCGAAGACTAAACGCTTTTTATGAAAACTGATTTTGTTGGTGATCTGGTCGATCACTTGCCAATCTGAAGATCGAGTTGAAGAATACAGCAACCCAGTAGCGTATTCGTCTTTGGGCAGACGTCCATCTCCTAACAACCTCCACGCCCTTGCTCCAGCAGATTAGCGGAACGGGCAGATAAATCTTACACCAGAGAATCCAACGAAACAGGTACTTCCCTAATCTGAAGCCATGGAGAAATGCTAGAGGGTGAAGAGAACCTTCAGGAGGAGGTGATGCAAGTGGAGAGGAGGAGGAGGGCTCCTTCTATAGGGGAGTGGCTGCCCATGGGGGCATGGCCGCCGGCCATGGGGTGTGCCCCCAACTCTCCCTCATTCATGTGTTCCTCTTCCACTCACATCCATTTAATTCCCACTCAATTAAATGCATTTCTCTATTAAACAAAAACACTTTTAATTCTTTTATTCAGAATTTTGTTAATTATTTTAATTAACAAAAATTTGCATAAAAACCCTTACATTGTTTCGATATCACATATGAAACCATTTTCAGCAATTTGATCCAAAACAATTTTGGTGATCATCGAATAATTTCAGTTCTAACAAAACTATTCTCAGATATGTTTTATCTTCCACTTAGTGTCGATGTACCTTAAGTGTGTCATTGTATGGTTCACGAATGATATAGACATGATATAGACACCTCTCTTATCAATAATCAGAAGCGAGACCTAGAGATCTATAATGACCCCACATATTCAACGATGACTCTAGTGATCATGTGCACCATTAACGTCGTAACCAATTACTTTTGTCTCGCGATATTTTATTTGTCCGAGATCCGATCATAGGTATCAACTATACCCTAGTTCGATCTCATTCCTGACAAGTACTCTTTACTCGTTCTGTGATGCAACATCATTGTGATCTAGTCACATGCTTGCAAGCGGTGTTGATGTGATATCACCGAGAGGGCCCACAGTATATCTCTCCAGCCCAACCTCTCGTATAAAGGCTGGGACAAGCTGACAGAGGGGCACCATAGCTTTGAGCAAACCATAACCTGCCGTGAGTTAGATTGCATCTAGAAAATCAGCGACTCTTGTAATCCTCTTCGATAATAATCAGCCAGGCATCGACTCCCTTATTTGTCTGATAATCGGAATAAAATTACCAGCGCTTTCTTTTCCCCGAAACTCTAAGTCCATAAAAATGGGCATTGCCGAGATTACCCCTCGTCACCATATGTGAACGGTCGGCGCCTCGCCATTCTCTCGTCCTTTTACTGATTTATTATGTTTTTAACCTATTACAAGTCAAATTCGGGTATATGTCCTAATTTGACATAATATGTATGAACTCGTCTATAATCTAATGAAATCGCCCGAATTAGTATTAAATTTGTCTTGTTTTGTCAAATTTTGGGAATTTTTTTGAATTTCTGCAAACGAACCCTAAAAACATGAGTGGGAATTCGACCGTTCCTAGGCCGAAAGGTACATCCATCCGGTGAATTTACATCTGGATTTCGACCTGGGAACACCCAATGAGTGGAGTTGCTCTAAGAAGTGGAAGATTTGAGACTAACGGGAGGTTGCGTGGATTGGGCTTCCAGGATTCCCAGATAGTTGCATGATTTGTGTAGAAATTGACGCAGGAGGTTACAACACGGGGCGTGTTGAGGTGCTCATCATTGCAACGATCTTGAGCGTTGGATCCACATGAATTAATGGATGAAATCAATTGTTTCTGTCAAGTTCGTGCTTTTATAACTAGTAGAGATAGAGATGATTTATAGGTGTTGCGTAGTAGCTAGCTGTTATGCACATATATTTGTGCATAGACAAGCGTAACTATCTATATTCAACTGAGTTTTTCCTCAAGTGGGGTTATCCTCATCAAATTGTGTTATGCATGAATGCATCCTAAGACTTCAATCATCACTATGAAACCCTAACTCCCGGTCATCAGCTTATTTCCACATGATGCACTGGACTCAACATAGGTTTGCTAGGCCACATCCTCTGCTTCAACCTTGTGTGTTCAAGCGAGGGTCTCAAGATGTAAGCACAGATGCGATGCTCAAGAGGTTTGTAAAAGGAAGGGTATTGATTGTTGTGGATAGATATATGGGATTGGATTGAGTTGATCACACAACAAGTTTTGAGTTTGCACTTGAAGATCAAACCCCTCTTAATAGTAGGTTTTTCCTATAAGATTCTGAAAGTGTAAGATGGTTTACCTAGAGGGGGGTGAATAGGTTTCTACAAAATTCTTTATAATCTTTTGCAAGTTTTAGGCTTTGCGGAATATAAGTATGCCTAAATGCAAAACTAGGTGAGGCAACCTAGATGATGATACATGATACTTCAAGCACGAAGGCTATCACAAAGTAAACAACACAAGAAGAGAGTGGTTAAGGAATAACTAAAGCACGCGGAGACGAAGATGTATTCCCGTGTTCACCACCTTTGGGAAGGGGGATACGTCATGTTGGAGAGGTGTGAGGTTCCACAAAGGATTCCCCAACACCACGAAGGCTCAACTTCTTCTCTGAGCCTATCCCACAAAGGAATAGCTCACTTACTTGTGGTAGACTTTAAGGTAGTATCCAAACCCTCACAAACTTTCCATGGAGCAAATCACAAGACGAATGCCTCCGGGCGACCCTAACTGCCTAGGGTTTCCCACAAACCCAAGAGTAACAAGCTAACTCGATGAACTCAAGGGGGAATGAACTTTGGCTTGGTGGAAATGTAGATCGGGACCTCCTCTTGCTTTCTACCAAAGGGATTTGGATTTGGTTGGGTACAATGGGAGATCCTCAAGGAATTGCGTTTCAACAATGAGGAGAGAGAGAGCTTCAAGAATGAAATATGAACTGAATGCCTAACCTCAAGGTGGAAGAAGAGGTATTTATACCCAAGGCAGAAATCTAGCCATTTAGAGCATTTTCTGCGAAGTACGGTTTCAAGTTTGGTAGGACCGGCCCACACACCGGACCGCCTGGTATATAGCCCGGAAGACCGGAATCCAAACCGGGATGTTCACTGTTCATGAACCCGGATAGACTCGGTATAATAAACTGAAAATCCTGGTTTGGGTTTGGTTTTCCGATGCTGGTACCGGACCGCCTGGTCTGGGAGCCGGTTCAACCGGCTTGAGAACCGAACTTGGCAGAGATGCTATAAAATGTAGATCTCTCTCTCCTCTCTCTTTGGTGATGGAACAAGTGGGTGTAAGGGATGTGTATAAGGCTTAGAAATTCATCCCCAACAAGCTCATCGAGATAACCCCTCTTAATAGTGCGGTGTTCCTAAAGACTCAAGATACATACAAAAGGCAAAAATCCGGCACTTCTCTTTGTTATCGAAATGGGGGGGTCTCCGATGATCTTCCAACATACCAGCAGACTAAAACATGTTTAAGACACTAGTATATATCATTAGTCTGCTCTAACTACAGTGTCATTGTCAACCAAAAACAGTAGAGGGTAAACTACCCTTTCAATCTCCCCCTTTTTGGTTGGCGATGACAAACCGAGCTAGATTTCACAAGGATATAATAGAGAGCTATACACTAACAAATTCCATAGAGACATATGTGAGCTCCCCCATAAAGTATGCACTCGGTTGAATTTGCGTTTGAATGCAAGGTGTGCCTAAATAGTGTATGGAGAGCTTCCCACATGTCTTTATGAAAGCAAGCATAACATGACAAGATATAAAGCATGGATATCTACGAAAGCTAGACAAATAATAGAAGTACACATAGTCATAGCATAATAGACATATCCATGGTTCACACACGTAGCAAAAACTTGTCCAACACCCAGAAGTAGAGCAAATAGTTCCATCACGAAAGCAAATGGGAAGCACAATGACAAAAGAAGCAAAGAGAAGGCAAGGGGCATTGTGCAACCGGTGAACCTCAGAAAACCCCGGCAAGGAACCCGTAGATACCTAAATGAACTCTACTCTTCTCCCCCGTTGGCATCGAAACACCAAAAAGGAAGAGGAGTAGAGTGATGCTAACGGAACCCAACTAGAAGAATGTAGGAGGTGAAGGAGGGTGAACAGGGGCATCTTCGTCTTCATGGATCTCCTCTTATTCATCATCCCCATCATCATCATCAGAACTAGGAGGAGCAATAGAGGAACCACAGGGGCCACTAGGAGGAAACTTACTGGGGAAGTAGCCAAAGATCATATCATCATCAAGTGGCAGCATCTCATAGTTGACATAAGGAACCGGAGTCATCTCGGGACCATCCGGTGGAGGAGTGACATTCTAGGTCACGAGAAACTCATTGTGCCTGTGCCGAATCTCTTGGCTCATCTCAAGAGCCTTGTGGATCACATCATAGGACGAGCGACACATCTGAAACAGCCGCCTGAAGAAAGTGGCAGCACCACCCTTGTTCCTGGGACGAGAGGAGGAGGACTCTCCAATAGGACGACGAGAACCATACCTAGTAGCAAAGTGACGCTGAGGATCATGAGCAGCCTTGGTGCGCTGCTCGGGAGGCTTCATCGAAGGGACATCGGGAGACAGACCACGAAGGGAAAGGGTAAGCTGCTCTTGTTCCACACGCTCACCAACCATCACACCAGAAGGCACAACCTTGTTGAGCAGCTTTTGTATATACATACAGAAAGTGGGGGTCATCCTATCCAAAGCAGCCCGCCGCAACTCATAGTAGACAAAGTCACAGCCATCAATCTTCCTCAACCTGTCAGGGTGACAACAGTACAGGAGATTGGCAAAGTACCCACAATAGTTTGTAGTATCTCCAACTCGGGGAACAAGCGACTGACGGAAGATGCTGGCCAAAGTGTGGTAGTAGAAGTACATGCTAGAGATGCATGGAGGAGCATACTAAGAATCCTTGGGATAGCAGAAAGCAAGAGTGTCGGCAGGCTTGATCTTCTTGCTATGAATGCAAAAACCACCGGCCTTGCCAGAATAGCCCACAACCAGATCTGCATAGGTGGCATGAAAGCGTCGTGTCCCAGTCATCTAAGACATAGTGCGGTCATCATCATCATGGAAATAGACTATGCAGAAGAACTGGTGGATATACTCAGGATAGCAGTCCTCCTTGAGGAACACAAGGTCAAACATATCCATCTTCTTCAAGGCATCATCAACAAACCGTAATATGAGGTTGCATACATGTTGAACCGATCCACATTGAAAGCAAGAATATTACCACAGGAGGTGACCTTGAACTGAGTGTAAATGTGATCCCACATCAAGGCTTGAGTCTCATTCCAAAACTTCTTGTCAGGGCCAAGATATGTGCGAGACTTGAAGCGATAGGGATTCTGGTTGCGAAGGGTCCGGTATAGAGCAATCTCCATGTTCTTCAAGTTTTGAGTAGGCACATCCTCTTTGTCAGCCTGCACGGCAGGTTTCTTTCCCCTGATGACCTTGCTCTTGATGCGACCAGAACGGGCGCTTCCCTCTTCCTCACGTTGCACAGACTGACTGGCTCGACGAGCCCTCTTGCCCCTACCAGTTTCCTCAGGCACATACTCATCGCTCACATAGTCATCATCATCTGCACCTGTGAAAAATAGAGATAGGTAGGGGAGCACAAAGATAAGTACACATGCCATGAGGGAAAAACGGAGGAAAAACTTGGATTTGCACAAGTGCATGGTAAAAGGTGAGACATTGCAGAGAGGTTCGGTGCCAAGGCCTATCGGACCAGCTCCAGTACCAGAGGGCTCGGTGTTAGAGTCGGTCAACCGGACTCAAACCGGACAACCCGGTGTCAGAGCCGGTCAACCGAACTCAAACCAGACATCCCGGTGTTAGAGCCGATTCAACCGGGCCTGAAACCAAACCAGTCGGGGAGGACCCAAATCTGAGCTTTGCAATGTAATATTTTTACCCATGACTCAATACTTGCACAAATACAAACTTCTCGAGAGGTGTAGGCCATGGTTTGACGTGGTTGGCATACAAAGGAAAAGATGGGAACCCTAACTTGGCAAATCCATCAAGATGTGTAGCAAAACATGGGGATTTGACAAGAAAAAGGTAGAGGAGCAAGGTATTACCCGAGGACATGGCTTCCTAATATGTTGCTAACATATCTATAATTTTTGATGTTCCATGCTTGGTTTTATCTACTTTCTTATGTTTTGTCCACACTTTGGAGTACTTTCTATACACTTTCTTGGAATAACCTATTAACAAGATGCCACAGTGTCAGCTGCCTGTTTTCTGCTGTTTTTGGTTCCAGGAAAGTCAGAAAATGAATATTCTCGGAATTGGACGGGACAAAAGCCAAAGTCAGTTTTTCACCGAGGAGGACACGGAGCCAGAATACAAGACGGAGAGGGGCCAGGGGCCGCCACACCACCTGGCCACGCGGCCCAGCCTAACCCGCGCCAGGGGTGGTCTGGCCGCCCTAGGCACACCCTTGGCCTCCCCTTCCGACTATAAGATGCCTCCGATATAGAAACCCTAAGCACCCGATCAAAAATCCACGAAAGAGTCTGTAGCCGCCATCATCTCCATCCCTAGACCGGGAGGGATCTGAAGCTCTTCCCGGCACCCTGCCGTAGAGGGGAATTCACCCTGGAGGCCTTCTTCATCATCATGCAAGCCTCCGGTGTGATGCGTGAGTAGTTCATCTCTGGACTACGGGTCCATGTAGTAGCTAGATGGCTGGTTCTTCTCCTTTGTGCTATCATGTTTAGATCTTGTGAGCTCCGTTCATGATCAAGATCATCTATTTGTAATCATACATATTGTGTTTGCGGGGATCTGATGGATATTGAGATGCTATTTCAGATTGATTATTGATTCTATCATTTCTTTGTTATTTGTGATCTTGCATGCTTTCCGTTGTTAGTAGCTATCTTGGCCAAGTAGATGCTAGCAACTCCAAGAGTTAGTATTTATGCTCGATAGTGGGTTCATGCCTCTAGTAATCTGGGGAAGTGACAGAAATCTCTAAGGTACTAGATGTGCTGTGGCTACTAGGGAGAAAACAACAATCCTTTGTTCATAGAACAAACGTATTGTTACTTTACACGCAATGCGTAATGCAATTATCTGTTGCTTGCAACTTAATACTGGAGGGGGTTCGGATGATAACCTGAAGGTGGATTATTAGTCATAGATGCACTTGGATGGCGGTGTATGTATAATGTTGTAATGCCCAATCAAATCTCAAAGGAGTCAAGATGAGTAGTATATGCATGATTGCTTTCTCGATGTTTGTCAATTGTCCCGCTGTAATTTGTTCACCCAACATGTTATCTATCTTAAGGAGAGCCACCACTAGTGAACTATGGACCCCAGTCCTTTCTTTTATCATCAATCTACAATCAACTGTTTACTGCTTTGTGTTTACTTTCTGTAAACTATTACTTTCTTCCACTCGATACGTTTAATCCTTTGTTTTCAGCAAAACCGGTGAGATTGACAACCTCATCGCAAGTTGGGGGCAAAGTTCTGTGGTTGTGTTGTGCAGGTCTCCACGTTGCTGCTGACGCTGGTAGTGCGCCCTGCCAAAGTCCAGCTAGGAACACCTTTGGGGTGTTTCCTTGCTTCTACTGGTTCGATTAAACCTTGGTTTCATAACTAAGGGAAACTTGCTGCTGTGCTCATCATACCTTCCTCTTGGGGTTCCCCAACGAGCTCGAGATATCTTGGGCCATCAAAGCTTTTTCTGGCGTCGTTGCCGGGGAGTCAAGGACATCTTCACAAGGGGAGTCCCTCATAACCAATCTCTTTACTTTGTTATTTTTGTTTTTCTTAGTTTATTTCTGCTGTGTTTGCTTGTTTCTTTATCAAAAACACAAAAAATAGTTTCACTAGTTTTGCTTTCTTATTTAAAAACACAAAAAAAATTGTTCCTATCTTAAGTTACCATTATGTCTAGCATTGCTCCAATCACTATGTCACCTAAGGACATGATTTTCACTTTTAAACAAGGAATTGAAGAGAGTTTCAAAGAAGCTTGGTCTAGAATCTCCGATCGACATGAAAAAACTGAACCTAAAATGACTCAAAGCTTGTTCCTTAGTAGCTTTTACCTTGGAATTTCTCTTTGCTATAGATATGATTTGGATGCTGTTGTGGGAGGAGATTTCCTCCAATGCAATGAGGATGATGATGTTAATGCCATAAAGAAGTTGGTCTTTACTTACAATTTGCCTAGCAAATCTGATTCTTCCTTTATAAACATATTTGCTAGATTGAACACTCCTGAGATTCGCACTACTAGTTTAAAAGATTGCTATAACACGCTTAGAGAGCATCATGATTATGTCCCAATAAATTCTGAACCATCAAAGTGGCTCCCCACAGTAAAGATTGTTATAAATAATGAAACTTTGTAAGCTCGCTGTGATATCATGTCTGAATTTTGTGTTATGCCCAAAGATGTTTATGAAACTTTGAATCTTTGGGGGGTTTTTGAAGGAGGAGAAGAAATATTTCTTGCTAATAATGCCACAATATTACCCATTGGAATAGCTGAAGGATTGTTTACAAAGATCCTAGGGAAAATGTTTCTACTGATTATCTTGTTATTGAATGTGCATGAAGAGGACAAATTACACTTGGAAGATCCCTATTGAAGCTCCTTGGAGCAATAATAGATGTGGGAAAGGGGACCATGTACTTTACTTCTCCACCAAACAATCATATGTTCCCCAAGGTTAAGAATAAAAGTAAGAGAGGTAAGGGCAAGAAATTTGGTTTTAATGCTTCTTCATTGGAGAATATTTGATTCTTTTTCTTGCTTCTTATGCCTAACTTAAAGGCGTTAAAGAAAAGTACTTATTGGGAGATAACCCAAAAGTTTTAGATGAGTCTTGGAAGTTATTACTTCTGTAATAACCACTCCTTATACTTTTTATTTGCTTTTTGTGCCAAGAGTAACCTCTAATGAGAGAGAAGTAATGATTGGGAAAGTTGCTGTCCCGGAACAGATTTCTGTGCTTCACCATATAAATTCGTGTAAAATATCTGAACGTCCCTTTGAGGCGTGCATTTTTGTGCTTCTGCCCCAAGTTGTTATCTAACTTTTGTTAGTTAAACACTTTTCAATTTGAGCAACATAAGCTCTTCGAAAAAATTCGTCTTTACCTACTAGTCTGTTTTGACAGATTTCTGCCACTATTTGCATTTGCTTCTTGTTGGTTCCTTTTTGAATTCTTTTGGGGAATTGAGCTTTTTGAGGGAAGTGCTACAGTAGCTTGTGTTTTAATGGAAGTTTTATTGGTGTTGGAACTGAATCCAAAGACTTATTATCTTGAGTGAACTAATGTTGCTAATAAAGATTGTGTGAAGTTTTGTATGAAGGAAAAATTTCAGGTGTATGGAAGGAATGAGTAATGAGATGAAGGGTGGACTAAAGCTCAAGCTTGGGGATGCCACGCATGTCACCCCAAGAAATATCTAAGAAGTACAAGCGTCAAATCTTGGGGATGCCCAAGTCATCCCCTTCTTCATCAATAAAAATCCTAGGTTTCGTCCAAACACTTCAGTTTTATTGTTTCATGTATAGTTGTGTTGTTCTTAGAGCGTCTTCTTTTTTATTTTTGTATTGGTTTTTCGTTTGCTTGGTTTTCTTAGTTTTCTGAATAAATTGGTTGGACCCCCTCTTTCATACATTGGTTTTCAAATGGTTTAGTTTGGATTGGAAAAGAGTAGAAAAGTTCATGCTTAAGTGGTAAAGAGAGCTTGTTTTTGACTGTGGCCTATGCTTTGTCATGCCATGCTTGATATTGTTTTGGCTTTATGCTTAGTATTCTTTGTTGTAGCATGACATGTTATAAACAATTGAGATTACTTAATGTGCCTTGGAAGAATCATGCGTTGTTTTAGCATATTAAAGCATAGTATTGTGGTATTCTCCTTTAATGCTTTATTTGGGTTGACTTGGCACATGCTCACACCATGTTATGACTATCCCAAGTCACCATAAGCCTTTATGATCCTTTAGTTTTCAACTTGTAGTATCACTTTATGCTTTATTCAATGATGTTTTGTCGCTCTGCATGATTATGGCCATTATTGCTCTATTAGTTTGTCGCTCCCAGTCTTTTGCTAGCCTCCATAACCAAGTGTGAGTTCCACTCATGCATCCAACTCTTAAAACCAAGTTATTCCAAAGAGTCCACCATACCTACCTATTAGCAATTGCTATTCCAAGTATATTCATGCTTTTATCTACCTTCCAAATTAAACTTGTTATGAGAAAATTAGTGATTAAAACTCTCACGAACTTGATGGCACACTTTACTTTCTTGCACTTAATAAACTTGACCCATTGAGTCCATCTTTGTTGCGTATATGCTTATGCTTTATAAGTTGAAATTAGCAGAACCATGTATCATGGGGAACGCTTTCAACATTGCACTTGTACTTTGTACCCCGTTGATATCATGTTCTTTTGCTTATGGATCCCGACGATGTGAAATAAAAGTGGAACTTGTAAGATCATGGAGTTTGTATGTGTGTTAGAGAAATGTCTAGGCCACTAGCCTAAGCCATGCCTAATCATGGTGGAAACTTTCAGCATAACCATAATGAGCACTCTATGAAGCATCCTCAATAAAAACCTATTCAAATAGCAAATAAAAAGATCGCTGAGATGCTCATTGTCTGCTTGCCTTGTCATTTTGATTATGGGATAGCTCCTGTATCATGTGCAAGGGGTACCCAGTTGGTGGTTCTTTATGATACATATGTACTTACAATGACAAGAGCTTACTTGTGACTAAAGTTCAGTAGCATGAGGTTCGGTCTTCGTAAGTAAGGGGCATGAGATTTCAGTTTATAACTTGTCAAGCATATCCTCTTAATTGTGTCACTTTAACCTTAATCACCTTCAAGATGCTTATGATAGGGGCAATGAGGGATGAAAGCTAACAAGTACCATAATTTTTGGAAGCCCTTTATGAAACATGAATCCCTACTTCCTTCTATGAAGGCCTTACTTTTACTTTTATGTTGAGTCTCCACCTTCTATCTTTATGCACCTACTTTGAGAGCATAGTGGACATTCTTAGTTCTATGTGCATTGTCCCAAGACTTGTTGATTGATGCATAACTTTGATATTGCTTGTTTTAAACTATTCGTATCTAGTCACTCCTATGAACTTGGAAGGTGTCCTATGCATTTGTGTTTGCTACTCTATGAGGGACAAGCTGAATGCCACTATGCTATGTTTTCTTCATGTGAAACAAACAAATGTCTTGCAAAGCATTGTTATTCATGAATCTTTTGTTTGTGCCTTTTCATGTTGCAACTTAGTTGCTTTGTCTTATTGTTAGAACTTTATCTTTCATGTTATGATTGAAGTACTATGATTCCAGCTATCATTGTTTTACAAATACTTTGATCAAGTTTATGATGGTGAACATCACCTCAAAAATTATTATTTCTTTTTATCACTTACCTACTCGAGGACGAGCAAGAGTTAAGCTTGGGGATGTTGATACGTTGCTAACGTATCTATAATTTTTGATGTTCCATGCTTGGTTTTATCTACTTTCTTATGTTTCGTCCACACTTTGGAGTACTTTCTACAAACTTTCTTGGACTAACCTATTAACAAGATGCCACAGTGCCAGCTGCCTGTTTTTTGCTGTTTTTGGTTCTAGGAAAGTCAGAAAATGAATATTCTCGGAATTGGACGGGACAAAAGCCAAATCAGTTTTTCACCGAGGGACACAAGGAGCTAGAATACGAGACGAAGAGGGGCCAGGGGGCCGCCACACCACCTGGCCGCGCGGCCCAACCTAGCTCGCGCCAGGGGGTGGTCTGGCCGCCCTGGGCACCACCTCGGCCTCCCTTCCGACTATAAGATGCCTCCGATATATAAAACCTAAGCACCCGATCAAAAATCCACGAAAGAGTCTGTAGCCACCGTTATCTCCATCCCTAGATCGGGAGGGATCTAAAGCTCTTCCCGGCACCCTGTCGGAGAGGGGAATTCACCTTGGAGGCCTTCTTCATCATCATGCAAGCCTCCGGTGTGATGCGTGAGTAGTTCATCTCTGGACTACGGGTCCATGTAGTAGCTAGATGGCTGGTTCTCCTCCTTTGTGCTATCATGTTTAGATCTTGTGAGCTCCGTTTATGATGAAGATCATCTATTTGTAATTCTACATGTTGTGTTTCCGGGGATCCGATGGATATTGAGATGCTATTTCAGATTGATTATTGATTCTATCATGTCTTTATTTTTTGTGATCTTGCATGCTTTCCGTTGTTAGTAGCTATCTTGGCCAAGTAGATGCTAGTAACTCCAATAGTTAGTATTTATGCTCGGTAGTGGGTTCATGCCTCTTGTAATCTGGGGAAGTGACAGAAATCTCTAAGGTACTAGATGTGTTGTTGCTACTAGGGAGAAACCAACAATACTTTGTTCATAGAACAATCGTATTGTTTACTTTACATGCAATGCGTACTGAAATTATCTGTTGCTTGCAACTTAATACTGGAGGGGGTTTGGATGCTAACCTAAAGGTGGATTATTAGTCATAGATGCAGTTGGATGGCGGTCTATGTATAATGTTGTAATGCCCAATCGAATCTCAAAGGAGTCAAGATGAGTAGTATATGCATGATTGCTTTCTCGATGGTTGTCAATTTCCCCGCTGTCATTTGCTCACCCAGCTTGTTATCTATCTTAAGGAGAGCCACCACTAGTGAACTATGGACCCCGGTCCATTCTTTTATCATCAATCTACAATCAACTATTTACTGCTTTGTGTTTACTTTTTGCAAACTATTACTTTCTTCCACTCGATATGTTTAATCCTTTGTTTTCAGCAAAACCAGAGATTGACAACCTCATCGCAAGTTGGGGGAAAGTTTTGTGGTTGTGTTGTGCAGGTCTCCACGTTGCTGCTGACGCCGGTAGTGCGCCCTGCCAAAGTCCAGCTAGCAACACCTTTGGGGTGTTTCCTTGCTCCTATTGGTTCGATTAAACCTTGGTTTCATAACTGAGGGAAACTTGCCGCTGTGCTCATCATACCTTCCTCTTGGGGCTCCCCAACAAGCTCGAGATATCTTGGGCCATCACTTCCCGTGGAGGAAAGCACCAAAAGCCCTTGAGAAGGAAGACCACAAAATGCTCCCAAACAACCACGAGATGGAGAGATTACTTCGATGGAGAGCCTCCAAAGGTCCTTCTCCGCAATTTGGTTGCCTGATCTATGAATCCTAGGGGTGGAATCACCCTAGGAGAGGAGGGGAAGGTGGGAGGGGCGACAATGCCGAGAGAGAGATAGAGGGTCAGGGGAAGTGAAAAGGTAACTTGTGGAGGGGTGGGGGCGGCTAGGGAAGAAGAAGGGGAATTTTTTCCAGATCCTGGTTTGAGGTTCAGTCCAACCGAGATGCAAACTGGACCGCTCGGTGTACAGGCCGGTCAACCGAACTTAAAACTAAATCTGCAGATATTTTTGTCGTGAGGAAGATTCGGTTGGTAGTCTAGTCAACCGGCTCCACAACTGGAGTACTCGGTTGGAAACCGGACTGGCAACTGAACTTCGTTTAGTATACTTCTATCTTCAGGTTCGGAGAAACTCGGTATAGACTCGGTTGCAGACCGGATGGTCCGGTCTTGGGGCCGGTTGGACCGGGCCAGAAACCGAAAATCCAGAAAAACCTTCGGAAAAATTTGTGGAAAACAGAATTTTTTTGAGAATGGCATGTGCACGTAGAAGAAGATAGTAGACTCCAAAAGGGTAGAGGGGCAGTTGATCTAGGCATGCTATTGGAGAAGAACCAAATTAACACACTCAAATAGCGACAATAGGCATGATTCAAAAATAGCAAGAGCCACAAAAGATAGGAGTTTAAGCAAGAACCACCATAGGCCAAAGGTTGGTGGGGGATTTCTCCCCCTATGTATAAGCACACATGTCATGGCGCCTCAAAGATAGATGCTTGGACCCATATCATGACACAATATCAATTAATATCACACACATAGGTATGCATCAAACCAAGACATGGTAGGATGACTGTCTCTATATGTGCTGCACGACTAGACCACATAACAAGTCAAGAGCAGGAATATAATGCAAGAAGTGAATCAATCCAAGTTTTTAGGATCTAGAATACCAAGTTCTCGCCTCAACATGACAAAATGGGCTTCATCCAAAGGCTTTGTGAAAATATTTGCCAATTAGAACATCGTTCCCACATGAGTGAGATTGATGTCACCATTTGCGACATGGTCACGTAGGAAGTGGTGGCGGATGTCAATATGTTTGGTGCGGCAATGTTGGATGGGGTTATTGGCGATCTTTATTGTGCTTTTATTGTCACATAGAAGAGGCACCGTACCAAGAGACACACATAGTCTTTCAAGGTTTTCCTCATCCATAACAATTGAGCGCAACAAGATGTCGCGGAAATGTATTCGGCTTCGTCGGTGGATAGGGCGGTGGAGTTTTTTTTGTTGAATGACCAACTCACCAACGACCGGCCAAGGAATTGGCAAGCCCTGGAGGTCAACTTCCGGTCAACCTTATCACCAACCCAATCAGAATCCAAATAGCCAACAAGCTCAAAGGTTGACCCCTTTGGATACCAAAGCCTGAGAGTAGGAGTGAGAACAAGGTACCTAAAAATCCGTTTGACCGCCATCAAGTGGCACTCCTTGGGAGCGGATTGAAAATGAGCACACATTCCAACACTTAACATGATATCCGGCCTAAAAGCACAAAGGTAGAGCAAGGAGCCAATCATGGAGCGATATACCTTTTGGTCCACATCCTTCTCACCTTCTCCAAGGCCAAGTTGCCCATTGAGTGGCATGGGAGTCTTCATGGGGTTGGCATTGGTCATCTAAATTTCGCAAGCATGTCCTTCACGTACTTCTCTTGGGAGATGAAGGTGCCTTGAGAAAGTTGCTTCACAATCAAGCCTAAGAAATACTTCAACTCCCCCATCATGGACATCCTAAATTTTTGGGTCATCAACTCGGCAAAAGCTTTGCTATGTGATTCGTTAGCTCCACCAAAGATAATATCATCAACATAAATTTGAACAATAAATAAGCCACCCCCTTTAACCCGTTTGGTGAAAAGGGTGGAATCGACTTTACCCACACTAAAACCATACATGAGTAAGAAATCCCTAAGGTGCTCATACCAAGCACAAGGAGCTTGCTTTAGTCTATAGAGCACCTTATGGAGTAGATACACATGGTTGGGAAAGCGTGTGTTTTCGAAACCCGGGGGTTGAGCTACATAAGCAACCTCCTTCAAGGGACCATTAAGAAATGCACTCTTCACATCCATTTGATAAAGCTTAAAGTTATGAAAAGATGCATATGCAAGCAAGAGACGAATAGCTTCAAGGCGAGCAACGGGCGCAAAGGTGTCCTCATAGTCAATACCTTCTATTTGAGCATACCCTTGCGCCACTAACCTTGCTTTGTTCCTTGTGACGGTTCCATTCTCATCTTGCTTGTCCTTGAATACCCACTTGGTCCCAATGACATTGATGCAATGATCTTTAGGTCTCTCCACAAGAGACCAAACTTCATTGCGGGTGAAGCACTCGAGTTCTTCTTGCATGGTAATGACCCAATCCGGATCTTCTAGAGCTTCATGGACCTTGAGTGGCTCGAAGTTGGACACAAATGCAAGAGGGCCACAAAATGTAGTGAGTTGCTTCTTCTTGTTGCGAGTCTCGATTCCTCTTGATATGCTTCCAAGTATATTATTGACTTGAAGTCCACTTGCAATAGAGGCGGACTTGATCTTTTGGATAGTCCCATCATGATCAACGAATTCATCCTTCATTGGTCCTTGATCATTGACCACATCTTGAGCTTAACCTTGATTTTGGGGAACTAGTACGTCCTCTTGGTCTTGCTCAACGGGTTGAGGGTTTGGTTCTTGTTCTTCGGTTTGCGAGATTTGTTCGTCATGAGGTGCACTTGATGGTTCAACTTGAGTAGAGCTAGGATCTTCTTGAGTTGGGCTTGATCCTCCCCCATCAACATATTGAACATGAGTGTGATGTTCGGTGGGCAAGATATGCCCAATTCCCATCAACTTGATGACTTGAGAGGAATCTCCATCGTCTGCAACATGTGGAACAACTTTCCCCCCTTGGGGACCATTATCTTCCAAAAAATCCACGTCACAAGATACTTCAACACAACCATTGGCTTTGTTGTAGTATCTATAGGCGTGAGAGTTTTCCGTGTAACCAACAAAAATACCCTCGATAGTTCAAGATTTGAATTTACCGAGTTTTTCTTTCTTGTTCTTGACGAGGCACTTACACCCAAAGACTCGGAAGTAGTTGACATTGGGCTTGTTCTTTGTGAGAATCTCGTACGGAGTCATGTCAAATAGGATCTTGGAGGAAGAGCCGGTTCGAGTAGTGAACCGCGGTGGCGATGGCTTCTCCCCAAAAGTTGTGGGGTGACTTGAAATCACTCAACATAGTTCTTTCCATCTCAATGATAGTTCGGTTCTTCCTTTCAACAACACTATTTTGTTGAGGAGTATATGGAGCCGAGAATTCATGCTTGATCCCCTCATCTTGAACAAACTCTTGCATGGTATAATTCTTGAATTCGGTGACATTGTCGGTCCTAATGGTCTTGATCTCCACTTCATGAGTGCATTGAGCTTGCTTGGCGAAGATCATGAAGTACTTGTAGGTCTCATCCTTTGACTTGAGAAGGAATACCCAAGTGTATCTTGAGTAATCATCAATGATGACAAGACCATACTTTCTTCCACCAAGAGTATCATATGTTGATGGCCCGAAGGGATCCAAATGGAGAAGCTCCAAAGGTCTTGACGTGGCCACCTTGGATAATGATGGATGACTCCTCCCATGTTGCTTTCCTGAAATGCAAGCACTACACACACGATCTTTCTCAAAAGACACACTGGTTAGTCCAACAATATGTTTACCCTTTAGGAGTTGTTTAAGATTTCTCATGTTGACATGGCCAAGGCGGCGATGCCAAAGCCATTCCTCGTCAACTTTGGCCATTAGACATGTGGGAAGAGATTGAATCTCTCGCGAGAGGTCGACCACATAGAGGGCGTCTTCCACATATCCAACAAGGACCAACTTGAGATTATCACTCCTAAAGACTTTCACACAAGTTCTAGAGAAATAGGAATCATAACCGGCATTTGATGTCTACGCACTTCTATTCTTGTAGACAGTTGTTGGGCCTCCAAGTGCAGAGATTTGTAGAACAACAACAAGTTTCCCTTAAGTGTATTACCCAAGGTTTATCGAACTCAGGGAGGAAGTGGTCAAAGGTATCCCTCTCAAGCAACCCTGTAATCAAGATACAAGAAGGCTCTTATGTCCCCAACACACCCAATACACTTGTCAGGTGTATAGGTGCACTAGTTTGGCAAAGAGATAGTGAAATAAAAGTGGTATGGATATAAGACAACGGTGCCAGAAAATACTTTGATGGCGTGGAAGAGACTAAAGGCAAACTGAAATAAAGATGGAAGCAAGCAAACATGTAACAGATCTAGTTGCAAACGGTGTTTCAATGCTTAGAAACAAGGCCTAGGGATCATACTTTCACTTGTGAACACTCTCATATAAATATCTTCTCTTTATGATACTACTCTGAACTACTCTCCGATTGGACATTCAAAACCATGGTAGGGCTATAACAGCACACCTCAAAGTTCGCTTTCCCCATCTAGATAACCCCACACTGTCACCTTGAGCACTAGATGGTTCCAACAAACACCACAATTTCATAGAGACATCCAACTCCAAATATAACTCATAACAAGTATTTGTAATCTCTAGCCTAAGTGCCACCATGGTGTGCACGCTGTCACTTTCACACACATGGGGAGAGAAGAGATCTATTAAATCACTTGAGTAGCAAGGTAGATCTACTTGATTACAAAGCTCATGATCACAATATGATCGTGCATAGAGAGAGAGAGATGAACACATAGCTACCTGTAGAACCCTTAGCCTCGAGGAAGAACTACTCCTCATCATCATGGGAATCAGCAACGGCGATGGAGATGGTGGTGGAGATCGATGCAGATGGCTCCGGGGGCACTTCCCCATCCCGGCAGGGTGCTGGAACAGAGACTTTCTGTGGCATCCCGCTAAAACCACTACTCGAAAATCGCGATGTTTTGTGCATTGCATCATCATGACCGCATGCTCATGTCATCATGCCACATTGCATTTGAGCATCGTCATGACATCATGCATGGTTTGGTTAAAAACTATTTTTCGAAACGCCTAGTTTTGTCTCCTAAATATCCTCCGTCTTTATTTCAAATTAAAACCCGGGTCTTTTTCAGATCTCTAGTTTGTCTAAAAGCTATTTGCAAATATCTCTTAAAATAAATAAAAATGTTTTGTCCGGGGGCAGTCCAGCCGGTCAAGCCAGAAGGCCCAACTAGCCAAACCGCCTACCACCCGGCCCAAAAGAACCCTAGCTAAACCTACCTAGACCTAACCCTAGTCAAACCCTAACCAATCCCCACCCCGCAAACCCCCAGCCGCCGCCAGCGCCACACCTCAATCACCCCGGCCCACCCGCGAGACCCCCAGGCACGCACCACATGCGCGCGTCGCGTTCCCAGCCCCAGCGGCCGACACGCTCCACTCAGCCTAGCCCCGCTCCCCTGCTAACCGGCCCCATCCTGACCCCAGCGAGCATCGCCCGCTCCCATCATGCGACCCGCACGTCACGCCACCTACCGCCTAGCTCCATCGCTCCTGGCCCCACCACCACGTCCCGACCCGACCCGCAACCACCAACCCCATCCCCGTCGTCCTCATCGATTCCTACCAACCTCTGCTCGCTCTCTTCCTCGATCCCGCATCCGCCTTGTTGCTGGCAGCAAGCCGCCGCCAGGAGCTCCCCCTCGCCGTCCAAGGTCGTCGCCCGCCACCTGCGGCCGCATCCATCATCGCCTGACCTCGTGCGTCTTCTCGCCGCCCCTCTGCAGTGAGCTTGCACGCCGCCTGGGCCTCGCCGGCATCGCCCTACCATGTCGCCTGCACAAGCTTGCCCTGCGCGACCCCTCTCCGAGTCGCCGTCCTGCCTCGATCCTCCTCGGCGTCCCCGCACCTCCGGCCGCCAGCACCTCTAAGTCCAGCCGCCTCCTCTTCGCCGTCCCCCTCACCGGCCCTCCCCGCGCCCTCTCTGCTCCCCGTCGACCGGCCGCCGCCCTCTCCGGTCGCCTACCTCCCGGCCAAGCGCCGCCACCACGGGCCCCATCGCGACCAAGCTCCTCGGCACCCTCTTATGTGCCTCTCGAGCCCGCCGGCCCTCTGTCTTCCCGCCGACCGGAACCAGGCAAGCCTGCCCCGGGGCTCCTCTGCTTCAACACCGGCTTCCACCTCAACCTGCCGTCAACCCGAGCCCAAGCCCTCGACACCGCAGCCTCCTGCATACACGCGTCGCGGCCATCTCTGTTCTGGCAGGTGCTGCTATGGCATCCTCCTATTATCAATGCCGAGACACCTCGTGAGCTTCTAGGCTATCGTGTGGGCTCTTCCGCTCTGGATTATGTCTCTTGATGGGCTGATGGAATCTGGTGACATGGTGTCCTGCTCGAGTCCTCTGCTAAGCTCCTCCCTATCATGTGGTGCTGCCTGTGGTTGCGATTTGTGTTTTGCACACTGTACAGGGGCTTCATTACAACCTCGGTTGCCGCGCATGCTACTCTCAATAAGTTGGTGACATTGAAGATATGTTGGCATGAGATGAAGTGAAGAGATTATTGCATCCATGTTCGCCACTAGATCTTCGTCTATTCGGCAAACCGTTGTCAAGACCACCGACAAGGAATCGACAACAAGATCTACCTCATGGACCTGCAAGGCCTCCTTCCCAAAACCCGAAGACCACGGTTGCAACAAGATCTTCTTCTCGGACCCGATGACCGCCAAGATCGCCACACGGAACGACAAACGCTTCATCTCGGATACGCCAAGTACTTCACCCCGAACGCCAAGACCCCCGACCCGAAGATTCCCGGCACGCCAAGTTCTTCCTCTTGGACCTGAATCCCCGGCCCCAAGGACGCCAACGCCTACATCATGGATCCGAAGATCGAACCCCCGAGACCCAGAGTCCGAAGCTCGAGACCGAACCCGAACCACATCGAACCCCAAGATCGCCAAACGCCAATGTGTGAAACTTTTCCCGAGCCCCTATTTTATAAATGCTATATATAAAACTGTTGCATATAAATTGATCTTGCATGCATAACTATCTGTGGTTTGGGGGGGCATTATGCCGATTCACCTCATAATTAATATGGAGTCCACCTGCGGGATATCTTTGTCTTATTCCGGACTCCATTTAAATTGGTGTAGCGAACCGATGCCATGATTCGCCTTGTTAATTCAACATTTAAATTGTGGGGGTTCTAAACAACTTGAACCGTTTGATTAAATGTCGGGACCCCGGTTCCGCTTAATACTGTCTAGTTGCACCGCATATGCATCATATCATAATCATGCTGGATCTTCCGCCATGGTATTAAATATTGCATCCGGTGTTTCTTCTAGTGTTTGCTTCTTCGCGGATTAGGCCGATGAGTGGATGCGAGTATCGACAAGTTCTCTGGATATGAACCTTCGACAGTGTTTCCCAGGCGAGCATCTCTCCCCCTTCTACCTATTTTGCATTTATAGTCTTTATTTCCTCCTGTTGATCTATTGCTATCCGTGTCGCGATGCTTTAGTTTCCGTGCACCAGTTATATCCCGTGCAGCCTCTATATTGCCATGGACACCTCCTAATACCTATTGTTTGGTAGATAGCTGGCCTTGCGAGTCGTAGTTGCTTGCTCAGGTGCGATCTCGTGTTGTCAAGTACCACAGTTGTTGGATTGGTGGAGATGTTTATTGGTGGAGATGTTTATGGTGGAGATGATCATGACTCTAAATACAACTATTAAAATGCTAGATATAACTAATGCAGAGGCATCGATGGGCAATAGATGTTATTTGGTTCTTCCACGCTCACTTGTGTCCCGTAGGACCCCGAGTACTTGATATCCGTCCCTTGATTTTTCGCACTATCCACATCCGGGAGGCCTTATGGACCCCCCCTGAGCCAGAGCTTGATTCATTTCTATTTCTTCAGGCCACAAAGTAGTTTGGGGCTTTGTTACTATCCTATACTTATGCCATGCTTTACTGTTTTATTTAAGATTGTGCGTGGAGCACCTGTACTATTTAGGACCGCGGAGTGTTTTCGCGGTATCGACAAGCCCAGTCACACTTTCGGGTTCCCAGTCGTTTACATCCATTGACGCAAACCCTGGGTCCGTTCTGGAGCCGGCCAACTTCGTTGCGGGTAGCTTAGTGGGGTGGCCCCCTGAAATATCTGAATCCTGTGATCGCTTTGTCGTGAATGCCTCGTTGGGTTTTGAGTTGGTTTTTCCGAGGTTGATCGAGTGTGTGTTGCTATTTGTGCACCCCTGCAGGGTAAAACTTTCTGAAAGCCGTGTTTGCGGTTATGGACGACTTGGAGCACAGTATCTCGATCATAGACAAGCATAACTAAAGTAGTGCTATAAACTTGACTTAATATGTGACTAGTAATCAACTCAAGTATAACGGAATGGATATTAAAAATGCCAACCACTGGTGGATCTGGGTTGTTTTGTGACATGCTATACCTGCCTAGTAAGTATGGCAACTCCAATGGAATGTGATAAAAGTGCCAACAATCGCTGGGTTTTGGGATTCCTCAGGACTATTATATCTGACTAGTAAATGTTCCAACTACAACAGAATGGTGATTAAAACTGTCCACTACTTATGCTATCAGGACGTCCCACGCTATCTATATCTGACTAGTAAGTCCTTCAATTATAATGGAATGAGTAAAATTGCCAACTGTATGAGTTCCTTGGTCCGACTTCCTCGTTTGGTCTTGAGGGGGAAATACCAGGATGGGTTTGTTTGGTGTTAGCTTCAGGTTGGATCCGAATAGGTCTTTCTTATCTCTCTCTGATAACCGCCAGTTGTACCGAGTCTCTATAGGTTGTTTAGTGCCGCTGCGTTGCCGCTTCAGCCCACCATACCTATGTAGGCGAGAGCCGCCGAAGTCTAGCCTCGCCGTGTACTGGCCTCAGTACTGACGCTCCTTTTTTCCTTTGCCCTTTGTCGGCACCCCTTTTGTTTTAGCAGGTTTTGAGATCTACGTCGTTAGCAGGGTTACCCTTCCGGCTTGGCTTGGGCAGGGTTATGGACGCCATTGCTTATTCTTCAGGGCTCTTAGCCCCATTTGCATCTTGTCCATAGTCGGACGCTCTATCGTTTTCAAGGTGATTTGGATCTTTGTATATTATATCTGTATTCTTGACTCATGGAGTCGCTGATGTATATATATGTTCTGTGGGTCCCCTCGAGGACTATTGTGTAATGGTATTACTTCGTTTTCCACCCGCACGAAAGTGCCTGGTGGGCGTCCTTGAATCGTTTCTATGCGGGTTTGGCAGAAAGGGCTGAAACTTGCATAGGGACGATTCGAGGGTGCTACACTTTCTATCCCCCGAATCTCCCCTTCGGTGGCGGTGGTGCTGCGGAACTTTTCGTGGCTAGAGGCTGGATGACTTAGGGTTTCTGCATCGGGAGGCTTCTTATAGGCGAAGAGGCAAGGTCGGTGGCCGTCCGGGGGGGCCACACCATGCCCTGGCGCGGCCTAGGGTTGCCCGCGCCAAGGGGTGGTGTGGCCGCCCTGTGGCCCCCTTCGTCTCTCCTTCGAATTCCATGTGTCTTCCAGTAAAATATCAACTTTGGCTTTTGTCCTGTCCAATTCCGAGAATATTCATTTCCTGGCTTTTCTGGAACAAAAAACAGAAGAAAACAGGCAACTGGCACTATGGCATCTTATTAATAGGTTAGTCCAATAAAGTGTGTACAAATACTCCAAAGTGTGGACAAAACATAAGAAAGTAGATATAAAACAAGCATGGAACATAAAAAATTATAGATATGTTAGCAACGTATCAACACCCCCAAGCTTAACTCCTACTCGTCCTCGAGTAGGTAAGTGATAAAAAGAAATAATAATTTTTGAGGTGACATGCACCATCATAAACTTGATAAAAGTATTTGTAACATTGATAGCTGGGATCATAGTACTTTAACATAGCATGAAAGATGAAGTTCTAACAATAAGACAAAGTGACTATGGATGCAACATGAAAGGATACAAACAAAGATCATGAATAACAATGCATTGAAAGATGTTTGTTTGTTTCACATAAAGAAAACATATCATAGTGGCATTCATCTTGTCCCTCATAATGTAGCAAATCATAATTGCATAGGACACCTTTAAAATTCATAAGGGCGACTAGATACAAATAGTTTAAGAATAAGCAATATCAAAGTTATGCATCAATCAACAAGTCTTGGGACAATGCACATTAAACTAAGACTGGCCACTATGCTCTCTCAATAGGTGCATAAAGATAGAAGATGGAGACTCAACATAAAAGTAAAAGAAAGGCCTTCATAGAAGGAAGCAGGGATTCAAGTCTCATAAAGAGCTTCCAAAAATTATGGTACTTATTAGCTTTCAGCTCTCATTGCCCCTATCATAAGCATCTTTAGGTGATTAAGGTTAAAGTGACACAACTAAGAGGATATGCTTGACAAGTTATAAGCCGAAATCTCATGCCCCTTACTTACGAAGACCGAACCTCATGCTACTCAAATTTAGTCATAAGTAAGCTCTTGTCATTGTAAATACATATGTATCATAGAGAACCGCCAACGGGGTACCCCTTCCACATGATATAGGAGCTATCCCATAATCAAAATGATAAGGCAACCAGACAATGAGCATCTCAGCAATCTTTTTATTTGCTATTTGCATAGGTTTTTATTGAGGATGCTTCATAGAATGCTCATTATGGTTATGCTGCAAGTTTCCACCATGATTAGGCATGCCTTAGGCTAGCGGCCCAGGCATTTCTCGAACACACATACAAACTCCATGATCTTACAAGTTCCCCTTTTATTTCACACTGCCGGGATCCATAAGCAAAAGAATCATGATATCAATGGAATATAAGTGCAATGTGGAAAGTGTTCCCCGTGATACATGGTTCTGCTAACTTCAACTTATAAAGCGCAAGCATATACGCAACAAAGATGGACACAATGGTTACAGTTTATTAAATGCGAGAAAAGTAAAGTGTGCCATCAAGTTTGTGAGAGCTTTAATCACTAGTTTTCACATAACAAGTTTAATTCGGAAGGTAGATAAAAACATGAATATACTTGGAGTAGCAAATGCTAATAGGTAGGTATGGTGGACTCTTTGGAATAACTTGGTTTTATTTGGAGTTGGATGCATGAGTGGGACTTATACTTGGTTATGGAGGCTAGCAAAAGACTGGGAGCGGCCAACTAAGAGAGCAATAATGGCCATAATCATGCAAAGCGACAAAACATCATTAATTAAATCATAAAGTGATATTACAAGTCGAAAACTAAAGGATCATAAAGGCTATGGTGACTTGGTATAGTCATAACATGGTGTGAGCATGCACCAAGTCAACCCAAATAAAGCATCAAAGGAGAATACCACTATATTATGCTTTTGTATGCTAAAACAACGCATGATTCTTTCAAGGCACATTAAGCAATCTCAATTTTTTATAACATGTCATGCTACAACAAAAATCACTAAGCATAAAGCTAAAACAATATCAAGCATGACATGACAAAGCCTAAGCCACCGTCAAGAACAAGACTCCTTTTATACCACTTAAGCATGGACTTTTCCTACTCTTTTCCAATCCAAACCAACTTATTTGAAAGAACTCACAAAGATAATAATAAATAAAGATCAGTGAGCTTGTCTCACAAATCCAAAAAGGAAGAACTAAAAAATTCTAAGATGAAAGCACAAGAAAACTAAGGCTAAACCCAGTGCTAGCAAAACAGAACACTCACTAAACAATAAGAATGAAAACTAGAGTGTTCTAAACAATGAGAGCGGAGTGTGTCTCTGTTCAAAAGAGTGTTGGGATCCAACCAACTTATTCAAGCAAAATAAGCAAACGAAAACTAAGAACAAAAACAAAGACGCTCCAAGAACAACACAACTGTGCATGAAACAAATAAAAATGAAGTGTTTGGAAGAAACCTGAGATTTTTATTGATGAAGAAGGGGATGCCTTGGGCATCCCCAAGCTTTGACGCTTGTACTTCTTGAATATTTCTTGGGGTGAAACGGGTGACATCCCCAAGTTTGAGCTTTTGTCCATACTTCATCTTATCACATTACTCTTCCCTACACTTTAATTTCCTTCATACAAAACTTCACACAATCTTCATTAGCAACATTAGTGCACTTAAGATAATAAGTCTTTTGGGTCAGTTTCAACACAAGTAAAACTTC
This sequence comes from Avena eriantha, assembly GCA_910589775.1. Lineage (NCBI taxonomy): Eukaryota > Viridiplantae > Streptophyta > Magnoliopsida > Poales > Poaceae > Avena > Avena eriantha. The sequence continues at coordinate 274,544,634 of OU342740.1, read as the reverse complement.
CATTAAAACACAAGCTACTGTAGCACTTCCTTTAAAAAGTTCAAATGATCAAAGAGAACTCAAAGAGAAAGAGATTAAGAGGCAAATGCAAATAATGGCACAAATCTTTCAAAACAGACCAGCAGGTAAAAACCAATTTTTCGAAGACCTTCTGTTGCTCAAATCGAAAAGTGTTGAACTAACGAAAGTTGGATAACAACCTGAGGCAGAAGCACAAAAAATTACAGCTCAAACCGATATACAGAGATTTTTCACGAGTTTTTACAGTGAAGCACAAAAATATGTTTCGGGGCAGCAACTTTCCCAAGCATTGCTTTTCTCTCATTAGAGGTTATTCTTGGCACAAAAATAAAAATATAAAAGGATAAGGAGAGGTTATTACAGAAGTAATAACTTCCAAGACTCAATAAAACTATTGGGTTATCTCCCAATAAGTACTTTTCTTTAACGCTTTTGAGCTAGCCATGATAATTTCGATGATGCTCACATAAGAAATATGAATTTGAAGTAAAAGAGAGCATCAAGAAGCAAATATGGAACAAATTTAAGTCTAAACCACTTCCTATGAAAAATAATCTTGTAAAGAAACAAGTCATGAAAGCACAAAACAACAAGCATAGGAAAGCAAAACAAGTGCAACTTCAAATATTTCAACATAGAGAGGGGAAACTTAATATTGTTTAGATACATAAAACCATGTTTCCCTCTCTCATAATAACTTTCAGTAGCATCATGACTAAAATTAACAATATAACTATTACATAAAATATTCTTATCATGAGCCACATGCATAAAATAATTATTACTCTCCCTATAAGCATAGTCATTCTTATTAATCATAGTGGTAGCAAATTCAACAAAATAGCTATTATTATTATTCTCATCACCATAATCATCAAATATAGGAGGCATATTGTAATCATAATTAATTTTCTCCTCAATAGTAGGTGGACTGAAAATATTATATTCATCATTGTAATCATCATATATTAGAGGCATATTATCATCAAAGTAAATTTTCTCCTCCGTTCTTGGGGGACTAAAAAGATCATTTTCATAAAAACTAGCTTCCCCAAGCTTAGACTTTTCCATAGCATTAGCAATAATGGTGTTCAAAGAATTCATACTAATATCATTGCTATTAGCATGCAAATAAAGTTCCAAAGGTTTTTTAATTTTTTCTTCAAACACTTCATGTCCTAACTCAAGATAAATACTATAAAGCTCTCTAATTTTGTTGTTGTTTTCCATTAAGCCTAACTAGTGAAAACAAGAAACAAAAATACAAAATTGCAGAATCTAAAGGAAATAACTTCGAGCACTCACACCGGAGGATGTGAGTACCTTTGACCTTACCTCCCCAGCAACGGCACCAGAAAATAGCTTGATGTCTACGCACTTCTATTCTTGTAGACAGTTGTTGGGCCTCCAAGTGCAGAGGTTTGTAGAACAGCAGCAAGTTTCCCTTAAGTGGATTACCCAAGGTTTATCGAACTCAGGGAGGAAGTGGTCAAAGGTATCCCTCTCAAGCAACCCTGCAATCAAGATACAAGAAGTCTCTTATGTCCCCAACACACCCAATACACTTGTCAGGTGTATAGGTGCACTAGTTCGGCTAGGAGATAGTGAAATACAAGTGGTATGGATATAAGACAACGGTGCCAGAAAATACTTTGATGGCATGGAAGAGACTAAAGGTAAACTAAAATAAAGATGGAAGCAAGCGAACATGTAACAGATCTAGTTGCAAACGGTGTTTCAATGCTTAGAAACAAGGCCTAGGGATTATACTTTCACTAGTGAACACTCTCATATAAATATGTTCTCTTTATGATACTACTCTCCGGTTGGACACTCGAATCCATGGTAGGGCTATAACAGCACACCTCAAAGTTCGCTTTCCCCATCTAGATAACCCCACACTATCACCTTGAGCACTAGATGGTTCCAACAAACACCACAATTTCATAGAGACATCTAACTCCAAATATAACTCATAACAAGTATTTGTAATCTCTAGCCTAAGTACCACCATGGTGTGCACGCTGTCACTTTCAGACACATGGGGAGAGTAGAGATCTATTAAAGCACTTGAGTAGCAAGGTAGATCTACTTGATTACAAAGCTCATGATCACAATATGATCATGCATAGAGAGAGATGAACACATAGCTACCGGTAGAACCCTTAGCCTCGTGGAAGAACTACTCCCTCATCATCATCGGTAGAGAGAGATGAACACATAGCTACCGGTAGAGAGAGATGAACACATAGCTACCGTTAGAACCCTTAGCCTCATGGAAGAACTACTCCCTCATCATCATCGGAATCAGCAACGGCGATGGAGATGGTGGTGGAGATCGATGGAGATGGCTCCGGGGACACTTCCATGTCCTGGCAGGGTGCCGGAACAGAGACTTTCTGTCCCCCGAATCTCCCCTTTGGTGGTTGTGGTGCTGTGGAACTTTTTGTGGCTGGAGGCTAGATGACTTAGGGTTTCTGCATCGGGAGGCTTCTTATAGGCGAAGAGGCAAGGTCGGTGGCCGTCCAGGGGCCCCACACCATGCCCTGGCGCGGCATAGGGCTGCCCGCGCCAAGGGGTAGTGTGGCCGTCCTGTGGCCCCCTTCGTCTCTCCTTCGGACTCCATGTGTCTTCCGGTAAAATATTAACTTTGGCTTTTGTCCCGTCCAATTCCGAGAATATTCATTTTCTGGCTTTTCTGGAACCAAAAACAGAAGAAAACAGGCAACTGGCAATGTGGCATCTTGTTAATAGGTTAGTCCAAGAAAGTGTGTAAAAATACTCCAAAAGTGTGGACAAAACATAAGAAAGTAGATATAAAACAAGCATGGAACATCAAAAATTATAGATACGTTAGCAACGTATCAGCATCCGCAGGATGTTTTATTGAAAGTAAGTTGTAGCCAAGGTTTTCATAAGCATGACAGTCTCTAGGGTCAAGGCCTTGGAGACCACCAACTTGCCAAAACCTAGTACCTTTCCTTTAGAGTTGTCTCCAAAAGTGATGCTTGATGTTGAATTAACATCATGAATAAATTGGTCAAGCGCACTTCTACCTCCGGTCATATGATTGGTGCATCCACTATCAAACACCCATTTTGTTCTACTGGAGGCATACCCCTACAAAATTAATTCTTTGATTTGGAACCCATTGAGTAATGGGTCCCCTAGCATTATAAACAAGATATTTTGGTACCCAAATTGAGTACCACCTATAAGCATAACCATTGTGAGGTCCAACATATTTGGCATATACATCTCCTTGGGTGCCCTTACATAGCACATAGGAGGGATTAGATTTTCCCGCAAACTTGTGGTTGGGGTTGCCCCTTGTGGCTCCCACATCCACAACATTCTTATTTACTTGGTCAACCACCTTGTGCCCTTCACGCACAAAGTTGATCCTTTTAGATGGGTTGGCACCATTCTTGTCGTTCTTGGGGTCATACCCCATACCTTGCCTTGGAGCTCTCATCGTTTGTCGAGCAAGAATCTCATCAAGAATCTTGCCCTTGGTGATAGGTTTGAGACGCTCCATCTCAAGTTGTTCCTTCAACTTCTTATTCTCCTTAAGGAGACTATCTTGATCCAAGGAAGGGTTAGAAGCACAAGTAATATCCTCAACAATAATAGGATCCTTCAATGTACCAAGAGCCTTCTCATAGGACACTCTAAGTTGATCATGATTCTCAAAGTTTTATGATCTCACGCTTGACAAGCAAATTAGCTTTCTCAAGGTTATCAAGGTCATTGGTGAGAGAAGCATGATCAACCTCAAGTTCTTTATTTGAAGTATCAAGCTCTTGGGACAAGGTGATAGCTCTATCTGTGGTATCCATATCTTTTGCCTTATCTAGTTCATAGATTTCAATTCGTTCTTTAAGAAGGGAGGTAATGTCCTTTTCCTTGCTTAGCTATTGCTCAAGAAGATTGAATCTTAGTTTCTCATCATCAATATGAGACTCCAAACTATCAATGGTCTCGTCACGTGAATTGACAAGGCTCATTAATTTTTTGAATCTAGCACGAGCATTGCTAGGAATGGACTTCATGATTTTATACATTTCTTATACATAGTTTTCGTCGACTTCATCATTGTCACTATCATTGGCACTAACATGATCATCCAAGACACTAGAGAGAGATGGAGGGGAAGATATTACCTTGGTACTCCTTGCCATGAGGCAACTACCGGCGACCTTGGGAGTGATGGAGTCATCGACATAGTCTTTGGTGTAGTCATATGTGAAGAGTGACTCGGGTTCGACAAAAGCCAAACCGGCCACTCCCACAACCTTCTCCTTGTCAACACCCGGATTTTTAAGTCCAGATGCCTGCTATGCCGTACATCGCAATCCTAGGATTACCATTTTTGTGAGACATAACAAAAGTGACACCAAAGTACATCATCCAATACAAACCATAATAAGGTTCTTACAAACAAAGGATCTCATGACCCAGTCTTTAATACAATCAAAGCAGAGGAAAGTAAATGTAGCGGGGCTTCATCTTCATGATCACAGGAAATGCTGACGATGGGAGATGATCCTAGTTGTCATAGACCTCCTATTATCCATCTTCTGGGTAATCCTCCTCATAGTCTGGCCATGGGAATAGACAGGGACAAATCCATGAGTACTCTTTAAGTACTCGCAAACTAACACTAGTCTAAGTAAGGTAAAAGCTAATAGGAATCTTAAGATCTAGGTTTGTTTGCAAAAAGCCAGATTTATTTCATAAGGGTTTCAAGAGTAACGAACTAGTTTAGTTCTCTACATCACTTAAGGGGGAAACTAGTTTTCATGTCCACCACTCTGTTGTGGTCAAGTCAAGGTCATCTTTCAAGTCACAAGTCATTTTGAAAACATCTGACAATGGAACAGTATGGCCACTCCAACTATCCATAACCGCAGACGCGGCTATTCGAATAGTTTGACACTCTGCAGAGATTTTACACTTTCACCACAAAATTCGATACATCCGTCAGGGATAACCCTGAATCATCATACTTGGTATGCGGATAATCAATCTTAACCTTTCAATTACACACCCTAGTATAGGCACCTTCCCTATGAGTTTGGCCTCCCAACCATGACCATTTGTCATCTTGGGTACCGCATAGGTGTACATTCATTACGAGGTAGCCTCAGCTCAACCTCTTCCACAAGGGAACCCATACTAAGACATATAAACTTCCAGTCAAGCCCTACCCAACTCAGGTATTGTGGTTGTACGGTAAAATTGGAATGGTATCGCATCCGAACCCAACCATCAGTTTTTATTAAAGTCGAGGCTCATGCCCCAATCATACCATTGTGTTTCACAACACATGTCAAAACATTTCAATAGAATGAGTCTTCATTCCAAGGTTTTCATACTCATTTTCACCAAGTATTCCCATCTCAAGTGATCAAGTTTTATGCTTAGCACTAGCCACTAATATTGAGGGTATTCACTATTTGAGGGTGCTAATCTGGTACAAGTATCCAAGACTAATCCTATGATCTTGATAGGATCTATTCTAGTTTCCACTAATCATAATTCATTAACTAAGTAAGAACTGTAGTAAAGGGGAAATTAAAGCTAGGAGTAAAACTGGTAATTGGTAAAGTTGCATAACCAGGTATGCATAGTAAATCTGGTATAAGTGGCTTGCATATATAGCATGCATAGTTCTAGATTGCATTGATAGCTTGCATTAGTGATGGCTTGCCTTGAGCAGAGCAGTTGTTGCAGTCGTTGAAGTTTTCCTCCTCCTCCTCGAAGTACTCCTCTTCGTTGAATCCCGAGTGGGTACTAGCGTCTATAAATAAATTCAACATACACAATCACCAACAACTCTTCACTACTTATATTTAGCACACAAGGCTCACACTAGATGATCTAATATCATCTCAATCATTCCATGTTATCATGGCACATTTTTATTTCTCTTATTTGAGAAAAGTAATTTCTACTCATTGAAATTGTTTAAGATTTAATATTCTCCAACTAGAATATAGGTTCATATGGACCATATCCTCACCATATATTCTCTAGCTTGGGAATGTGATTTAAAAGGGTGGTCATGCATTACAAGATTTAATATTACTATTTAATAATATTTAAATGACTAGAAAAGCCTATATAGCCTTCTTTTAATACTAGTCCAAGTTTAATATATGTAAAGCCAAATGTTTTTAAATATTCATGTAGAGCATGGAAAATGTGATTTTGAGAGGTGGAATCATCTCAAAAGCATTTATAGTTTATTTTAGAAAAATGTTTGAAGTGTCAAAAGTCTATGTCTTGTTATTTTTAGTATAGGTGATCTATGATTCCAATTGGTTTTAATCCAACATGAGTGGTTAGATAATTTCAATACCTTTCCAACAAAATTGGAATCATGTATTTTGGTTCAGTTAATCTCTTTCAATTGAATTTTGAATCTACTAACAGAATCTGGTTTTAACTAAAATGGAAAAAGTCTATTTGAATCAACGGGCTCTGCGCGGGAAACGACATGGGCCGGCCCAACTGCACAGTGCTGGCGCAGCTGGCTATTGACAAAACGGTCCCACGCGTCAGCGACTCAATTAAGCCGAAACGGTATCGTTCAATCTCAGCGCTACGATTAGACTAGGATCTAACGGCTAAGGTGCATAGTCTACATCGAGCAGCTCCGGCCAGAACTGAACCCTAACGCGGCGGTGGGGGTCGTGTGAGTCTCACCTGGGCTCCAGCTAAGGACGCCGATGGGGGCAACTGGGGTTGTCATCAACGGCAGTTCGAGGCGCGGTCACGACAGCTCCTGGGGTGGTCGCAATCAAAGACTTCCTTCCTCGACTACAGCGGCGGACTCCGGTGAAATTTTGGCATCGTTGTGCTCGCCTTGCTCCGGGGAAAGGTCGGTGAGGTTCCTGTGTGAGTGGTGAGTGGAATGGTATGGAGAATGAGGGCTGGGGTGGCCTCTATTTATACACCCAGGGTGGAGGAAGTGTGGCATGGTCGGGCTCCTCCGGCGATGGTGCTATAGGTCACGTTCGTCACGGCGAAGGGCATGGGTCGATGCAGTGGACTATGGCGATCGTCATGGAAGTGATGTCATGGCAAGGGGCGGTCTCCATTGGCCGGGATACGTCGGTGCTCTGGGCGGGTACGCAGGCGTTCGTCACTTGGTACAGTGGTCACGGGGCTCGCGGTGGCGAACGGTCATGTCTGGGGGGTCACTGGTGCTACGGTGATCGTGGGTACACGCGGAGAGAGCGAGGCGCGACATATACAAGCGAGGCAGTTGTGGCGCTCCATCGTGCTCTCGGCATGGCCAGGGATTAAATGGGCGCGGCTGGTCTGGCTCCTTCTCGCCTCACTATTGGTCAAGGGGTGGATAGGGAGTGGCGGTGAGGTCATGGCTACTTGCTAGACGTCATGGTAGGGGGCGGAACGGCGCGCAACGAGTGGCTCGTGCTCGACCGGCATGGCCGGCTCGGTACGAGCGTGCCACTGGTGCAATGGTGGGAAAAGGGCTCTCCATTGCACGGCTAAGGACTGGGATTGATCGAGGACAAGTAGTGGAGTTGATTGCAGTCCAAGAGCTGATCAATTGATAGTTCCAAATAGTGTTTAGTTGGTGAGATTGTACTGTGCCTGCCAGGTGCTCGACACAATGGCCACATGAATTCATATTTTGAATTTTTGAAAGATTTTTGATGAGTGATCTTGTTATTTGCTTAGTAGACTGTGGTTGCTGGGATTTGTCAAGTGGAATTGATTTGAGTGGTTTTTGAAAAAGTGTGATCTATGCATATGAACTTGATTCAGTTTTGCAATGCCTCTTAAATAGATTTGAAATTAGTTTCTGACACTTTGTAAAGTTTGCTTGGATTCACTTTTACTTGATCTAGCAAGTGGTGAAATGAATGGGAATTGTTTCTGTTAGAAATTCTTTACTAGTAACACTCAAAGTGGTCTAGTGGATAAGCTTGGCCAAAATGACCATTTGCTTATATGTCTTATATTTGATTTTTCTTTTATTTGATTCTGCTTAGAAATGATCTAGATGATGTAGTATTCATCTTTAAACCATTCCTTATCATTTGTAACAATCAAACATGGCAAATGCAATCATTCATACACTAATGTAAAATCACACATACACTCATATTAGGTTTAGTTATAAAAGTTTTTGTTAACCCTAAACTTGGGTGATTAGAGCTTGATAAGCTTGATTAATATTTTTGGGATGTTACACTCCTCATCTTCACTCTCCGCATCGGATAGGTACTCTTGGCCAAGAAAGCCTTTGCCATCATGCTTCGTGTTCCTCTTGTTCCTCTCGTTGATGGGGTTTGGCTTTAATCTTGGCTTGGCACCCTCTTTATACTTGGGCTTGTCAAGTCTCTTCTCATATGGACATTTTTCGGCAAAGTGGTCTGACTCGTCACAATTTTTTAGCAATTCCTCTTCTTATCACTTGGCCCGGTTGAGCTTCTTCTTCTTCGGAACTTCAAGCTTTGGAACAATTTTGTAGTTATAAAAGTTTTTGTTGACCCTAAACTTGGGTGATTAGAGCTTGATAAGCTTGATTAATATTTTTGGGATGTTACAAACCTTCCCTCCTTAAACGGAATCTTTTCCTGAGATTTAGGAAAAACTAGGAACTAAAGAGATTAGGATACTCCGTCCTAATGTAATCTTCTCGTTCCCAGGTGGCTTCTTCTTCGGTATGGTTACTGCATTCAATCTTGAGAAACTTGATACTTTTGGTCCGTGTGGTTCTAAATGCTTCTTCCAAAATACTTATGGGCACTTCACGATAAGTTAGTTCCTTGTCGATATCTATGGCTCTATGATCGATGTTTTTGAACACTTTGGTCTTCTCCGAAACTTCTAAGCATTTGCGAAGTAATGAGATATGGAACACATTGTGCACGGCTGACATCTCTTCAGACAGTTCCAGTTGATAGATACTTCTCTTCGGCGATTCAAAATCTTGAAGGGTCCAATATATCTAGGGGCTATCTTTCCTTTCAGACGAAAACGCTACATTCCCTTCAAGGGTGATATTTTGAGATACACAAAATCTCCGACATTGAAGGTCAGGTCTCGACGTCTTTTATCTGCATAACTCTCCTGTTTGGATTGAGCGGTCTTGAGGTGCTCACGGACTTTGTGAACCTTCTCTTCACCTTCTCGTAGAATGTCGGGTCCGAAGATCTGACTCTCGCCTACTTGAGACCAATTCAACGAGGTACAACACTTCCTTCCATATAGAAATTCAAATGGGGCCATTTGCAAACTGGCTTGATAACTATTGTTGTAAGAGAATTCCGCGAAAGGCAGACAATCTTCCCATTTAGATCCATATTCTAACACACAAGCTCTCAACATATCTTCTAAGATCTGGTTGACTCTTTCAGTTTGTCCATCGGTTTGCGGGTGATAAGCTGTGCTGAAATTTAGTTTGGTTCCTAATCCTTCTTGGACTTTCTGCTAAAATCTTTAGGTAAACTGGGTCCCTCGATCTGATACTATGGTCTTGGGGGTTCCATGCAAACTGAGTATCCTAGCGATGTACAACTCCGCTAGCTTCGAGCTTTGGTAGATTGTCTTGACGGGTATAAAATGGGCTACCTTGGACAATCTATCGACTATGACCCAAATAGATTCATTTCCCCTACTAGACGTAGGCAAACCGGTGATAAAGTCCATTCCGATGGAATCCCATTTCCATTCTGGAATCTGCAATGGTTGCAAAAGTCCAGTGGGTCTCTGATGTTCTGCTTTGACTCTCTGACAGATATCACACTTGGCTATGTAGCTTCCGACTTCTCTCTTCATTTTGTGCCACCAAAATTGCTCCTTCAAATCCTGATACATCTTCGTTCCTCCCGAGTGGATAGAATAAAGAGTATCATGAGCTTCCTGCATAATGACTTGTTTCAACTCTGAATCTGCTGGAACACAGATGCGTCCTTTGTACCACAAAAATCCTTCTTCATCTTTGGTGAATCCAGGAACTTTTCCTGTTCTGATACGATGCCTTATTCCATCAATACTTGCGTTTCCTTTCTAGGCTTCTTTTATCTGACTAATCAAAGTGGGTTGGAGTTCTATGCTAGCTAAGAATCCTTCGCTAACTAGCTCCACTCTGAAATTCTCCATCTCCTCATGCAGACTTGGTTGGGCTTCCTTTATCATGGTGTTTAATCTACACGGCAATCTGCTAAGAGCATCTGCTACCACATTGGCTTTGACAGGGTGATAGTGAATGTCAAGGTCATAATCCTTGATTAACTCAATCCATCTCCTCTGCCTCATATTTAGCTCCTTCTAGGTGAAGATATACTTGAGACTCTTGTGATCTGAATAAATCTCACAGCGATTACCCATGAGGTAATGACACCATGTTTTCAAAGCTAAAACTACGGCTGCTAGCTCGAGGTCATGGGTGGCGTAGTTCTGTTCATGCTGCTTCAATTGTCTGGACAAATAGGATATAACCTTGCCTTCTTGCATCAACACACATCCGAGACCAATCTTTGATGCGTCACAATACACATCAAAAGGCTTCTTGATATCGGGCATGATCAAAATTGGGGCTGAAACTAATCTCTTCTTGAGGTCTTGAAAACTTGCTTCACATTTGTCAGTCCATTCAAACTTCTTATCTTTCTTCAACAACTAGGTCATCAGTCTTGCGATGCTTGAAAATCCTTCAACAAACTTGCGATAGTATCCGGCTAATCCAAGAAATGCACGGACTTCTGTTTGGGTGGTTGGGGCTTTCCATTCTTCAACATCTCTGATCTTGGCGGGATCGACATTGACTCCTCCTACTGACAGGATATGGCCTCGGAATCCTACTTCTCTTAACCCAAATTCACACTTGCTGAACTTGGCATATAACTGATGTTCCCTAAGGGTTTCAAGGATACTTCTCAGATGTTGCTCATGGTCTTCTTCTGACTTGGAATAGATCAGAATGTCATCGATAAAAACAATGACAAACTTATCTAGAAAATTCATGAAAATAGTATTCATGAGGTTCATGAAATAAGCGGGGGCATTGGTTAATCCAAAATACATGACATTGTACTCATACAATCCATATCTAGTGGTGAAGGTTGTCTTGGGGATATCTGTTGCACGAATCTTCAATTGATGATAATCAATTCTAAGATCAATCTTAGAAAACACACTGGCACCAGTCAGTTGATCAAACAAATCTTCTATCTTTGGCAAAGGGTATTTGTTCTTGATGGTGAAATCATTCAGCTTCCGATAATTTGTACAAAGACGGTTAGCACCATCCCTCTTATCAACGAACAAAACAGGTGATCTCCATGGTGATGCACTTGGTTGAATCAGTCCTTTTCCTAGCATATCATCAAGTTGCTTCTTCAGCTCCACTAGTTCAGATGGGTTCATACTATAGGGTCTCTGAGCTATGGGTCCGGTTCCAGGGATTAGTTCAATGATAAACTCGATATCCTGATCTGGGGGCATACCAGGCAATTCATCTAGGAACACATCGGGGTATTCACAGACTACTCTGACTTGGTCAATGGTGGTCTTGGCTAGGCACTTGTTACACTTGAATTGACAGGGCAAAGTTTCAGATACATGTTCTACGGATACTCCAGTGCTATTGGTCATGGTTATGGCTTTCTTAGCATAGTCGATTAATCCTTGATGTTTTGACATCCAATCCATCCCTAGCACTACTTCCAAACCTTTGGTTCCAAGTACTATTAGATTGGCATAAAAATCTATCCCATGTATTCGAATAGGTACGGACATGCAAATCTTTCTGGCTTTGGTGGCTGAACTAGGGATTTGAACTATCATAACATGCTTCCGATTTGTTGGTTGAATCATACTAGTGCATGAAAATTCTTCTGTAACAAACGAGTGCTATGCTACAGAATCAAACAACACTCTTGCTAATACTGAGTTAACAGAAAACATACGCAGCACGACATCTGGCGCTTCTTGGGCTTCCTCAACATTCATGTGGAACAGATGGCCATTGCGGTTGTGCGGGTTTCCTGGGGCAAATCTCTTTCCAGGCTGGACACGGCATTGCTATTGGGCAGGTGCATTCACATTGGTTGCTGCGGCAAGCTTCTTGGGACACTCGTTGGAGTAGTGACCCGTGACTCCGCATTCAAAACAAGTGATCATTGACTTGTCTTTCCCTACGACAGGCACAACATTGCTTCCAGTCCTTGGGGCAGTATTGTTGTTGTTGTTGTTGGACCTTGGCGGTGCACAGTTGAAATTATTGGAGTTGCCGGGATTGTTGTTGTGCTTTCCTCCGGGCCTTGAGTTTCTTCCTCCACGGTTGGGATAGTTCGGGCAGTTCATTGGGGGTTTGTTGTTGTTTCTAGGTGCATATCCTGCAGACGGGTTGGGGCGATACTTCAGGCTATGGTGGGGTCCTGGTTGGTGCATCATTCGACGCTTGCGGTTCTCACTGGCCTGGTTGATCTTGCCTTCCATCTGGATTGCAGAATCCACTAAGGCTTCGAGGTCATCAAAGGGGATGTTGACTAGCACTGTCTGCATCTCAGCATGCAGACCGTTTAGAAATCTTCCTTTCTTCTTGGCTTCATTATCAATCTCATCAGGTGCATATCTAGCTAGTGACAGAAATTTGTCACGGTACTCAACTACTTCATCCTTCGTTGCTTCAAAACTCAGAATTCATCTCTCATCCTCTTGATCAAACCCAGGGGCACATGGGTCCTGCTGAAATTGAGTTTGAACTCCTCCCAAGTCATCATCTGACCTCCGTTCATAGTACAGGTACTATTCCACCATGATCTAGCATAGCCGGACAGATAGTGGGTGGCAAATAACACCTTCTCATTAGCATCAACTCCTGCAACTTCTAGGTTGTTTTCCATGGTTTGTAGCCAATCATCTGCATCTAGGATCCTCAGACTTGCTAAACATGGGTGGGTTGGTATTCTGGAAGTTCTTAAGTTTGGATCCATGGTGATCTTGGTTTCCATGGCCTTGATTATTGTGGGCCATTTGGGCTATATGTTGAAGAGTGGCTAAGTTGGCTTGACATTCAGCTCTACCAGCTTCACGATCAGAAACTAGCATATGTAGAATCTGCAACATTGGGTCCTGAGATGAACTGCTTCCTCCGGGATTTCCGCGAGTCATCTGAAGATTTGAGATAGATAGTGAGACAAGAGGGAAATTTCTAGGGTTCATGGGTTTGTTTCAAAAGCTTTAAACTTTGAGTATAACTCGGGTTTTGGAAACTAACAACTTCTTTTCATTCATTCATTCATTCATAGCACATAATACAAACACACACCACAACATAACTAGAAAACATATGGTTTTAAGAACCATTCTGTGAAGCTACGATGCAGTGGGACTGGGTACAACTCACACCTACGATAGTGCTCATGTGCAACTAATCATCATCTATGAAGTCAGCATCATCCTCATCAGTGTGGTCCTCCATGGCTTCGTCCTCCAGGTAGTCATTGTCATCACTAAGGTAAGAGTGAATATCCCCCCGGATGTCTTCACCTTCCTCTTCCTGCTATTCCTCCAGCTGGATCTCCTGGTCATGGATGGTCTCCTCCAAGGTGGCTATCTTCTGACGAAGACGGGCGATGGTGCGATCCTGTTTGTCACATTGTTGACAAAGGGACTTGCATTCCTTGGCGAGGATGGCGATGGTTTGCTTTCTGTAAACAGCTTCAGCATTGCTCTGGTTGACGTGATCATGGGCATTGTCTAACTCCTTTTGTGTCTCATGGAGCATGAAGTCCATGTGATCCACGTAATGCTTCAACTCTGGATGGGCTGGCATGGATAGAGGCTGTCTCGTAGAGTCACGTCTAGCATAGTGAGCAAAACGGGTTCCGATGATCTGGTTGATATTTTGAGCACACAAGCAGGCAAGAGCTTCTTGCATAGCCCTGGCTAATCCTTCTAGCCAGTTGTTCTCCCAAACGCTGAACTGGATCTTGTCATAAATAGGTGGATCCATCTTGCCTCTCAGGTCAGCAATAATCATCCACTATAGCTCTCCTCCAACATGGTCATTGAGTTGTACTCCGAAGAACTCCGGGTGTGGGCGTCCAAGATACTCTGAGCGCATCCAGATCCCTCTCAAAGATAAGGTGGCCTCCGTTTCCCAACTAGTAAAACTTGGTGTATTTGACTTCCATCTATAAGAAATTAAGATGAGTAAGTTAGTGGAGTGTTTCAAGTGTGTCCAATTTTATGTAGAGTTGTAAAAGTTTTGAGTAACAAGTGATCTCTTTTTGAATGAATCTCAGGGACAAGAATGAGAATAGGTTTTTGTAAATACTTACTTTCTTTGTTTTGAAGCTAGGTTTTTGAAGCGTCCATTCTAACTAGGGTCTCCTATGGTCAGGATCAGCTCTAATACCAACTTGTCAACACCCGGATTTTTAAGTCCAGATGCTTGTTATGCCATACATTGCAATCCCAGGATTACCATTTTTGCGACACATAACAGAAGTGACACCACAGTACATCATCCATTACAAACCATAATAAGGTTCTTACAAACAAAGGATCTCATGACCCAGTCTTTAATACAATCAAAGCAGCAGAAAGTAAACATAGCGGGGCTTCATCTTCATCATCACAGGCAATGCTGACGATGGGAGATGATCCTAGTTGTCATAGACCTCCTGTTGTCCATCTTCCAGGTCATCCTCCTCATAGTCTGGCCATGGGAATAGCCAGGGACAAAGCCATGAGTACTCTTTAAGTACTCGCAAACTAACATTAGTCTAAGTAAGGTAAAAGCTAATAGGAATCTTAAGCTCTAGGTTTGTTTGCAAAAAGCCAGATTTATGTCATAAGGGTTTCAAGAGTAACGAACTAGTTTAGTTCTCTATATCACTTAAGGGGGAAACCAGTTTTCATGTCCACAACTCTGTTGTGGTCAAGTCAAGGTCATCTTTCAAGTCACGAGTCATTTTGAAAACATCTGACAACGGAACAGTATGGCCACTCCAACTGTCCATAACCGTGGACGTGGCTATTAGAATAGTTTGACACTCTGCAGAGATTGTACACTTTCACCACAAAATTCGATACATCTGTCAGGGATAACCCTGAATCATCATACTTGGTATGCGGATAATCAATCCTAACCTTTCAATTACACACCCTAGTATATGCACCTCCCCTATGAGTTTGGCCTCCCAACCATGACCATCTGTCATCTTGGGTACCGCATAGGTGTACATTCATCATGAGGTAGCCTCAGCTCAACCTCTTCCGCAAGGGAAAGACATATAAACTTCCAATCAAGCCCTACCCAACTCAGGTATTGTGGTTGTACGGTAAAATTGGAATGGTATCGCATCCGAACCCAACCATCAGTTTTTATTAAAGTCGAGGCTCATGCCCCAATCATACCATTGTGTTTCACAACACATGTCAAAACATTTCAATAGAATGAGTCTTCATTCCAAGGTTTTCATACTCAATTTCACCAAGTATTCCCATCTAAAGTGATCGGTTTTTATTAAAGTCGAGGCTCATGCCCCAATCATACCATTGTGTTTCACAACACATGTCAAAACATTTCAATAGTATGAGTCTTCATTCCAAGGTTTTCATACTCATTTTCACCAAGTATTCCCATCTAAAGTGATCAAGTTTTATGCTTAGCACTAGCCACTAATATTGAGGGTATTCACTATTTGAGGGTGCTAATCTGGTACAAGTATCCAAGACTAATCCTATGATCTTGATAGGATCTATTCTATTTTCCACTAATCATAATTCATTAACTAAGTAAGAACTATAGTAAAGGGGAAAGTAAAGCTTGGAGTAATACTGGGAATTGGTAAAGTTGCATAACCAGGTATGCCTAGTGCATCTGGTATAAGTGGCTTGTATATATGGCATGCATAGTTCTAGCTTGCATTGATAGCTTGCATTAGTGATGGCTTGCCTTGAGCAGATCAGTTGTTGCAGTCGTTGAAGTTTTCCTCCTCCTCCTCCTCGAAGTACTCCTCTTCGTTGAATCCCGGGTGGGTACTAGCGTCTATAAATAAATTCAATGTCCACAATCACCAACAACTCTTCACTACTTCTATTTAGCACACAAGGCTCACACTAGATGATCTAATATCATCTCAATCATTCCATGTTATCATGGCACATTTTTATTTCTCTTATTTGAGAAAAGTAATTTCTACTGATTGAAATTGTTTAAGATTTAATATTCTCCAACTATAATATAGGTTCATATGGACCATGTCCTCACCATATATTCTCTAGCTTGGGAATGTGATTTAAAAGGGTGGTCATGCATTACAAGATTTAATATTACTATTTAATAATATTTAAATGACTAGAAAAGCCTATATAGCCTTCTTTTAATACTAGTCCAAGTTTCATATCTATAAAGCCAAATGTTTTTACATATTCATGTAGAGCATGTCAAATGTGATTTTTTAGAGGTGGAATCATCTCAAAAGCATTGATAGTTTATTTTAGAAAAATGTTTGAAGTGAAAAGTCTATGTCTTGTTATTTTTAGTATAGGTGATCTATGATTCCAGTTGGTTTGAATCCAACGGGAGTGGTTAGATAATTTCAATACCTTTCCAAAAAAATTGGAGTCATGTATTTTGATTCAGTGAATCTCTTTGAATTGAATTTTGAATCTACTAACAGAATCTAGTTTTAACTAAAATGGAAAAAGTCTATTTGAATCAACGGGCTCTACGCGGGAAACGACATGGACCGGCCCAACTGCACAGCGCTGGCGCAGCTGGCTACTGACAAGACGGTCCCACGCGTCAGCGACTCAATTAAGCCGAAACGGTATCAATCAATCTCAGCGCTACAATTAGACTAGGATCTAACGGCTGAGGTGCATCGTCTACGTCGAACAACTCCAGCGGTGGGGGTCGTGTGAGGCTCACCTGGGCTCCAGCTAAGGTTGACGATGGTGGCGAATGGGGTTGTCGTCGACGACGGTTCGAGGCGCGGTCACGGCAGCTTCTGTGGTGGTCGCAATCAACGGCTTCCTTCCTCGACTGTAGCGGCGGACTCCGGTGAAATTCCGGCGTCGTGGTGCTCGCCTTGCTCCGGGGAAAGGTCGGTGAGGTTCCTGTGTGAGTGGGGAGTGGAATGGTGTGGAGAATGAGGGCTGCGGTGGCCTCTATTTATACACCCAGGGTGGAGGCAGTGCGGCATGGTCGGGCTCCTCCGGTGATGGTGCTACAGGTCACGTTCATCATGGCGGAGGGCATGGGTCGATGCAGTAGACTATGGCGATCGTCATGGAAGTGATGGCACGACAAGGGGTGGTCTCCATTGGCCGGGATACGTTGGTGCTCTGGGCGGGTATGCAGGCGTTCGTCACTTGGTACGGTGGTCCCGTGGCTTGCGGCAGCGAACGGTCATGTCTGGGGGGTCACTGGTGCTACGGCGATCGTGGGTACAGGCGGAGAGAGCGAGGCACGACGTGTACAAGCGAGGCGGTTGCGGCGCTCCGTCGTGCTCCCGGCATAGCCAGGGATTAAATGGGTGCGGCTGGTCTGGCTCCTTCTCGCCTCGTCGTTGGTCAAGGGGTGGACAGGGGGTGGCGGTGAGGTCATGGCTACTTGCTAGACGTCATGGTAGGGGGCGGAGCAGCGCACAACGAGTGGCTCGTGCTCGACCGGCATGGCCGGCTCGGTACGGGCATGCCACTGGTGCAACGGTGGGAAAATGGCTCTCCACTACATGGGTAAGGACTGGGATTGATCGAGGACAAGTAGTGGAATTGATTGCAGTACAAGAGCTGATCAATTGATAGTTCCAAATAGTGTTTAGTTGGTGAGATTGTACTGTGCCTGCCAGGTGCTCGACACAATGGCCGCATGAATTCATATTTTGAATTTTGAAAGATTTTTGGTGAGTGATCTTGTTATTTGCTTAGTAGACTGTGGTTGCTGGGATTTGTCAAGTGGAATTGATTTGAGTGGTTTTTGAAAAAGTGTGATCTATGCATATGAACTTGATTCAATTTTGCAATGCCTCTTAAATAGATTTGAAATTAGTTTCTGACACTTTGTAAAGTTTGCTTGGATTCACTTTTACTTGATTTAGCAAGGGGTGAAAAGAATGGGAATTGTTTCTGTTAGAAATTCTTTACTAGGGACACTCAAAGTGGTCTAGTGGATAAGTTTGGTCAAAATGACCATTTGCTTATGTCTTATATTTGATTTTTCTTTTATTTGATTCTGCTTAGAAATGATCTAGATGATGTAGTATTCATCTTTAAACCATTCCTTATGATTCGTAACAATCAAACATGGCAAATGCAATCATTCATACACTAATGCAAAATCACACATACACTCATATTAGGTTTAGTTATAAAAGTTTTTGTTAACCCTAAACTTGGGTGATTAGAGCTTGATAAGCTTGATTAATATTTTTGGGATGTTACACTCCTCATCTTCACTCTCCGCATCGAATAGGTACTCTTGGCCAAGAAAGCCTTTGCCATCATGCTTCTTGTTCCTCTTGTTGATGGGGTTTGGCTTTAATCTTGGCTTGGCACCCTCTTTATACTTGGGCTTGTCAAGTCTCTTCTCATATGGACATTTGTCGGCAAAGTGGTCCGACTCATCACAATTTTGTAGCAATTCCTCTTCTTATCACTTGGCCCGTTTGAGCTTCTTCTTCTTCGGAACTTCAAGTTCTTGGTGAAGAGAGCAACTTGAGCTAGCATGTCGTCAATGCCCTCACTATCACTCTCTTCTTCATTTGCAACATTCTCTTGCACATGCTTGGACTTCAATGCTAGGGATTAAGAAGGCCCAATGGCATGGTTGATCTCCTTGATCTTTTGTCCTTCATCCACCATATTGTCCGTGGCAACAAGATAAGACACTAGATCATCAGGCGAGAAGTGACGAGCTGAATCTAGGAGTTGCAAGTTCAAGGCAAGCTTCTTGTCGAAGGAGACAATCATGGAGAGAACCTTGGACTTGATGAGCTCATCATTCAAGTTGAACCCATCATCATACTTGTCACAGCCAAGACCATCAATCTTTACACGGAGGGCAACAAGTCTCTTGTATGCTTCTGCAATGGAGTCACCATCATTGTTCATGAACATGTTCATCTCCGACTTGGCAAATTCATACTTGGACTTTTGGATAAGGGATGTTCCCTCTTGGAGAATGACAATCCTCTCCCAAAGCTCCTTTGCGGTGGGGATGTTGCTAACTTGATCATAGAGAGTGCGGCGAATGGCACTCCTTATCTTGTCACAAGCCATTGCATTTAGTTAACGGTCATAGTATTCTCCCGGAGTGAGATTGTTGGGATCTTGTGGATGTAAGCCCTTGCCCACAATCTCCCAAAGCTCCACACTGCAGCTGCGAAGATGAGATTCCATAGAAACTTTCCAATGAGAGAAGTGAGTTCCATCATAGTGAGGTGTGGGACCCGAACCATTAATATGAGGCATGATGTTCTTTTGTTTAGGATATATATACGGAAATGGATTAGGAGGCATAGAGGCTCTCGTCAGGTCACTCTCACTAGAGGCCTCGTTCATGGCCTCCTTACTGGTGTCCATCGGCCTCCCTTGAGGTACTACCGAAGGTCCGGCAAGAATGACCCCCTCGCCCATCCCCGTAAAGCGTCCCTCAAGAAAACTTATTCGAGCAAGGATATTGGAATCCGCCTTAGCCTTTTCAAGGGACTATTTGGCAAAGAGTTCACGGATCTCCTTGACTGAATAAGTCTTTCCCTCCTCATCATCGGAGAAAACCATCTTTTCTCTTAGGCGGTAAAGCCCTTAGAAGAGCACTTGGTTGTGATACCAATTGAAAGTGTAAGATGGTTTACCTAGAGGGGGGTGAATAGGTTTCTACAAAATTCTTTATAATCTTTTGCAAGTTTTAGGCTTTTCAGAATATAAGTGTGCCTAAATGCAAAATTAGGTGAGGCAACCTAGATGATGATACAAGATACTTCAAGCACGAAGGCTATCACAAAGTAAACAACACAAGTAAGAGAGTGGTTAAGGAATAACCGAAGCACGCAGAGACGAAGATGTATTCCCGTGTTCACCACCTTTGGGAAGGGGGCTACGTCACATTGGAGAGGTTTGAGGTTCCACGAAGGATTCCCCAACGCCACGAAGGCTCACCTTCTTCTCTGAGCCTATCCCACGAAGGAATAGCTCACTTACTCATGGTAGACTTTAAGGTAGTCTCCAAACCCTCACAAACTTTCCACGGAGCAAATCACAAGCCGAATGCCTCCAAGCGACCCTAGCCACCTAGGGTTTCCCACAAACCCAAGAGTAACAAGCTAACTCGATGAACTCAAGGGGGAATGAACTTTGGCTTGGTGGAAACGTAGATCGGGACCTCCTCTTGCTTTCCACCGAAGGGATTTGGATTTGGTTGGGTAGAATGGGAGATCCTCAAGGAATTGTGTTTCAACAATAGGGGAGAGAGAGATAGCTTCAAGAATGAAATATGAACTGAATGCCTAACCTCCTCAAGGTGGAAGAAGAGGTATTTATACCCAAGGGAGAAATCTAGCCGTTTAGAGCATTTTCTGTGAAGTCCGGTTTCAAGTTCGGTTGGACCGGACCACACACCGGACCACCCAGTATACAGCCCGGAAGACTGGAATCCAAACCGGGATGTTCACTGTTCGTGAACCCGGATAGACTCGGTATAATAAACCGAAAATCCCGGTTTGGGTTCGGTTTTCCAGCGCTGGAACCGGACCGCCCGGTCTGGGAGCCGGTTCAACCGGCTTGAGAACCGAACTTGGTAGAGATGCTATAAAATGTAGATCTCGCTCTCCTCTCTCTTTGGTGATGGAACAAGTGGGTGTAAGGGATGTGTATAAGGCTTAGAGATTCATCCCCAACAAGCTCATTGAGATAACCCCTCTTAATATTGCGGTGTTCCTAAAGACTCAAGATACATACAAAAGGCAAAGCTCCGGCACTTCTCTTTGTTATCGAAGTGGGGGGGGGCTCCGATGATCTTCCAACATACCAGCAGACTAAAACCTGTTTAAGACACTAGTAGATAGCATTAGTCCGCTCTAACTACGATGTCATCGTCAATCAAAAACAGTAGAGGGTAAACTACCCTTTCAGATTCAAAGCTATAAAATAAGAGACTAACGTGTTTATCCTTGCTCCGCACCTTGCTTCAAGGCAGAGTTTGCGCCTTTTATGCTTCAAACGCTACCATTCTTCAACATTATTCCTCCATAGTCCTCAAGCATGCCTGATATGCTTCATGCATCATTGTTGGTGTACACTACTTGAATCTTTTATGAGTGTATTCTTCAGTGTCTTTTTGAGGAGTCATCTTCATGATGTAAAACCAACTTTCTGAGACTGTGCTCATGTGTACACTTGATAGAATTATCAGTCCATTATTGTCATCAGTCACCCAAAACCCACAAGGAGAGTACTAGATGCACTTTCACCACCTCGTGTTTATTGCGTTATTTGTCTCGGGCCACCGTGTGTGTCGAACCGTGAAGATCGGGCCACAGCGCTCAGAATCATACCACTTGCAACCTATCTCAACAATAAGCAACCCCTACCCCTTGTCGCGATCGTGTTCTGGTGAGGGACCCCTGGATCTCCGTCTGAGCTGTTATGACCTACATACTCCTCAATCCCTCCTACATGTTCACATTGATTTGTTTAGTCTGGGGTTTAATGTGGCTGCAGCTTGTGGATCATGGTGCCTTTGGTTGGCAAACTCTCCAAATTCCATGTCTGACTTCACAACACAAACTAAAAAAGGAGTTAATTGCAAAAAACCGCGACAATTCAACAAGAAGTTCAAAAATCCACCACTTTTAAGCAGAGTTGCAAAAACCCACGTACATTGCGTTGGTGGCTCTCAATATACTCTGATGCTAGAATTTGGCAGAGCTAACGACGATTCTGACAAGTGGGGCCCATTGTCTAGGTGACATGGCAAGACGGTAACGGTGAAGGAAGACTAACGTTACACGTACAAATTTTTTGGAGTGTTTTATAAATTTTTCAGGGACCCACGTCAGGCTGACATCACCATGACATAAGCACATCCGCCGCCTCAGATCTCTGCACGCAATCGACGATCTCGTGTGCGCGCGCGCGAGTCGGGGAGCAGGCATACACGACAAAGGATGTCGCGAGAAGTCGAACGGTAGTGGTGCCGCCCCAAAATGGTCACCGGAGTGGCATGCACAACGACCTACTGTTGTGGTGCGCCGCGGTGCTCGGCGCGGGAGCGACCCAGAGTGACAAGGAGGGGAATGAGAGGGGGACTAGCATCGGAAGCTCGCCCTGATGACGATGGCTTCGACAGCGAGGGCAGGAGTTGCCTGGAACGATGGTAAGGATCACTGAGGAGCTCGGCCGAAGGCGAGGAAGACGGCGTCCCGAGGTCGATTCACAGCCTGGCAACTTGATTCCTTTGTCTAAGATGATCCAAATGACGAGGCGAGGAAGCGAACATGCTCAGCAAAAGAGGTGAAGCTCAGGACGGCGGAGATTTGACAGTAGTAATGGCTAGGGTTTCGGGAAGAACTTGAGATGCGGCCGAACCTCTCCCTCTAACTCGGGAAGAGCTCAGGACGACGGAGATTTGACGGCGGCCATGGCAGGCATCGTCCCGGTCGGGGCAACTCCTTCTTCATGCACCACCACAACCACGGCGTACGACGCCGTCACCACCAGAGAAAAAGGAAACTTTGAAGAAAAGCCCCTGACTTTAGATATGTCTTCTAACCGGTTTAGTGTGCCACGTAGGCCTGACAGTGGCCATCACTCATCAGAACCGTCATTAGCCCTGTCAAATTCCAGCATCAGTGCACATTGCAAGCGTCATTGCGTCAAGCGCAATCTTGGTGGATTTTTGCAACTCTGCTGAAAAATTGTGGATTTTTAAACTTATCACTGAATTGTCACGTCTTTTTGAAATTAACTTAAAAAAAGAGTTCTCTTTCAGACCCGAAGTATCAGGGAAAGTCTCTATAGTCCATGTCGTTTATGAACTCCCAAGTTCTCTCTCGCTCAAAACAATAGCCAAATCTTTGACTCAAAGTTTGGTTGAGTCAGTGCCACAATGGGGGTAATAAACGTGAAAAATAAGGGCATTAGGATACGGAAAAACAATTTAGAGGATGGGCTTCATGGACTCCTTTTTAAAATTTTCAAAATTATCAAATATTTTTGAAAAAAACCTACCTGTAGAAAACAACATGAAATACATGTCTACAAAATTTCAATGGAAAATACCTTGTATTTCACGCGGAGCATAAAAGGCAAATATGACTAATTTTGGAAAAACGGAGGCTCGTTCGAATTTGCATTGTTCACGCCAGGTCTAAAATTTCCTTTTTTTGCTGAGGCTAGAATACAAAGTATTTTCACATGATTTTTTTGCAAGTATGTACTCTGTTCCTTCGAAAATAATTGATTTGGATTTATCTATATTCGCATGTATATAGCCGGGTTTTATCTTTTTTGGACCTGTCTAGAAGCCCAAGCCCCCAAAGAGGAAAGAAACGCGCTGCGCAATGGCGTCGTAGGCATGAATTGCGGGTGATCCAGCATGGCCGCATCCTGGTTCCACCTGCACCCACGTCGTGGACGCCATGCTGTTGCCATATTACCTGGCAGTCTGACGCGTAACGGAAAGGACACCGTTACCTTGCAGTTCCAGTACGAGCTAGTGATGAGTAGTAGTACCAGCTAACTACTACTCATACTACTTAACCTATATATGTACTCGATGCTGTCTGAAGATAGCTTTTTTTAACATCAGACCCAGTTTGTCAAAAAGGGCCATTGAAGATCGCACGGCCGTTCAGTCAATCAGATGCCGCAGTACGTTCCAGCAACTTGCTTTTTGTTGGTTGATTCAGTCGGACGCTGCGTACGCTGCAGAAATGGCTACTGTAATAAGCGGATGGAAGACGCTGGTTATACTACAGTGGATCGATCCTGCAGACTGCAGTCATGGTGACGGTTTGAGCGTCGTCAGGTAAGGCATCAAGTTCAGTGATCCATTATGCTGATCACATCCAGTTAATGGGAGATCGATCACTCGATCAGGACCGGCACTTTGATCAGGCCATCGATCGTTAGCTAGCCAAGCGCAGACGCAATTAAGGTGTGGCTTTGTTGAGCCGTGGAGCACGGTTGGAGTACTAGTACTTCCGGAGCAATCGATGAGCCGTTAATTGGCGTTTGACACCGCGCCGAAAAGCTAGCGAGTTAACGTTGGCTCCCCTCCGCGACCGCGAGGGATCGGCTCCAACGACATGCCTCATTTCGCGGTTGTTTTGTGTTCTACCACTGCTACTATCTCGGAACGCATTTGCCCAACGCCGCGAGCATACCACTAGAGGCACACCGCAGGAAGGCTTTACAAATCAGCACACGCACTTCGCGTCCCCGCGATCTCCATCTGCAAAAACCCACAGGCGTCGCTTCCACGGCTCGCCGTCTGCAGCCAGCAATGACAGCCCCTCCGCCGCCGAGGAAGCTATCGCCGCCCGCCGCACGGACGCGGCCCGTGGGCAAGGAGGCACCCCCGCGCCGCCTTCCCCATTCCCACCCCCCGCCTCACACTCGCCCCCCGACGCCCACGCAGCAGCGCCACAACTTCCACGGGCAGCAGCACAAGCAGCAAGCAGCGACCACGTCGTCTTCCGCATGGAGCGTCGGCTTCGTGAGCGCCTGGCTCTCGCACCGCACCTCCGTGCTCGGCCTGCGCGGCTGGGTCCTCGCCGCCGCAGGCGCCGCCGCGGTCGCCCTCGCCCTCCTCCTGCTCACCGTCTGCCTATGCCGGTGCCGTCGACGGCGCCGGCGGTGCCCCCGCGTCGCGCCAAGCCTGCACCAAGGAGGCGCCTCCAGGTCTATGAAGCACCTCGTGCACCAGGCGATGGCGGACAAGGACGTCGTGGAAGAGCCGCCCGCTCGGTGGCACCCGCCGCCCCAGTTCGAGCCGCCGTTCCAGCCGCCGATCGAGGTCATCAAGGCGGAGCAGAAGGCCCCGCTGATCACGCAGGACTCCGCCAGGACTAGCCCCGAGACGGCGACGAGCAGCGGCGGGAGCGCGCGCGGCTGGAGCACCGAGAGCGGCGCCAGCGACAAGCAGCCCGAGGCGTCGCGGGGCGGCTGGGGCCGGCGGTACACGAGGCGGGAGATGGAGGAAGCCACCGACGGGCTCGCCGCACACAACGTGCTCGGGGAAGGCGGATACGGAGTCGTCTACAAGGGCGTGCTCCGGGACTCCACCGCCGTCGCCATTAAGAATCTGCACAACAACAGGTAAAACCCCGTTTCCAATCGAGCTTCAGCACATTATTGTTCGAACATTCGAGTTATGTCGTTCAGTTCGAACTCTAGATCGGATTGGAAGCGCGAAATTCGTCAGCCTTCTTCTGTTTGTTAGTTCAGATTTGCGGTTCGACTGAATATCTGGATCGATGTCAAAATATGCACAACTCCCATTGAGATCGTACTACAACAGTACAGTAGTATTGTTCTGTTTTAGTTTCCTCTATCTATTTGCTCGATAACACGCTGAAAACTCTCAGAATTTCCGATAATCATGTGATCAGGCGAGGTGTTCTTTTCCCGTTAGTTGGGCGCAACAACTTCTAGCAGTTGTCAGATTTGAATTTCCGTTCACGAGTACTAGCAACCATGGGCCATGGCTAGTAACTGCTTCTAGCGGCCTCCTGGGACCCAAGATGTTTCCAATTTCAAAACACCGATTCACCAACTGCTCCGTCCTACATTTCATTTCAGGGGCCAGGCAGAGAAAGATTTCAGGGTGGAGGTCGCCACGATCGGCCGGGTTCGGCACAAGAATCTGGTCAGTTTGCTCGGATACTGCAGCGAGGGAGCCTGCAGGTAACCACCAGCGCAAAATGCTTTACTCGCGCCAAATTTCTTCAGTAACGTACCTCTGCTCAGCACTTGAATCCATCACTTTTTTTTTGCAAGGATGCTGGTCTACGAGTATATGGAGAACAGTAACCTGGAAAAGTGGCTGCACCATGACGACGGTGAGATTAGCCAGCTGAGCTGGGATACGAGGATGCACATACTACTCGGAACAGCTAAAGGGTAATTCTTCCTTCTCGTGCATATGTAATTATTCAGCTGATAGTACTGGACTGTAATTGGGTTGATCAATTATATAGGAGGATAAGGAGTACCTAGACAGTCCATTTTACTGACACACATCGCTGCTCTTTTTTTCATAAGAAACTGCCAGTTGGCATGTTAGGCAGCTGGTGTCTAAATTCTGAAACAATACTACCAATGCTTTGCTTAAACGCCACATGTGTCGAATACTGAAAATCTGAAGCATGTGTACACTAGCCAGTAGAACTGATAGGCATCTTGTACCTGTTCAGGTTGGCGTACCTTCACGAAGGGTTGGAACCCAAGATAGTTCACCGAGACGTCAAATCCAGCAACATTCTTCTGGACGGGCAGTGGAACGCCAGGGTGTCCGATTTCGGGCTCGCCAAGCTCCTCTGCTCCGAGAGGGCATACGTCACCACTCGTGTCATGGGAACATTCGGGTCAGCCTCACTTTTCATGGAAACCACTGCTACTATGTCCAACCTTGGGTGCAGCTCGCATTGATACGCTGCGTGTTGCAGGTACGTGGCACCTGAGTACGCAAGAACAGGAATGCTGAACGAGAGGAGCGACGTGTACAGCTTCGGTGTGCTCGTCATGGAGATGATAACAGGCAGAACTCCCGTGGACTACACCAGGCCAACCGCAGAGGTCAGCCGTCTTCGCCGTTGTTTCTTTTCCACGGCACACTCGCTTGGGCATCCATGATCCATCACGTTACCTGTTAACGCAAAAACAAAACAAATTCAGGTGAACTTGGTGGAGTGGCTGAAGCGCATGGTGGCGGAGAGGAGGGTGGAGGAGGTGGTGGACCCGAAGCTGCCGGAGGCGCCGCCTTCCAAGGTGCTGAAGCGCGCCGTCCTCGCCGCGCTCCGGTGCGTCGACCCGGACGGCGGCCAGCGACCCACCATGGGGCACGTGGTCCACATGCTCGAAGACGACCTCAGATTCAGAGACGTACGTCTTCGTCCACCGCATTATTGGCCTGCAACGAGCACTATCAGCTAGTAGTATTGATTTTGTTGATGTCGTCAACTGCAACCGTATGCTCTGTGCAGGAACTCCAGCTCGCGAGGGACCTGTCGCCTCACACGTCGTCGTCGTGGGGAAGCTACGAACACGACAAGTAGTGACTGGACGCGATGAACGGATGGATAGCTCGTTGCGGAACAGAGGTTCTGAGTTTGTATGGGCGACGTATTATTTTTCCCTTCGTATTGGCACGATTATACACAGCTAGTCGATCGAATCTCTCTTTCTTCTTCGGTTAAATTTTGTTTGCATTGCATAGCAGCAATGGTTCAATCGCACAGGAGGTATACGGTGCCGTTACTAAAGACCAGCGCGTGCACAGCTACTTCATACTCCACTAATTGACACTTTATAGGAAACGATCGACATGACGTAATTTATTGATTTTGCTTCCCCAGTACTACTCGTGTTTGGTCATGCTTCCTTTAGTTGTTAGATTTCGACAATAAAGCAGCTCGTTCCAGCTCGACGCCTGCCTGTGTGGGAAATTATTTCTATGGGACCTGGTCCACGGATTTGGAGGCTTGGACCAATTTCAGCAAATGACACGTGTCTAAAACAGTGGAAAAAAATAGGATTATAAACTGTTTTCTAGATCTAAATTGCCAGGTGTCAATCAGATAAGATGGTCCACTTGTGAACAAGGTCCCATAGAATTATTTTCCGCCTGTGTGACTGCCATAATTTCGGATTGGCAACACAGTCTATAACACTAAGACAGCACCCTCACTTGAGAAGTTCAGCCCGCCCGTAAAATCACATCCACTCGTTCGGTGTTTTCGGGGCCCAATTCTAACGCTTTTTAGCGCCCGACGCATGTAATATTCAGCTAAGAACGACCAATTTCTCACTCGCGTTCTCAGACCGAGTTTTCATCTTTGGCTAAATTTAAACAAACACGACGAAATTTAAACGAATATAGGCGAATTCATACATATTATGTCAAATTCGGATATATACCCGAACTTTGACTGTAGTAGGCTAAGAAAAGCTTCAAAAATCATAGAAATAACTAATACTAAGCGCTGATGCCGATACCGTCGGTTGCGCCGTTCACATCTCGAAGTGGTGATAGAACGACGTGTAGCCGACGTCCTGGGAGTTGTAGTCGCTTGGCGGCTGCGGTGGACGAGAGCTGCCCTAGCCGGCGTTGCCGCAACGCCACAACTGCGATGAGGGCCTGGCCTCGTCGTCGTCGTCGAGGACGATGAGTGGCGCGCCTTGGTAGGCGCGCTGACTGCGAGCGTCGCGCGGCCTAGCGCTCGGCCTGATCGAGCTCGCCCTCCTCCCGCTCCCAGTCTGCCCTGGACCAGGAGTACGCGCCGGGGGCCGGCATCGGCGGCACGTCGTTCAGCGAGCGCTCCAGCGCCATTTTGACGACGAACTCGTCCTCGTCGACGGGGACGACCCAGTCCGTCGGCTCGGGCTTTGGCGTGCGCTACCTCGGCCTCGCCAGCCAAAGGTGGCCGACTAGCAGCGACGGCGCGTGACCTTTGTCGATGATGATTCGGTGTGACCTTGTCCGTGGCGGTGAGCGTGCAAGTGACTTTGCCTCCCGCTTCACCGGACAGAGTGGCGTGGGGCGCGGTGACAGGGCTGGCGTCGAGCCAGATGAGCGCGACGCCGAGGCCGAGGACGACGAAGAGAGGCTGCCCATCCTCCTCGGCATCCATGTGGCCGCCCGACGCCTGGCGGTCGGCAGCGGCAAGCGCGGATGATAGCCCAGTTTAGGGAGATCACCGGCGGTGATGTGCTCGAGGACGTCCACCAGCGTGCGGCTTGGTGCACTCCACCACGGACGCCGACCTACGGCGTTGTGCCACTTCAGCAGCATGCCTCCTCCCTCGTGGGCAGCCAGTTCTTGGTTCTGGCGCTCGATGAAGAAGTTAGCCTAGTAGATGAGGTTGCCGGGGTCCTCTGCGAGCTCCGGATCCTCCATTAAGGCGATGGCCGCCTGGATCTCCTCGACGATCTCGTCGGAGGCCGGCACAGGCGGCACAGGCACACCACCCGGGCTGAGCTTCCAGGTTGGTGGGCACCGAAAGTCCGACAGCGCTGGGTTGCCGGCATCGTGGAGGAGCAGTGCCTCCCACGGCTACAGAGAACGTTGGTCGAAGACATCCACTGCCGCAAGGTCGCCGAGTGACATGGGTGTGCCCTACGGGTACCCAGGATTAGCCTTTGTGGTTCAGCCCAAGAGAAGCCCACGGCGTAAACGGAACCTATGAAGATTCGGGTGGCCCAAGTACAAGCCCATGGAGGCACGACTCCTTGGAGGACACAACAAAGGATAGATAGGAAATTTGAAGGGTAAAACCCTAATCTGTAACCGACTTGCTCTGCTATCCTGACACCTGGCCTCCCTATATAAAGGCTAGGAGGGGCAGCGAGGAGGATCATCGCAAACCATAGCTCATACCACGCTAGATTGCATCTCTGCACCATGTAACCTTCAGTTCCATCGATAATCCATAGTAGACAAGCAGGAGTAAGGTTTCCCTCCGGGGGCCCGAACCTGGGTAAACTTCATGTCCCGGATTTGCTTTCCTATTAGCCGAACGAAGCTTCTAGCACTCCCCTCTTCCTCAAACCCAAGTCCATCAACCATGGGCATTCACGTGTTAACTCCACGTCAATTGAAGTCGTATGTGGGAACTGGAAGCGCTAATGTTGTGGCTTCGACGGCCCCATCACCTGCGATCTACAACTCCTCGGAGGCGGAGAACTACTTCCTCTTCGGCACCTTCGACTTCACCGTACACTCGCCAGCGACTCTCCTGGCCTTTGAGTCCATGGGAGACGGAACCAGCATGAAGATCGGGATCCTACGCTTCCAGGTCGGCAAGATCGTCACGCTTCGCTTCCCCGATCACTCGTCAACGCCTTCGATTGCACCTGCCTCATGGTTCCCACCACCGATTGGCACCCTCAGCGAGCTCAATGCTTTGGCATCAGCCTACGACACGGACAACAACAACATTTGCGACTCTGATCTGTGTGATCTGTCATCGAAGGATGACATCTACGGCTCTGGGTCAAGAAACTGCAGGAGCAACGGCTTCCCCAACCTCTACATGTGCGACGTTAATGACTGCAAGTGCAAAGATCGATTGTAGATAGTTTCGAAATAAGAGTATCGAACCCACAGAGAGCTATTTGGTTAAGATCTTTATGCCCCTCATCACTATCTACCAAAGGATACTTGTAAGATGCCTTTGCTTTCAAGTAAAGGGTGTTTGAAAGGTTTTTGGACTGAATGCAGAAAAGTAATTAAAATAAGTAAAAGTGAACAAGTAACAAGAGTGTTTGGAAACGTGGTTGAACTCAATAGGGCTAAGGCGTTCTTGGGGATGTAGGATACACCTCTAGCATGGTATTATTATTCATAATTAAGATAATATACTTCTTGTATCATGATGTGTATGGAGAGAGCTCCATAATAAGATGTTCACTACAAGGCTCGTAGGAAGCCACTTTGTTGAGCCAAGAATAAGGTCACCTCTAAATAACCACCATGATGCCTGAGAGCAATCACCCACGCAGACCACTTCAATTAAGGTTCTCTCCGTGGATATCGTAATTAACTTAGAGAGTCTCTCTTTATCCTCCTTTGACCGTGCAGGTTGCTAGCCGGTGTCAATTGTCACGAATCTTTCTGGGCACACTTCCAAACACGTCCAAAGGATTTCTCCCTCATCTTTAGTACTAAAGGTAAATGATATGTGTTTGACTACACATACCATCTAAAGAGAAAGATCAACCACACATCATAAATCTATCATACACCAGTAAGTCATACGGACACAACAATAGATCATCTTTATTTCAATTTCATAATAGTGCTAGGGTTTCTCCATCTCCCCAAGAACAAATGAACTACTCACATATAAAGGAAATCAACATCATATCAATAATAGTGCTCGGGTTTCTCTATGTGGGATATGAGAGTACCATCGAATACAAGTGAAGATCCACACTAGGGTTTGGATTACAACCAAGTAGACGAAGGGGATCGATGTTGGAGACGTTAGTGATGATGATGGTGATGTAGATCAGTGTTGAGGCCTTCAAGATCCATGTCCCTTCTCCACTTGAGCAATGGTGATGGTGGATATCTTGTGGAGGCATCAGCTATGGAGTTTGCAAGGCGACAGGGCTCCGCCGTGGAGGTATGTGGAGAGGGATGCTTCTCCCTTGGCTCCTTGCCTATTTATATAGGCCTAGGTGTGCCACCAATAGCCCCCAATATGTTCCTTATGACCTAAGGAAGGTCTAGGAACAAACGGGGACGGATTCCATGAAGAAACACATCCAGAACAGTTGTTTCCGTGTGTCCAGACCCGTGGTACGGGCGGACGGTACGACCGTACCCGCCCGTACTAGTGGTCATTATACATTCAGTATGATTTCATATTTTGGCCGCTATTTCTTCATACGAACTCTGAATCGTATGGACGAGGGCTACAACACCATGTCCTTGGATCTTTATTTGGAGTTTATGGAAAAATCCACTTTTTCCACCTCTCAAATGGCTAAGTCTGGTGCCTGCAGCTCCTCCATATTGCATCTTCTTAGTTCATTTTGTCTTGCTTTATCCATAATCCAACACAACACCTACACACAATTCAAAGACAAGAAAAGGTAATAAATTCCTAATGAAACTACTAGTTGTGCAAAGTCCATGTGAAAATGAATGAGAACTAGTAATCATACATAATAGGCATAGTTGTAGCTAGATATAGCATGAATGAGTAACAATATGAATAATTTGTATACTTAAATATGCTTCAATTTTGGACTCATCAACTTCCCCAGGATAGACTCTTGCTCGTCCTTGAGCAAAATGGTGGCTTATGGAAAAGGTCATCATGTTCATCAGGCACGAGTCAATACCTTAAATGAGGCAAAAATTGAAAACAAGAGTGCAATATCGGATGTAGAAGATCGATGCCATGTATCCTTATTTTCCCTACAAGCTCAAAGTAAGAAAGAACATATTCATACAAGGAAACACAAGCTCAGTTATGTCAATCTATAAAAGAACAATTAAAACTTCAATGCTCAATGTCAAGAGTGAAGCTAGCTTTGAAAGCAAACTTGTGATCCTCCTATTGCGCCTTTTACATTTTGTATCTCCTCACTTTTCTAAAGTAAGGGATTCAACGAGAATATAAATTCACTTACAGTTGGCAGTCATATGCGTCCAGCACTTCATCCATTTGAAAGGCTCATCAAAGTTAGAGAGATGACAAGAACACTATACAAGCTTTGGTAAATCAAGACAATCAAAGTAGTGTTTAATTTAAGTATAAATAACTAGAAGTGTAACAATCATCCAATTCGTCTAGTTAACTCTCAGCTTGCCAAGGAACACTAGGATGTTTTAATAGCAAAATTGAGTAAAAGAGTTAATGTCCTAAGTAGCATAACAGTGAAGTGTCTTATTGATACCCACATAAGTAAATCAAGGCTATCAAAGCACTTGTAATCCAATCATTGTCTTTCGAGAAAATTCATAAAGTAGTAATGAGACCATGCCAAGGACTTGTTGTGTGGATCTTCATATATATTTTTTCTTCCTTTTTCAAGGATCATTGAGTGTTTATTTTACAATTGCTTGCACAACCTTTGAGAGTACCAATACTTTTGCCCATTATATTGACACATATGCCACTCTTGTCATCAACTCATCGCCGAAATCTGGGGTTATACCATAGATCATTGGTAGGCTAGCGGAGTTGTCGTCATCCAAAGGTGTGCATGAGAAACATAGAACTTTTTAATTAGTACCATGGTTTGATCCACGAGGTTAGCTTTGGCATGCATCACAATTACCGCTAGACTTCATTTCAACCAAACAACTCCTTTCAAGAGTGTCATCAAGTCTATCAAAACATCTATGATTTTAAGTATCTTCAAGGGTAAACTCTCAAGACAATCATTCATCAAACAAGTCATAAGTTTCATACCTTTTCTTGTTGTACTTGTTTGGCAATATTATTTCTAAGGCAAGACTCAGTTAGCTAAAAGAACTAGAGCAAAAGCTTCCACAACTAATCATTCATTCAAATAAAAAACTTTACTCTACATATTTTGAATTACTCCCACTAGCATGGCATCTCCACAAGTCAACCAACTAAGATAAATAATTCAAACTTCAAAAGTGGGAGACATAGGATTTATGTGTAGAAATCATGGCAGTGTATTCTAGAGGATCACAAAGTTCTTCTCAAGATGGATAAAGATTTTAACATAGTGAATCAAAGCTCTAACTCAACTCTTATGAATCCAAAAAAAAGCAAGTGCATCCATTATATAAACATGAAACACAACTTACCTAAGCAAGCATTCAAAAATAGCGGGATACATGATTGTGCAAAAAAATCATCGAACAAGAACATTACACAAGACTCTACACATGCAGTAGTAACTTCCCCAAGCAAGAACTTTTGCAAGAACCCAACTTGAATAGAATACTATAATAAAAGAGAAAATGCAATTATCAAAAGAGAGTCTGAGAAGTGGTTACCTCCTGAAGCTTGAACAAAGCAAGGACGACGCACTTTACCGTTTAGGTACGAATAACCTCACTTTTGATGGACATGGAACTTTGGTTTAACGAATGCTTCCTTGTTGAAGTTTTGAGTTGAAACAGCCAAGTGGCTTACACGTGTATTTGCATGGTTGGCACAAACCATGCACGTCATCACACAAGGTTCAAGTCCCTACAAAATAGTAAACGAAGTAAAAGCAAATGATTCGGTGTACGAACGGAGTTCGTTCACCCAATCGCGAGAAGAAAAATAAAAGAAACATGAAACACTACGGAGAATTATAGGCTAGGGAGTTTCAAAGATAGGTAAAAGAAAATAAAGTATAATGGAACATGTAGAAGGTAACCCACTGACCTGGGATTGTCAAAATAAAAAGATTGGAGGGGTTATAACCTTTTTGTACTCGTCCCTACACTTACTGCTGTGGTGGTGGCACGACAGATGTCATGTATAGGCTAAAGATGGGGCCAATGAGCACTAGAGAAATCCAGGGAGGGATAGTGTGGTGATTCCACACACTAGTGTTTGTATTTTTCTGTTGTTGATGAAGGATTATAGAGGCTCCTCGAGCTGTTTGTGGGAAGGAGACTAGTTCTCTTACCACCCACCACTAATCTCTAGGGCTCTCCCTTAGTAAAAATGGCTGACCCTCTTTATGGAGATTCTGCCCCTCCTTATATAGGGGGGGCTAGGTTACAATCTAGGGCATACGTGGAGGTATATTCCCTGAATATGCTCCTTGGTAAAGTAAGATGCCTCTTTTACACTTTAACTGGCTAGTCCGGACTCAGGGCGTAAGCCTTCCTAAGCCCTCTGCGGCGCAACGTCATTTTCCAGCGGGGCGTGGCTGACAAGGGTTATTTTCCACTTATCCGGGTCATTCTTCCTTCTCTCGTACACTTCCCCACATCCTACATGGAGGGTAATCATCATTTTTCCTCATTTTAAGGGCCTGCGCTAGTTACTGTGTCGGTTACTGTATTCACTGCTAGGAATAACTGCTACAAATGTCACATTGTGGCTGCCCCCTCGTTAACTGTATCACCATGTCGCGTCATGGGATCTGCTGCTCCCTGTGGACCTTTGTGTGGCTTGCGTCTGATTGGTTGACTTGGAAAATACATGGCCACTCCGTGTGGCTCCACCGCAGCGCTGGATCCCACTACCCCGGCCGACAAATCTTTAACCCAGTGCGGTGGAGCTTCTATCTCTCCCTACAAAAACTCTGTGTTCCCCTGAGTCACAGGCCTTGAGTTTTGCAAAGGCTGGGCCCGAACATTCTTTTATGTGAGGAATAACATGGACGAAGACCTGATTCGGCCGCTCCTCTTCAAGTTGGGTGTTCCGGATACATCCTTGTGGGACCGGAGCCCAAGGCGGGCACCTACCTTGGCGAATCAGGTGGACAAGCGACTCAAGGAACTGAAGAATTTGGGGCCCGCAATGAGGACGTGACGATCACCTTTGTCCGCAGCCGGATCTCGCCCATGCAGAAGCGCACCCACAAGCTCTGCCACATGAGTTGGCACCTTGACCCCAACCGAACCTCCTCCTTTGAGCTCAATAACACTGAGATATTCCGCCGGGTCAAGGCTATCTTCCGGGCAGACAAGGAGTTCTCCGAGGAGTGGGAATGGGGATTGGCGCACTTCTGCTGGGATAAGTTGCCTCCTCTGGTATGTTTCTTTCTTACTCTGTCTTTTGAGTCTCGTGGTATGTTAGACCGTATGCTTATTTGATCCTTTAGTATTTTTGCTCTTAGTTGTTTCTTCAGCAGACTATGGAAGATGGCAAGGAGCCATCCCTCAAATGGGGAAAGGACCCCTGGTCTCGGACACGGTGGAGCCGGACACAGAAATGTTCTTGCCTACTCTGGATGGATCCAGACAAACCTCTGGTAAGGCCTCTTCTTTAAGGGATTGGCCTGATGACGACGACGACTCCGATATTGAAATTATGGAGGTACTTGATCCGGTACCCATTTCTTACGCGTTTCTGGTTAACTCGGCTTAAGCTAACCCGGCCAGGCAGGTCCACGAGGATCCTCCTCTCGCCGTTGGTGACCCGGTTCCTGCTCCCTCCAAGAAGCGTGTTGCTACTTCGGTCGCTTCCTCTGGGCCTCCCCCAGCCAAGAAAAGACAGAAGAAACACGGCGTCAAGGGCGCCAACAAACCCACGCCCAAGGCCACGGTCTAGAGGGCGCCCAAGCCCAGGGAACCTCCAACCTCATCCGAGTAAGTTCTTGCTCCTTTTTGGATTGTATTTCACTATCTTTATGTATTTCTTGTTTCTCTCTTCCCACTATAATTTGTCATTCTTTGTCTGATTCGGCAGGGCCCTCAAAGAGACCCCCCCAGAGTGGTTCTAGCATCACTTATCCTATCCGGAGTGCTCCATCTCCCCCCTGCAATGATGACGCTCACCTGCTGAGCCCTATTCAAGAGACCTTAGTGGTTGCTCTGAATCTGAGCCCACCTCATCTTGAGGAGGCAACGTCGGTGCGAGGGAAGTGGGGCTATCGAGGACACGACTATGCCGGATCTCCCCAGCTCTTCTTCGGCTCAGCTGCAACCAGTTACTCCCGAGGTGCCGATAACCTCGACACCAACTCAAATCTCTCCTCCACCCGTACCAGCATTAGCTGCAGCACCAGCTCCAACACCAGTACCAGTACCAACACCAGCACCAGTACCAGCATCAACAATGACTCCAGCACCAGACCAGTAGCCACACCAGCACCAGCGCCCAAAAACCCTCAAATAGCTTCTTCCGGGTTAACTCCTTCCATCAAAGACATATTTCAATCAGCACCTCATGCCCAGTCCGAGGCGCAAGCCTCGGCTCTTCTGCAGCGGCCCAAGCCCAAAGCAAAAGCAAGAAAGTTGTCGAGGTTTCCGAAGACCAAGCTTCCAAAGGACAGACATTGAGTCTAGATAGCGTACACTCGCGTCCATGACTAAGAAGGGTAGCACTGCCTCCGAGTCATCTGCTGCTGAGTCTGAGGGCAGCAAGAAGCTTACTTTGCACACTAGTCCCGCTACTGCACAGATGACCAGGAAGGAGGCGCATTCTAAAGGTTTGGTCATTGCCTAGACTCTCTCCGGGGAAAGTTTTGGCCCCTTGGTTGAATATGTCAATAATTGGAATGAGGCTGAGTTTGTCAACCTCAACAAAGAGATCCTGAAGAAGTTTGGCCCCGCCGAATTCAGCGCCTAGATGAACACTGCTTCAAAGGCAATCACTTTTGCAGGCTGAATGATGGAGGTAAACCTCTTCGTCATATCCTTACATACATGCAAGTACCTAGAGATATATCCACTAGTCCCCGAGCCTCCGGGGGAGTAATTTGTTACTCAGCCGGATGCTCTTAGAAAACTAGCGTAGGTCCTTAGTAACCTAAAGTATTCACACACCTAGAGCCGGGTTAAGTTCCACTTGGCCCGAATCTTGCAAACTTCGAATATTCACACACCTAGAGACGGGTTAAGTTCCACTTGGCCCCGATCTCGAATATTCACACACCTAGAGCCGGGTTAAGTTCCACTTGTCTTGGATCTTGCAAACTTCAAATATTCACACACCTAGAGCCGGGTTAAGTTCCACTTGGCCCGGATCTTGTAAACTTCGAATATTCACACACCTAGAGCCGGGTTAAGTTCCACTTGGCCCAGATCTTGTAAACTTTGAATATTCACACACCTAGAGCCGGGTTAAGTTCCACTTGGCCTAGATCTTGCAAACTTCGAATATTCACACACCTGGAGCTAACACTGTTCTTTTTCAGATCACAATGAACCACCGCATCGCCGAGTTCCAACGTCTGCTGGACACACATAAGGAGCTTCGCTCCAAGCAGATCAAATTACTTGCTGAGCTGAAGAAGAAGTGTAAGTGATTTCACTTAGAGTATTTTGCTTTTGCTTTTATATGTTATTTGTGGTCCGTGTTAACTTGTTATCTGGATTGCGCATCCAAAGTTGAGGCTAAGAACATCATTATGAGGAAAAACTTGGCCGAGATCAAAGGTAATTCTCCTTGGCTACTCAACCTTTATCCTTTTCGGTTCTGACTCAGCAAATAATTATACCTCGGCTCTACCAGGTCAATCAATCATTTGTAGTGTCTCTTGAAGATAGCGTGTCATTGCCTGATATGATGCTTCACTTTCTCAAACAAGCAGGGCAGCACCAGGCCAAACTTAAGAAGGAAGATGAGATCTCCAAACTCCGGGTCAAGAGTGATGAGATTACTCGGCTAAACGTCGAACCAAGAAGTTAAAGGACTCTCACAAAGTTGAGCTGGACAAGGCGGACCAAGAATTCTCCAAGGAAAAAGAGCGCATGAAGACTCAACTTGAAAAGGATCAAGACATGCTGAAGGAAGCTGACATCAAACTTGAGTCGGTGACCACCGAATATGAGAAGCTCAAGACGAGGACAACTGATGGTATCAAGGAGCTGACCTGGATCCTCAGCCATATCTCCTGTAAGTTTCCTTCCTTCCACTAACATTTGTATCTCTGAGTCAGGCACCCTTACTTATTGATGTTACTTGTTTTGTTTCCAGATAAGTTCCCAGAGAGTGATGCTATTGCTTCTGCCGCTGTTGCCAAGTTCTGCCTGCAGCGAGGTACCCCAGTTGGTCTTGGCTCTGATTCTATTCCTTATGACACGAAGGACATGCTGGTGAGCTTCGCTGCTTGAGTTGAAGTCATGAAGAATTATGGCGCGAACGTTATGCCTGCACCTGTCCGGATATTCAATGCTCTCTGGCCCATTGATCCTACTCCCAAAGGTAGTACAAATTTTATTGCAAAGCTGATGGAGTGTGAGACCTAGCTGAACCTCTAGAGGGAATCCATTGCGCGCGCTAGAGCTGACATGGTGCTAAGCTTCGTGTTATCTTGGTATGAGGGCTAGGACCTGAAGGTTTTGGATCGCATGCGCACCGGATCCAAGTGGATGAATGATCTGGAGTGCATCATCTAGCTCCAAGCTTGTGCTTATCGTCTTATCTAGTATGCCTTTGTTCATCGCTAGAACGAAGGACCGAGCTTCCTTGATGCCGTCGACGATGCTTACGTCTTGGATGGATCAGATGATGAAGAGGCAGAGGAAGAAGAAGATGCCTCAGAACTCGACGAGGGTACAGAAGACCCGGAAGATGCTGGAGCCAACCTAGAGGATGAAGCAGAGACTAGAGCTTCCCCTATCGATGCTGAATTACCCCCTCCTGCTACCGATGATCCGGCTCCTGCTGCCGCTCCATGAGCTTAAAAAACACTTTTACATTCATCAGATCCCCGGTATGCCAGGTGCAAATGTATCAAGTACAATGATTATGTGTTGTTGCTACTAAGTTTTTAACTTCAGATTAACTTGGGTGGAGTCCCCAAGTTTCCTTTTCTTGTTCCCCCAATTTTATGATTCGGCTTGCGTCTACCTTGATTCGGTTTTTGACTTACGAGTCCAAGGTTCAAAAAATTGACTTAACAATACTCGAAACTTTGGGATTAGCTCAAAATAATTCAACATAGCATAAGTAAGATAAATACAGGGTTAGTCTGAATAACAAATGTCGGCTCGATTATGTTCCTTTCCTTAGTCATTTTCCATGTGCTTTGCCATTCCAAACTTGTTATCTTCCTTGCCATGAAGCCAATTCTTATTGGACAACAGCAAGTCAAAGAGTTAGGTTTTTGGCGCCTACACACTACTAATCTGGCTAAGGTGCAAGTAGTGTAAGCCAGCCGACATATAAAAAGTAAAGACAGAAAAGACAATTATTAAGGCAGTCCCCGAGTTTCTGCTTGGGGTGCCGAGGTTTCATTAATAAACTCATTGCCGACATACATACCGACATATGAGAGATTTGGAACCATACACTTCTGCTAAGTGTAAAGTGGACGAAGTAGAGCTACATTCCATGGACGCTTAGATTCCTCACCGGACCTGTCCGCCTTATTCTTCTCCCGTAGCTGTGCATCAATGAGGTAATAGGAATCATTGTGCAATGCTTTGCTTACAATGAATGGTCCTTCCCATGGAGGGGATAACTTATGCATGCCAGCAGTACTGTACCAGCCAAAGTACAAGATCACCTTCCCGGAAGACTCGGGGGTTTACTGTCCGGCTATGTTAGCGTCAGAGATTTTGCTGATATATGGCGGATCTAGACAAGGCCAGTTCTCTCGCTTCTTCCAACAGATCAACATCATTTTGCCAGGCTTCCCGCACTTTGGCTTCTGTGTATTGGGTGATCCTAGGCAAATCATGCTCCATGTCGGCTGGTAGTACATCTTCTGCCCCATATACCAGAAAAAATGGCATATAGCCAGTTGATCGATTCGGAGTTGTTCTTAGACTCCACATTACTGCTGGTAGTTCTTCTATCCAGCTCCCCGCTAATCTTTACAGCGGCTCAATGAGCCGAGGTTTTATCCCGGACAAAACTAGTCTGTTGGATCTTTCCACTTGTCCGTTTGATGCGGGGTGGGCTACTGATGCAATACCTAGACGAATCTTCTTTTCTCGGCAGAACCTCGCAAATGCTCCTTCAGCAAAATTCGTGCCATTATCAGTTATGATACTGTGGGGATAGCCATATCTCAAGATTATATCTTTGAGGAATGTCACAACTGTTGCCCCATCACATTTCCTGATTGACTTTACCTCAATCCACTTGGTAAATTTGTCTACCATAACCAAGATATGGGTCATGTTTCCTTTTGCAGGCTAAAATGGTCCGACCATGTCCAAACACCATACCGCAAATGGCCAAGTGATAGGTATAGTTTTCAGTTCTGACATAGGCATGTGTGTCTTGGTGGCGTACCTCTGACAGCCATAGCATTTTCTTACAAGATCTTCTGCTTGCTCCAAGGCACTTGGCAAGTAAAATCCATGTCGGAAAGCTTTTTCCACTAGTGCTCTAGATGATGCGTGATGCCCACATTCCCCCTGATGGATATCTCGGAGGATGTCAAGCCCTTCTTCTGGGTCAACACATCGTTGCAAGACACTTGTGACACTTCTCTTATATAGTTTGGCATTGATAATATTATATGCCTTTGGTCTCCTTTGGATTTTCCTCGAAAGTATCTCATCACTCGGCAAAGTTCCTTCTTTCAAGGACTCAAATATTGGCTTTGGCCATGCAGGTATAACTCGAATAGGAAAAAGTTCCTTGTCAATTTCCATCGCTTCCACCGACATAACTCCAGCCGATCAGTCCGAACAGTCCCCGGGTTTGGTGATGTGCTACCGCCATCTATATCCATAGGATAGCCTCTGATCTGGAGTGAGCCTAGACATAGATTGAGTCGGATTCTAGTGAAGGTGTGATAGATAGTTTTCTCAAGTGCTCCAAAGAAATGCCTGGCGGGATTGGGTGCCGAGATGACCCCAATTTAGATAATACATCGGCTGCCTCATTTTCAAGTCGAGGTACATGGTGGAACTCGCACCCTTCAAAGAACCCACTTATCTTTTGGACATGGAATCTGTAAA
Organism: Avena eriantha; assembly: GCA_910589775.1. Classification (NCBI taxonomy): domain Eukaryota; kingdom Viridiplantae; phylum Streptophyta; class Magnoliopsida; order Poales; family Poaceae; genus Avena; species Avena eriantha. Next base: position 274,503,371 of record OU342740.1, on the reverse strand, counting down.
GATCCATGATTGCATCTAGAGCATCCCAATTGCCAGACACTTGTTGCACCACCAAATCTAAATCTCCGAAGCATTGTATCCGACGTATCCCCAGTTCATTTGCTACCTTAAGCCCATGCACGGGTGCTTCATATTCGGCAACATTGTTCGATGCGCTAAAATGGATCTAGAGGACATATTTCAGCTGATATTTCTTGGGCAAGGTAAGTACTACTCCGTCCCTAGTCCTTACTTTAGCTTTGACCCATCAAAGTGCATCCTCCAATAGTTTGAGTCCGGCAAAGGTGATTTGTATTGCATCTCAGCCCAATCCATGAAGAAATCCGCTACTACTTGAGATTTAATTGCATCTCTCCTATCAAACTATGGTGCGTATGGGGCAAACTCAATTGTCCATTTTGCAATTTTGCGACTGGCATCTTTGTTGATCATTATCTCGGATATGGGCGCTTCGCATATCACTTTTATGGGGTGTTCCTCAAAGTAGTGCTTTAGCTTCTTGGCCGCCATATACACGCCATATGCCATTTTATGATAGTGATGGTAGTTCTGCTTCGAAGCTGACAACACCTTGCTTAGGTAGTACATGGGCCTCTACACCGACTTACCCTTTTCATCACGCTCCACTACTATCACCGCACTTACGACTCAGTTGGTTGCTGCTATGTAGAGCAATATCGGTTCTTTGGATAGTGGCGAGGCTAAGACTGGTGTAGAAGATATCATCTTTTTTAACTCATGAAATGCGCTATCAGCTTGCGGTGTCCATGTAAATTTATCTGCCTTTTTCATTAACTAGTAGAGGGGCAATGCCTTCTCTCCCAGCCGACTTATAAACCGACTTAACGATGCCAGACAACTTGTGAACTTTTGCACATTGTTAAGACACTTTGGCAGTTCTATTCTTTTTATAGCTCAGATTTTTTTGGGGTTGGCCTCGATACCTCGGCTGGATACGAGAAAACCGAGTAACTTCCCTGCCGGCACACCAAAGGTACATTTCTTTGGGTTAAGCTTCATCCAGAACCTCCTTAGGCTCACAAATGTTTGCCGATATCATCAAGGAGCGTTTTTCTTTCCTTGGTTTTTATTACAACATCATCCACATAAACTTGCACATTTCGACCAATCCTGCATTATGTAAACCAAGCGGCATACTATGATAGCAATAAGCCCCATACAGGGTGATAAACACAGTCTTTATTTGATCATTCGGGTTCAAAGGTATCTGGTGAAAGCCGGAATAAGCATCTATGAATGATAACAACACACACCCAGCAGTTGAATCTATGACTTGGTCTATTCTTGGCAGTGGAAATGGATATTTTGAACACGCCTTATTCAGGTTCATGTAATCGATACACATACGCCACACCACAACCACATTTGGATTATCTTTCTTCTTTCCATGAGCACCGGATTAGAGAGCTAATCTAGGTAAAGTACTTCCATGATAAATCCTACTGCAAGGAGCTGAGTTATCTCATCTCCAATGACCTTTCTCATGTCTTCGGCGAAGCGGCGGAGAGGTTGCTTCACCGGCTTTGCTCCGGGTCTCATATTCAAAGAGTGCTCCGCAAACTCCCTCGGCACACCCTGCATGTCCTGTGTAGACCAAGCAAAGATATCCTGATTCTCACGGAGGAAGTTGATGAGCTCGCTTTCCTATTTGTCACTTAACCCAACACCAATAGTTACGGTGCGCTCCAGAAACTGGTCATCAATTGGCACCTTCTTTGTATCTTTTGTCACTTAAAATGAGACAGTTCCATGCGGGTTAGTCAGAGCCGACATATGCTGCTGCGTGGACTGAGCCAATGTACCACTTCCTGAATTTTCCCCTTCTCTTGGGCAATCACAAGTGGCTCAGCTAGGTTAGACCCGGCTGAGGCACACTCAATGGAACACCTGAAGTCCCTAGCTATAGTGATTACTCCCCTTGGCCCTGGCAACTTCATCTTCAAGTAACTGATGTCAGTACTTGCCATAAACTTGTTCAAAGCTAGCCTGCCGAGTAACACATGATACACGCTTTCCAAGTTCACAACCTCAAACTCCAAGTTCTGAGTCCGACAGTTGTCCCTTGTGCCGAATAATACATCAACTCGGACCTTACCAATTGGCTCACATGAGATACCTGACACAATGCCATGGAAAGTGGTCCTTGTTGCTTGGAGCATATTTTCCGATATTCCCAACTTGTGCATGGTATCCTTGTACATGATGTTAATGCTACTGCCATTATCTATCAGCACCTTGGAAAACCTCATGTTGATATTTGGCCCAATGAACGTCGGATCCAACACCAGCGCATATGATCCAGGACTCGGCATGAGCCTATGGTGATCCTTGATGTTCCAGTTAATTTCCTGTTCCGCCTAGGGAATATACCTCGTCACAGCTGGCATTACCGCGTTCACCTCCATATGTTGGTGCTGCAAGCTCTTTCTATTAGTTTCCTCTGTGGTGAACACGCAGTAATTTTGGTGATGTTCTCTATACTCATTTCTGCCATCATGGCCATAATATACTTGGTTTTGCTACTGCTGATTATTTACCTGATGCACCGCATCCCTCCTCTCATGGTTCTCATACCTTGGTGTAGGTGGGGGCAACATTAATTGTTGCCCATTCCCCCCAGTTAGTTGTTGCTGCCGAGGTGTATCGTTCCGAGGTGCTTCGTGCTGAGGTCCATCATGCCGAGGTGCCTGAGCATTCCCTATGCCACTTTTCTCTAGTTTCCTCATCCACTCGCATTGCCGGGTTGTATGATTCGCTGGGTTATTCGGACTTGGTGTGTGGAACTTGCACAACAGATCCAACATAGACTCAAACGTATATCTCGGCCTATACTTTCTTTCCTTCCACTGTTTCTGCTTCTTCGGCATCCAAGGTTTCTTTCCCTCACCCTTTTGTTGCCATTGTCGTCCTCCAAGTTTCTGACGCTGGCTAGCACCGACATTGTGCTGATCCTGATCCACAGCTGCCACTTGTTATGAGTTGTACCTGTAATCTGGCCGATCGTCTCTTCTCTTACCCCGGAAATCATTACGCATGATAATTCGGCGCCTTCACGGGGGTAGTACTCATTAATGACTCACTAGACATCATCCGAGGTTGGTTCGGATCACCCAAGGCATACGAATCGGCAATCCAGATTGTTTTAGCCAACGTAGTTGGCATATCTCTTTGCAATCTTTGCCATAACATACTTGCATACCTACATCCTTGGGCGAACCACGCAATAGCTTGTGATTCAATCACCCCTTCACAGGAATTTCTCACATTACACCAATGAGTCAAGAACTCCCGGTCTCATTCGGCTTTGCTTGCATAATGCCAAAGTCTGTGGCCTATTCGGCCTCTTGTACGTGCTCGAGAAGTTACTAACGAACATCTCCTCGAAATCTATCCAGCAGTTGATACTTCCTTCTAGCAAGTTATTTAACCAGACTCTTGCTGGCCCCTCTAACATTTGAGGTACATACCTTACTGCCCATCTCAAATTTCCTCCGGCTATGTTAACTGCCATAGCATAGTCAATGAGCCAATCATCCGGGTTAGTGCTATCGTCGTATGTCTTTGTTCCTCTAGTCAGCTGAAAGTTTGGTACTGGAGGCTCCCTCATGATCCGAGGTCCAAAGCATGCTAGACCCAGAGGACCCTGTACTTTAATCATCTCCGACCTATAGAGTCGATCCAATTTCAGCCTTGCATCATCCGACTGTAGGTTCTTGTTTCCCAATCTTGATCCAACCACATGATGCTCCGGCCTAGGGTATACGGCATCAACCATTGCCAAGTAACCATCATTGTATCTATCTTGACCCAGACGAGCATTTTGCTGCTGCATTGCTGGGCCAGCAGTTCTCTCCTGCTGAGGTGCATATTGCTGCTGCTGTTGCCGAGGTACATTTTGCTCTGCTCCCGCCAGATTATGCTGTCCGGCATTACCGTTTGTAGCGTTTCCTCGACCGGCATTGCCTTGGTCGCGGTTCCCCTGGCCAGCTTCACCCCAGCTGGCACTGTGACGATCCTCATCGATTTGCACTGCGTTTCCTTTCCCTGCTCTTACCGGGTCATACTGGACCATTTGTTTGTATTTTCTCCCCAAGGTTACCACCTCCTCTCTTCTAGGCCCATCATGAGGTGATGATGCAGCACCGTCGGACTTTGCCGGGTTATTTCTTCCCGAATGAACTACATGCGACACTCTGTGTTGCGCCGGGTTTGCCTTGTTCATTTCTTGATTCTGCTGGCATGCTACCCTCAGCAAATGGTTAAATCTCTCTTGCTACCTTTCTCTGGCTTCTCTAGTCAAACCTTCTAACTCGGATGCAGCTGCATTGGCAGCCATGAGGTTTTACGCCAGGGTGCTATACCTCTCCAGCCCCGCCGAGACTAGCGTAGCTGTCTGACCGGGTTTAGGCACATACTCCTTGTCAATCTCAGTGATCAGGTTTCTACCTTGGATTTTCACTCTGTCTATACGGTTTGCCTTTGCATACTGTCACAGCGTGATGTTCAGTGACTGCTATAACTCAGCTACCTTTTTCGCCCCAGCTAACATTTTCTGCCTAGTCTCTTCTAGCTCGGCCTATGCCTGAGCCGGATCTACTGCTGGTGCTATGGGTGTTGCTAAGCTATCTATTGCCTGCTGCAGTACATTCTCTGGCCTCTCTAGAAGAGGGAATATAGATCTTGCCTGCTTTGGCGTAGCCTCCGGCTCTGGCGCCGGGTCCTTGCTTACTCCTACGTCAGGCGCCATCATCATGACCTCAGCGCAGCTAGCGGGGCGAGTGATACGCGAGCCGCGAGTAGCGCTAAGGGGTGGTTAGCCTCCCTCGACAACGTGCTATGGGTGAACGCAGGACTCGTCGACGCCGACGTAGATCTTGTGGGCACCAAGCTTGATGAAGAGGCTGTTGCGCGGAGGAGGACGCTTGCTGAAGCTACCAACTTTGTCCCTGACGTAGTCCAGCACTCCAAAGCGCTGAACTAGCCTAGAGACGATGTGTTTGCCGGTGCCGATGATGTTTCTCGTCTGGATTTTTACTCCTCCTAGCCCTAGGGTGGGCGCCAACTATCGTGGTGGTGGCATGGCAGATGCCATGTATAGGCTAAAGATGGGGCCAATGAGCACTAGAGGAATCCAGGGAAGGATGGTGTGGTGATTCCACACACCAGTGTTTGTATTTATCTCTTGTTGATGAAGGATTACAAAGGCTCCTCATGCTGTTCGTGGGAAGGAGACTATTTCTCTTACCACCCACCACTAATCTCTAGGGCTCTCCCTTAGTAAAAATGGCCAACCCTCTCTATGGAGATCCTGCCCCTCCTTGTATAGGGGGGCTCGGTTACAATCTAGGGCATACGTGGAGGTATATTCCATGAATATGCTCCTCGGTAAAGTAAGATCCCTCTTTTATACTTTAACTGGCTAGTCCGGACTCAGGGCGTAAGCCTCCCTGAGCCCCTCTACGGCGCAACGTCATCTAACACTGGTGGCGTCAGCCGACATTGGCTATGTAACCCTTGTTGTCCATGCCCCGTTGGTCCTCTCCTCTGTTTGCTTCGCTCACGCTTCAGTGGACAAAGACCACCTTTTGACCAGCAAGATTCCTTCCTTCTCTTGTAAGCCAAGTGATAACCCGGCTAGCGCCTGGCTAACTCGACTACCTGGGCACCTGCAAAACAAGGTAGATAAAACATAGTCAACATATGTTTTATGCCGGCCGGGTTAACGTTAGGCGAACATCCACCGGGTCGAGTCATTCCATAAGTCCGCCTGCCTTGAGGTGACTCGGCCAGCATATGCTTTGACCTTGCCGTACCTCGGCTAACTCAGCCTTTATACCCCGGCGTGACCCTACCCGGGGTATCCCCCAACACTTACTGCGCCGTGCTGCTCCTTGGTACAGGCGCGTGGTATGGATGGACCCTGCCCGTACTATACCTTATTTTCTTTTTCTTTTTTTGAAGCCTCTCGCCGAAGATGGTACGACTGGGTGGAATAGGCAGGATTTTCCCGTACGGATGGTCGTTATGTCCTCTGGGTCGTCTTCATGTTTCCCTTGCTTGTTAACGAGGCCGGTATGGGCGGATGGTACATATGCGTCCCATCGTACCAATGCTTGTTAAGCTTGCAGTCACTTTCCTGGAAAGTTTTATGTTTCTTCCGACGTGTCACATGAGCGGTACGGGCACGCGGTACGGATAGTTCTGCCTGTATGACTGTTCGTTAAGCTCTCAGTGAGCTCCGGAACAAGTTATCTTCTTCAAAAAAAATTATAGACCTGAAATGTTAGTCCAGCAACCAAACAAAGCAAATATATATTTTTATTGATAAGATTTAACTAAGATATGCAACACATGATTAGAGGAACAAATAATTCTACCTGTCGAAAATATTCCCAACCCAACTCTAATAGGTAGTCTGCATATATACAAGTGCCAATGCAACATGAATGCAACTAAACTCAAGACACAAAAATAACTATGCTACTTTATTCAAGGATGGGTCGACTCTTATTGAGCATTTATTTTGTAATGGTTGACTCGGCATAACCAGCCTATAGTTCTTTGGCACATACCTTGGGCTGCACTTCATCAAGGGTACTTACCATTTGAACTTGTTTAGGTGGCAGTACATATTTTCCCCATTGTTCTTGTTTCTTTGAGAAATAACGAACAATCTAATCATCATATATGTTGAAAAAAATTTCCCTCTAGAGCAGTCAACATTAGCCCCTGTAGTGCTAAGAAAAGGTCTCCCAAGGATGATTGAAAGTTTGTCATCTTCAGGAACATCAAGTATAATAAAATCAGTAGGTATGACATGTTGATCAATTCTAAGTAAAACATCTTCGATCATACCAATAGATTGTTTAGTGGTTTTATCAGCCATTTGCAAGGTAATTGAAGTAGGAGAGTAATCTCCAAGATTTAGTTTCTTAAAAAGGGAATAAGACACACCTGTACCTAAATCACATAGAGCATTGATAATCTTAGTCTTTCCAATAGCACAAGAGATAGTTGGTATACTAGGTTCCACATGCTTAGCGGAAAGCTTGTCACCAAAGCTTGTCATCACCGCTACAGTCTTTGTTACCTTTTTTCTTTCTATTAAGAATATCTCGTATGAACTTTTTATAAGTAGGAACTTTAATTGCATCAGTCATAGGAAGTTCTAAATGAAGATTTCTTAGAGCCTGGAAAAAGAGTAATAAACACTCTTGTCAGGTTCATATTGAACATGGTTAGGATAAGGAATTTTCTTTTTAGTTGGTTTTACCTTTTCCTTTACCTTGGTCACCGGCTCAACATCTTTTTTATTCTTCTTCTTAATTGCAGGCTTTTGGTTCTCTACTTGTTTCTCACTTGATATGATAACGTGTTCTTCTTATTCTTGACTCGGTTCAGCTTCTTCGCTTGGGTCGATAGTTTCAGCATCAGAGTCGTATTGTTTATTTTTGTCTTCTGCCTCTTCCTCTTCTTCATTTTCATTAGAAGCTTATTTTTATTTTCATTGAGCTTCAAGACCAATATCATCTCGTGGATCAACAAGGTCCTCTTCTTCTTTACTCATTTCTTGAGTCTCTCTTGCTTTCTAGGCATGTTCTTCTTGGTACCAAGGTGGCCCTTGAGGTTCCTGTGTTTCTGTACCACGTCTAGTAACAATATTAGTAGAAACAGTATTGCCATCATAATTGCTTTGACTTACAATAAAAGCTTGAGTTTCTGCTATTTGATTACATTGAAATTTAACCATACTAATAAATTTATCGAGATGTCTAGTAACATGTCCTAGATCATCAAAAGTTGTAGTCAATTCTCTTTTACGAGTTCCGTTGCAGTACCTTTTTCTTTCATGGACTTCTTAACTTTAGGCATAAGTTCTGGGGGTATATGAAGCATACCTTTCTTTGGTATAGTACCTTCAACGGGATTATACTGCTCATCATTGAAGGATCTTATGGCGAAAAGATCTATGCATTTAGGTACCATCAAATTGCTCAAAGCTCCTCTTGCAGTTAAATCAATCATTTGTTTTGAGTCACCAGTGAGTCCATTATAAAAGTATTGTATAATTAGATGCTCCTTAAAACCATGATTTGGGGCTTTCATAATCATCCCATAAAATCTTTTCCATGCTTGTGAGAAACTTTCTCCAATTCTCCAAAAGAAATTGGATATGTCGTGCTTAATCTGCATAATCTTAGTAAACAGGAAGAATCTTTGCATAAATTCTCGGGTGCAATCCGCCTAGCTTTTTATAGTGTGATTAGGCAAGGATTGTAACCAAGTAAAATCTTTATCTTTTTATGACCAATGGATCATTTTAAGAAGTACAAACTCTTTTGGTAGTCCAGCTGGTTTAAGAGTATCACAAAGGTCATGTACCTTCATCATATGATCACTTGGATCTTCATCTTCTCTTCCTGCAAAACAACTTTTTCACCATATAGATTAGTTCAGGTGGTATTTCAAATTCCACTCCTTCAAAATCAGGATAAAGAATAGGCATTTTCCTATCAGGCCTAGATGGATTCCCATAATCTCCCAATGATTTCTTAGTCTCTTCCTCCCCTTGGTTGAAGATCAAATGTACCATCAAAGGAATCAAATTGTTCACGTCCATAGAACATGAGTTAGAAAGTTTTTCAATGAATTCAAGGCGTCTATCAATTGGTACACGTTCAAGATAAGGAGGTAAATAAGTTCTTCCAAAACGTGTAGTGCCTCTATGTCCAATAGAGATTATCTGCATTTTCAAAGCTTTCAACTAATGTAATTTTTTTGTTCTTTTCAAACAAGTAAAAGGAAAAGGAAGAAAAGCAATAAACGGTAATAAATTGAAACTTAAACATCTTTAGTAAAGAAATAATAAATTAGCAACTAAGAACAAAGACCAAAAGCGCTTAGCTCCCCGGCAACGGTGCCAGAAAATAGCTTGATGACTTCAACTGCACAAATCGATTGTAGCTAATTTCAAAATAAGAGTATCGAACCCACAAAGAGCTATTTTGTTAAGATATTTATGCCCCTCGTCACTATCTACCAAAGGATACTTGTAAGCTGCCTTTGCTTTCAAGTAAAGGGTGTTTGAAAGGTTTTTGGATTGAATGCAGAAAAGTAAAGAAAAATAAGTAAAAGTGAACAAGTAACAAGAGTGTTTGGAAACATGATTGGACTCAATAGGGCTAAGGCATTCTTGGGGATGTAGGATACACCTCTAGCATGATATAATTATTCATAATTAGGATAATATACTTCTTGTGTCATGATGTGTGTGGAGAGAGCTCCATAATAAGATGTTCGCTACAAGGCTCGTAGGAAGCCACTTTGTTGAGCCAAGAATGAGGTCACCTCTAAATAACCACCACGATGTCTGAGAGCAATCACCCACATAGACCACTACAATTAAGGTTCTCTCCGTGGATATCGTAATTAACTTAGAGAGTCTCTCTTTATCCTCCTTTGACCGTGCAGGTTGCTAGCCGGTGTTAATTGTCACGAATCTTTCTGGGCACACTTCCAAACACGTTCAAAGGATTTCTCCCTCATCTTTAGTCCCGAAGGCAAATGATATGTAGCCGACTACACATACCATCTAAAGTGAGAGATCAACCACACGTCATAAATCTATCATAGACCAGTAAGTCATATGGACACGGGAATAAATCATCTTTATTTCAATTTCATAATAGTGATAGGGTTTATCCATATCCCCAATAACAAAGGAACTACTCACATATAAAGGCAATCAACATCATGGCAATAATATGGATGGGATGTGAGAGTACAATCAAATACAAGTGAAGATCCACACTAGGGTTTGGATTACAACCAAGTAGACGAAGGGGGTCAGTGTTGGAGACATTAGTGATGATGATGTAGATCGGTGTTGAGGCCTTCAAGATCCAAGTCCCTTCTCCTTTTGATAAATGGTGATGGTGGATACCTTGTGGAAGCAGCGGCTATGGAGTTTGCAAGGCGGTAGGGCTCCGCCGTGGAGGTAGGTGGAGAGGGATGCTTCTCCCTTGCCTCCTTGCCTCTTTATGGAGGCCTAGGGGTGCCCCCAATACGTTCCTTATGACCTAAGGAAGGTCTAGGAACAAATGGGGACGGATTCCGTGAAGAAACACATCTAGAACAGCTGTTTCCGTGAGTCTAGACCCATGGTTCGGGTGTACGGTACGACCGTACCCGCCCGTACAAGTGGTCGTTATATTTTCGGCATGCTTTCGTATTTTGGCCGCTATTTCTTCATACGAACTCCGATTTGGATGTTCTTCGGCTCGTTGGAATCATATGGAAGAGGGATAAAATACCATGGCCTTGGATCTTCATTTGGAGTTTATGGAAAAATCCAATTTTTCCACCTCTCAAATGGGTATGGTGCCTGCAGCTCCTCCATATTGCATCTTCTTGGTTCCTTTTGCCTTGCTTTATCCATAATCCAACACAACACGTACACACAAGTCAAAGACAAGAAAAAGTAATAAAATCCTAACAAAACTACTAGTTGTGCAAAGTCCATGTGAAAATGAATGAGAACTAGTGTCATACATAATAGGCATAGTTGTAGCTAGATATAGCATGTAATGAGTGACAACATGAATAATTTGTATACTTAAATATGCTTCAATTTTTTACTCATTCGTGAGGAATCACTCACCATCATCCAGCAAGGAAGATCATGACCTGTCGTGGCAATGTTGCAGCCTGCGGCGAAGAAGCCGCAACTACGACGCCCATGACGAGATCACGCAACGCAAGGTCGACAAGATGCATGCCAAACGCTCCTACTCAACCGAGTCGGAGGATGAAGAAACAAAGCTCTGTGGCGCTAGCTGCTTCAGTAGGGCCATACGACAAACTCGGATGCTGAAAGGCTTCAAGCTTCCTTCGGACAACCCGAAGTTTGATGTCCTCTAGGAGCCGAAGATTTTGCCGGATGATCATGTTCAGTCAGTCAAGTTACACGGTGGGTGCAAGAACACAGCCATGCAGTGCCTACAACTACAGCTGAAGAACACCACTCGAGCCTAGATCAATAACCTTCCTCACGGTTCAGTTCGAGGCTGGGTCGAGCTGGTGTATAGATTTATCTGCAATTTCAAGGGCACCTACAAGCGGCCCGCAACAATCGAAGAGCTTTGTGCCTGTTGTCCAAATCCTAGTGAATCCCTCCGCTCCTACATCTAGTGGTGGTCTATCATCAAGAACTACGCGAAGGACATCTCTGAGGAGCGCGCAATCAACACGTTCAATGGTAGCGTGCGCCATCAAGAGCTCAGGGAGAAGCTAGGCCGCACCAAGCCCAAAACCATCGATCACCTAATGGACATCGTGAACCGCTAGGCAGATGGAGAAGACGCCATCAACAACAATTGCGCTCGTTTAGACGATGACGATGACCTTGGCCACCGGTGTGACCACCAAGGGAAGCGTCTCATGCAGTGGCTATGAGGATTGCAAAGAGGTCGACATGGTCGCATCCGGCTACGCCGATAAGCGCGATGACAGTAACCGCAATAGCTGATACCGCAGCAGCAGCTACCGTGGCAGTAGCAAAAGGACGCAAGTGTGGCAACACCGAGCCCATGACGACGCACACAGCGCCATGGAGATGCTGTCAGGACCTTGCAACGTCCACTTCTACATCGACAATAAGGACGACAAGAAAAAACCCATCCTCCTCCTCAAGGACTACCGTGAATTCCATAAATTCCAAGAAGCATACACCCAACTGCACCGTGATGCGATGAACCAGGGGTACGGAACCGTTGCAAGCCCCATAGCACACGGGGCACCACCACCACCCGGAGGACCCCCGCGGCCCGCAGCTGCACCGGCGCTGAACAAGGGAGCAAAACAATACCCACGCCCACTGGGAAACATGGGCATGATCCAGAAAGGGTGCCCATACAATAGGACCCAGAAGACAATCACTCTCTAAATCAATTTGGCAATCACCGCTCCACCTGCCACCCCTGAGTACCTCAATGGGTCTTAGTCCTGCATCACCTTTGAAAGAATTGAGCACCCGCGTCAGGTCCCTCGCCTAAGACATTTTGCCCTGGTGATCGAGGTGCAGATCGACAGCTTCGAGATGAGCAAAGTATTCATGGATGGCGGCAACGGCATCAACATGATGTTCGCCAGCAGCCTACACGCCATGCGAATCCCCATCTCCAGCCTGGAAGCATCCGAGACGACCTTCCACGACATCATACCAGGGAAAGGAATCTACCCCTGGGCAAAATCTGGTTGGATGTGATCTTCAGCACACCCTTAAATTTCGGACGTGAGCGCCTTGAGTTCGAGGTGGTCGATTGGCCATCTCAGTACCATGCCATCCTCGGGCGTGTGGCATTTGCAAGGTTCCTGGCGGTGCCCCACTACGCATACCTCTTGATGAAGATGCCAGGACCGAACGACATTATCACCATCCAGGGGAGCTTCACGAGATCTAACAATTGTGACAGGGAATTCAACAGAATCTTCCATTCCTTTGGCATGCAAGAGGAGCTGGCAAGGCTCAAGGATTTGACGGACAACATTGTTCCTCCTGTGAGTAAGCAAAACGCACCAGAGAAATCCCTCGAGTCCACATTCAACACCAAGGCGGTCCAGGTCCACCCGATGGACCCAACCAAGACAACCCTCATCGCCAACAACCTGAGTTCTAGGAACTCGTGCTTGTAAAATTCATCCGTGAGTGCTGGGAAATCTTCACCTGGTGTCCTATGGACATGCTAGGAGTTCCTAGGGAATTCGCCGAGCACGCACTCAATGTGTTCCCAAATGCAAGACATGTCAAGCATTCGATGTGTCGACTTTTAGAAGCAAGAGAAAACATGGTCGTCATGGAAGTCAACAGACTACTCAATGCCTACTTCATACGTGAGATTAAGGAAAACACCTAGGTAGCTAACCCCATGTTGGTTCCAAAGAATGACATAGACATCCTGTGGATGTGCGTGGACTTCACCTGCCTCAGCAAACACTGCCCGAAGGACCACTTCCCATTACCGCGGATCGATCAAATCATCAACTCCACCATGGGATGCGAGAGCCTCTCCTTCCTCGACGCCTACTCAGGCTATCACGAGATCCGAATGAAGGTGGAAGACCAAGAAAATACAACCTTCATCACATCGTTCAAAGTCTAGTGCTACAACACGATGCCCTTCGAGCTGAAGAACGCAGATGCCACCTACCAACGGTGCATGCATGCCTGCCTAAAGAACCATCTTGGCCGTAATATTCAGGTTTATGTCGACGACACAGTAGTCAAGACAAAGGAGGAAACTACGCTCATCGACGACCTCCATGAGACCCTCGACAACCTTGACCGCTACAGGATCAAGCTGAATTCGGAGAAGTGCACCTTCAGCGTACCATCCGAGACACTACTCGAGTACCTCATCTCCGCAAGGGGAATCAAAGCAAACCCGAAAAATATAAAAGCCATACTAGTCATGGAGAAGCCGAAGAAATCAAGGGCATCTAGCAGCTGGCTGGGCGAATCGAGGCACTTAGTCGATTGATCAGTTGAATGGGCGAGAAAGCATTGCCGTTCTACCAAATCCTCCGCAAGACGGACCAATTCGAGTGGACGAACGAAGCGCAAGAAGCATTCAAAGATCTCAAGCACCTTCTCTCAACCTCGCCCATCCTGGTGACCCCCAAGGAAAAAGAGCCAATGCTGCTATACGTAGGCGCCACTCACCAAGTGGTCAATACCACTCTTGTGGTGGAACGAGCCGAAGAAAACAAAGTCTATGGGGTGCAACGTCCGGTGTACTACCTCAGCGAGGTGCTCACACCCACTAAGCAGCGGTACCCACATTACCAGAAGTTGGCCTACGGTGTCTTCATGACTGCACGACGACTATGCCACTACTTCCAAGAGCTTCCGATAATCATGGTGAATGACTCCCCGCTAAACCACGTCCTCAACAACCCTGATGCAACGGGGAGGGTCGCCCTCTAGGGCATTGAACTGTCTCCACGAGACATCATGTACGAGTGATGAATGGCGATCAAGTCACAAGTTCTATCGGACTTCCTCGTCCACGGGATGGAGCTCCAACTACCAGATACACCAGACATGTCCAGCCTATAGACAGTGCATTTCGAAAGGGTCCAAGCGCCGTGAGGGAGCCGGCGTTAGCATCATCCTAACATCTCCACGGGGTTAAAAGATGTGCTATGTACTGCGGATGAAGTTATGCACATCCAACAAGGAAGCGGAGTACGAGGCCCTGCTCCATGGGATGCATATGGCCAAAGTCTGCGGCGCAATTCGACTCGTCATCAACGGTGAATCTAACCTCGTGGTACGGCAGACCATGAGCAAGTGTGACGCCATCAGCGACAACATGATCGCATACCGTGACCTCTACAATGCACTCGAAGGGGACTTCGACGGCTACAAACTGCGGCATCTTGGCTGCGAAAGCAACAAGGAGGCTGACAAAGCTCACCAACATCGGCTCCACATGCGCCCTGGTGCCACCAGGCGTATTCTTGGAGCAAATATGCGAACACTCCATCAAGCTCAAGCCTACCAAAGGCCCACTAGAAGCAGCCATGCACTCGAGGGCTACGCCACCCAAAGATGCTGAAGCATCCACTGAAGCAGAATAAGACCCTCCACCCAAAGGCCCAATGGAGGTCATGCTCATCAAGACATCCTGAAGCTAGCCGTACATCACATACCTGCTCACCAAGAATCTTCCGGATGATCCGGCTGACGTACTCCACATCTCTTGGTGCTCCAAGGCCTTCACCATCATCAATGATGAGCTGTACAAGCGAAGCATCCTTGGTGTCCTACAACGGTGCGTCGCCAACAACGACGGCAGGAGAATCCTCCTCGATATCCATGAAGGTACCTACGAACATCACGCTGGCAATCACGCCCTCGTCGTCAAGGCACTATGGGCTAGTATCTACTAGCCAACCGCGATGCGTGATGCCAAGAGCGTCATCGAGAAGTGCAATGCCTGGCAGAGATTCACGGATAAGCCGCACGCACCAGGCATGGAGCTCCGACACAAACCTTTGGTCTGGCCCTTCGTGCAATGGGGACTTGACATGGTTGGCAAGCTGCATAAGTCGTCGCCCAGAGGATATGTCTTCCTTCCTATCGCAGTCGACAAATTCACTAAGTGGATCGAGGCTACGCCCATCACCAACCAGACCGACACCACTGTTGTCAAGTTATTCGAGTCCATTGCTGTCATGGTATTGTCAACACGTACGCTAGAAGGGTATCCCAACAGCGAGTTTAGAGACGTGGGGTAAGGTGGAGAGCGTCCGGGACAACCGCCTTCAGATTCAAGGTGCCGCACAACATCATCACCAACAACGGGACAAACTTCACCTCGAAGGAGTTCCAGGACTTCTGTGACAAACCAGGCATCAACATCAGTTATGCTTCCATGATGCACCCCTATACCAACGATCCATTCGAAAAGGCCAACAACCTAGCCTACAACGGCATCAAGAAGTGACTCCTTCGGCCACTCGAATGAGCGGCTAGAGCATTGTTGGGGGGATACCCCCGGGTAGGGTCACGCCGGGGTATAAAGGCCGAGTTAGCCGAGGTACGGCATGGTCAAAGCAAGTGCTGGCCGGGTCACCTCAAGGCAGGCCGACTTACAGAGTAACCCGGCCCGGTGGGCGTTTGCCTAGCATTACTCCGGCCGGCATAAAATATATGTCAGCCATGTTTATCTACCATGTATGCAGGTACCCTAGCTGCCAGGTTAGTCGGGCGCTAGCCGGGCTACCACTTGGCTTCCAAGAGAAGGAAGGAATCTCCTGTTGGTCAAAAGGTGGTCTGTGCCCGCCTTAGCATGAGCGAAGCAAGCAGAGGGAAGGACCAGCAAGGCGTGGCCAACAAAGGTGACGCAGGCAATGTCGGCTGTCACAGTCCATGTCCGGTGACACCAAGAGGCAAGGGGCTCACAGAGGATTACGTTGACAGTCCGGACTAGCTATTAAAGCAAATAAAGAAGCATCTAGCTTTAACCAAGGAGCATATTCGAGGAATATGCCTCCACGTATGCCCTAACTTTGTAACCCGGGCTTCCCTATATAAGGAGCACCAGGGCCTCCATAGCAGGGGATCGATCATTCTGTCTTGGAAGAGCTCTAGAGCATTGTAGTGGGGGGGGGGTAAGAGAACTAGTCTTCTTCTCACGAACAGCTCAAGGAGCCCTTGTAAACCACCATTGTTAGAGAGAAATACAAACATCTGTGTGTGGAATCACCACACTATCCCTTCCTAGACTCCTCTAGTGCTCATTGGCCCCATCTTTAGCCTATCCATTGCATCTACGTGCCACCACCATGATAGTTGGCGCCCACCGTGGGGCTAGCGGTGCTAGCAGGGGTAAAAATCCGGACGAGAAACGTCTTCGGCACCGGCGAGCGCGTCGTCTCTGGGCTCGTTCAGCGCTTTGGGGCGCTGGACTACTTCAGCGACAACGCGGGGAGCTTTGGCAGGAACCCTCCTTCGTGCAACGGCCGCTTCATCAAGCTTGGCATGCACAAGGTCTACGTTGGCATCGACGAGTCCTACGTACACCCGCGGCACATCGACGAGGGAGGCAAACCACCTCTCAGTGTGGCTCGCAGCATGCGTATCACTTGCCCCGCAAGCTGCACTAAGGTCATGATGACGGCGCTAGACGCTGGAGCAAGCAAGGACCCGGCGCTAGAGGCGGACGCAATGCCAAAGCAGGCAAGATCCAGGTTTCCTCCACTAGAGAGGCCAGAGAATGTGTTGCAGCAGGCAATAGATAGCTTAGCAACACCCATAGTGCCAGTAGTAGATCTAGCTCAGGCACAGTCTGAGTTAGAGGAAACTAGGCAGAGGATGTTAGCTGGAGTGAAAAAAGTAGCTGAGCCGTAGTAGTCACTGAACATCACTCTAAGAGAATATGCAAAGGAAAATCGCATAGATGGCCTGAAAATCCGAGGTAGAAACTTGATTACTGAAATTGACAGAGAATATGTGCCTAGGCCGGGTCAGGCAAGAACGATAGTAACTGCCGGACTAGAAAGATACATTACCCCGACTAAGACCCTCAGGGCTGCCAATGCAGCTGCCTCCGAGTTAGAGGGTTTAACCGGAGAAGCACGAGAGAGGCAGCAGGAAAGAGTTAACCACTTGTTGAGGGTAGCATGTCAGCAGAACGAGGAAATAAACAAGGCAAACACAGTGTAGCCCGGACCATCTCACGTGGTTCATTCGACAAGAAATAACCTGGCAAAATCTGTTGGAGCCGCGTCTTCCCCGGGTCACACTCCAAGGAGAGAGGAGGTGGTAACCTCGGGGAGAAGACATAAACAAATGGTCCCGTATGACCCGGTAAGGGCAGGGAAAGGAAAAGCAGTACAAGCTGATGAGGATCGCCATAGTGCTAGCCGAGGTGAAGCTGGCCGAGGTAACCGCGACCAAGGCAATGCCGGTCAAAGGAACATTGTCAACGACAATGCCGGACAGCGTAATCCGGCGGAAATTGGGAAAAGTGCGCCTCGTCAACACCAACAACAGTACGCACCTCGACAGGAGAGAAGTGCGGGTCAGGCAATGCAACTGCAGAACGCTAGGCCAGGTCAGGACAGGTACAATGACGGTTATTCGGCAATGGTTGATGCCGGATTCCCCAGACTAGAGCACCATGTAATTGGATCAAGACTGGGGAACATGAAGCAGCCGAATAATGCCAGGTTGAAGCTGGACCGAATCTATAGGTCAGAGCTGATTGAGGTGCAAGGTCCTCCAGGTCCGGCATGTTTTGGACTTCGGATCATGAGGGAACCACTAGTGCCGAGATTTCAGCTGGCCAGAGGAACGAACACATATGGTGGCCGTACAAAGCCGGATTATTGGCTCATTGACTATGCAACTGCGGTGAACATAGCCGGAGGAAACTTGAGATGGGATGTGAGATATGCACCACAGATGTTGGAAGGACCAGCAAGGGTTTGGCTAAACAACTTGCCACTAGGGAGTATCAACTGTTGGTTGGATTTTGAGGAGATGTTCGTAAGCAACTTCTCAAGCACCTACAAGAGGCCAAACAGGACACAAACTTTGGTGTTATGCAAACACAAGCCAAATGAGCCGGACAGAGAATTTCTGACCCAGTGGTGTAATGTGCGCAATTCATGCGAGGGAATAATTGAATCACAAGCTATAGCGTGGTTTGCCCAAGGTTGTAGATATGGAAGTATGCTGTGGCATAAGTTGTAGCGAGATATGCCAACTACGCTGGCCGAGACAATCCGGATCGCAGATTCCTATGCCTTGGGAGACCCAACGCAACCCCGGTTAATGTCAAGCGAGTCCAACAAGGAGTACTACAACAGAGATGGTTCCGGGTCATCCAGGAGGAATGATTTCCAAGGTAAAATAAGGGACAATCATCCGGATTATTGGTACGACTCGCAGCAAGTGGCCGCTGTGGACCGAGATCAGCCCAATGCCGGCGTGAACCAACGTCAGAAAACTAGAGGCCAACAGTGGCAACACAAGAATGAAGGAAGGAAGCCCTAGACCACGGAGCAGAAGAAATAGTGGCAAGAGAGAAAGGACCGTCCGAGATATACGTTCGAGTCTATGCTAGATCAGCCATGCAAATTCCATACGCCAAATCCAAATAGTCCAGCAAACCATACGACTCGGCAATGTGAATGGATGATGAGGTTAGAACAAGGTGATTCGGGGAATGCTTAGGCACCTCAGCATGATGGACCTCGGAATGAAGCACCTCGGCAACAATTGCTCACTAGAGGGAATGGACAGCATCTTATGTTGCCTCCGCCTCCACCGAGGTATGAAAATCAGGAAAGGAGGGATGCTATGCACCAAGTGAATAACCAACAACAACAGGATCAAGGATATCATGGCAATGAGGGGAGAAACAAGTACATGGAGCATCATCAGAGTTACTATGTGTTTACCATGGAAGAGACTGCCAGAAAGAGCTTGCAGCGCCGGCATATGGAGGTGAATGCAGTAATGCTAGCTGTGGTAAGGTATATGCCTTGGTCGGACCAGGAGATTATTTGGAGTATCAAGGATCACCCAAAGCTTATGCCAAGTCCAGGGACTTACACGTTGGTGCTGGATCCAACATTCGTTGGGCCAAACATAAATGTGAGATTCTCCAAGGTACTGATATATAACAGCAATAGCATTAACATCATGTACAAGGATACCCTGCACAAGTTGGGGATATCAGAGAATATGCTCCAAGCTACTAGGACCACCTTTCATGGCATTGTGCCAGGTATATCATGCGAATCGATTGGAAAGGTCTGGGTTGATGTGTTATTCGGCACAAGGGACAATTGCCAGACTGAGAATTTGGAATTCGAGGTAGTAAACTTGGAAATCGCGTATCACGCGTTACTCGGTAGGCCTGCTCTGAACAAATTTATGGCAACTACTCATATCAGTTACTTGAAGATGAAATTACCTGAACCAAGGGAAGTGATTACCATAGCTGGGGACTTCAAGCGTTCCATCGAATGTGCGTCTGTCGGGTCTAATCTGGCCGAGTCACTCATGATCAGTCAGGAGAAGAGGAATCTCATGGAAGTGGCTGGACTGGCTTAGTCTGCGCAGCAGCATATGCCAGCCCTGACCAACCCACATGGTAGTGTGTCATTTCAAGCTACAAAGGACACTAAGAAAGTGCCAATTGATGATCAGTTCCCAGAGCGCACCGTAACCATTGGTATCGGGTTAAGTGACAAATAGGAAAGCGAGCTCGTCAACTTCCTCCGTGAGAATCAGGACATTTTTGCTTGGTCTACACATGACCTGGAAGGTGTGCCGAGGGATTTGGCTGAGAACTCTTTGAATGTGAGACCCAGGGCAAAGCCGGTGAAGCAACCTCTCCGCCGCTTTGCCGAAGACAGGGGAAAGCCATTGGAGACGAGATAGCTAGGCTCCTTGTAGCCGGATTTATCATGGAAGTACTTTATCTGGATTGGCTCTCCAATCCGGTGCTTGTGGAAAAGAAGAAGGACGATCCGAATGTGGCAGTGGTATGACACATGTGTATTGATTACACGAACCTGAATAAGGCATGTCCAAAAGATCCATTTCTAGTGCCAAGGATAGATCAGGTCATAGATTCAACTTCGGGCAGTGAGTTACTTTCATTCAGAGACGCATATTCTCGTTTCCACCAGATACCTCTGAACCCGGATGATCAAATAAAGACTGCATTTATCACCCCTTATGGGGCTTATTTCTATCGCACTATGCTGTTCGGATTACGTAATGCAGGAGCAACGTACCAGCGATGCATGCAAAAATGTTTACATAACCAAATAGGTCGAAACGTGCAAGTCTATGTGGATGATGTAGTGATAAAAACTAAGGAAAGCGATACGCTCCTTGATGATATCCGACAGACATTCATGAACCTAAGACTGTTCCGGATGAAGCTTAACCCAGAAAAATGTACCTTTGGTGTGCCAGCTGGAAAATTACTCGGTTTTCTCATGTCTAGCCGAGGTATTGAAGCCAACCCGACAAAAATCCGGGCTATAAAGGGAATGGAACTATTGAAATTCCTTAACGATGTGCAGAAGTTCACTGGTTTCCTGGCATCGTTAAGTTGGTTTGTGAGTCGGCTGGGAGAGAAGGCTTTGCCTCTCTAGCAGTTAATGAAAAAGGCAGATAAATTTACATGGACACCACAAGCTAATAGCGCATTCCATCAGTTGAAAAAGATGTTGTCCTGTCAACACGTGGATTTTTAATCCCGGATGCCTGTTATCTCATACATCGCAATCCCAGGATTACCATTTTTGCGAGACATAACAGATTGGATATCACAATACATCATCCATTACAAACCATAAATAAAGTCTTACACAAATAAGGATCTCATGATCCAGTCTTAATACAACAAGGAGCAGAATAAATAATAAGCATAGCGGTGGGGTCCGTCTTCAGGGGCACAGGCAATGCTGACGAAGGCAGATAGTCCTTGTTATCATAGCCGTCCTACTGATCATCATCTTGGTAGTCTCCTTCATAGTCTGGCCATGAGAATAGCCAGGGACAAAAGCCATGAGTAATCTTTAAGTACTCGCAAACTACTACTAACAAGTGAGATAGTACTAATGTAAATGCTAACTCTAAGTCTGACTATAAAGTTAAGTTTGAAACCTAAGCTGAGTTCAGAAACAAAGAAAGATAAAATAAAGTTCTAGAATCACTTAATTTGGGAAGCTAGTGTCATTTTCACAACCCTGTTGTGGTCAAGTTAAGATTCATCATTCATTTCATAAGTCATTTTGAAAACATCTGACAACGAAATAGTATGGCCACTCCAACTATCCATAACCGTGGACGCGGCTATTCGAATAGTTTGACACTCTGTAGAGGTGGTACACTTTCACCACAAGATTCGATACATCTGTCAGGGATAACCCTGAATCATCATACTTAGTATGCAGATAATCAAACATAACCTTTCCTTTACACACCCTAGTATAAGCACCTCTCCTATGAGCATGGCCTCCCAACCATGACCATCTGTCATCTTGGGCACTGCATAGGTGGACAACATTGAGAGGTAGCCTCAGCTCAAACTTGTTCCACGAGGGAACTAATACTAATGCATATAAACTTCTGGCTAAGCCTTACCCAATTCAGGTATTGTGGTTGTACGGTAAAATTGGAATGGTATCGCATCCGAATCCAACCATCAGTTTGGTAAAAGGGTTAAGGCTCATGCCTCAACATTTTCATCATCATAAACCATTTGTGTTTCTCCACACATGTCAAAAACATCTCAATAGAATGACTCATCATTCCAAGGTTTTCACAATTCATTTTCACCAAGTATTCCCATCTAAAAGTGACTCAAGTTTTGATCTAGCTCTAATCTACTAAGTTAAGAGTGTTCACTAAGGTGGGATGATAGGATCAATCTCATGCCATAGAATGACATCTAAGGTTATCTAGATAGGTAAAGTTTTATACTTTTTATGCTACCTTCAAAACAAGTAAAGGACTTTGGTAAAGTAAAGAAGTAAAAGCTTGAAAGTAAACTTGGAGTAGGTACTAGTCAAAGTGGTATAACCAAGCATGCCTAATGCATCTTGCTTAAGTTGCCTAAATATTCTAGCTTGCTAACAATAGCTTGCATTGTTAATGATGGCTTTCTAGTGTAATACTTGCAAGTTTAGCTTGCCTTGGGTAGTGCAGTGGTTGAAGTTTTCTTCTTCCTCCTCTTGGTAGAACTCCTCCTCCTCGAAAGCTTGGTCGATACTATGTTCTATAAATACATACGGAGTACACAATCACCAAACAATACTTAACTAGGTTACTTAGTACACTAGGGCACACATTTGATGATCTATTATCATCACAAGCATCACAAGGTTCTATTTAAATAGCTTCACTCTTTTTATTTGAGAAAAGTAATTTCTACTCATTTAAATTAACTAAGATTTAATATTATCCAATTAAAATATGGGATCATGTGGACACATGTCCTCACCACATATTCTAACATATGGGAATGTGATTTAAAGGTTGGATCACATTTAAATAAGTTTAAGTTTAATAATTAATGATTTAAAGTGACTAGAAATGCCTATATAGCATTATTATGGTACTAGTCCAAAGTCACTGCATGCAAACCTTAATATTATTACATATTCAGATAGGTATGGTTAAATGTGATTTTTGAGAGTTGGAATCAACTCAAAAGCTAACATGGTTGATTTTATAAAAATGTTGCAAGGTGCAAATGCTTCTATTTTGTTATTTTTACTAGGAGAGATCTATAACTCTAATTGAATTAAATCCAATAGGCTTGGAAAGATCTTTTCAGTAGCTTTCTAACAAAATTGGAATCACTCCATTTGGGTTTCTAAAACTCTCTGAATTGATTTTTAAACTAAGGGACAGAAGTGAGTTCAAACTAAAATAGAAAAACCTAAATTTGAATTCGTGGGCTAGCGTGGGAAACAAAATGGGCTGACCCAGTGGCGCTCAGCGGAGTAGAGGGCGACTGACAGGTTGGTCCTGCTTGTCAGCGAGATTTAAAACCCGAAATGGTATCTATTAATCTGGGCCACACGATTAGAACAGAGATCGACGACTCACAGTCATCGTCGACGACGGACTCGTCGCTGGCGAGACCGAACCATAAACGGCCAACGGGGGGTCTAACAGGGACATACCAGGGCTCCAGCTACTACGTCGAGGCGGGCAAACGAACTGGTGGACGACGGCGAGCTCATGCGAGGTCGCGGCAGGGGCTGCGGTGGACGGAATCAACGACAGCTTCTCCTCCTCTGCAATTCGAACGAACTATGGCACGAGCGGCGCCGGCAAGAGGTGGGAAGGATCAGTGATGAGAGGGGAGTGGAGTTGTGTGAGGAGTTTGTTCTGGGGAGGGCTCCTTTTATAGGGCGACGAGGGGACCGAACGACACGACGATGAGCTCGTCGGTGACGTTGATACAGGAGGCTAGAGGCATGGGCGGCATAGGCGGACGGTGGTCTTCCTCCTGGCGGTGCTCAACGACTTCAATGCGCGGCTAGGGGTGGTGCCTAACGGTTGGGCGCTTCCCGCGCTCTAGGAGACAGAGGCGGTGCTCGACGCAGCGCACAGCAACTGTGGGTCGCGCGGCGACGCACGACCGTGTCTGGTGGGGTGCTGGGGTCGAGGCGGAGCGGTGAGCGCGGTATTGGGTCGAGGGGCGGTTTGTGGCATGCTGGAGGCTAACGCGCTCTGGCGTGCTTTGGCGAGCCTGCAGGGAGAATGGGCGGCAATGCTGGGGAGTGGTCTAGGGGCTGTGGGTGATCGAGGGGTGGACAGGGAGGTGCGGTAGGGTTGGGCGGAACTAGGGGACTTGCTGGAATGGCGCGGCGCTGTCCCTGGCGCTCTGCCCTCTTCTGGCCGGCGGCAACCACAAAGTGGCGGCGCTCCACTGCTGCTGCTGCTTAGGGGTAGGCCGGTGGGGGTCTGGTTGGACTCAAGGGGACAAGGGAGAGTAGATAAGGTGCAATGGGGGACAAAGGCTTAATTAGAAATGGTAATAGTTAGGCTAATTGGATTCTGTCTACAAGGTGTTCGACACAATGGCCGCATGAACTAAAATTTTGAATTTTGGGCTAAATTTTAGTGGAGTTGTTGATCACATACTTGAGCTTCTAGGTGTGATTGGGTTTTGAAAATGGAGGTCATTTGAGTGGTTTTCTAATAAGTGTGATCTAGATACCTACACTAGATTCAATTTTCAAATGCAATTTAAATTTAGTGTTTGAAAGTTTTTGGCAGATCACAAAGTGGGCCTTGGTACATCCCTACATGTACTAGCAAGGGGTGCAAAGATCCACATTTCTTTCTGTTAGGTTTTGAGTTCTAGGAATAGCCAAAGTATGCATGGTAGTTAAAATGGCACAAATGACCATTTGGTTACTTTATTCATTTTGATTTGTTTTTCTTTGGGATTTGTTTGGGAATGTTCTAGATGATGTTTATTTCACCTAAGAATCATTTTACAAGCAAAAGATCACTTAATCATGGCAATTCAAATCAACTCCTAATTTAAATGCACACATATGAATGCTTTAATATTTTTAAATGGAAAAGTTTTTGTTAACCCTAATTTTGATGATTTGGATCTTAACAACCTTGGATTAGAGTTTTGGGATGTTACAAATCTTCCCCCTTAAACAAAATCTCGTCCCGAGATTTATGAAAGAAAACTAGGAACTAAAGAGATCTAGGAACTCTGTCCTAATGTAATCTTCTCGCTCCCAAGTGGCTTCCTCTTCGGTATGCTTGCTCCATTGAATCTTGAGAAATTTGATACTCTGAGTTCTGGTGGTTCTGTAAGCTTCCTCTAAGATACGTATGGGCACTTCACGCTATGTCAGGTCATTGTTGATCTCAATGGCTCGATGATCGATGTTCTTGAAAACTTCAGTCTTCTCTAGCACTTCCAGGCATTTGCGAAGTAACGAGATATGGAACACATTGTGGATGGCTGACATCTCTTCTGGCAGTTCCAGTTGATATGATACCTCTCCTTGATGGTTTAGAATCTTGAAGGGCCCTATATATCTGGGGGCTAACTTTCCTTTCAGACTAAAGCGTTGGGTTCCCTTCAATGGTGAAACCTTGAGATATACAGAATCTCCGACATTGAAATTCAGGTCTCTCCTTCTCTTGTCAGCATATCTCTTTGTCTGGACTGGGCGGTCTTGAGGTTCTCACGGACTTTGTGCACCTTTTCTTCGGCTTCTCGGAGAATGCCGGGTCCAAAGATCTGACTCTCTCCTACTTGCGACCAATTCAACGGGGTGCAACACTTTCTCCCGTATAGGAACTCAAATGGTGCCATTTGCAAACTAGCTTGATAACTATTGTTATATGGGAATTCTGCGAAAGGCAGGCAGTCCTCCCATTTTGATCTGTACTCTAACACACAAGCTCTTAACATATCCTCTAGGATTTGGGTGACTCTTTCAGTCTGTCCATCAGTCTGCGGGTGATAAGCGGTGCTGAAATTCAACTTGGTTCCCAATCCTTCTTGGACTTTCTGCCAAAATCTCAAAGCAAATTGGGTTCCTAGATCTGATACTATGGTCTTGGGGGTTCCATGCAGACTAACAATTCTAACAATATACAACTCTGCTAGCTTTGAACTCTGGTAAGTTGTCTTGACATGTATAAAATGAGCTACCTTGGACAGTCTATCTACAATGACCCAGATTGAGTCATTTCCCTTACTGGAAGTAGGCAATCCGGTGATAAAGTCCATTCCGACAGAATCCCATTTCCATTCCGGAATCTGTAGTGGTTGCAACAGTCCTGCGGGTCTCTAATGCTCTGCTTTGACTCTTTGACAGATGTCACACTTGGCGATGTAGCTTCCAATTTCTCTCTTCATCTTGTGCCACCAAAATTGCTCTTTCAAATCTTGATACATCTTCGTTCCTCCGGGGTGGATAGAATAAAGAGTATCATGAGCTTCCTGCATGATAACTTGCTTCAGCTCCGAATCTACTGGTACACAGATACGTCCTTTGTACCACATAACTCCTTCTTCGTCTTCGGTGAATCCAGGTACCTTTCCTGTACCAATACGACATTTGATTCCGTCAATACTTTCGTTTCCCTTCTGGGCTTCCTTGATTTGGCTGATTAATGTGTGTTGAAGTTCAATGCTAGCTAAGAATCCTTTGCTAACTAGCTCAGTCCTAAACTGCTCCAACTCCTCATACAAACTTGGTTGCTTCTCCTTGATCATGGTGTTTATCCTACACGGCAATCTGCTAAGAGCATCAGCTACCACATTGGCTTTGCCGGGGTGATAGTGAATGTCAAGGTCATAATCCTTGATTAACTCTATCCATCTCCTTTGCCTCATATTCAGCTCCTTCTGAGTGAAAATATACTTCAAGCTCTTGTGATCTGAGTAAATCTCACAGCAATTACCCATAAGATAATGACGCCATATCTTCAATGCCAAAACTACGGCTGCTAATTCAAGATCATGGGTCGGATAATTCTGCTCATGCTGCTTCAGTTGTCGAGACAAATAGGCGATAACTTTGCCTTCTTGCATTAATAAACATCCGAGACCAATCTTGGATGCATCAGAATACACATCAAACGGCTTCTTGATGTCTGGCATGATCAATATTGGGGCTGATATCAATCTCTTCTTCAGTTCCTGGAAACTGGCTTCACACTTGTCGGTCCATTCAAATTTCTTGTCCTTCTTCAACAATTGGGTCATGGGTCTGGCGATGCTCGAGAATCCTTCTACGAACTTGCGGTAATATCCCGCTAATCCGAGAAATGCACGGACTTGGGTTTGAGTGGTTGGGGCTTCCCATTCTTCGACATCTTTGATCTTGCCGGGATCAACAGAGACTCCTCCGACAGACACAATATGTCCTAGGAATCCTACTTCTTTCAGCCAAAACTCACACTTGCTGAACTTGGCATATAACTGATGTTCTCTCAGGGTTTCTAGGATAATTCTCAGATGTTGCTCATGCTCTCCTTCTAACTTGGAGTAGATAAGGATATCGTCGATAAACACCACGACAAACTTATCTAGGAAATTCATAAAGATCTTATTCATGAGATTCATGAAATAAGCAGGGGCATTGGTTAATCCAAAAGACATGACCGTATACTCGTATAAACCATAACGAGTAGTAAAGGCGGTCTTTGGAATATCCGTTGCACGAATCTTAAGTTGGTGATAACCAGTCCTAAGATCAATCTTTGAGAACACCTGGGCTCCAGTCAACTGATCAAATAGATCTTCTATCTTTGGCAAGGGGTACTTGTTTTTGATGGTGACGTCATTCAACTTTCTGTAATCTGTGCACAGACGGTTGCCTCCATCTTTCTTGTCGACGAATAACACGGGTGATCTCCATGGCGATGCGCTAGGTTGAATCAAGCCTGTTGCTAACATGGCATCAAACTGCTTCTTTAGTTCCACTAACTCTCAGGGGTTCATGCTATAGGGTCTCTGGGCTATTGGTCCGATTCTAGGGATTAGTTCGATAATGAACTCAATATCCCTATCTAGGGGCATACCTGGCAATTCATCTGGTAATACGTCGGGGTATTCACAGACTACTCAGACTTGGTCTATGGTGGGTAGGGCTAGACTCTTGTTGCACTTGAATTGACGAGGTAAGGTTTCAGATATATGCTCTACTTTGACTCCAGAGCTACTTGTCATGGTGATGGCTTTTTTAGCACAGTCTATCAGTCCTTTATGCCTTGACATCCAGTCCATACCTAGTACTACTTCCAATCCTTTGATTCCGAGTACGATTAGGTTGACATAAAAATCTATCCAATGTATTCTGATAGGCACAATTTTGCAAATTTTCCTAGCTTTTGTAGTTGAACTGGAGATTTGAACTATCATGACATGCTTCAGGTTTGTTGGGTGAATCTTACTAGTGCATGCAAATTCTTCGGTGACAAATGAATGTGATGCTCCCGAATCAAACAATACCCTTGCTAAAACTGAGTTGACAGAAAACATACCCAGCACTACGTCTGGCGCTTCTTGGGCTTCCTCTGCATTCATGTGGAAGAGACGGCCGTTGCGGTTGTGAGGGTTTCCTGGGGCAAACCTTCTCCCTGGTTGAACACGACGCTGCTGTTGAGCTGGGGCATTCACATTGGCGGTGGCGGAAGTCTTCTTGGGATATTCATTGGAATAGTGACCCTTCACTCCACACTCGAAACAAGTGATTTGAGACTTGTCCTTAGCTGCGACGGGCACAATATTGCTTCCAGTTCTAGGTGCAGTGTTGTTGTTGTTGTTGCTGTTGCTCTTGGGAGGTGCACGGTTGAAATTGCTGGCGTTGCCGGGGTTGTTGTTGTTTCCTCTGGACTTCACATTGCCTCTGCTACGGTTGGGGTAGCTTGGGCGAGACATTGGGGGTCGGTTGTTTCTTGGTGCATATCCTGGAGATGGGTTGGGACGGTACTTCTGGTGACTGCTGGATCCGGATTGCTGCATCATACAACATTTGCAGTTGTCGTTTGCCTGATTAATCTTCCGTTCCATCTGAATGGCAGAGTCAACTAGCTCTTCGAGATCCTTGAAGTGGATGTTGACAAGGACAGTCTACATCTCATCATGCAGTCCGTTTAGGAATCTCTCCTTCTTCTTGGCCTTCGTGTTGATCTCATCAGGGGCGTACCTTGTAAGCAATAGGAATCTGTCACGGTACTCCAGCATAGTCATTCTGCCCTGCTTCAACCTCTGAACTCATCCCTCATTCGAGTGACTAGACCCCACGACACGTGGGTGCGCCTGAACTTGATTTTGAAGGCTTCCCATGTCATCACTTGACCATGGTTCATCAGGCGGATGCTATTCCACCAGGCTGTTGCGTCTCCTGCCAAGTAGTGGGTGGAAAAGAGAACTTTCTCGTTGTCATCAACTCTGGCTACCTCCAAGTTGTTCTCCATTGTCTGCAACCAATCATTAGCATCTAACGGGTTCTCTGAAGTGCTAAAGATTGGGGGATTAGTATTTTGGAAGTTCTTCAGCTTGGATCCTTGATGATCCTGATTTCCATGCCCTTGGTTGTTGAGAGCCATCTGGGCGATCTGTTGTAGTGTTCCTAGATTAGCTTGGCGCTCTGGCCTGCTTGCTTCTCTGTCTGCGATGAGATTCTGCAAGATCTGTAGCATTGGGTCTTGCGACGAGCTGCTCCCTCTTTGGTTTCCACGAGTCATCTGAGATTGAGGTAGATAGAGGGGGTAAGAGGGAAAGTTCTAAGGTTCATGGTTTTGGTTTCAAAGCTAAAACTTTGAGTTTGACTCTGGTTTTTTGCAACTAAATTCTTTTCATTCATGCAAACAGGCACACGATACAAACACACACACACCACAACAACAAAGGAAAACAGATGGTTTTAACAACCATTCTGTAAGCTACGATACAGTGGGACCGATACATCTCATGCTACGACAGTGCTCTAGTGCATCTACTCATCATCGATGAAGTCGGAGTCCTCATCTTCAGTGTAGAAGTCAACAACATCCTCCTCTAGAAAGTCATCATCATTGCTGAGGTAAGAATCCAGGTCTCCCTGGATGTCTTCACCCTCCTCTTCTTCCTCCTTTGCTGCAAGCTGAGCTTCTTGCTCCTTGACGATCTTCTCGAGGTCGGCCACCTTTTTACGAAGACGGGCAATGATGCGATCCTTCTTCTCGCGCTGGCGACAAAGAGACTAACGGTCCTTGACAAGCAGTGAGAAAGTCTGGGCCTTCTGGTCGGCAATGGCACGGTTGTGGTTGACAAACTCCCTAGCATTGTCCAATTCCTTCTAGCGATCGTACAGTAGGAAGTCAAGGTTCTCCACTTGACGCTTCAACTCCAGGTGACTTGGCATATCCATTGGCATTCCCATGAAGTCACGTCCTGCATAGTGAGCAAAACGGTTTCCTTGGATTTGGTTGACGCTGAGGGCACATAGACGTGCGAGAGTTTCATACATTGCTCTAGCTAATCCATCTAGCCAGTTGTTCTCTCTCACGGAGAACTGGATTCTCCCGGACGTTGGTGCTTCTATGCTTCCTCGAAGATCAGCGGTGACTAGCCACTATAAATCTCCTCCTGGGGGTCCTGGAAGTTGAGCTCCAAGAAACTCCGGATGTGGGCGTCCCAAGAAGATCAGCTGACCTCCGTTTCCCAACTGATAGAACTTGTTGAATTGAGACTCCATCTACAAGAATTAAGGATGAGGAAGTTAGTGAAGTGATCAAGTGTGTCAAGTTTTAGGTAGTAAGGTAAGAATTTGAAGGAACATGAATTTTTGAGAAAGAATGAACTCCCAAGGGTAAGAGAGGAAATAGTATTTTATAAATACTCACTTTGGTTTTGAAATTAAAGTTTTTGTTCAGACGTCCATTCTAACTAGGGTCTCCTATGGTTAGGATGGCTCTGATACCAACTTGTCAACACCCGGATTTTTAATCCCAGATGCCTGTTATGTCATACATCACAATCCTAGGATTACCATTTTTGCGAGACATAACAGATTGGATATCACAATACATCATCCATTACAAACCATAAATAAAGTCTTACACAAATAAGGATCTCATGATCCAGTCTTAATACAATAAGCAGCGGAATAAATAATAAGCGTAACGGTGGGGTCCATCTTTAGGGGCACATGCAATGCTGACGAAGGCAGATAGTCCTAGTTATCATAGCCGTCCTGCTGACCGTCATCTTGGTAGTCTCCTTCATAGTCTGGCCATGAGAATAGCCAGGGACAAAAGCCATGAGTACTCTTTAAGTACTCGCAAAGTACTACTAACAAGTGAGATAGTACTAATGTAAATGCTAACTCTAAGTCTGACTATAAAGTTAAGTTTGAAACCTAAGCTGAGTTTAGAAACAAAGAAAGATAAAATAAAGTTCTAGAATCACTTAATTTGGGAAGCTAGGGTCATTGTCACAACCCTGTTGTGGTCAAGTCAAGATTCATCATTAATTTCATAAGTCATTTTGAAAACATCTGACAACGAAACAGTATGGCCACTCCAACTGTCCATAACCATGGACGGGGCTATTCGAATAGTTTGACACTCTGTAGAGGTGGTACACTTTCACCACAAGATTCGATACATCTGTCAGGGATAACCCTGAATCATCATACTTAGTATGTAGATAATCAAACATAACCTTTCCTTTACACACCCTAGTATAAGCACCTCTCCTATGAGCATGGCCTCCCAACCATGACCATTTGTGATCTTGGGCACTGCATAGGTGGAACCCATTGAGAGGTAGCCTCAGCTCAAACCTCTCCCGCGAGGGAACTAATACTAATGCATATAAACTTCTGGCTAAGCCTTACCCAATTCAGGTATTGTGGTTGTACAGTAAAATTGGAATGGTATCACATCCGAATCCAACCATCAGTTTGGTAAAAGGGTTAAGGCTCATGCCTTAACATTTTCATCATCATAAACCATTTGTGTTTCTCCACACATGTCAAAAACATCTCAATAGAATGACTCCTCATTCCAAGGTTTTCACAATTCATTTTCACCAAGTATTCCCATCTAAAAGTGACTCAAGTTGTGATCTAGCTCTAATCTACTAAGTTAAGAGTGTTCACTAAGGTGGGATGATAGGATCAATCTCATGCCATTGAATGACATCTAAGGTTATCTAGATAGGTAAAGTTTTATACTTTTTATGCTACCTTCAAAACAAGTAAAGGACTTTGGTAAAGTAAAGAAGTAAAAGCTTGAAAGTAAACTTGGAGTAGGTACTAGTCAAAGTGGTATAACCAAGCATGCCTAATGCATCTTTCTTATGTCGCCTAAATATTCTAGCTTGCTAACAATAGCTTGCATTGTTAATGATGGAGTGTTAGCTTGCCTTGGGTAGTGCAGTGGTTGAAGTTTTCTTCTTCCTCCTCTTGGTAGAACTCCTCCTCCTCGAAAGCTTGGTCGGTACTATCTTCTATAAATACATACGGAGTACACAATCACCAAACAATACTTAACTAGGTTACTTAGTACACTAGGGCACACATTTGATGATCTATTATCATCACAAGCATCACAAGGTTCTATTTAAATAGCTTCACTCTTTTTATTTGAGAAAAGTAATTTCTACTCATTTAAATTAACTAAGATTTAATATTATCCAATTAAAATATGGGATCATGTGGACGCATGTCCTCACCACATATTCTAACATATGGGAATGTGATTTAAAGGTTGGATCACATTTAAATAAGTTTAAGTTTAATAATTAATGATTTAAAGTGACTAGAAATGCCTATATAGCATTATTATGGTACTAGTCCAAAGTCACTCCATGTAAACCTTAATATTATTACATATTCAGATAGGTATGGTTAAATGTGATTTTTGAGAGTTGGAATCAACTCAAAAGCTAACATGGTTGATTTTATAAAAATGTTGCAAGGTGCAAATGCTTCTATTTTGTTATTTTTACTAGGAGAGATCTATAACTCTAATTGAATTAAATCCAATAGGCTTGGAAAGATCTTTTCAGTAGCTTTCTAACAAAATTGGAATCACTCCATTTGGGTTTCTAAAACTCTCTGAATTGATTTTTAAACTAAGGGACAGAAGTGAGTTCAAACTAAAATAGAAAAACCTAAATTTGAATCCGTGGGCTAGCGAGGGAAAGAAAATGGGCCAGCCCAGTGGCACTCAGCGGCGCAGAGGGCAACTGACAGGTTGGTCCCGCTTGTCAGTGAGACTTAAAACCTGAAACAGTGTCTATCAATCTGGGCCACACGATTAGAAGAGAGATCGACGGCTCACAGCCATCGTCGACGACGGACTCGTCGCCGGCGAGACCGAACCCTAAACGGCCAGCGGGGGTCTACCAGGAAAGTACCAGGGCTCCAGCTACTGCGGCGAGGCGGGCAAACGAACTGGTGGATGACGGCGAGCTCAGGCGAGGTCATGGCAGGGGCTGCGGTGGACGGAATCAACGGCAGCTTCTGCTCATCTGCAGTGGGCTCCTCTGGCGCAATTCCGGTGAACTATGGCTCGAGCGGCTCCGGCGAGAGGTGGGAAGGATCAGTGATGAGAGGGGAGTGGAGTGTTGTGAGGAGTTTGTGCTGGGGAGGGCTCCTTTTATAGGGCGACGAGGGGACCGAACAACACGACGGTGAGCTCGTCGGTGACGTTGATACAGGCGGCTAGAGGCATGGGCGGCGTAGGCGGACGATGGCCTGCCTCCTGGCGGTGCTCTACGACTTCAATGCGCGGCTAGGGGCGGTGCCTAATGGTCGGGAGCTTCCCGCACTCTAGGAGACATAGGCGGTGCTCGACGCGGCGCACGGCGACTGTGGGTCGCGCGGCGGCGCACGACCGTGTCTGGTGGGGTGCTGGGTCGAGGCGGAGCGGTGAGCGCGGTATTGGGTCGAGGGACAGTCTGTGGCATGCTGGCGGCTAACGCGCTCTGGCGTGCTCTAGCGAGCTCACAGAGAGAATGGGCTACGGTGTTGGGGAGTGGTCCAGGGGCAATGGGTGATCGTGGGGTGGACAGGGAGGTGCGGTAGGGTTGGGCGGAGCTAGGGGACTTGCTGGAATGGCGCGGTGCTGTCCCTGGCGCTCTGCCCTCTTCTAGGCGGCGGCGACCACAAAGTGGCAGCGCTCCACTCCTGCTGCTGCTTAGGGGTAGGCCGGTGGGGGTCTGGTTGGACTCAGGGGGGACAAGGGAGAGTAGATAGGGTGCAACGGGGGACAAAGGCTTAATTAGAAACAGTAATAGTTAGGCTAATTGGATTCTGTCTACAAGGTGTTCGACACAATGGCCGCATGAACTAAATTTTTGAATTTTGGGCTGAATTTTAGTGGAGTTGTTGATCACATACTGAGCTTCTAGGTGTGCTTGGGTTTTGAAAATGGAGGTCATTTGAGTGGTTTTTGAATAAGTGTGATCTAGATACCTACACTAGATTCAATTTTCAAATGCAATTTAAATTTAGTGTTTGAAAGTTTTTGGCAGATCACAAAATGGGCCTTGGTACATCCCTACATGTACTAGCAAGGGGTGCAAAGATCCACATTTGTTTTTGTTAGGTTTTGAGTTCTAGGAATAGCCAAAGTATGCATGGTAGTTAAAATGGCACAAATGACCATTTGGTCACTTTATTCATTTTGATTTGTTTTTCTTTGGGATTTGTTTGGGAATGATCTAGATGATGTTTATTTCACCTACGAATCATTTTACAAGCAAAGGATCACTTAATAATGGCAATTCAAATCAACTCCTAATTTAAATGCACACACATATGAATGCTTTAATATTTTTAAATGGAAAAGTTTTTGTTAACCCTAATTTTGATGATTTGGATCTTAACAACCTTGGATTAGAGTGTTGGGATGTTACATGTCCACTGCACCAATATTATCTGCGCCACTACCCAAGGAGCCAATGTTGCTCTATATAGCCGCAACCAACCGAGTTGTAAGTGTAGTGATCGTAGTGGAGCGTGAAGAGGAAGGAAAGTTGGTGCAAAGGCCTGTGTATTATTTGAGTGAGGTGTTATCGGCTTCAAAACAGGACTACCCTCACTATCAAAAGATGGCGTATGGCGTGCATATGTCAGCTAAGAAACTCAAGCACTACTTTGAGGAGCACCCCATCAAGGTGGTGTGTGAAGCACCCATATCCGAGATTATGGGGAATAAAGACGCTAGTGGCCGAATTGCAAAATGGGCAATTGAGTTAGCCCCATATGCACCACAGTTTGACAGTTGGGATGCGATCAAGTCACAAGCAGTGGCGGATTTCTTTATGGATTGGGCTGAGATGCAGTATGAACCACCTCTGTCAGACTCAAATTACTAGCGAATGCACTTTGACGGATCAAAGCTGAAGGAAGGACTGGGGGCCGGGGTCGTGCTTACCTCGCCCAAGAAGGACCAATTTAAATACATCCTATAGATCCATTGCAGCGCGTTAAATAATGTGGCTGAGTATGAGGCATTGGTGCATGGACTCAAAGTAGCAAAGGAGGTAGGCATACGTCGGATACTATGTTTTGGTGATTCGGATTTGGTGGTCCAGCAAGTGTTTGGCTATTGGGATGCCCTCGATGCAAACATGACACTCTACATATTTTATGTCCAAAAGATAAGTGGTTTCTTCGAGGGGTGTGAATTCCATCACGTACCCCGGATTGAAAATGAGGCAGCCGATGTATTATCCAAACTGGGATCATCCCGGCAACCAATTCCACCAGGCGTTGCCTTGGAGCACTTGAGAAAACCATCTATTACGCCATCACCAGAATCCGAGTCAATATATATCCCGGCAATCTCTGGATCGGAAGCTACTCGAACGGAAATAGACTAGGGAAGCACCACACAAACTCGGGGACTACCTCAGTAGACCCGGGGACTGTTATGTAGAACCCGGGGACTATTCAGCTCAGTTCGGCCGGAGTAATGTCGGTGGATGCAATGGAAGTTGATGAGGATCTTTTTCCCATCCGAGCTATACCTGCATGGGCAAGACCGATATTTGAATTCCTAATAGAGGGAACTTTGCTGGATGATGAGGTGCTCTCAAGGAAAATCTAGAGAAGGGCAAAGGCATATACTATCATCAACGCTGAATTATACAAAAGAAGTGTAACCACTGTGTTGCCACGATGTGTTGACCCAAAAGAAGGGCTTGACATACTCCGAGATATTCATCAAGGAGAATGTGGTCATCATGCATCTTCCAGAGCATTGGTGGCAAAAGCTTTTCGGCATGGATTTTATTGGCCAAGTGCCCTGGAACAAGTAGAGGATCTGGTGAGGAAATGTAATGGCTATCAGAGATACGGCACAAAAACCCACATGCCAATGTCCGAACTCAAAACTATTCCCATTACATGGCTATTTGCTATGTGGTGCCTAGATTTGGTAGGACCATTTAAGCCGGCAAAGGGAGGAATAACCCATATCCTAGTTATGGTGGACAAGTTTACGAAATGGATTGAAGTTAAGCCAATTAGGAAATGTGATGGGGCAACAACAGTGACATTCCTCAAGGACATAATCTTGATATATGGCTATCCCCATAGTATCATAACTGATAATGGCACAAATTTTGTTGAAGGAGCATTTGCGAGGTTCTGCCAAGAGAAGAAGATCCGGCTAGATGTTGCTTCTATAGCCCACCCCGCATCGAACGGACAAGTGGAGAGATCCAACGAACTAGTATTGTCTGGGATAAAACCCCGGCTCATTGAGCCACTGCAAAGATTAGCGGGGTCCTAGATAGAAGAACTACTAGCGGTACTATGGAGTTTAAGAACAACTCCGAATCGATCAACAGGGTATACACCATTTTTTCTGGTATATGGGGTAGAAGCTATATTACCAACTGACATAGAGCATGATTCGCCAAGAGTCACCCAATACACAAAAGCCGAAGTGCATGAAGCCCGGAAAAATAATGTTGATCTACTAGAAGAAGCGAGAGAATTGGCTTTGTCCAGATCCGCCATATATCAGCAAAACCTCCAACGCTACCATAGCCGAAAAGTAAACCCCCGAGTTTTTCAGGAAGGTGATATTGTACTCCGGCTAGTGCATCGCACTACTAGCATGCATAAGTTATCCCCCCATGTGAAGGACCTTTCAATTTAAGCAAAGATTTGCACAATGATTCCTACTATCTTATTGATGCACAACCACAGGAGAAGAACAAGGCGGATAGGTCCGGAGAGGAATCTAAGCATCCATGGAATGTAGCACTACTTCGTCATTTTTACACCTGACAAAGAGGTGAATGTATCTGAGTTACTCATATGTCGGTATGTATGTCGGCAATGAGCTTATCAATGAAACTTTGGCACCCCTAGCAGAAACTCGGGGACTACCATAATAATTGTCTTTCCTGCTTTTATGTTTTTATACATCGGCTGGCTTAAGTTGCTTATACCTTAGCCGGATTAGTAGTGTGTGAGCACCAAAAACCCAACTCTTCGACTTTGCTGCTGTCCAACAAGAAGTGGCTTCATGGCAAGCAAGAGAACAAGTTTGGAATCGCAAAGCACATGAAAAACGACTAAGGAAAGGAAGATAATCGAGTCGATGTTTGTTATTTGGACTAACCTTGTATTTATTTTATTTATTTTTCACCAAATTATTTTGAGCTAATCTCAAAGTTTCAAGTATTGTTAAGTCAATTTTTTGAACCTCGGACTCGTAAGTCAAAAAACTGAATCAAGGTAGACGCGAGTCGAGTCATAAAATTGGAGGAACAAGAAAAGGAAACTCGGGGACTTCGCCCACATTAATCTAACGTTAAGAACTTAGTAGCAAACGAAACTAATTGTAGAAAACCAAATCATTGTGCTTAAGTACAACTTCACCCGGCATGCCGGGGAGCTGACGAATATTGTTAAGTGTTTTCAAAGCTCAAGGAGCAGCAGTTGATGCCAGATCATCTGCAGAGGGAGGAGGTACTTCAGCATCTGTGGGCGGGGTGCTAGCCTGGGCCTCATCTTCGGGATTGGCCTCCTCGTCCTCCAGGTCTTTGGAATCATTGCCAAGATCGGAGGCCTCATCCTCCTCGTCCTCCATGCCATCAGAAATAGAGGCATCATCAAATGCATGCAGGTAGCTCGGACCCTCATTCCAAGTGTGGCAGAAGGCATATTGGATGAGTTTGTTGGCACAGGCTTTGTGTTGAGCAATGCACTCCGGGTCATTGGACCATTTTGATCCGGTGCGCATACGCTCAAGTAGATTTAGATCTAGCTCTTCATACCAAGACAGGACAAAGTTCAGCGCTATGTCAGCTCCGGCTCGAGCAACAGATTCCTGCCACAAGTGAACTTGGGTCTCGCATTCCATAAGCTTGGACAAAAAAGTTGTGCTTCCCTTGGGAGTGGGCTCAGAAGGCTAGAGAGCATTCAACATCCGAACTGCTGCCATCATTATGTCTATGCTATAGTTCTTCACAATTTCAAGGCGGGTGGCAAGGCTAACCGGCAGATCCTCTGTCTCGTAAGGGATTGACCCGGCGGCAGGACCTGTGGGAATACCCCGCTGCTGGCGAGACCTAGCCATAACACTAGAAGCAACTGACTCACTCTCTAGAAACTTTCTTGTAAGCACAACACAAAGTATCAATGAGTAAAGACACTTGACATGGAGAAATAAACGTCAGATAAAGAAAAGGAACTCACGAGCGATCTGGTGGAGGATCTGAGTCAGCTCATTGTGCTCAACTGCGCTCTTGGCCTGGAGTCTCTCATATTTGGAGGTCACTGACTTAAGCTTTATGTCGGCTTCCTGCAGCAAGTCCTTGTCCTTAGAGATTTAAGTCATCAGGCGCTCTTTTTCCTTGGCAAACTCCTGATCAGCCTTATCCAGCTCGGATTTGTGGAGGTCCTTGAGCCTTTGGATTTCGGTGTTCAGCCGAGTAATCTCAGTGTCCTTGAGGCGCGATTGAGCAATCTCATCATCCTTGTTCTTCAATTCAGCCTAGTGCTTCCCCGCTTGTTCGATAAAATGAGTCATCATGTCAGGAATGGGCACGCTATCTTCAAGTGTAACTGCAATAGTGAGTTGACCCGGCAGGGTCGAGGTATGAAAATCTATCGAGTCAAGGAAAGAGCATGCAATGGCTAAGTGAACAAGACAAATTACCTTGGATCTCAGCCAGATTTTTGCATGTAATGATATTTTCAGCCTCGACCACGGCTGCATAATTCAGATAACAAGTTAATACGGATAATGAGTAACTCGAAGGAGCGAGAAGAAAAAGATCTTAAGCAAAGAGATTTACCTTTCTTCTAGTGATCATCCAACAACTTGCCGTATCTGGCGCACAGATCTTTGTATGAGTCCAGCAGGCGCTGGAACTCAGCGGTTCGATGGTTGGTGGTGATCTAAAATAAGACAATGTTAGCTCATATATAACAATAAGGACATTCGAAGTCTACAAGATCCGAGACAAGTGGAACTTAACCCGGCTCTAGGTGTGTGGATATTCGAAGCCTACAAGATCCGGGCCAAGTGGAACTTAACCCGGCTCTAGGTGTGTGGATATTCGAAGTCTACAAGATCCGGGCCAAGTGGAACTTAACCCGGCTCTAGGGGTGTGGATATTCGAAGTCTACAAGATCCAGGCCAAGTGGAACTTAACCCGGCTCTAGGTGTGTGGATATTCGAAGTCTACAAGATCTGGGCCAAGTGGAACTTAACCCATCTCTAGGGGTGTGGATATTCAAAGTCCCCAAGATATGGGCCAAGTGGAACATAACCCGGCTATAGGTGTGTGGATATTCAAAGTATACAAGATCTGGGCCAAGGGAAACTTAACCCGGCTCTAGATGTGTGGATATTTGAAATGTACAAGATCCGGGCCAAGTGGAACTTAACCTGGCTTTAGGTGTGTGGATATTTTAAGTATACAAGACCTAGGCCAAGTGGAACTTAACCCAGCTCTAAGGGTGTGGATACTTGAAAACAATAAAGACTTAGGCTAGTTCTCTAAAGAGCATCCAACCGAGTAATAAATTACTCCCTCGGAGGCTCGGGGACTAGTAGGTATATCTCTAAGTGTTCACGTACATAAAACAGCATAGCAGAAAAAGGGATTACCTCCATCATTCGGCCATCCAGAGAGATAGCCTTGGTGGCGGAGTTCATTTGAGCGCTAAATTCTGCTGGGCCAAATTTCTCTAGCAGATCATCTTGCGGGTTTATGAACTCGGCGTCATTCCAGTTGTGGACATACTCTATGAGCGTCAGACTATAGCTTTCACCGCTGAGAGAATGGCTCGTCACCAAGCCCTTGGCATGGGCCTCCCGCCTCGCGGACCGAGCAACAGCAGGACTGGTATGCAGGATCAATTGCTTACTGCTCTCAGATCCGGCGGCAGGAGACCTGGAAGCAGAATCCTTAGCCGGGTCGGCGACTTTCTTGCTCTTGCCAGATGATGATGGATGCTGAAGAAGAGCCGAGGCTGCAGAGACGGACTAATCTTGGGAGGCTGGCTGAAAAATGTCCTTAATGGACATAGTGGATCCGGAGGAAGCGGACTGAAACTTCTTCTTCGAAGAGGGCTTGGTTGTGGCTGATGCTGCTGCTATTGATGTTGCTGCTAGTGCTGGTGCTGCTGGTGCTGGTGATGCTGGTGCTACTGGTGATGTTGGTGCTGCTGGTACAGATACTGGTAATACTGGAGAGACTAGAACTGAGGAGGAAGCTGTTAGAGGTGGTGCCGATGAAGCTAGCACCTCGGAACTAGATGGTTGCGGTGGAGCAGAGGAACTGGGGAGATCCGGCATCGCCGTATCTTTGGACGCTCCAATGCCCCCCACGTCGATGTTACCCTCCTCATGACGAGGTGGGCTCTGATCTGGCGAAGCCGCGGAGTCCTCTTGGATAGGACTCAGCGGACGAACGTCCTTGTCGTGGGGGGAGAAGAGCCGCTCCGGATCGAAGAAGAAATGCTAGGGCCACTCTGGTGAATAACTCTAGGAGCACTAAAGGAACGAAAAAACAACAAGTCAAAAGGAGAAAGAAAGGCAAATGCAGAAGCAGAAAGACTCGAAAGCGAATGGGAAAGGAAAAGCGACTTACTCATCCGAGGTTGGGGGCGCCTGAGGTTTGGGTGCCCTCTGGACTGTGCTCTTGACCGTGGGCTTAGCCAGAGCCTTGACCCCGGATTTATTCTGCCTCTTCTTGGGAAGTGGCGCCTCCGAAGCTGCGGCCGAGGTAGCCGCACGCTTCTGGGAAGGGGCAGGAGCCGGATCATCCGTGGCGAGAGGGGAACCTCGAGGACCTAACCGACTGGGTTAGCTGAAGATTCGGACATAACCGGGAACGTGTAAGAGATGGGCACCGGGTCAAGTACCTCCAGAACCTCAACATCGGAGTCATCGTCATCCGGCCAATCCCTTAGAGAAGAGGTCTTACCAGAGGGTCATTTGGCGTTGTCCGGAGCAGGCAAGAACTTCTCCGAGTCAGGCTCCTCCTCGTCAGGCTCTGCGCGGTTCGCCATCCATTTGAGGGCCAGCTCCTTTCCATCCTCAATTGACTGCTGGAGAAATAGCTGAGAGCAAAAGTACTAAATGGTTATGTTAGGAGGCTATTCGACATACCGCAAGACCCATAAAAGATACCAAGAGAAGGGTTTACCTTAGGAGGCAGGT
The DNA here is from genome assembly GCA_910589775.1 of Avena eriantha. NCBI lineage: Eukaryota > Viridiplantae > Streptophyta > Magnoliopsida > Poales > Poaceae > Avena > Avena eriantha. Next base: position 274,462,123 of record OU342740.1, on the reverse strand, counting down.
TGGCCCGCGAGAAGGGCTCAAGCCCCCCTTCCACACCTCGGAGAACTCCTTCTTCACATTGAAGATGGCCTTGACCCGGCAGAACACCTCGCAGTTATTAATCTCGACGGAGGAGGTCCGGTGGGGGTCAAGGGGGCCACTCAGATAGCAAATCTTGTGGGAGCATTTCTGCAGAGGAGAGACCCGACTGCGGACGAAGGTGATCATAACGTCCTCGCCCCGCAACCCCAACTTGACCAGCTCATTGGTCCGGCGATCAACCTGGTTCGCCAAGGTTGTGGGTCGTTTAGGGATACTCTCCCATAGAGAGGTATCCGAGACACCCATCTTGAAGGGGAGGAGCCGGATCAAGTCTACGTCTGAAGTATTCCGGACATAGAAGAAGGTCCAGGCCCAACCTTTGCAGGATTCGAGGCCGGTGACCCGGGGGAAAGCGGAGCTCTTGCAGGGAGAAATGGAGGCTCCATCGCACTGAGTGAGGCATTTATCAGCAGGGAAGAGGTGAGGATCCAGAATGGCATTCTTGTGGAGACCAAAGAATTTGATCCACATTTCTTTGGAGGGCCAGAGGCCGGTGTACCCCTCTATGCCAGAGGCAAAATAGGAAAGAGAGGTAATGGCATTGGCAGGGAGATGATGCGGTTGAAGTTGATAAGTGAAATCATGAAAGAAATCAAAAACGGGCAAGCCAAAGTCGCAATGGAAATAGGAGAGAAAGACAACAAATTCACCAGGATTTGGAGAGGGAGCTATCTCCTGAGCGGCGAGGCGGAAGGCGACACCCACGGGAATGCGACGGGTCGCATAGAGCCAATCCAGGTCATCCTGGTAGACGAAGGCGCCCGCCCAACCGCCACGCTCAGGGGCTTCATCTTCCTCTTCCTCCTCAGCAACAATGGCGGCCTCCTCCTCTATCATGGTGAAATCAAGATCCTCGAGAATATAATTAGATAAATGGTAACCCACGGTGGGGAACTTGGAGGTACAGGGCCCCGTGGAGGAAAACTTGAGCGGAGGCGGCGGCGTGGTCGCAAAGAGCGGCTGGGCGTGACAGCGGCGGCGCAGCACTAGCACAGAAGCGCTGGCAGCAGTGGCGTCGCTGTGGAGAAGAAGAGGGGCAGGAGGCATGCAAAGTGGGGGAACTTCCCCAAAGTCTGCCCCTGCCCCCTATTTAACCATGCATCGCATGCGTGTAGTGGGATCAGTTGCTGCGGCCCAACTGCACGCTGTGGCTGTGTATCCACCAAGTCAGCCAATCACGCACATGTCACAGCAAGGGACACAGGGAATAGGGGATCCCATGACGTGATGTTATGATACAGTTAATGAGGGGTTGCCGCGATGGGACGTGCAGAGCTGTTATTCCTCACATTTACTATAGTAACCAGCGCAGTAAACTGGCGCAACCCTTAAAATGAGGCAAAGTGATGATTACGATCCACGCAGGACGTGGGGAAGCGTATGAGAGAAGGAAAGGTAACCCGGATACCTGGGCAAAAACCCGGCCAGTGAGAAATAACTCAGATTGAGCCAAGGGAACGTCGAAGCAAAGAGTCTAGGTTACGGAATAACTCAGCTGAAGAAGTGTAGATTCGGATAGGGGAACCTGTTGTGGCCTTAACAGCTGAAGTTGCTAAGACCGCACCAGCTTCAGGGACTAATGTTGGGCGGATACCCCTGGGTAGGGTCACGCCGAGGTATAAATGCCGAGTTAGCCGAGGTACGGCGCGGTCACAGCAAGTGCTCGCTGGGTCACCTCAAGGCAGGCTGACTTACGGAGTAACCTGGCCCGTTGGGCGTTTGCCTAGTGTTACTCCAGCCAGCATAAAATATATGTTGGTCATGTTTATCTACCATGTATACAGGTACCCTAGCTGCTAGGTTAGTTGGGCGTTAGCCGGGCTACCACTTGGCTTCCAAGAAAAGGAAGGAGTCTCCTGTTGGTCAAAATGTGGCCTCTGTCCGCTGTAGCGTGAGCGAAGCGAGCAGAGGGAAGGACCAACGAGGAATGGCCGACAAAGGTGACGCGGGCGATGTCAGCTGACATAGTCCGTGTCTGGTGGCGCCAAAAGGCAAGGGGCTCACAGAGGATTATGTTCACAGTCCGGACTAGCCGTTAA